>WOXC01005565.1:0-590805 GCA_011680675.1 Gymnobelideus leadbeateri | reverse complement strand
AAAGACTTATTAACTTATTAGCTAAGTTTGGGGCCCTCTGGTTTCCCTATTGTCTCATTGCCAACCATTCACTTTCAAAATTCATTCATTTATTTAAACAAAGCTTCCCAGTACACTTTCCAAGGACTGGTCTTGCCTGCTGTCCTCCAAACTGCATGTGGCCCCGGGGAGTAATAGGACCAAGGTCATTTGCTAGATAACAGGGCGAAAAGCTAGAGCCATCTTCCGAAGATCGCCCTGGGGTCCCAGAGGACCCCTATATTAATTGTTTGGGTTTCTTTTTGGGTTTTGGATGGTCTGGCTGAGTTTTGTTATATGCGTCGACAGTGCTGGGGTTCCGGTGCCGGTAGTAGGGACCGTAGTCTGTCTGGTCTTTTATGGTCCTTTGCACCTCCTCATCTGATGATAGACTATGAACCGTCTCAGTGGAAGCTCGAGTAATGATGATTTGGGGAATAACAAACACTTTCGGCTTGGGCCGGTTACCTAAAGGGAGGGGAGTGGAGAGAAATCTAAGCATTATTCAAACAAGCAAACTTATGTGCCTGTTAACAAGCAATTCACTATACCATCTTAGCTGTGACTTTGCTTTAAAGTAATTATGTGTATTGGCTGACATTAAGGGACTGCACCTAGGGAGGAGGCCCCCATGGGCTTGGACCTACAGAGTATCAGAGGTTGAAGAAGTCCCTCCTCACACATGTTACCTACAAACTTGTGAGTACCAGGATGGGGAAGAAGCCAGATGGGGCACTACCCTAGTATGTTTTTCATCATAAAAATTCTTTAACTTTAAAATATAAATGGTAATATACACCTGGTTAGGACTGATTTAGATTTCTGCTTCACCATGTGTTCATGACTAAATGACAGTAAGGCTGTTTGACAGGTGCTTGGTTAGCTGTGCTTTCCCTCTTCCAGGCCTTTGATCACTCTGTTCCTCTCATCAGGAATGCCCTCCCTCCCTCTCTTCATCTCTTAACCTTCTCCTCATTCTTGAAAATGCAACCCAAAAGCCACCTCCTGCATGAAGATTTCCTGGATCTTCCCAGTTGCTGACAACCCCCCACCTCACACAGAAGTTGCTCTGTTCCTTCAGAAACCAGGCTCTGTAGTCAAGGGAATGGGTTCAGATCCTGCCTCCTGGGGTGACCTTCCTCATTTAAACTCCCTGTGCCTCCTTTCCCCAGTTGTAAATGGAGGGGCAGGGAAGGGCAGGACTAAATAAATGGCTCCTGAGCCCCCTTCCAGCAGCACATCAAGGGGCCTACCAAGGGAGTATGTGCTGAGTCCTAGAGGGCACTGCATCTGTACTGTTCTTCAGGGCTGTTTCTTAGCCAAACTCCATACTCCCCTGACTCAGTGGACAGTGAAATGTCCAGGGTATTCTGGATTACTCTGAGGATGTACATTTATGAAGCACCTACTCTGTGTGTGTGTGTGTGTGTGTGTGTGTGTGTGTGTGTGTGTCCTGCACCCATCAAGTGGCTGAAAAGGCAATCTCCCTGAATCCAGTTGTTGGGCATGGCTGTGGCAGATACCCTGGGATACCCCTGGGCTCCTTCACTGGGCTGCTTCCAGGGAGTCTGCCAACCAAGGATGGGGAGTTAGGGAGAGCAGGCAGGGACTCACTAAGTCTGTGACCCCTTGTGGGAGGAAGCTGACCTTTAGAAGGGCCTTCTTCTTGCTAGGTGGCTATTAAATTCAGCTGTTTCTATGCTGCTCAAGGGCTGAAAGTACTAATGCGTGACTCTTTAAATGTGGATGTCCTGAACAAAGCCATGACTAGGGACCTACCCTTGTTAGAACATTGTGAAATGAATGGATAAAAAACCCAAACAGACTCTTCCCACAGATTAAAAGTAACAACATACGGACACTACAGAGTTAATCTGAGGGAAGCCCAAATGTGAATCACAAAATGCTATGGGGAATTTTAAACAACCTAAGCATGTATTTATGCTTCACACTTTAAAAATGACTCTGGACATTCATGTTTCTGTAACAATTGGTGGATTCCTCTTGGGATCACAGACCCAGAGCCATGGAACCCAATGCCCTCATTTTGCCGATGAGGAATCTGAGACCCAAGAAGGCTCAGTGATTTGCCTAAGGTGAGGTCACATTAAGCAGCAGAAGGTAGGACTGAAACTCAGCTCCTCTGACCCCCAGAGCTGGTACAATTGAAAAAAAAAGAAACCTTTTTTGGGGGGGAACTCAATAATTACCCACAACAAAAACATTTCAGTATACAAAGAAGAACAAAAAAGTGGATTGTGTAAGAAATTGTGAATTTCTGTTATATTGCTTTTCCAAAAGAAATACATAGGTACATTTTTATTAAATTTGACAAAATCGTAATATGATTGTCTATTTGTGCCCCCTTCTGTATTTTTTGTTTTCTTCTGTTCACTTAAAAATGTTTTATTGATGCTCTTTTGTATGTCTCTCACTACCAATGAACCCTTTCCCCACCTCCCCCTATTGTAACAGAACAGAGAAGCTAGATGGTGGGGACAAGGCAGGCTTGGGGTCTGGGCAGGCATGACAGGCAATAGCACATGGGATTCTGGGGCAGTGGAGAGGGTCTAGTTGCCCTGGTTCTTTAGATGGATCAGAAAGCAGGATGAGGTGAAAACTGGGAATTCAGAGAAGGGAATGATGGAACAGGGAAAGCCTTAGGGACTTGAGGTCCCAGTGAGGATGAAGAACAGATTTAGGAGGAGTTAGGCAGAGGGAGAGAAGGAAAGATAAGAAAGAGATGATGACGAGAGAGAGAAATTTCAAAGTGTTGGCTGAGATGGAGGAAAGGTACATTCGGGATATTAGTGAACTGGAAGGCCAGGGGACATCAATGTCTGTCCACCAAGAACACAGACAGTGGCTGGGATAGAGAGACTATACCTAACACCTTGAGAAAGGAGTAAGAATGACCTAGGGGGACAGTAGATTAATGCCACAAGGTCTATATAGGCTAGTATAGATGGGAGAAGTGAACCTCAAAGGAAGAGAGGCTGTTCAGCACTGAGGCAGCACATGCTTCTGTTCCTAACTACTGAGTGAGACAAAGTTTGGTGAAGTGCTTGAGCTCAGGAGCTCTGAGCTGCAAATGGGGGCAAAGCTGATTTGGCATCTTTACTGGTCTGGAAGCAATGTGCTGAGCTCATGTGTGTGTGTTTGGGGTGGGGGTGGACCAGGCTTCTGAGGGAGGGGCAGGTCAGTCCATGTTGGAAACACAGAAGGTCAAAGCTTCTATGCCAATGAGAAGTCGCTGCTGTACTTCTAGCCTGGGCAAGATGGGGAGACCCAGTCTCAAAAAAAAAAAAAGCAAAGGGAAGAATTAGGAGTAGAAACAAGGAGCAAAGAAGCAGCCTTCTCATCCTTCTCCCCTTGGCCCAGGGAAGGGGGCAGGGTCCAAGGCAAGGCTCCCCCAGTCTCAGAGATGAGGGCCATGAATGTGGTGTCTTCTGCTGGGGGCCAATTTGGGGAGTGCAAGAAGATGGAAGTAGGGTAAGAGGAAACAGTCTAAGATGAAGAGAAATTTGTTAATGGCAGACTGGGTTTCCCCAGGATCCAATGACCATTTCCATCTCTGTAAAATTTCTGCTATTTCTGTCCTTTCTTTCCCTTCCCTTGGGAATCACCTGGTTCAGGACCTCAGTCATCCTTTCTGCCTCCAGGTTGCTTCTTCAGCCCTTGGCCAAATCATCTTCCTAGGCCCCTCTGATGACATCACTCTTCTACTCAGAAAGCCTCCAGTGTCTCCCCACTGTTCAGTGACTTCAAGATAAATTGCTTCCCCTAGCAGTCAAGGCCCTCCTTTTTAAGTTTTATGTCACACTCCCCTTGTATTATGATCATTTGCATAAATGTCTTCTCCTACCACCCCATACAATACTTAGAATGCATAGTCCTTGCAAACAGGGTCAGGGTCATGTATGTTTTTGGATTTCCTAAAGCCTTCCATCTTAGTAACTTTATCAATATTTTTCAAATGAAATCCAGAAGGTATGCTTTCTACCCTAGCCATATTCTTTCTGATTTGAATAGGCCCCTTTTTAGATGTTTCCTACCAGTTTCATTAATACTCTGTGGAGATTTCATAGCAGTTTTCAAAGGTTCATTACTACCTGAAGGATTGGAAAATGAAGCCCGATTGCTAGATGCTGAGTTTCTGTTCTGAAATGTCTGTTGTCTTTTTTCTGGGCTGTTTTTCTGACTCTTATCCTTGAACTTTTGAACAGAAGTGGCAGATGCCTTTGAAATAACTGGAAACAAATGAATAAATAATAGAAAGATGAATAATTGGATGAAGGCAATAATTTGCCTCCTGTTCCCCAGTGAGACCCACGATGGAGTAGCCACTCAAGGCAACTCTCAAGAAAATGGTTATTTCTTTTCAGAAACACATGGCTATTTGCATGGAAATAGCATATGGAAAAAGTTGTCAGGTTTGCCATTAGCAGCAGTGACAATGATGGGTGAAAGTCAGAGTGGCCTCAGAGAGAGGCTTGATGTAAGGAAAACCTTCCCAACAACAAAGAACTCCATAAAATGTCCTGGCCTACCTTGGAAGGTTGGCCTCTCACTGGAAGTCTTTAAGCAAAGGCTGTATGACCACCTGTCAAGTATATTATAGAGAGGATTCTTATCTAGTGGGTTGGAGTAGCTGACCTTCCAACTCTGCTTTCTTCAGGAAAGGGCATGGTTTCATTTAGTGGACTGAGAGTTGGGTTTCGGGACTCATTTTCCACTTCATTCACTGTGTGGTTTCCTCTCCTTTGATGCCAATTAAAAACACTTTTGTTTTCCTTCATCACATCCTATACTTTATTTATTTTTATTTTTTGTTAATTTTTGCTTTTTGTAGGGGAGAGGACAAGGCAATTGGGGTTAAGTGATTTGACCAAGGTCACACGGCTTGTAAGTGTTAAGTGTTTGAGACGGTATTTGAACTCAGGTCCTCCTGACTCCAGGACTGGTATTCTGTTCACTGTGCCACCTAGCCACCCCTTACATCCTATACTTTAAAAACATCAATTGTACATGAACTTTGTAAGACTAAAAAAGGTAACATGAATGTTATTATTATAAATATTATGTTCTGTCCTGGTGATTTCACTGATTTGGGAAACTCCCAGTTGTGAGAATTTCCTCTCCTGATTCAGATGAGTAACTTTTCTCTAACTTAGAGTCTTCCAGAGAAGCCTGGATTGTGAAAGGTTAAGTGAACTGATCATGGCCATAGAGAATGAGTCAGAGGAGGCCTTGGACTCAGGACCTCCAGACAGCAAGGCTAGCCTTCAAATCACTTTGCCACACTCTTCTTAGTACAGAAAGTTTGGGGGAGAGATTTGCTCCTGATTCCCACTCCTTATCAGGGCAATTCAATAAACATTTAATTCATCACATGTAGTTGGCTGAACTCAAGTCCTAGGCACAGGAGGACAACTCACATTCTCTGAGAGGCATATAGCCTATCCCCAGATGAATAAAATCAAGACAATCTGAGGCTTTCGAGAACAATTGCCCCTAGACTTAGGAAACCCTCTAGGATGGACATGATGCCTGAAATGATTCTTGTAGGAAGCTAAGGAAAGAATGCCAGGAATGTATTCTAAGCATGCAGGATGTCTATGTGCCAAGGTGTGGAAGATATGGAATGCCAACTTCTGGAAAAAGGAAGTAAGCCAATCTGGCTGGGAGATGTGAAGTGGAATCATATGAAATGGCTTCAAAAGGAGGCTGGAGATATACCATGATGAGCTTTAAATTTTATCCTAGAGGCAGAAGGCAGCCACTAAAGCTTTTTGTGCAGGGGAAATAACATGATAAAAATTATGGTTCAGAAAGATTATCTTCAATAATATTTTATTTTTCCCCAGTTCCATGTATAAGATAATTTTAACATTAATTTTTCACTTAATATTTTATTTTTCCAATTACATGTAAAGATAGTTATCAACGCTCATTTTTATAAGATTTTGAGTTCCAAATTTTTCTCCCTCTCTCCCTTTCCTCCCCACTCCCCAAGACAGCAAGTAACCTTGAAATGAGCACCCACACATAAAAAAAATGAAAATGAGCACCCACACATAAAAAATTAAAAAAAATTTAGTTTCAAATTTTCTCTCTTCCTCCCTCCTCTCCTGTATTGGTAAAGTATTTTTGCTTAATGGAAAGATCTTTTCCATCCAATTAATTCCCATCTATTCCCTCCTGTATTATTAAAGTATTTTTGCTTAATGGGAGGATCTTTATCATCCATTAATAGGCCCATGGACCTGCTTGAGTCACATGGAAACCTGAGTTACTTGAGACTATAGTGGGAGGAGGTTGCTGAATGTATGGAACAGGAGGAGGTAGAGCAGGAAGGGTGAAACAGGAAGGATAGAGGAGAGCCCAAAAGAAGTTGGTCAAAGCAGTTAGAGCTGAGGGAGAGAGAGGAAGCAGGCAGGGAGCTTTGAGTGTTCATTTGTGGGAAGGCCCTAGCAGGGGGAAGGCTTGGGGATGGTGGTGCCCTCTGCATTGTTATTGTGTATAACTTTCTTTGTTTTTATGATGGATTTGGCTTACTGATATTGGTATTTGGTTTTCTGGTGTTTGAATAAATATTTTGGTGGAGAATCTGTTATATTTTGCAATTCAGATTTACTCCAGCATATTCATAGCTTCCATAGGCACTGTGAATATCATGTTCACACTACATTTTCCCTCCCCCCTCCTTCAGACAGTAAGAAATTTGATATTGGTTATATGTGTTCAATTACTGCAAAACATATTACCATATTAGTTGTGTTGTGAAAGAAAACACAAACCCAAAGGGCGGGGGGGGAACACGAAAAATACAGAAAGTAAAAAAATAATGTGCTTCCCCCTCTGGAGGTGGATAGCATTCTTCATCATAAATCCTTTGGCATGTCTTAGATCAGTTTATTGTTGAGCTCAGCTAAGTCATTACACACAATGTTGCTGTTGCTGTGTATAATGTTCTCCTCATTTCACTTTGCATCAGTTCATAAATATCTTTCCAGGTGTTTCTGAAATCCACCTGCTCATGATTTCTTATAGCACAACTACATTCCATCATAGTAATATACCACAACTTGTTTAGTCATTTCCCAATTGATGGGCATTCTCTCAATTTTCAATTCTTTGCAACTATAAATAGAGCTGTTATAAATGTTTTTGCACAAGTAGATCCTCCCCCCACCCTTTTAAAAAATCTCTTTGGCTAGCCGTGTGACTTTGGGCAAGTTACTTAACCCCAATTGCCCTAAAAGGGGCGGCTAGGTGGCGCAGTGAGTAAGAGCGCTGGCCTTGGAGTTGGGATGACCCGAGATCAAATCCGGCCTCAGAAAATGAGCACCCACACATAAATAATGACTAGCCGTGTAACCTTGAGCAAGTTACTTAACCCCGATTGCTTAAAAAAAATTTTTTTAAAAAAAATCTCTTTGGAGGGGTGGCTAGGTGGCGCAGTGAGTAGAGCGCCGGCCCTGGAGTCAGAAGGACCTGGGTTCGGATCCGGCCTCAGACACTTAACGCACACACAAACACACAAACAAAAACCTAGCCGTGTGACCTTGGGCAAGTTACTTAACCCCAACTGCCCTCCAAAAAAAGCAAAAAAAAAAAAATCTCTTTGGGATATAGACCTAGTAGTGGTATTGCTGAATACTACTACTATGGTATTGCAGTTTTATAGCCCTTTGGGTATAGTTCTAAATTGCTCTATAGAATGGCTGGATCACTTCACAACTCCACCAACAGTGCATTAGTGTCCCAATGTTCCTACATCCCCTCCAAAATCTTGTTATTTTCCTTTTCCATCACATTAGCCAATCTGATAAGTGTGAGGTAGTATCTCAGAAATGTTTTAATTTGCATTTCTCTAATTAATAGTTAAATCAATTTAGAACTTGTTTTCATATGACTATAGATAGCTTTGATTTCTTTAGCTGAAAACTGCCTGTTCAGATCCTTTGACTATTTATCAATAGGGGAATGACTTGTAATCTTATAAATTTGACTTAGTTCTCTATATAGTTGAGAAATGAAGTGTTTATCAGAGACAGGGGTTATAAACATTTTTTCCTGACCTATGAAGACTATTTTTTAACAGTTGGGTAGAGAATGAATTCAAGGGAGGAAAGTTAGGAAGCAGGGCAAACTAACTAAGAGGCTATTCTAAAATAGGCAAGGGCACTCAAACTAAGGTGATGGTCATGTGAGTGAAGAGAAAGCTTCTGATGCTAGGGATGTTGTAGAAATAGAACTGACAAAGACTTGGCAACCCCAAATGGACTGAGGAGTGAAAATTGTTGGTAATTCTAAGGTAATACAGCAGCAACCACATTGGCATACCCAAGATGGCTACTAGCACAGGTTCTTAGATCTGCTTTACTATGAAAGATAGAGGTTCACAGGGTCAACAATATTTTTTAATTACATTCATTAATTCAGGAGAAAAATTAGCACCCTGAACTTCAGAGAAAATCCAAACAAAGAAAATAGAGAAAATACAAGCAGAGAAATAAAGGCCAACAGATAGGGCTTCTGTCTGAGAAATTAGCACAGATCAACAGACAGATCCAGCTGTCTGACCAAGGCAATACAAACATAGTTACCAGAGAGAGAGGAGCACCAACATCTGGGGTTTTCAAAGCTGGGGGTGCTCCTTAACAGCTACCCAGAGTCTCATCTGGTCAAATCACAAGAACAATCTTCTTTTTTTTTTTTTTTAAAGCAATTGGGGTTAAGTAATTTGCTCAAGGTTACACGGCTAGTCATTATTTATGCGTGGGTGCTCATTCTCTGAGGCCGGATCTGATCTCGGGTCATCCCAACTCCAAGGCTGGCGCTCTTACTCACTGTACCACCTAGCCGCCCCTTTTAGGGCAATTGGGGTTGAGTAACTTGCCCAAGGTCAGACGGCTAGGTTTTTGTTTGTGCGGATTAAGTGTCGGAGGCCGGCTCCGAACTCAGGTCCTTCTGACTCCAGGGCCGGTGCTCTATTCACTGCGCCACCTAGCCTCCCCCACAAGAACAATCTTCTAATGAGTGAGCCCCAAAGTAAAATGTTAACCTCAGAGTATATATACCCTTTTTAGAGCCAGAGGGTATCACAACCCTCATGACCCAGTGCCTAATTAGAAATTAACAAAAGGAGTGAAAGCCTTCCTACAAGCAAGCCTTCCCTAAGCAAGCTTCCCTTAATGTGCTCCATATGAGTTCTATTAATGGGTGGGAAAGATCTTATATCCCATTAACATTACAGGTGGCAAGCCTAGTTTACTGGAAGGTTGCTGCATTTGAGGGGATTGCCTTGACTGGGAGAATGGCCACCTCTTCACACAAGACAGGGTTCCATACTATATCCAGTCTCTAATCTTCAGTTTCTTTTTACTTCTTCCATGAAGTTTCCTACAAACATGCCCATGTCTTCTCCATTTGTAAAAAAAATCCTCACTTGATTTGACTATCCATAATATGTCTCTCTTCTCTTTCAAAGAAAAACTCCTTGAGAAGGTCAACTATGTTTCTCCTATCATTTATTTCTAAACTCATTGGAGGCTGGTTTCTAACCTCATCATTCAAGGGAAACTGCTTTTTCCAAAGTCCATGTTACCGTTCCTTTTCCTATCTCCCAATAAATAAATTCCATTGGCTTCTCTCACCTCCTGAATCAAACACAAAATCCTCTGTTTGTCCTTCAAATCACGCTCAGCCTCCCTCTTCCTACCTTTCTAGTCTTCTTATACCTTATTCTCTGACATCTTTTCTTGGATCCAGTGACCTTGGCCTCCTAGCTGTTCCATGAACAAGATCTTCCATCTTTACTCTCTGGCCATTTTTCTTTGGTTGCCTCTCATGCCTCCTCAATTCCACCTACTGTCTTCCCCTGCTTCCCCTTTAAGTCCCAAATAAAATCCCATCTTCTACAGGGAGCCTTTCCTAGCCCCTCAATTCAAGTGCCTTCTCTCCATTATTTTCTATTTATCCTCTACATAGCTTGTTTGTACACATTTGTTTTCTCCTCCATTATTGTGAGCCTCTTAAGGGCAAGAGCTATCCTTTGTCTTTTTATCCCCAGTGATGCCTGGTACCTAGTAAGTGCTTAATAAATGTTTACTGACCATGATCCCCTTCTTGTGATTTGAATTCACAATCCTGTTCTTTCACTCACCACATATATTAATTATGTGATCAAAGGCAAGTAATCCCCTTGCCCCAACTCCAGTTTTTGCCCTAGTGGAAAAATATTGCCAGTTTATTTCGCTACTTAGAGCACATTTGGTCCAACTCTTCCATTTTTCAGCTGAGAAAACTAAGACCCAGAGAAAGATACATGACATTGCTCACACAAATAGTAACAAAGCCTTGACTCCAAATCCCATATTGTTTCTTGTCCTGTTATGAGGCTTCTTCCTGCAGAATAGAGGAGATCAACACTACAGGTAGTATAAAGACCTGTGATCCTCTTCATCCATGCTTTAAGAATGTCATTGATGGGAAGGCTAGGTGGCTCAGTGAGTAGAGCTCTGGCTCTGGAGTCAGAAGGACCTGAGTTTGGATCCGGCCTCAGGCACTTAACACACACAAACAAAAACCTAGCCATGTGACCTTGGGCAAGTTACTTAACCCCAATTGCCCTCCAAAAAGCAGAAGAAAAAAAAGAATGTCATTGGTGAACATCATACTATTTGAATGTTAAGGAAACATATAAAAAAGCCTTCTGATCTAGAGAAATCACAGTATATCCACACTTGTTTCTGGTATGAATCATTACTCAGGACAGAGATATGTGGTTAAGAGTGAAAAATAACAGATGTTTTCCTTTTTGAAGCCAGATCTTTGATTTCATCAGGCTAGGGAGCTCCCAGTGAGTGAGATCCCTCTAGACAGTCAGGTACTATAATGGATAAAGCACTAGACTCAGTCAGGAAAGCTTAAGCTTGAGTCCTGTCTCTGAAACTTGGGTAGCTGTGTGACCCTGGTGGACAAGTCTGTGGGCACTGAGAAGTTGTGTTGTGCCCAGGGTATACAGCTAAGTTGTAAGACTTGGTCCCAGGCCTTTCTAAATTGAAGACAATCTGTCTTACATATAATATACTATACCACTATACCACAGTGACTCTCTTTCAATGAAATATTAAAAGAGAAATCTTCCAGTGCATGAATGCTCTATGGAAGATTTATGGAAGAACATGGTTTGCAATCTACATTGGCAGTGCACACATTAGTCAGATCACAGAGTCATTAAAGCATCCCACTATGGTCCTGGCATCTCTACATATTAGAGGATTTTGGTTTCTCTACTAGTTTTCCTAACAGTAGTGAATGAAAGAACAGGCATAATGAGATAGTAATATGTTAAATAAATTGTAACAAAGTGTTTACTCCCTTGTTAACTTTTTTTTAATGAAATGTGAAATATTTTTTCCTTTCTTTTTTATTTTTTAGTTTACATCATTCATTTCCACAAGATTTTGAGTTACAAATTTTCTCCCTAATTTTCCCTACCAAAACATCGATTCCACTGAATATCCCCTCCCTCAATCTGCTCTCTCCCATATCTTCCCCCATGCTCCCTTCGACTTTCCAGTAGGGCACATTGGATCTCTATGCCCCAGTGCATGTATATCTCATTTCCCAGTTACATGTAAAATAATAATAATAATAATAATATATACATATACTTTTAAACATTTGATTTTAAAACTTTGGATTCCAGATTCTTTCCCTTCCTCCCTAGTCACCCACCCTCACTAGGAAGATAAGCAATTCAATATAGGTTGTACTTGTATAGCAATGCAAAACATTTCCATAATGGATATATTGTGAAAGACTGACTATATTTCCCTTCATCCCATCCCACCCCCAACTTGTTCTATTCTCTAAGATACTGTCCCTTTTCAAAAGTGGGTGTTTCCAACCCTCCCCGCCCCCCCCACAAGCCTGCCCTCCCTTCCATTATCCCTCCTCTCTTCCTCTTGCCCTCTACTCTCCTGTAGGGTGAGATACCCTATTTAGTGTGTATGTCATTCCCTCCTTAAGCCAAATTCAATGAGAATAAGGTTGACTCATTCCCTTTTGCCTTCCTATTCTTCCCCTCCATTGTAACAATTTTCCCTTGTCCCTTCTATATGAGATAATTTACCCCTTTCTGTCTCTCCCTATCTCCTCTCATTATATTCCTCTCTCACCTCTTAATTTCACTTTTTAAGTATCATCTCTTCCTATTCAATTGGTCCTGTGCCCTCTATGTATACCTGTACACATATATACACACTCTCACATATGTATTCGTACTCCCATATACTCTCCTATATATATGTCTATATACACATTTCTATTCCCTTCAACTATTCTCATACTGAGAAAAGTTTCATAAGTTACAATTATTGTTTTAGGAATGTAAGTAGTTCAACTTTGATAGGTTCCTTATGATTTCTTTTCCCTGTTTACCTTCTCATGCTTCTCTTGCTTCTTGTATTTAAATGTCAAAATTTCTATTCAACTCTGATTTTTTTCAGCAAGAATGCTTGAAAGTCCTCTATTCCACTGAATGACCATATTTTCCCCTGAAACATGATACTCAGGTTTGCTGTGTAGGTGATTCTTGGTTTTAATCCCAGCTCCTTTGACTTCCAGAATATCATATTCCAAGCCCTTTGATCCCTCAGTGTAGAAGCTGCCAGGTCCTGGGCTATTCTGATTGTGTTTCCACAATATTGAAATTGTTTCTTCCTGGTTGCTTGTAATATTTTCTCTTAATCTGGGAACTCTGGAACCTGGCTATAATATTCCTAGGAGTTTTCTTTTTGGGATCTTTTTCAGGAAGTGATCAGTGGATTCTTTCAACCTCTATTTTGCCCTCTGGTTCTAAAACATCAGGGCAATTTTCCTTGAGAATTTCTTGAAGGATGATTTCTAAGTTTTTTTTTTTTGGTGTTTTGTTTTGTTGTTTTTTTGTTTTGTTTTGTTTTGTTTTGCTTTTTGGAGGGCAATTGGGGTTAAGTAACTTGCCCAAGGTCACATGGCTAGGTTTTTGTTTGTGTGTGCATTATTAAGTGTCTGAGGTCAGTTCTGAACTCAGGTCCTTCTGACTCCAGGGCTGACACTCTATTCACTGCACCACCTAGCCATCCCTCTAGGCTCTTTTTTTGATCATGGCTTTCAGGTAGTCCAATAATTTTTAAATTCTCTCTCCTGGATCTATCTTCCAGGTCAGTGGTTTTTCCAATGAGATATTTCACATTGCCTTCTATTTTCTCATTTGTTTGCATCTGTTTTATAGTATCTTGATTTCTCATAAAGTCACTAGTTTCCATTTGCTCCAGTCTAATTCTGAATGAATGATTCTCTTCATTGAGCTTTTGAGATTCTTTTTCCATCTGGAAAATTCGGCTTTTTAAGGCATTCTTCTCCTTCTTGGCTTTTTGAGCCTCTTTTGCCATCTGAGTTAGTCTATTTTTTAAGGTGTTATTTTCTTCAGTCAGGTTGTTGACTCTTGCATCATTCTCATTTCTCTTCCCAATTTTTCCTCCACTTCTCTTATTTGATTTTAGAAATCCTTTTTAAGCTCCTCTATGGCCTGTAAGCGCTCATATTTTTCTTGGAAGCTTTTGGTGCAGGAGTTCTGACTTCACTGTCTTCCTTCTGTTCCATGCTTTGATCCTTTTTGTCTCCAAATTAAGAGTGTAAAGTTGGATTGCTCAGTTTGTTTTGCTTCCTTTGCCTGCTCATGTTGCCACTCAATTACTTGACTTTTGAGTCTTTTGACACAGTAGAACTCTGCCACCAGAAATGGGAGCTTTATCCCAAATGCTGGGGTTTTCTCAGCTGCTGGAGCTATTAGTTGGGCACCCTCTGTGAAGCCTCCACATGCTCTGGCACACTGTTCATGCACCCTGGACCTCTACCCTAGACAGCAATCCAGATCCAAGCAGGTTAAAGCAAGAGCAATTACCCCTCAGACTGGTCACTTGGTCCCCCTACAATCTGTAGACCAGGAACTCTGAAGTATCCACAAGGTGGGCAGCTGCATGGCCAGGGTGCCTCAGCCACTTCTTGCCCTGGGGGCAAAAGCAGGATCACACTCCCGATTTCCCAGGTCCCAAAGTCCACACTGCACTGACCTCTCACTTTGTCCTTGGCATCTATGGGCTGATAATTCTGGAAACTACCCCAGCTGCTAGTGATCTGAAGTCCCTTCAGCCAGAGGCTGGTCAGGCTGCCCTGAAGCTAAAACCTCAGCTCACATGGGGCTGGGCTTGGCTCCCAGAGCATTGTACTGGCTGTTTCCTGCCAGCCTGCTGGGCTGTCCTCAGTGGGAAGTTAGCTTTTCTGTGTCATTTTGTGTGTTCTATAGCTCCAAAGTTTGTCTAAAGTCATTTTTTACATTAATTGGAGGAGGTGGGAGCCAGAGCTGTGGGGAAGTCCTGTTTCTACTCCAGAAATGTAAAGTTTCTTTGATAGAATTGCAAGGGTAACTTGTTATTGGCTGGCTGGGTTGACCACAGCCTGATGGCCCATAAAGGGAGGGAGGAAACAGCTTTGTGGATTTTGGTTTCCCTTTGACTCTTCCAGAGAGTCACAGAGAAAAAAGGGAATTTCCATCCATTCCATTTCTCATCCCTCTCCTCCATAGGATATGGCATTTTACAGTGGAGCTACTCTCCCAAGAGGAGACAATATAACCAGCAAGGAACAGAGAGGCAGGGTAGGCAGCTCCAGCTGTTTCCTGGCAATAGAGAAGAGAGCCAACTATGGATTCAAAAGGGAATTAGCCCCAGTGGTGGAGAGCTGAGTTTCAGTGAAGAGTGTGCCAGGGAGCCCAAATGAGTGATCTGCCCATCAGATACTGTGTCCAGGAGGGTGCAGCATGGCCACCAAGAAAAGAAAGGACATTGGAGCTTCTTAGAGAATTGTGTTGTTGCCTTGGTAGTGTGTTTCTTATATATGTGCCTTACTGCCAATGTACTTTGTGCCCACTCTTCACTCTTCCCCTGACTTAGTGACTCATGGGAGAATTTACCTCAGGTTTATGGGTCAATGTTTTGTACTTACTATTCTCACTGTGCTATCTTAGTAAGTGCCTTTGCTTTAAGCCAATTGTATGTATTGGTGGATTGTTAATGTAATGCACCAAAGGCCCTAGGGGTCACTCATGAGCTTGGACTCATAGAATGTCTTGAAGTTGTACTGTCTTATAGTTGTACTAGTCACTTCTTACACACACACACACACAATCAGGAAGAAGTCAGATGGGGTGCTACACTAGTACATTTTCATCACAAATATTGTTTTACTTTAAAATAATAACTTGGTAATGAGAAGTCAAATATTTGTTAAAGATGTGTCATGTTGTTTATCACTTTATAGTTGGGGATTTGTGGGCATAATCCTTTGAAGTTAGTAATTTTCTCCTTAGGTACTAACTGGTGCCTTGGAGTATGAATGCCAAGTTAGTTAAGAATTTCTAATCATTGTCATAATTGAGTTTGGATTAGCATATAATTTGATCATATTCTCCTTGTTTATGCTAAAAGTATTAGTATTTAACTAATGACTGACTAACCTACATCATTTTAAAGCATCCTTTATATTTAAAGGAGTGTAAATATCTATGTGTAAGTTGAGTGTTTTCTACAACTAAACTGCAGCAGTTATCTCTAACTGCTTAATCCAACCTTGGTTTAAGGAGAAACTTTTAACTTGTTGTTGTTTTTAAAGTTTCACTTGGCCCGTTTATATGCAGTTTTGCTTATCTTCCCCTTCACTAGTTTCCTTGTGATGCTGACTTATAAGTGTTGGTTCAGGTTCTACCTGTCATAGCAAAAATAACTATCTGTGATTACATCCTGCTAAGCAGATCTAAAGTTCCTATGCACTTTGCCATGATAGAAGACTCCTTTTCTTTAATATACAGTTTGGATTTCCAGCCAAGAGAGTTGAAATAACAGAGGCAGGTGCCTCGATGATATGAGGAAGACAGCAGATTGTTTGTGAAAAGTCAAGACACCCTTCAAGGTGCCCCTGAGGAAGTCCCACAATGGAAACTACCTATCATTGCTTAGAACTACATAGATTAGGTGTTTCCACATTGGGTCAACACATTTATAGAGACATTTTAAAAAGTTATATGGCTTCCTGAAACTAGTTTTTTTTAAGTCAAAATACACCCCGCCCCCAACCAAAACAATGACTGTACTATTAAATCTGGAATCTTGTTACAGGTATACTTACCATTGGGATTTTTTTTCCCCAAAAGTATACTCAAAAGATTTTGTAACTTATTATATATATTTGGGACCCTCTGATTTCCCTATTGCATCATTATCAATCCATCCACTTTCAAAATTCATTCATTTATTTATGTGTTTATTTAAACAAAGCTTCCCAGTTCACTTTCCAAGGAGAAGTCATTCCTGCTCTCCTCCAAACTGCCTATGATGCTGGGAGAAGTGAGGCTGAGGTTGCTTGTCAGAGAAGAGGCCGAAGAGCTGTAGCCAGCTTCTGAAGATAGCACTGGGTTCCCAAAGGACCACTAAATGAATGATTTGTTTTTCGGATGGTCCGGCTCAGATTTTTTGTACGCGTCGACAGTGCTGGGGTTCCGGTGCCGGTAGTAGGGACCGTAGTCTGTCTGGTCTTTTATGGTCCTTTGCACCTCCTCCTCTGGTATTAGAGTATGAATCGTCTCAGTGGGAGCGCGAGTAATGACGATTTGGGGAACAATAAACTTTCTTGGTTCAGACCTTCTGCCCCTTGAATCAGAAGCAGGTTCTAAAGGAAGGGGAGTAGGGGAGATCCAAGCATTATTTAAACAGACAGCTGCCACCCATGTTACCAATGATTCCAATGACTAAAGATGTTTGACAGGTGCTTGGTTAGCTGTGCTTTCCCTCTTCCAGGCCTTTGATCACTCTGTTCCTCTCATCAGGAATGCCTGCCCTCCCTCCCTCTCTTCATCTCTTAACCTTCTCCTCATTCTTGAAAATGCAACCCAAAAGCCACCTCCTGCATGAAGATTTCCTGGATCTTCCCAGTTGCTGACAACCCCCCACCTCACACAGAAGTTGCTCTGTTCCTTCAGAAACCAGGCTCTGTAGTCAAGGGAATGGGTTCAGATCCTGCCTCCTGGGGTGACCTTCCTCATTTAAACTCCCTGTGCCTCCTTTCCCCAGTTGTAAATGGAGGGGCAGGGAAGGGCAGGACTAAATAAATGGCTCCTGAGCCCCCTTCCAGCAGCACATCAAGGGGCCTACCAAGGGAGTATGTGCTGAGTCCTAGAGGGCACTGCATCTGTACTGTTCTTCAGGGCTGTTTCTTAGCCAAACTCCATACTCCCCTGACTCAGTGGACAGTGAAATGTCCAGGGTATTCTGGATTACTCTGAGGATGTACATTTATGAAGCACCTACTCTGTGTGTGTGTGTGTGTGTGTGTGTGTGTGTGTGTGTGTGTGTGTGTGTCCTGCACCCATCAAGTGGCTGAAAAGGCAATCTCCCTGAATCCAGTTGTTGGGCATGGCTGTGGCAGATACCCTGGGATACCCCTGGGCTCCTTCACTGGGCTGCTTCCAGGGAGTCTGCCAACCAAGGATGGGGAGTTAGGGAGAGCAGGCAGGGACTCACTAAGTCTGTGACCCCTTGTGGGAGGAAGCTGACCTTTAGAAGGGCCTTCTTCTTGCTAGGTGGCTATTAAATTCAGCTGTTTCTATGCTGCTCAAGGGCTGAAAGTACTAATGCGTGACTCTTTAAATGTGGATGTCCTGAACAAAGCCATGACTAGGGACCTACCCTTGTTAGAACATTGTGAAATGAATGGATAAAAAACCCAAACAGACTCTTCCCACAGATTAAAAGTAACAACATATGGACACTACAGAGTTAATCTGAGGGAAGCCCAAAGGTGAATCACAAAATGCTATGGGGAATTTTAAACAACCTAAGCATGTATTTATGCTTCACACTTTAAAAATGACTCTGGACATTCATGTTTCTGTAACAATTGGTGGCTTCCTCTTGGGATCACAGACCCAGAGCCATGGAACCCAATGCCCTCATTTTACAGATGAGGAATCTGAGACCCAAGAAGGCTCAGTGACTTGCCTAAGGTGAGGTCACATTAAGCAGCAGAAGGTAGGACTGAAACTCAGCTCCTCTGACCCCCAGAGCTGGTACAATTGAAAAAAAAAGAAACCTTTTTTGGGGGGGAACTCAATAATTACCCACAAACAAAAACATTTCAGTATACAAAGAAGAACAAAAAAGTGGATTGTGTAAGAAATTGTGAATTTCTGTTATATTGCTTTTCCAAAAGAAATACATAGGTACATTTTTATTAAATTTGACAAAATCGTAATATGATTGTCTGTCTGTGCCCCTTCTGCATTTTTTGTTTTCTTCTGTTCACTTAAAAATGTTTTATTGATGCTCTTTTGTATGTCTCTCACTACCAATGAACCCTTTCCCCACCTCCCCCTATTGTAATAAATTTATACAATTGAGCAAAACAGTCACCACACTGGCCATGCCTGATAAGGCCCCCTCACTCTGTACCCAGCCCAGCAATGTTCTTTGCCTTCTATTATATTGTCCCTTCCATTTGGGTCCCCTTTCACTCTCTGCATTTGTTCTATCACTTCTTATATGTGTGTACATATTTTCTAACTCTAAAGCTGTCGGGAGAGTATACTGATTGGTTGTATATTCTTTACTTTGAATTATTTCATATATTTTCTCCTATTTCTCTGTACTTCCTATATTTATCATTTTAAATTACATTATGCTATTCCACAGCTTACATTAATCTATTACATTGTTACTGCACAATAGGCACTGTGTGGTCATTAAATGCTTTAGATTCTTTCAGGTTCTCATAATTACAATAACTCTCTGTTTAAATATTTAGAGCAGGGGCAGCTAGGTGGCGCAGTGAGTAAGAGCGTTGGCCCCAGAGTTGGGATGACCCGAGATCGAAACCGGCCTCAGAAAATGAGCACCCACACACAAATAATGACTAGCCGTGTAACCTTGAGCAAGTTACTTAACCCCAATTGCTTAAAAAAAATATTTAGAGCAATAACTATGTTACAAATATTTGAGCTAATTTTTCCTTTTGATAATATTTTCAGGCTATATTCTCAATAATAGAATTATTCATTCAGAGAACATAATTATATTTATAATTTCTGTAATGTACTGCTAGATTGTTCTCCAAAATAATCCCACCACCTTGCAATTTCACCAGAAACATAAGAGCATATCTTCTCCATAAAATTTTTTTCAAGAAAGACAACATATAAGACATAGATTAGCTTAGTTACAGGGCAACAAGCACAGAGAAGGAAAAAAAGAAAGAGATGTTATGTATTCTCCAGTTTATACCATAGGCTTAATACCAAGTTCACAAAGCAAATTTCTGATTTCAGTAAAAGTCGTCTTGTGCTTAGGCATTTTGTTAATTAAGCTCCTGAAAGGGGCATTTCTGATCTCCCCTGATTTCAGTGAAGATGGTCATTAAAACTGAAACCAGAAGGGAATTGTCATGTATTTTACTTCACCTCTGTTCCTGTCATATCCTCGATATTCTAGGATCACTCAAGAACTTTTTGGGGCCTCTTATTCTTCTAAGACTCTCCTCTCTGCCCACAGTCTCCTGCCCTTCCACACCAAGTCATTCCCTTTTTCCTCCTGTGCTCCTCCTCAGCCTCATCAGAATCTTTCAATCCTCATTCGTCCCAGTTTTCCCAACTTCTTGATCCTGTTCTGGCCGCACTTTTCTCATTTCCTGGGATGTTCTCTCACCCTTAATTAAATTTTGGATATTCTCATTTCAGATTCCTAACCCTCAGTTCTGAGTAACTCCTAACATCACCTGCCCCCTTACCTCCTAAGAAACTAAACACTGCTGGAATCATGAAATCATAAAAATGTATTGATTAGATCCATTTTGAATTTGTAGCTAACTAATGTCAGCCAGACCCTATTATTCTACGGCAATCTTTTTCTTCATCTTTTATTGATTAGGCAGGGGTGGGGCCCCTGTGGCCTTGGGGCCACATGTGGCCTTCTAGATCCTTAAGTGTGACCTTTTGAAGGAATCCATTCAGTCAAAAGGGTGCACTTAAGGATCCAGTTTCCATTCAATATCTATCAAAATATCTTCTCAAGCACCCAACACTCTTCTCTCTCTCTCTCTCTCTCTCTCTCTCTCTCTCTCTCTCTCTCTCCCCACTTCTTTTGACCTTGCTTTCTAATTTATTGAAAAGACTGAAGGCATCCCATGTCAATCCCCTTCACTCCCTCCTCCAGTCTTTCAGATCTCTCAGTGTCTTCAGCCATTTTCTTATCATTCCCTCCCATCTTTCAGGAAGAGGTGGCCCTTTTCCTTGCCTAAGATAACAGGCTCACATTTGAACTTCAAATCCCCTCCCTTTCCTTTCCCTCTTCTCCATGACTTTGCTTTATTCATCATTCCTTTTCTCATATGCATCTTCAACATCTCCTTGTCTAACGGGCTTCTTCCCTTCATCTACAAAAAGAATGTAATCAGCATTTGTCAAGTGGAATTCTGAGGTTAAGAACCATACTGACTGCACAGGTGGGGATGCTCTCCACAGAAACAGGAACATTTAGTGGAGAGTTTGATGTAGGAAGGAAGAAAATGGCTTTTGTTTTGACATGGTGAGAATGAGATCACATCAAGGTAGAGAGGATGGGTGATCCAAAGGGAAGTTTAGGCTGGATATATAGATTTGGCATCTTCTGTGCTGAGGTGATCATGGAACTCAAGGGAGTTGATGAGATTCACAAGAAAGAGGGTAAAGAGAGAGAAGAGAAAAGGAGTTAGCACAAAGCTTTGAGGACATGGACTAAGGATTCAATGGAGAAGATGAAGAAGGAGGGGTCAGAGAGGCAGGAGGAAAACCAGGAGCAATGTCCTGGAAAGCAAGAGAGGAGAGTATCCAGGAGGAGATTAACAGGTCCAAAGTTGTAATGAGGTCAAAGAGAATGAAGACTGAGGAAATACCGCTGGATCTATCATTTAAGAGATGAAGCAATTTCTTTTTTTTTCTTTTTTTTTTATACAAATGCTTTATTAACTTCTGTTTTACATCATTCATTTCCGCCAGATTTTGAGTTACAATTTTTTCCCCGTTTTTCCCCTACCCACCATCCCAGAATAGCAGTCCCACAAGATATCCCCTCATCCAATCTGCTCTCTCCCATATCTTCTCCCATACCCCCTTTGACTTTTCCATTAGAGCAAGGTGAATCTCTGTGCCCCAATGTCTGCACATCTTATCTCCCAATTACATGCAAAAGAGTATTAATAATAGTATTTATATATATATTTGAAACATTTAATTTTAAGACCTCGAATTTCAGATCCATTTCCTTCCTCCATTGTCACCCATTCCCTCTGGGAAGAGAAGTAATTCAATATATGTTGTACATGTCTAGCTATGCAAAACATTACCGTAGTAGATATATTGTACAAGGCTGCTTATAATTCCCTCCCATCCATCCCACCCCCAACCTGGTCCATTCCCTACTTGCTCCTGTCCTTCTTCTATAGTGGGTACTTCCAACCTCCCCTCCCCCCAAGAATGCCCTCCCATCCATCATCCCCCTTCCCCCTATTCTGCTGCAGGTTGAGATATCCCATTTAGCATGTATGTCATTCTCTCCCTGAACCAAATTCAATGAGAATGTGGTTTTGCCTTTTTGCCTTCCTATTCTTCCCCTCCCCTGCAGCCACTTCCCCTTGCTTCTACATGAGATAGTTTACCCTACCTGTCTCTCCCCGTCTCCTCTTGCCACTTTCCTCTCTCACCTCATAATTTCACCCCTTAAGTATCATCCCTTCCCAACAAATTCAACCCATGCCCTCTATTCATGTATAACTGCAAACATATAACTGTAAACATATATACACACCTTCACATATGTATTCATATTCTATTATTTTCATACTGAGAAATGTTTCGTCAGTCACTGTTATTGTTTTTCCATGTAGGAATGTAAATAGGTCAACTTTGATAAGTTCCTTTTGATTTCTTTTCCCTGATTACCTTCTCAGGCATCTCTTGCTTCTTGTGTCTGAATGTCAAATTTTCTATTCAACTCTGCTTTTTTCCTCAAGAATGCTTGAAAGTCCCCTATTCCACTGAATGACCATATTTTCCCCTGAAACAAAATACTCAGTTTTGCTGGGTAGGTGACCCTTGGGTTCAGTCCCAGCTCTTTTGCCTTCTGGAATATCATGTTCCATACCCTTCAATCCCTCAGTGTAGAAGCTGCCAGGTCCTGTGCTATTCTGATTGTGTTTCCACAATATTGAAATTGTTTCTTCCTGGCTGCTTGTAGTATTTTCTCCTTGATCTGGGGATTCTGGAACCTGGCTATAATATTCCTGGGAGTTTTCTTTTTGGGATCTTTTTCAGGAGGTGATCTGTGGATTCTTTCAACCTCTATTTTGCCCTCTGGATCTAAAACATCAGGGCAATTTTCCTTGAGAATTTCTTGAAGGGTGATTTCTAGGTTCTTTCTTTGATCATGGCTTTCAGGTAGTCCAATAATTTTTAAATTATCTCTCCTGGATCTATTTTCCAGGTCAGTGGTTTTTCCCATGAGATATTTCACATTGCCTTCTATTCTTTCATTTGTTTGGATCTGTTTAACAGCATCTTGATTTCTCATAAAGTTATTAGCTTCCATTTGCTCCAGTCTAACTCTGAAGGAATGAATCTCCTCAGTGAGCTTTTGAGATTCTTTTTCCATCTGGCAAATTAGGCTTTTTAAGGCATTCTTCTCCTCATTGCCCTTTTGGGCCTCCTTTGCCATTTGAGTTAGTCTATTTTTTAAGGTGTTGTTTTCTTCAGTCAGGCTGTTGACCCTGCATCCTTCTCATTTCTCTTCCCAATTTTTCCTCCACTTCTCTTATTTGATTTTTAAAGTCCTTCTTAAGGTCCTATATGGCCTGTAACCCACTCATATTTTCCTTTGGGGCTTTTGGAGCAGGATTTCTGACCTCACAGTCCTCTGACTGTTCCATGCTTCAATCCTCTTTGCCCCCAAAATAGGAGTCTAATGTTTCATTTTTCTGTTTATTTTGTTTCCTTTGCCTTGGCAATGTTGCCACTTAATTACTTGACTTTGGGGCTTGTTGCCACAGTAGAACTCTGCCACCAGACAGGGGACTTCTGTCCCGAATGTGTGGGGTCTTCCCAACTTCTGTTTCTGGCAAGCTGGATACCCACCCCACAACCTCCACCCCAGACCACAATCCAGATGCAGAGAGGTTAAAGCAAGAGTGATTACCCCCCAGGACTGATCACTGGATCTCCCTTCGCAGGCCAGGAGATGGAGCTGCCACTGAAAACTGCAAAATGGCATGTCTCCTCAGCGGCTTCTAGCCCCCAGGGGAGGAAGCTGACACGTTCCCCAAATACTGGTCCCAATAATTCTGGACTCGCCACAGCTGGGGTCCCTCCTGCCGGCTGCTGGCCCGGGCCACCCTGGGGCTAAAACCCAGGTTCACACAGACCTGGGTTCGGCTCTCCTCTCACTGTGCTGGCGGCTCCCAGAGCGCTTCGCTAGTCCTTCCTGCAGGGCTGCTGGGCTGTCCTCAGCAGGAGGTTAGCTTCTCTGTGTCATTCTGTGGGTGCTGGGGCTCCAGAAGTTGTTCAGAGTCCCCTTTTACATAGTTTGGAGGTGATCTGGGGGGAGAGTGCCTTGGACTTGCTGTTTCTACTCTGCCATCTTAGAAGAAGCAATTTCAAAGGAATAGTGAGAGGAGGAAGTGGTTTATATCACACTCAAGTGAGTTTCTAGGAATTTGGCTGTGAAAAGGAGAAGGATGCAGGATGAGACCTTGAGAGGCTGCTAGTAGGACCAAGGGAGTCTTGCTGAAGGATGGAGGCATGTTGGTAGGTAATGGGGAAGGAGCCAATAGATAAGGAGATATTGAGGTTGAAGAAGAGTGAGGGGATGCCTCCTCAAGGACACAGCAGGGGATGAGATAGAAGGCACAAGGGGAGGTGCTGGTCTCCCCTTCAGGGACTGGAACAAATGAGAAAAGAAAAGAAAAAAGGTTTGTAGGCGGTTTGAGAGGTTTGGAGTGGGAGAGAAAGGGAGCTCATAGAGAGAGAAGGGTATATGAGGAGCTCAAAGATCTGGAACAGACAGTGTGGGGATTGTTTGAGTCTATTGGGGAAGAAGAAAAGGATTCCTACCAAGCAATAATGAGGCACAGTCAATCTCATGGAAGACAATTTCTCATGGAATGAGTTTGTGGTAGTGGGAGTGACTTCCTTCAGAACAGGAACAGAGAAGCTAGATGGTGGGGACAAGGCAGGCTTGGGGTCTGGGCAGGCATGACAGGCAATAGCACATGGGATTCTGGGGCAATGGAGAGGGTCTAGTTGCCCTAGTTCCTTCGATGGAGCAGAAAGCAAGATGAAGGGAGAACTTGCCATGTCAGTAGAAGCCTCTGCTACTCAGAAAGCCTCCAGTGACTCCCCACTATTCAGTGAATTCAAGATAAATTATTTCCCCTAGCAGTCAAGACCTTCCAGCCTCTGATCCCCTTCCAATCTTTTATCTGTTCTCATCATGGCCTCTTGTGGCCCTGTGTGTCTTTGTTCAAAGTCACATTTGAACATAGTACTTTTCCTATCTCATTTCCACCTGCTAAAGTCCCTTCTTTTGGGAGCAGCTAGTTGGCTGTAATGGAAATGCAGATTTAAAGATCTTCCCTGCCCCTAGGCCCTTTGATTGGCTTAAGAGACTCTGAGAACATTCTTTAATTTGAAAATATACTCTGCCCCCTAATAGGCTGAATGTGGTCACATGGAGCCTGTTGTAGGGGGCTTGGTTTTCAGGAATGACCACACCTTGATGCTGTGTGATTGGGCAGTGGGTCAAGAGGGTGGTTACATTCTCTGAGCCAGGAGAAGGCTATATAATCCCTGATGTGAGTCCTTGCTTTGGGGATCACTTTGAGAAGTGTTGTGTGTTTTGACCAGATGAGACTCTGGGCAGCAGTTGAGAGCCCCCCCCCCCCACTTTGAAAACCCAGATGTTAATGCTTCCCCCTCTGGTAACTGTGATTTTGGTATTGATAATGGTTGGACAGTTTGGAAGCCTGTCTGTTTGATCTGTCTGTATACTCTGAAGTTCGGGGTGCTGAGCTTTTCCCCCTGAACTAGTTAATATATGTTTGTTTGATTAAAGTGAGCTTGTTAACTGATTTTGAGTTGCTTCCTTTACAAAAGCAGATCTAAGAACCTGTGTTGGCAGCCACCCTGGGGATGTTGGGGTGCTTGCTGCTACATTGGCACAGCAGATAATGTATTGGGTCTGGAGTTGGGAAGATCTATGTTCAAATTCTGCCTTAGACACTACCTATGTGACCATGGGCAAGTCACTTCATGAAGGGAAATCAGAGAAGGGAATGATGGAACAGGGAAAGCCTTAGGGACTTGAGGTCCCAGTGAGGATGAGGAACAGATTTAGGAGGAGTTAGGCAAAGGGAGAGAAGGAAAGATAAGAAAGAGATGATGATGAGAGAGAGAAATTTCAAAGTGTTGGCTGAGATGGAGGAAAGGTACATTCGGGATATTAGTGAACTGGAAGGCCAGGGACATCAGTGTCTGTCCACCAAGAACACAGACAGTGGCTGGGATAGAGAGACTGTGAACTAGATACCTAACACCTTGAGAAAGATACCTAACACCATTGAGAAAATTAATCTACTGTCCCCTAACACTGTCGGGGAGGGGGGGATTAATTAAGTAAATTAATGCTAAAAAGGTCTAGATAGGCTAGTATAGATGGGAGAAGTGAACCTCAAAGGAAGAGAGGCTGTTCAGCACTGAGGCAGCACATGCCTCTGTTCCTAACTACTGAGTGAGGCAGAGGTTGGTGAAGTGCTTGAGCTCAGGTGTTCTGAGCTGCAAATGGGGGCAAAGCTGATTGGGCAACTTTACTGGTCTGGAAGCAATGTGCTGAGCTCATGTGTGTGTGTGTGTTTGGGGGGCAGGGTGGACCAGGCTTCTGAGGGAGGGGCAAGTCAGTCCATGTTGGAAACACAGAAGGTCAAAGCTTCTATGCCAATGAGAAGTCGCTGCTGTACTTCTAGCCTGGGCAAGATGGGGAGACCCAGTCTCAAAAAAAAAAAAGCAAAGGGAAGAATTAGGAGTGGAAACAAGGAGCAAAGAAGAAGCCTTCTCATCCTTCTCCCCTTGGCCCAGGGAAGGGGGCAGGGTCCAAGGCAAGGCTCCCCCAGTCTCAGAGATGAGGGCCATGAATGTGGTGTCTTCTGCTGGGGCCAATTTGGGGAGTGCAAGAAGATGGAAGTAGGGTGAGAGGAAACAGTCTAAGATGAAGGGAAATTTGTTAATGGCAGACTGGGTTTCCCCAGGGTCCAATGACCATTTCCATCTCTGTAAAATCTCTGCTATTTCTGTCCTTTCTTTCCCTTCCCTTGGGAACTACCCTGGTTCAGGACCTCAGTCATCCTTTTTGCCTCCAGGTTGCTTCTTCAGCCCTTGGCCAAATCATCTTCCTAGGCCCCCTCTGATGACATCACTCTTCTACTCAGAAAGCCTCCAGTGACTCCCCACTGTTCAGTGACTTCAAGATAAATTGCTTCCCCTAGCAGTCAAGGCCTTCCAGCCTCTGATTCTTTTCAAATCTTTTATCTGTTCTCATCATGGCCTCTTGTGGCCCTGTGTGTCTTTGTTCAAAGCCACATTTGAACACAGTAGTTTTCTATTTTATTTCTACCTATTGCAGTCACTTCCTTTAGGGGCAGCAAGTTGGCACAGTAGCTAATGTGTTGGGTCTGGAGTTGGGAAGATCTGTGTTCAAATTCTGCCTTAGACACTACCTGTGTGACCGTGGGCAAATCATTTGAACTCAGTCAGCTTCCATTTTTTCATCCATAAAAGAGAATGCTCAAAATAGCACCTACCTTCCAGGGCTGTTAGGAGAATGAAATGAGCTAATATTTGTAAAAATGCTAACTTGTCACAGTGCCTAGCACATCATTGGTGCTTTATAAATTTCTGTTCTCCCACTTTCCCCCTTCAAGGCTCAATTCTAGTAAGCTACCTCTTCTGTGAAACTTTCCTAGATCTTTCCAGTAAAAAGCAACCTAGAGGGGCACCTAGATGGTACAGTGAATAAAGCACAGGTCCTGGAGTCAGGAGGACCCGAGTTCAAATCTGGCCTCAGACCCTTAACACCTAGTAGCTGTGTGACCTTGGGCAAGTCACTTAACCCCAATTGCCCTTCCTTCTCCACTCCAGAAAGACAAAAAAAAAAAAGCAACCCAGATATGTCTCCTCAAAATACTTTTGGCACATTTTCCGGAGATCTCCTTTGCATTCTTTATCACACTCACCTTGTATTATGATCATCTGCATAAATGTTTTCTCCTACCACCCCATACAATATTCAGATTGTATAGTCTTTGCCAATAGGGTCAGAGTCATATGTGACTTTAGGTTTCCCAAAGCCTTTTACCTTAGTAGCTTTATCAATATTTCTAAATGAAATCTAAAAGGTGCCTTCCACCCTAGCCATATCCTTCCTGATATGAACAGTCCCCGTTTTAGATGTTTCCTACCAGTTTCATTAATACTTCGTTGAGATTTCACAGGTGTTTTCATTGTTCCAGTAGTGGTGGAAGCATTGGAAATCATGCTAGGGCGGCTGCTTGTTGACTGTTTATCCACATGTCTGCTCTGACTCTTAGATTTGGTTTTCTGAATTGAAGATCTGGACATATCTGGAAACAAACAAATAAGTATAAGTAAGATAAATAAATAATTGGATGAAGGCAATCAATAATTTGCCTCTTCTCTTCCCTAGTAAGATCCACCATGGAGTAGCCAATCAAGGTAGCTGTGGAGGAAATGGTTCTTTTCAGAAACACATGGCTATTTGCATGGAAATAGCATATGGGAAAAATTGTCAGGTTTGCCATTAACAGCGATGACAGTAATGGGTGGAAGTCAGAGTGGCCTCAGAGAGAGGCTTGATGTAAGTAAAACCTTCCCAACAACTAAGAACTCCATGAAATGATCTGGGCTACCTTGGAAGGTTGGCCTCTCACTGGAAGTCTTTAAGTAAAGGCTGTTATGACCACCTATCAGGTATATTGTAGGGAGGACCTTCCAACTCTGGATATTGCTTTCTGCCCGAAAAAGCATGGTTTCATTCAATAGACTGAGAGCTGGGTCTTAGGGACTCATTTTCCATTTCATTCACTGTGTGTGGCAGGTGACTTCTTTTCCTCCTTTGATGCCAACACTTTTGCTATCCTTCAATAGCACCACACTTTAAAAACATCAATTGTACATAAACTTTGTAAGACTAAAAAAGGTACCATGACTGTTATTATTGTAAATATTATATTTTGTCCTGGTGATTTCACTGATTTGGGAAACTCCCAGTTGTGAGAATTTCCTCTCCTGATGGATGAGTAACTTTTCTCTAACTTAGAGTCTTCCAGAGTGACTTGGATTGTGAAAGGTTAAGTGAATTGATCATGGCTGCAGAGAATGAGTCAGAGGAGGCCTTGGACTCAGGACCTCCAGACAGCAAGGCTAGCCTTTGAATCACTTTGCCACACTCTTCTTAGTACAGAAAGTTTGGGGGAGAGATTTGCTCCTGATTCCCACTCCTCATCAGGGCAATTCAACAAACAACTCACTTTCTCTAGGAGGCATACAAAGTGTCCACAGATGAATAAAATCAAGACAAATGAGAAGGGAGAGAACAATTGCCCCTAGACTTAGGAAACCCTCCAGGAAGTACATGATGCCTAAGATGCGTCCTGAAGGAAGCTAAGGAGGGAGTGCAGGATGTTTGTGTGCTGAAGTGTGGAAGATAGGGAATTCCAACTTCTGGAAACAGGAAGTAAGCCAACCTGGCTGGGATGTGGGAGGTTTGAAGGGGAATCATATGAAATGTCTTGAAAAGGAGGCAAAAGACATTATTTTGTTGTCTTTGTTCAGTTGTTTAGTCATGTCCGAGTCTTTGGGACCCATGGATCGTGTCACACAAGGCCATTCTATCCTCCACTATTTCTCAAAGTCTGCCCAGGTTGTTTCCGTTACACTATCCATCCATCCCATCCTCTGCCATTCCCTTTTCCTTTTATCTTCAATCTTTCCCAACATCAGGGTCTTTTCCAATGAATCTTGTCTTATAATGTGGCCAAAGTATTTAAGCTTCAGTGTTTGTCCTTCCAATGAATAGTCTGAATTAATTTCTTTAAGTACTGACTGATTCAACCTCCTTGCTGTCTAAGAGACTCTCAAAAGTCTTCTCTAGCACCATAATTCGAAAGTGTCAATTCTGGGGTGCTCAGCTTTCTTTATATTCCAACTCTCACAGTCATATGTTCCTACCAGAAAAACCACAGCTTTGACTATATAGATATCTGTTACAAAGATGATGTCTCTGCTTTTTAGTATGCTGTCTTAATTTGCCATAGTTTTCTTTCCAAAATCCAAGTATCTTTTAATTTCATGGCTGCCATTTGTAGTGATCTTTGTGCTCAAGAATATGAAATCCAACACTGCTTCTATTTCTTCTCTTTCTATTTGCCAAGAAATGATGGGACCAGCTGCCCAGATCTTAGTTTCTTGGACATCAAGCCAGATTTTACTCTCTCCTCTTTTAGTCTCATTAAGAAATTTCTTAGGTACAGCTGAGTTGACCAGGTAACTCCACTTCTCTGCTCACTCTAGATTCAAGATGAGCTGCCTTAACCTGCCCACCATGTTGCTTGGCTCCCCCAGTAAGATGGGGGGGGTGCAGATCCAGGTGATCTTGGGGCCCATGTTCTCTGGGAAAAGCACAGAGCTCACCTGCAGAGTCTGGCAATTCTAGATTGTTCAGTAAAAGTGCCTTGTGATTAAGTATACCAAAGACAGTTGATATGGCAAAAGTTTCTCCACACATGACTGGAATACTGTGGAAGTACTCCCAGCCTGCTTGCTTCAGGATGTGGCCCAGGATGCTCTGACTGTGACTGTCATTGGCACTGATGAGGGACAGTTTTTCTAGATATTGTAGAATTCCATGAGACCATGGCAGATGCTGGGAAGACTGAATATCCTGAACTTGGTGCCACTGGCAGAAAGTGTAGTACAACTTATATCAGTGGGCATGGATTGCTTCTGGGAAGTTACTTATACTGAGACTGGGGGCAGAGAAAGAGGTTGAAGTGATTGGTGGTGCTGACAAATATCACTTTGTGTGTTGATTCTGCTATTTCAAGAAATTCTCAGGACAATCTACTGGGCTGGAGAACAAAGAAAACTGCCCTCTGAGTGGGAAATCGGGGGACACCTCAAGCTGTAGGAAACTTTGCTGTTCAACAGATTCTACAATGCAGTTCAAACAACTGAGGCAGTAGGGATGTTCCTGGAACTGGCCTTCGCCTGGGAAGATAAATTCAAGCACTCTAGCCACGTGTGTATATATGGAAAAGTCACTTGGACCTGCTTTTTCACTTTCTAGACACCCCACAACCATAGCTGTTGCTTATATCTACACTGTGTTTCTATCTTCCCCATATCCCTCTGAAGAGGGGGGACCAGAAGAGACCTTGGGAAGGGGGGAATAAGAAAGAAGCAGTGCTTAACTTGGAAGAAACCATATGGACCCAAGACTATAAAACTTAATTCTACCCTTCCCCTACTTGTCATTCTATTCACCCTAACCCCACAACTTCTGCTTGGTCTATAAACATTGTCAGTAAAATTTCTTACCTTCCTTTAAAAAAAAAAAGTCTTCTTAATTCCTCTTCACTTTCTGGTAGCAAAGTGGTATCACCTACATATCTGAGATCGCTGTTATTTCTCCCAGCAAGCTGAATTCTGGCTGATTTGTCCAGCCTGACATTTTGCATGATGTACTCAATATATAAGTTAAATAAAAATGGGAACAACAATATACAGCCTTGTGGGACTCCTTTTCCAATCTTAAATCAATCAGTTGTTCCATGTTCAGGTCTAACTGTTGCTTCTTTACTTGTGTCCAGGTTCCTCAAGAGACAAGTAAAATGATCTGGTATTCTCATCTCTTTGAGGACTTACCACATATTTTTGTGATCCACCATAGTCAAAGGTTTTAATGTAGTCAGTGAAGCAGATGTTTTTTTTTCTTCTTTCTGGAACTCCTTTGCTTTCTTATTGGCAGTTTGGTCTCTAGTTCCTCTGCCTCTTGAAAAATTAGCCTGCTCTTCTGGTAATTCTTAGTTCACATATTGCTAAAGCCTAGATTGTAGAATATTAAGCATAACCTTGCTGGCATGTTAAATGAATACAATTGTTCTGTAATTTGAACATTCCTTGGCATTGCCTTTCTTTAGGATAGGGAGTCAAACTGATCTTTTCTAATCCAGTGGCCACTGTTGAGGCTTCCAAATTTGCTAGCATATTGAGTGCAAGCACTGTAATAGCATCATCTTTTAGGATTTTAAATAGCTCATCTGGAATTCTGTCATCTCTATTAATCTTATTGTTAGCAATGTTTCCTAAGGCTCACTTGACTTCATTCTCCAGGATATCTGGCTCTAGATCAGTAACCATACCATTGTAGTGATTCGTGAAGTTAAGATCTTTTTTGTATAATTCTTTTGTGCATTCTTGCCACCATTTTTGTCTTTTATCATGCTCATTTTTTTGCATGAAATTTTCCCTTAATATCTCTAATTTTCTTGAAGAGATTGCTTCTTTCCCATTCTATTGCTTTTTTCTGTCCCTTTACATTGCTCATTTTAGAAAACATCTCTCCTTGCTAACTCTGGAATTCTGCATTGTTGGGTATATCTTTCCCTTTCTCAAAAGGGGGAAAACCTTTTCACTTTCCTTCTTTCCTCAGTTGTTTGTAAAGTGTCTCATCAGACTATAATTTTGGTTTTTTTGCTTTCTCTTTGGATTTTTTTTGCACGTGCGTATACGTGTGTGTGTGTGTGTGTGTGTGTGTGTGTGTGTGTGTGTAGTTGCCTCTTATACAATATTACCTTGTTGTGGTGGAGGGGCTTGCATAGCTCAATGAAACTATGAGCTGTGCCATGCAGGGTTACCCAGCAAGGACAGGTCATAATGAAAAGTTCTGACAAAAGGTGATCTTCTGGAGAAGGAAATGGCAAACCATTCCAGTATCTTTGCCAAGAAAACCCCACAGACAGCATTAAAATGACAAAAGATATGGCATGGGAAGAAGACCCCTTCAGGTCAAAAGCTGTCCAATATGTCACTTGATAAGAGTGGAGGACGATGACAAACTCCCATCTTCTAGAGGAAGTCCTTCTCTTTCTAATGCCTTCTCTCCGTTACTGCCTATTTATCTTGTACATAGTTTCTTTGTATGTATTTGTTTGTTTATTGCCCTCATTAGATTTGTGGGCTTCTTCGGGGCAAGGCCTGTATTTTACCTTTCTTTGTATCCCCAGCACTTAGCATAGTACCTAGTAGAACATAGGAGGCACTAAATAAATGCTTATTGACTACTTAATTACCAAATTTGTTAGCCTTTTCTTAGGCTTCATCCTTTTTGAGTTCTATGAAGTCTTTGACATGGTAGATCACTCTTTTCTCCTGGATGTTCTCTTTATTATGAGGCAGCACCCTCTTCCTGATTTCTCCTCCCACCTAACTGCTCTTCCTCAGTCCCCTTTGCTGGATCTTCCTCTAGGTCTGGCCCACTAACTGCTGGTGTCTTCCAAAGGTCAATCCTTGGTCCTCTTTTCTTCCTCTATGTATCTTTCTCAGTGATCTTGACTCCTATGTGTTCATTTATCATCTCAATGTAGATGATTCCCAGACCTCTATATCCAGCTCTAACCTCTCTCCTAAGCTCCAGTCCCAAATCACCAACTTTCTTCTGGATCTTTAGAGCTGGATATTTAAGAAAGGCATCTTAAACTCAAAAGGTCAACAAGAGAACTCACTCTTTTCCACAAAATTAAAAAACCCTCCATTCTTTCTAACTTTCCCATTACTGACTCCTCACTCTTACTCATCATAAATATCCAAGTTATTTTCTGCCTTTCATGCCTTGCATGTTTCATTCTCTCTACTTGCACAGTCACTACCCTAATGCAGGCCATAATACCTCACATCCACACTTACAATCTTTCCTCAGTTCAACCCGTGCTCCATTCACTCAGCAGCCAAGTGATCTTCATGAAGCCCAGGAACTGAGTGTCACCCTCCCCACTCAGTAAACTCACAGTGGCTCCCGATTCCAGAACCAGATCAGGGAGCATTGATTAAGGGCTTATTGCGTATAAAATACTCTGGCAGTGAAACCCCTTGGTAAGCTGAGGTCTCCCCAGTCCTTTCACCTCACCCCTCTCCACATAGTGCAGTTACAGTAGCCCACCCTCATCCCTCCATCCACTGACTCCATTCCTTTTCCTTTTACAGTTATTTCTTTTCTCCTTTCCACTTCCCCCATTGCAGGAAGCAGGCTTTGTCTCCTGACAGTGCGCGGTCAAGCAGAAACAACCCCTGTATTCACCCCATGCCCAAAGCCTTTCCCGTGTGATCCCGTGCACAGGGCTGGCCTCCTTCAAGCCTTGGCTCTCCTTTCATCTCCTGGGCGGGGGGGGGGGGGGGAGTAGGCGTGTCTCTGCAGGGCAGCACCCTCCCTGCCCCGCCAGTGTTTGTCCTCTACTTTGAATGGACCTAGAGGGTGCCGATGTTGCCGGTGCTTGTCGTCTCCTCCCTTAGAACGGCGGGGATCGTATTCTTGCCTTTCTTGGCATGGCCCCAGTGCTCCGCCCACGCTCGGTATACAGTAAGCGCTTAACAAGTGCCCAGCACAGAAGGTGCGGCCCCTTAGGCAGGGGCCAGGCAGCTGGGCAGGGGAGCCCTGGGGAGGGAAAGTGGCCTTTTTTTACCTGACGAGGCTTTGCTTTTGTTAAGTCCCATAAGTGGGTTCATCCATGCCCCCTCACCGCGCGCTCCGTCTGCGTCCCCGTCCTCTCCTCCACCCCGCCCCGCCCCGCGCCATCACCTCAACCAAACTCTGAACATGTGTGACTCACAAAAGAGCCTCTGCATCATCAGCACCTGGCGGGGAGGGGCCGGAGCGCGGAGGACCCGCCCAGCCGGGCCACGCCTCTCTTTGGCCCCGCCCCGCGGAATTGGGCGGGGCAATGGGGCGGAACGCAGGAGTGAGGCAGAAGGGGGCGGGGCAAATCCCGCTCCTTCTTCTCGCGAGAAGAGAGGGGCGGCACCAGGAAGGGCATTCCCGGAAGTGCCGTCTTGGGCGCCGCGGATCGGCCTGGGTCGCCTACTTTGGACCCTGACAGTCCCTTCCCCGAACAGCTCCCGTCCTTTGCCCCTGCACAGCGGCTTTTGAGGCGTCGGCGCCGCGGGCCGTTCGCCATGGACGGTAAGAAAGCCCGGGCCCGCGGCTGAGGAGCTTTGACGTCGGGGGGCGGGGAGCGGCCTCCGTGTCCCCTCGGACCCGGCCCTCCCCCCTTTACCTCGGGATGCTACTCTGTGGCCGGGGCGAGGGGCGGCAGGGGTGCGAAGGAAAGGGGCGTGGCGGGACCCCTCCCTCCCAAGGCCTGGCCTCCGTCCTCAACCCGTCACCTCCTCCCCTTCCTATGGTAAGCGCCCCAAGGGCAGGCTCTGGGTCTGCCCCCCTCGGTCTCCCGGGGTTTCGCGGGCGTCCGGTCCTTTACTGGTGCCTAATCAGTGCTGACTGGATGATTGATTCGTTGATTATAGACTAGAACTGCCTTTAGAGTTGTGTCTACCGAGGGAAGCTGCGGACCCCCGGGGGTGTTGGAGAAGCCGGGCCCGGGGCCCGCGGGACGGGATGGCTCGTGGGCACATCGTCAGTTCGATGGCTCTGACTTTCCTTCTGAGCCCCGACTCCCCCCTCCCCCCAAACAGTGCGGGGTCCTTGTCGGCTAAGGGAGATCGCTGCAGTCTCCACCTGTGCACATCACTGTTGGTGGAGAGTTTGGGGAGATCGAGAATGAGCTGCAGCCTACTGTGTGCAGAGGCCTCGAGGCTGTCTGAATGTGCTCTGTCCCTGAGCCACTTCCCCAGGTAGACCGCCAGGGCCGGGAAGAGCCCATAGACACAAGCCCAGCCAGCTGGTGTCACGCAGGAGAAGCGAGCTGGAGGAAGAATCCCAGAGTGTCAGGGCTGGAAGGGTTTCTGCCGTGAGCTGTTTCTGCTCCTGACAGGACAGTGAATTCCTTCTACAGCCTCACTTTCCAAAGACAGAAATACCCAGAGGGGGGAAGGAGAGATCCTCTTTATTTATCACTCCCCTGACCAAGTCTTGGGTGCCTCCACAATCCTGAATGAATGTCCCAGCCCTGTATCAGAGTCACCTATTGATGCATGGCCTTATGCTTCCTGGTGACTTAGTCCAGACTCAGTTTTATTTTCACTTTTAAAATTTGTATTAATAATGAAGAGGATCATCATAAAATGATGAGGGACAGAGTTAGGGGTGCGTGAGACCCAAAATACCAACACACCGGGTCCTGCAGAATGAATTCTACTCAAGTCTTGTCTCAGCCAAAGAAAAGTAAAGTTTATTAAGAATTCACCATATTGGGTGGAATCTTAAGGAGCCCCAGTATTTGTAAAGCTTGTCCTGGACAAGCGGGCAGGATCATCTGACATAAAGTGAGCCTGTGCTAGATGAAAATCTCCGGCAAATGCCTCATTCAATGGGAAGATTCAATCAGAGTTCAAGGGGGTTCCCAGAGCCGGTACCCCAGCAAAAAAAAAAATTTAACTCACCTTTTTTTAAAAAAATTTATTTACGTTTACTTCCAGCATTCAGTTCCACAAGACTTTGAGTTCCAAGTTTTCTCCCCCTTCTTCCTCCTCCCCCCACCCCAATACAATCCAATATAGGTTCTACATATAACTTCACACCAAGCATTAGTCAGGTTGTAAAGAAGAATTACAACCAATGAAATGAATAACAAGAAAGAAAGAAGAAACAGAACAAAAAGAGAGAGCAAGTAGTTTGCTTCAGTCTCCATTCAGGCTGTAGTTCTTTCTCTGGATGTGGATAGCCTTTTCCATCCTGAGTCCTTTGGAGTTGTCTTGTAGCCTTGCATTGCTGAGAAGAGCCCAGTCTGTTAAAAGTTAGTCATCACAGTTACAATGTGTCTGTAATTGTGTATAACTCACCCTAATTTTTTATGTATCCTTATAGATAGACCTGTCCCTTTAGCAAAGACTGAAAGTACACAAAGCAAGCAAGCAGTACAACTGAACCACCCAACACATCTCCTGCCTCCAGCAGCATATGCAGTGTCTCACATCTGTATGCCCTGGGTTTCCCCTACCTGCCCCCCACAAGAGAGGAGAGAGGGAGTTGCCTTAGCCCTTCTGGGGGGTCAAGCTTGGTCACAGGAGTACATAGTATTCACTTTCATTCCCAAACCCAGTTTTACCCCACAGTAGTCATTTTCTCTGATATCTTTTTCTCCCAAAAGTGTTGTGGACCTGTGCTGAGATCACTGCAGTAGTCTGGGTGTGGCAGCTGAAGGCCTAGGCCTAGGGCAAGGATTCTTTTACAGAGAGCAGAGGCAACTCTGCCAGCACTGTTTGGGAGACTTGAGTGGCAGCAGTCAATTATTTGTACTTTTTGAAAAATTTTGTCCGTATTTGGTAAACAAGGAAAACCCTGTGGCTAATATTTCATGTTGAATGACTTGTCAAGTTACTTGTGCATCTCTTTGCAGAAGTGGCCAAATATGCATGGAGGGGAATAGCCAGAAAACAAATGAAACACTCATAATCATAACCCTACCAAAGCATTCTAGCTTTCTAGAATTGGGACTTTCTGATGCCATAAACAGCATCACCCTCCTTTCTTATTCATTTTCCTTTGATCAGAAAGCTTGAAAGGAAAATCCAAAGCCAGTGAGGCACTTGACATTACCTGTTAACTTACTGGAGAAGAGGAGGGAAAGCCCACTCACTAATGGGGCATTTTGGAATGGGACCCATAGGACAAAACACCTGGTGTGATGCTTAATACCTTTGACCTGGGATCAATAATTTTAACTCTCTGGGCTTCAGTTTCCTCGTTTGTAAAATGGGCATGGTGGTGAACAAGATGATCACTATAAAATTCCTTCTCAATGTTACATTGGAATCCTCTTCAATGTATATATTTATTGGTTGACCTCCCTCCCTTAGTTCTGTTAGCATCAGGAAACATCCATTCTTAGATATAGAAACCTATTTGTGGAAAAGCCAGTCTTTTAATTTAATCACTTCTAAAATCCTTAAACTGTATCTTTTCTCTTTTCAGATACCCTGTTCCAGTTGAAGGTATGTATTGAAAGGACTTTGGCTCCTTAATCTTGACCTGTGATTAGTAAATATTCATAAAGTAAGTGTCACATACTAGAAAAACCTCAAATGACTTGTAGCCCTGATGATAAGTTTGTATGTGATGCTCTGGCAAAGTTATGCTGCTGACAAGAAGGGACTCTTAGTTGACTTGATGGCTTATTAATTCCTTTTCTTGTCTGGAGCTGAGCAAAAGCAGGTCAGCTTGACTCCCCCAGAGAAGATTGAACATCTTATCTTTAAGAAACACAACTTGAATGCTGTACTTATCCCTTCACTTGCCTCTCAGCCTCTAAAAGGCAGCCTCAAATCCATTAATATCACATCTGAAAGAGATTTCATGACAGCAGAACCTTTTCCTTCCACCTGAGTTTTGGCTTTCTTAGTTAAACCAGAGTAGTCTTCTACTTGTATTTACTTTTTGTCTCTCCCTGATTATATGCCATTTAGGCCATCTGGAGGTCATCTCCATCTTCTCTGGGTTATTTTGGGCTAAAACTTACTGGAGATATCACTGCATGAGAACTCCTAATCAGCTAGGTACTCTCAGAAATACAGTGTGGTTTTTGGATTAGAAAACAGATAAGAAGAAAGGATGGGAAACAACAGCAAGACAAATCTCTGCCCTTTCTTTGTTCCTTCATCTTATCCAAGCATTTGCTACCACTAGCCCAAGATTCAAGCAGCTATGCAACTAATTTGGCTGCCTATACAGATTAATGAAAATTCTGAGGTTATATCCATATTGGTCAGGGTTAATGACATCTTGTGTGATCAGTTTCCCATCACCTTCAGAATGAATGAGGTGTAGGCCTAGATTTTATAGTTATGTACACACTTAAACAAAACAATCAAGGCATCAAGCATTTATTACATGCTTCTGTTCCATGTACTGTGCTGAGCAACTTAGAAACTAGTATAAGATTATGTATCTGGCCTTATGGGATCCTTTTCTAGCAAGGCCATTAGCATCTTTCTTGAAACAAGTTTTGAGATTCTTATCTGGGAGTTAACGCATTGTTGAAAACTATAGTCTAAAAACATACACACCAGAAGCTTTGAGATTGATCATGAATCATTTAAAAACAATTAGCCTCTAAAAATGGGGCCCTCAAACAGTGTGGCACCTTCAGGGGTGCTGTGTACCCTACCAGGCAGGAATGGAAAAAGTATAGGATTTCCAACTATGAGGTCTGGGCCCCTTTTTTAGCTTTTTCAATAAGTTATCACCTTGAGAGAAATATTTTACCTCTCTGGCCCTCAGTTTCCCTATTTCTTTCTTTCTTTCTTTTTTGTATTTTGGTCTTTTTGGTAGGGGGGGAGGCAGGGCAATTGGGGTTAAATGACTTGCACAAGGTCACATACCTTGTAAGTGTTAAGTGTCTGAGGTCAAATTTGAACTCAGGTCCTCCTGACTCCAGGGCTGGCGCCCTACTCTCCACACAACCTAGCTGCCTCGGTTTCCCCATTTCTTAAATGAGGGGATTATACAAGATGATTTCTAAGGATATTTCCTCTTGTAATCTATGAAGAACTAATGATAAGCTTTATTGAAGATAAAAATAGAAAGGAAATACTATATGTAGCATAGAAGCCCAGAGAAAGTCCCTTTCCTTATTCCCCAACCTTTTTTTTTTTTTTGCTTTTTGCAGGGCAATTGCTTGCCCAAGGTCACATGGCTAGGTTTTTATTTGTGTGGGTTAAGCGTCTGAGGCCGGATCCGAACTCAGGTCCTTCTGACTCCGGGGCTGGCGCTCTACTCACTGCGCCACCTAGCCACCCCATTCCCCAACATTTTCACTATTGAAATTGTTTAAAATGAACATCAAGCACAACCTTGATTAACAGAGGACAAAGAGCATAACATGAGAAAACAGGAGTGAAGTGGTACAGGGGAAAGAAATAGAGGGACAGTGTCAGAAAAGGGCGACGCGCCACCTGAGAGGGGCGTGTGGGGAGCAGCTTGTATCTAAGCAGCCAGCCGTGGAGTGTGTGTGTGTGTGTGTGTGTGTGTGTGTGTGTGTGTGTGTATGTGTGTTTTTGTGTGTGTTTGTGTGTATGTATGCGTATGTGTGTGTTTGTGTGTCTGTGTGTGTATGTGTGTGTGTGTCTGTGTGTGTGTGTGTATGTGTGTGTGTGCGCGTGTGTGTGCGTGTGTGTGTGTGTGTGTGTGTGTGTGTGTGTGTGTGTGTGTGTGTTTGTTTTCTGAGGGTGGAGTTTATTGATTTGTGTGAGTCTCAGGTCTTTTTTTTTTTTTTTAAACATCAACTGGCAGAACCTGGAACTTGATGCCGTCTTTTGTTCCTGCCCAGTTCTGTTAATCCTTTGTAAGCAGTTCAAGGCTCTCAGTTTCTAGGAAGGGGCAGTGCCAGTGGGAAGGTTCTTCATAGATGTTCTTTGGATTATCATTTTTGTATGTTGACTGCTGCTGTTAAGGTATCAGAAAGCTTTAGTGTAAAGCTCTGGTAGGTGTTGGCTGTTTTAAGGAGTACTTCTCTTTCCTAAAGAAGAATTTGTCAGCATTCATTTTTGATGAGCTTCTTTTCTATTAATTGGATTAGGAATTGAAAACAAATTCACTTTCTTATTTAATAGGACTAGCACGGATTATTTACAAAGCTGGCTAAACCTATGACATTGGTCCCACCGAATGGTAAGGTAGGGTAGTAGTGGATACCATCCTACTTTTCCCTACTATGTCCAAAGATTTCATTTTGTTCTTTATTTAAAATGAAATTATGTGAAAAGATCAAAATTTATATTACATCTAACCTCTAATTTCTATTGTATTGATTCTCTTTTGTAGTTGACCCTATTCCACATTTTGTCAGGCCATATTTCTCAGTTCTGGAATTAAGCTCAAGAATGTAGTCACCCCTCCCAGCTGGTTTCAAGGTGTAGGTCAAAGGGAATGTTGTCACTCATGCAGTTAGCTGCTGGGATGTCTGCTTGTTATCTGTAAGCCCCAATCAGCTTAACTTGGTGCAAACCCCCCCCCCCCAAAAGACAAGTTTTCTGTCCTTGCTTCTCTTTGTGCAATTAGGGGAGATTTGATCTCAGAGATCCAACTGGGTGGTTCAGGTGTCCTAGAGGCAGATGAGTCCCATAAAACAATATTCCTTAATTGTCAGAGAAGGGGTATGATTATCCACATCTAATACCAATCCATTTCCCCCAGTATAGTCAATAGTAATGTTCTCCCACTACCCAGACACCCCCCCCCCTTTTTTGCATGTCATTAAAAATTATTTCCCTCCCCCTTTCTCATTGGCTTAGCTGACCTTACTGAAATGGTCAGTCTGACCTGCTTTGTTGACAGTTATATGTGTCATTGTTAATAAACTGATTATGCTAATGCTTGGAGAATGTACTTCAGTTTACCTTTACTGCATTTACCTGCCACAATTATTTATTTTTAATGTTTTTAAAATTTTGAGTTTGCCAGATTCTCTCTCTCCCATCCATTCCTCCCTTACCCACTGAGAAGGCAAATAGTATATCAACGATACATGTGAAATCATGCAAAACTTGTTTCTATGTTAGCCATATCACACACAAGCCAAGAACATTATACTTCAGTTTACACTCAGAGTTCATCAGTTCCCCCAGGTGGATAGCGTTTTTTCGTCATGAGTCCTTTGGACATGTCTTGGATCATTGTCTTGATCAGAGTAGCCAAGACGTTCACAGTTGATCATCATTATAACATTACTGTTACTGTGCACAGTGATCTCCCAGCTCTTCTCACTTCACTTTGCATCAATTCATATAGCTCTTGCCATGTTTTTCTGAAACATCATTTCTTATAGCACAATAGTACTCCATCACAGTTCTATGCCTTATTTAGCCATTACACAATTGATGAGCATCCCCTCAATTTCTACCACAATTTGCCACCACAAAGGAGCTGTCATAAATATTTTTGTACATATAGGTCCTTTTTGCTTTTTTTCTTGTTTGTTTTGTTTAATTTTTTTTTTTTAATTTTTAATTTTGGAGGGGGGAAGGTTGGGTAATTGGGGTTAAGTAACTTGCCCAAGGTCACATGGCTAGTTTTGTGTTAAGTGTCTGAGGCCAGATTTGAACTCAGGTCCTCCTGACTCTAAGCCTGTGCTCTATTCACTGAGCCAGGTAGCTCCCCCTTCTTGTTTGTTTTGATCTCTTTGGGGTATAGACCTTGTAGTGGTATTGCTAGGACAAAGGTTTTGTAGTCCTTCAGGCATAAATCCAGATTGTTCTTAAGAATGGTTATGGTTGTACCAGCTCATTGCTCTACTAACAATAAATTGTACCTGCTTTTCCATCATCCCCTCTAGCATTTTTTCATTTCTGATAGGTGTGAGGTGGTATCGAAGAGTTGTTTTAATTTTTCTTTAATCCGTAGTGATTTTGATAATTTTTTTTTTTACAACATAGTGCCATCTTATACTAGGATGAAGAGCTCTTGTACAGAATCTCGCTTGCATTTATTCTTTTTTATAAGTGGAAAACCCTTTAATAGTTGTAGAAAGTTTTGAGTGTGAGTTGTTTCTCATAATTTTTTCCTCCCACAGTATAGAGAGTTAAGTTTGAGAGTTAATGGATAGAATAAATCTAAGAAAACCATTTATTGTTCTGATTTTTCCAAATTTAACAGAAGTTCTGTATTTCCTTTATATTCTGAGAACTTCTGTCACAGAAAGTTCTTCAAGGTTATTAGGCAGGACATTAGGCAGACTTCTCCTTAGCTTGGAAGGGGATGTGACTAATAATTTGATAGTTTGAAAGAGAAAATATAGGAGTCACAGCTCCTGGTAACCTGACTGGCACCACCATAGAAGGAAAAATCCCATATCTGCAGGAAGCTGGCCTCATCCTTTAAAACGTCTAGCACATGTTGGTGACTGATAAATGATAAGTAACAAGGGTATCCGAAATCAGCTAATAAGACTGAGGGCCCTCAGGCCAGGACTTACTTGGATTGCTTTTTGGGACTCTTTGATCTGAATGAAGTGAGACTTGATAAAACTTGAAAGAACCTTCTGCCACGTTTTCTCCTCTACTGCTTAGTACATTTTAAAATTTCTTTTCAGTTTACAGCAAAACAGTTGGAGAAGTTGGCCAAGAAGGCTGAGAAGGACTCTAAGGCTGAGCAAGCCAAAGTCAAGAAGGTAAGGTAACTGGCAGCTCTGCTGAGTGTCATAATTCTACAGTAAAAAAAAAAAAAATCTCTCTGATCACATACCATGCTGGGCATGTCAAGGCCTCTAGAATCTTACTGATCTGCCTATTTTGTCAGTTGGTCTGGCTGGCTGGCTGCCTACCTACCTACCTACCTACCTATCTGCCCACCTGCCCATTGCTTTTATTAAGTGCTTACTTAAGCAGTCACTGTGCTAAGAAGTTTGATTAGCACCCTCCTTCTTTCTCTTTGCCCTATTTCTATCCTTCTTCCTTTTTTGTTAGGCTTTATTGTGAATCTGGGTAAATCTGAAAGGACTATATAAATGTGAGTTATTTATGGGGGAACTTTTTTTTTTTTTTTGCTTTTTGGAGGACAATTGGGGTTAAGTGACTTGCCTAAAGTCACACCAATAGTATGTGTGTCAAGTGTCCGAGGTTGGATTTGAACTCAGGTCCTCCTGACTCCAGGGCTGGTGCTCTATTTACTCTGCCACTTTTTTTCTTGTAATAATGGGAAGCTTGTGACTAGCATTCAGATAAGGCCAGGGAATGAGAAGGGCAGATTTAACAAAAAAGGAATGCATCCAAAGAAATTTACATGGTGAAATCTTCATAAGTCTAGAATCTTTTAAACTGTCATTAAGATTAGTTTATAGTTTGGATCCATGAAAGGGTGGGCATCTTTTGCAAATTACATTTGAGATGAAAAATAAATATTGGGAGATTGAAAGAAGTTAGAAGAAAATTTTGCAAATACAAATCCAACCAGTTGGTTTCAGTTAATATTTCCATTTGTCATTACAGGCTCTTCAGCAAAAAAATGTGGAATGTGCTCGCGTCTATGCTGAGAATGCAATCCGTAAAAAGAATGAAGGTTTGAATTGGCTTCGGATGTCTTCCCGTGTGGATGCAGTGGCCTCCAAAGTTCAGACTGCCGTGACCATGAAGGGGGTAAATGACCACAGTATTCTAGCTGCTGGATTTTGTTAATGCAGTGTTAGCTATTATCAAATCATTTTTTTTTGCTCTAGACTTGCATTGTTTTGAGTGCTGTGGGGGATATAAAAATTATGTGGGATGTGCTGCTTTATTGAAATCTTATATATTTTTAATGCCTTTAGCCCTAATTAAGGCTGGACCTATTCCGGTGAAAAAAAAATGTCTCAGGGCAGCTAGGTGGCACAGTTAAATAGAGCAAGGTCCTAGAGTCAGGAGGACTTAACTTCAAATCTGGCCTTAGATACTTAACACTTACAAGCTCTGTGACCTTGGACAAGTCACTTAGCCCCAATTGCCCTGCCTTCCCCCTTCCAAAAAGTAAAAAAAAAAAAAAAAAAGAAAGAAAGAAAGAAGAAATGTCCCTGCTCCCCCAGGCCCCAGGATTCATATTGGCTCCAAAGCCCTTTTAACTGGGTTAGAGCAGTATGGAGAGAGGGAAAGGCCCAGTTTGGGTCAGTGAGGACTGCACTATCGAGTTCAGAGAATCCATCATTTCCCATTTTGTGATGATTTTCTTGGTTTTAATCTTTTCCTTTCTCTGGCTTCCTCTGTGTCTACCCATATCCTGTCTTAGGTAACTAAGAATATGGCTCAGGTAACCAAGGCCCTGGACAAAGCTCTCAGCACCATGGACCTGCAGAAGGTGTCTGCTGTGATGGACAAATTTGAGCAGCAGGTTCAGAATCTGGATGTTCACACTTCGGTAGGTGACTGGTACTGCATTCAGAAGTGTGTCTTGTGTGTTTTTTGATGGGAGGCAACCATGTGGAGAGGGGACAGAGGTGAGTGTTGTGGCAGAAGTACTCTGAAGCAAACCACAATGATTCAGGTTTGTTCTTCATTCTTTTTTTTTTTTTTAAAGCAATTGGGGTTAAGTAACTTGCTCAAGGTTACATGGCTAGTTATTTATTGTGGGTGCTAAGTACTGAGGCTGGAACCGATCCCGGATCATCCCGACTCCAGGGCCCCTGACTCCAGGGCCTGCGGGCCGGCGCTCTCGCTCACTGCACCACCTAGCCACCCTGGTTTGTTCTTTTTTTTTTTTTTTTAATTGGGGGCGGGGGGCGGATGGGGAAAATCAGGTACAACATTCCTCACTTCTTTTGTGTGTGTGTCAAACCCTTGACACCCTGGCTGAATCATATAAGACAGTCAGCTTTGTTCCCAAGGGCTGGTAGTGGGGATCCGTAACAATTAGTAATTTAACAGTTAATAGGGACTTCCTACAATCAAGACCATAGTCACAAGAAGAGGAGGGGGCCACATTTTCCATTGGTCTTCTAGTTGAATTTCTCCAGGAAAGAAGCTGTCCCAATAGAGGTCAGGTCTGGATTCTTGAGAAAGCTGTCTGCATCTGATGTCTTTTTCAGATTCCAAGGCTCAGGGGGTAATCCTCAGATGACTAGAGTTCAAATGTATAATACAAGAGCTCCCAGAAACACAATTTTACATATAAAGGTCCAGTTTTCTAGCCATGCAAGACTAGTTTCAAACAAATAGTTCAGTTTTCTTTGCCACACAGGGCTAGGCCCAGTTAATACAATAAGGTTTTTCTCACAATTTTACAAAATGACATAATTACATTAAGTCAGGTACATGTCACCAAGATAACCAAGAAGACTTACATACAAACTATATGAGAATCATAATTAACATACACTTCCTTGTATTCCAGTGACCTATTTCATTCAAGCAACACTTTTAAATCCCAGATCCCTCATGTAGTTATAGAATTTTAAAAAAGGAGTTTTTTGCTTCTCCATTTCAGATCTAGATGACCAGATAATTTTGACTTAATATAAATTAGTACAATAACTTAAGATTAGTTCCATATTTTGAAACTACAGAGAATTTTCAGTTTATTTATTCTTTGTTATTTCTACCTTTCCTAAATCCTGTACCAGGTATAGGAATCCTTTAAAATACGAAAAACCTTTTAAAATTTATTTCATCTGCCCTTTGTAAAATTATCAGACAGACGCATTAATAAACTAACATTAGCTTCACCCTTACCACTATCTTATACAGTCCTTGTGCTAAAATCCAAAAAAATCTATACCTCTGATCTTATCATCTCCTTCTTTGAAAGATATTATCTCTATATTTATTTATTTACTTGCCCCTGAATATTACTTCTCAGTGAATTTGCTATAGAATAAAAAGAGGGACGATGTCATAAACCTTGCCAGAAGGAAAACATCCTTAGCCTTGTTTCCAGGTATGAGTCATCTCCACTAGTCATTCACATAGTCACCAGGTGCTGAAAGCAAGGCTTAGGCATAAATAGGTGGGAGGTTTCCTTTCAGAAAGAAAAGGCACAATTGGGAAATAAAGTCAGATCCCTCCTGGGCAGTGTCCCAGGTTGTCCCCAGACTTTTCCAAGCACAGACATCCACCTTGGACAGTTCACAGCCTGCAGCCTCTGCCATCCCATTATCAGCTTTGACTCCTGTAATCAAGGCTTAGATAAATAGTAAAATTTACAGTTCCCCAAATTATTAAATAGCAAATAAATATGGACTAGTGTCCTTCAGATAGGGCCATCTAAAATTTGATTGAGCTATTAATTACAAACTCAAGTTACGAATCTTTCTGCCTTCCCAAAACTTCCTTATGCTCTCTCAACATACTTCTAAAACTGATTATCAACTATCTGGAAACAGGAGGGGCTGGATGAACCCCCTGTTCTTCATTCTTGAAGAGGACTGTGACACCAGGCAGGTGATGCTTTGACTTGCAAGTGAATTGAATTCAAGTGAAGGTGGGCTGTGCAGTCACCAGCCTCACTTTCTTCTCCAGAGCCAGCTGGGTCCAGTGGCAAGATACAGATCAGAACTACTTGAAATGGCTCTGGAGGTAGTGGGAGACCATGGCCTTTTAAAGCTAAGGTCTTTCCCAGGCCTCAGTTTGACTGAGGCAATGTCCAGTAAGTGATTAAGGCTAGGTAAGACATGAGGCAAAGTATGGCCTCTTTTACTGAGTTCCAAAAAAAAAGTCTTTCTGAGAGAGGAGAACCCTCAGGGTTTCTGACCAAAACAAACAATTGCTATTTACCTTCCCTCCTAGGAAGGAAAGGGAAAAGGGAAGGGGAGAGAAGGGACAATGATTCAGCAAACATTTATGAAGCACCTACTTGTAAGAAACTGTCAGGAAGCACCAGGGATGCAAAGGCAAAAACAAAGCTGTGCCCTTGAAGAGCTTGCTCTCCTTTTTGCAAGGTTTTATTAATGTAGTACAGTGATATTCCAGTAGGCCCCTAGCATCACATGTCCCTCTGTCCTCCCCAGCTTCGGCCACCAGAGTCCACCATCCTTTGTAACAGAGACAAACAGCTACGCCAAACAAAATCCCCTCGGCAGCCTTTGTTTGATGCTGTCTATTTGGACTTTGTGTGGTCATTGTGTACCTCCTCTAGACTCACTTTCTTCTGAGGATCTTACATTCTGTGTAGGGTCATGCCACATGTAGGCAGGTATCTGAGTATATGACAGTTGAGGACAAAAACTACTAAATGAGGAGATGAGTGTCTTTATTTAGGAGAAGACCCTTGAACCTGAACCTTGAAAGAAATGCAGCTTGGCTGAATTGTGGGGAGAGTGCATTCCAGGCTCATACCTTTAGACCTAGAAAAGTCTTTGGAGGCCCTCTAGCCCAACCCTCTCATTTTATAAACTAGGGAAGGCCCAAAGAATTTAGGTTACTTGTCTGAGGTCACAGGTGGAATGTGTTAGGCAGGATGAAGTTCTAGACTCCAAGACCAGCAGGGTCAGCTGCAGCCTCTTTGCTGTTCTGCACTAACTTTTCAAAGGCATGGAGACAGGAGGTTCATTGTCAATGACTGATGGACCAGTGTGCCTGGAATGTAGAGTGTGATGGGTGAGTCTGGAAAGATGGATGAAGGCGGATTGGGGAATTTCTGTTTTCTTATAGAGGCAGCGAGGAGTCACTGAAAATCACTGAGGCCAGGGCCTTAGTGAGATGATTAATGAGACAGATGAGAAAGGGGAGAAACTAGGGGCAGCAGAACCAGTTAGGGAGCTGTTCCAGTGGGTGAGGGGCACATTATGGCGGGAATCCTGAGACCAGAAAGGGCTTGGCTCTGAGAGATGATGATGGGAAGAGAATCAATGAAACTTGACAGCTGAGGGAATAGTCAAGAGTGACTTATATATGATCAGCCTGGGTGACTAAAGAATAGAAATAGAAATGTTTTCTCTTTGAATAGAAGAGAAGTTGGAAGTACAGGTTAGTTTAGCAGGGAAAATAGCTCCATTTTGGATAGGTTGACTTTGAGTTGCCAATGGGACACCCAAGTACAGCCTTCTACCAGGTGGAACTGAAATTTAGGACAAAATATAGATGGGGAGGTCATCTTATTGCATAAAGAGAATAATTGAACCCATAAGAACTAATGAAATTAGGAGAGTAATTGGAGAGAGAGGATAGAACTTGGTGGATATCTATACTCCGTGGGCAGGAGATGGGTGATGATTTAGCAAAGAAGACTCCTACGTGGGGGGTGGGGGTGGAGGGAGGGAGCTAGACCTCAGTAAGAGTTGGTCTTGACAAGGAGGTTTACTTTTGTATAACAGCAGGCCCCCTAGCACACCCGGGATGGCTGCTTTCAAAGGAAAGACTGCTCAGAAAGGGGTTAACAATCCTAATTTTAATTACATTCACTTAGTTCAAGATCGGCACCTGAACATGAAGAAAATATAAGCAGAGAAATCACAAAGATCAACAGATAGGGCTTGGACTCCCTGAGCAGAGCAGTATTGCTACACACTTTACAGACATCACCAGATCAAGAGAATACAGACATCTGAGTGGGGGCGCCCCCCCACCCCAGGCTCTGAACAAACAGTTGCTCACAGTCTTGACCAGGAAATCAAAAGGTCCTTCTCATGAGCAAGTCCTCAAAGCAGAATACCAACCTCCCAGCGCATAGTTTTCAACTAATAGGCTCAGTCAGAAGGCATCACAATTCAGGTGACTCAATGGTACCAAAAGGTGTGAGAGTCTTCCTACAAGCAAGCCTTCACCTAAGCAAGCTCCTTCTTAGGCAGGTTCTTACCCCAGTGGGCTTTGTGACCCAGGATGTGTCACAGCTGGGCTGGAGTTCAAAGCAGCAAGATACCTGATTGAGCACATGTGGTTACATAGGCCTATTAAGGAACAGGGAAGATCTTCCTGTTCCATTAGTATTACAAGCTCTTCCTCAGAGTGTGGAGCAAAGGGATATGATGTAGGGAAGTTCTAAGAGGTAGAGTAGGCAAGGCCAGGGAGCCCCTGACATGGATGAGCAGAGGATGTGATCCCTCTTAGCTGCTAATCATATAAAATGAGTTTGAATGAGATGATTTTTAAGGTTAAGTGCAGTAGATTTCTTTCTGTCTTTGCCAGCCTTCTTCCTTCCTCTTACCACAATAATGATGTTCTCCCTCCCCCTTCTTTAGGTGATGGAGGACTCGATGAGCTCAGCTACCACACTCACCACTCCTCAGGAGCAGGTGGATAGCCTTATTGTGCAGATTGCTGAGGAAAATGGCCTGGAGGTCATGGACCAGCTTAGTCAGCTTCCTGAAGGGGCCTCTGCTGTGGGAGAGAGCTCTGTTAGGAGTCAGGAAGACCAACTATCTCGAAGGTACCTCCTCCCCATGCTAGCTCTTTGCTTCCTTGCCCTCTGTCCTGAATTCCTCAAGCCCTATAGGTCTAGGATGTTCCTAGTTCTGGCACTCTGAATTATGGAATCATTTTAGGTTGGGCAACAGATCCTGGAGCTGTGCTATCAGGTAGTCCTCATCACACTGCCAGAGAGGAGAATGCTCCTAGCTTTCAACTCCTAGGCTATGGATAAGCTGGTTGAGACCACGCCTAAGACCTTATGGCCAAAGGCTCAGAAAACTTCTCCAGGACCATGTGCCATTTTAGCCATCTGGGTGAAAGATGATAGAAGTCTAAAACCATTGGATACAGAATAGAAATAGCAAGTCTTTTCAGAACATTGACCTTGTGCTAGGCAACTGAAGCATATATGAAAAGTATAAGATGCTTCCCTGACCACTTGCCTCCCACTCGGTCCAGCTGGGGGGAAATACAAGCTGCTGTTGTTACCCTTTAGTATCATTAAGATCCTTTGGTAACTCTGTGAATTGAGTAGAAGGGAGAGAACCCTGTATGCTGGAGTATTTGGAGAAGGCTTCATGAACATAACACGTAACTACATCATACCTATGTTCTTGTAGTACCTTGAGCCCTGTGATCCTGAATTTATTGAACTGAATGGCAGTTGAACATTAATCCTTATAGAACTCCATACTTGACCCCGTATCCTCTTCTCCACTTTGCCATTCCTTTCTGCACCCTCCAGCATATATCAAACATCTGAATTCAAGGGGACAGGGGCCAAGTGTGAACCATTAATTGTATTTCTAGTCCTCAGATAAGCCAACTTTGCCAGGTTCCTACCCCTGCCTTATCTGGTTACCTCTTTCCAGTCCAGTTCCCTGGTCAGTATTTCCTAGGTATGATCTCGTGAAATTAAGGTGTTGGTTGCAAAGCTAATTTTTATTTAATTAGACCCAGCTATAAAGAGGAGCCACTTGCTTTTTTTCCCCAAGAGAATGGGAGTTAATCCTGCCTAAGTGACCACCTCCTCTTTCCCCAGGTTGGCAGCCTTGCGGAATTGAACTGTACCTCAGCCTGATGGACTGCTTTCCCTGCACTGATCATGCCCTGGGAAGAAGCGGGAGGGAGGCTGTGTTCTCCATCCCCCCAAGCCTTCCACAGCCTCTGTGAAAAGAAGCAGCCAGCTCCTCCTGTTACCCTTTGCCCTGCCAATCTCTGATGGCGTTGGGATCTACCCTTTTTTCTGGGTGCAGATCTGTGTGGGGAGTGAGCTCCTACCATCCATTTGTACCTTGTTTTTATGCCAATGGGCCTCCCCCAGATCATTGATAGGGAAGAGCCCACTGCATCAACTGGGCTTTTGTGTTGCCAGCTGTGCTCTTGGTGGAGGTCAGGCAGCGCTGTCTAGATTCTGACGTCTCCCAAGGAATCTTTCTTTTCTGTATACTTGAAGGAATGTTGACTTGATTTTAATTCAACACTACTTGGTTATCTTAGGGGCTTTAGGTAATTAGACTCTTAGGTATTGCTTCATTTCAGATGTATTGCATGTCTGGGTCCTATTCCCTTATAAAATTGAACCAGCCCCTTGGGCGGGGGGGGGGGGGAATGAGCAGGCCTCATCAAGGCTAAATGCACCCAACAGATTTCCGTTTTGCAGTTGGCTGGTTAAATTGGAAAGGGACTCTACAGAGGGGTATGTGTGACAGGAGACCCCATTCTTCTTGGGCAGTGACTGTATACATAAAGGGGGTTCCTGGGTCCTTGAGTTGGCTGCTGGGTGGGCCTCAGTGATTTCCTGTCCCTGCTGGTGATACAGATAGGTAATGTTGAGAAGTCTGGCTTTGTGCAGATCATGTGGCCCCTTGAAAACTTCCTTCCTAGTGACCTTTGGGAAGGAACTCTCTCTCCCAATGTTAAAGGTGTAGACTCCCTAGCTTTGATAAGGTTCTCTCAATTACTTGTTTCAATGCTTCTTCAAATGGATTCCTTTGGGGAATAGCTAGCTCAGCATCTGAGGGACAACAGTTGATTTCTGTATTCTTAGGGACTAGTCTGCTCTTGGGGGCAGGTAGGAGGAAAGAGTTGAATAGTGGCAATCCCTAATAGACAAGGTATCCCAGAAGTCTTAGTACCATTTTAAGCTGTTGGGCTTAGAACAGCCTGTTTTGCCAGGTTCTTGCCCCATTTGCAATCCAATAGCTTTAAGCAATTCAGGCTTAAAATGGCTGTAGGACTTTGGGGACACCCTCTATATAAGCCTTACTATTCCTGGGTGACATTTTCCTAGGGAGATCTGCTATAGTCCCCGAAGATACACCTGTGGGGTTTTTAATCACTTTTTAATCCCCTTTCAGTTTCTTAAAAGTATTTGTGGTTTACATTTCTACTTAACCAAAAATTGGGTTATTAAATTGATTCATGATTAGAATCTGCATTAGGATTGGTAGCTAATGATAACATGTTTGCATGGCCCCATTATTCCTCTGCAGACCAAGGACAGCTCATGAGCTGAGAGCTCAGCCTGGGTGCCTCAGGAGAACATTGCCATCTCTCTCTGGGAGGCTTATAGCGCCTTCCTGGTGTGTGTGCCACTTTATTTCTTCTTTCTTCCTTTTATTGCAAATATGATTCCTACTCCCCATCCCCTCACGCCCCATTTGCTCCCATCTGTCCTTTCCCTCATGAAAGGGCTTGACTTAGGACATGGTGGACTTGGACATGAATCCACAACTGTCAGAGACTTTAGGGTCCATCTGCAGCTCTGAACCATTGGGAGAAAAGCAAAGAAAGTTAATAATTGTGCACTTGATTTTATTGTTCTTTCCTCCTCCTCCTCCTCTCCTCCTCCCCAAATAGCCCTTTGCAGGCCTGCAGAGAAAAGTGTGAGCTCAGAGTACTTTTCTGTCTGCTGAAACTTATTCATTTTCTTGAAGCTTCAGGGTTTTTTTGCGGGGGTTTGTTTTGTTTGGGTTTTTTTGTTTGTTTGTTTGTTTTTTGCTTTTCAGAAGGCAACTGGGGTTAAGTAACTTGCCCAAGGTCATACGGCTAGGTTTTTGTTTGTGTGTGCATTAAGTGTCTGAGGCCGAACTCAGGTCCTTCTGACTCCAGGGCCAACGCTCTACTCACTGCGCCACCTAGCCACCCCTGGGGTTTTATTTTTGGAGGGAGTAAGCAACTTAAGGTAAATCCTTTCAGCATCCCCCCCAACACACACATACTCAGTAAGACTGGTACTTGGAGATATCACCTTATGCCTATACATGGCCAGCTTTCTCCCCTCTGGTGCAGTCTTTATCAAGGATGCCCAGAAACAGGTCCCAAATTGTCTGTGCTGCATAGTAACGGAAGTGTATATATATTTTTTATGAGTTGTGTATAGATTGAAAATCTTTTATCTTTGATCCTTGTGGCCTTGGGAGCATCTGGGTTCAGTGTAATAAAGAGGCCCCTTTAAGGATTACCTTTGAAGCTTGGAACTTGGATGTTGGGTCAGATCCTTGAGTTGGAAAGAGGTCCAAGATCCTTCTGTCTTGGGTTGGGGGGGGGGGGAGAGAGAGAGAGAGAGAGAGAGAGTGTGTGTGTGTGTGTGTGTGTGTGTGTGTGTGTGTGTGTGTGTGTGTGCACGTGCACATTTAGTGAAAACAAGACATTTCCGGCTTGCTTCCTAAGGTGGTGGTGACCTGCTTGTCCCACCATTGACTTTGACTTTGTTTGTGGATGAAGAGGATGAGGAGTGCAGTGAACTGGCCAGTATTGATGCTATTTTGGAAACACTTTTACAGACTCTGCAAGCCCTCAAGAATGTAACCTAAAGCATCACGAGAGAGAATTATAACTGCTAGAAGGGCAGTGCCAGAAGCACTGAGGGATCCACAATGTGGTTGAACTCTACCCTGTCTTAGGCCCATACAAGCAGGACCTTTTGGGTTTGCCACCACTGAACAAGTTGAGACTGGCACCTGAGAAGTTGTGTGTTCTCTTGTTCATCAAATGAACAGGCTGATTTGCCTTAAAACAATCAATACTATTAATTTCCCACAATGTCATTTTAAGTAAACAAATTCTTATCCCTGAAAATTATCTTCTTGGCTTGGGGAGCCCTGAGTAGAAGTGCATGGCTGAGGAAGCAAGAGGCTACAGGAAGCAGGGTGGGGGGTTGAGCTTCAGCCCAGTTGTCTAATCTCTCACTAACCATAGCAAGGTGACACACTGGCTGTCTTAAAGAGGAATGGAAGATCTGGGATCTCATTCATCTCTCTGGGTGTGTCCAGCTCACAATCTCCAAGCCTTCACCTCCTGGGTCATTCCCAGCTAAGCCTTCTTGGGCATATTCCCTTGTGCTGGAGGTCTTAGTTTCTCAGGTGCAGAAGAATTTTGGAGAAAAGCAGAATGAGAATGTTCCAGTGGACAGAGACTTTAAATGGCATTTTGTTCTGCTTCATTTAACATGGAGAAGTGACAGAAGACCACAGATTTAGTTACAAGAGCCTCTTAGGGGCCATCAAACCCAGCCTCATTTTACAGAAGAGGGTCTGAAGCCCAGGAAGGTTGAGTGAGTTTGTCAGGCAGGGTTGAACAGATCTTGACTCTGGCAGAGCTGGGACTGGAGGTAAGCTGACCACTGGGCAACTACTCTGCCTACTCTACCATGATGCTTTCAGGTAGCACTTCCCAGAAGTGCTGAACAATGGATGGGAAATGTTATGGCACTTCCTTTCTTCAGGTAACAATACTGGGAAATAACCAAGCACTCCCCATCTTCCCTTCCCAGAGTCCCCTTTTCTTACCTCTCTTATATGCAGAGTGTAGGGATTTTCCAGACTTTTAGTCAAGTAGCATTGCCTTCCCTTTTCTGTTTAAGTGATGATCTGGCTATATTAATGTATGGAGATGATTAGTTTTCCACATTTCCCTGAGAATAGGGCAATGTGGTGTGATGCAAAGAGCTTTTGCATTCGAATTGAAGAACATGGGTTTGAGTGTCCTGACAAAGACTTCTTACACTTATTACCTGTGCCCTTGGACAAGTGACTTCAGTTTTGGGCCTGTGCTCTACAAAATGAAGGGGCTGGACTAGCTGTGTGAGTGGGTAAGAAGGAGAGGGAATGGGAGGGCTCAAACACAGACATAAGAAAGAACTTCCAGATTGCACTGAAATCATCCAAAGGCCCTGGAGGTTGTAGTCTCTTTAATGGCCTTTAAAACAAGTGAAATTCTTCTGATGACTAACCACTCCCAAAGGTACTTTCTAGTCCAGGAGAGCTTGGAAACATCTAGTGTTCTGGACACAAGTCATGTAATTACCCTTTAATCCCACAAGGGGGTGCGATTTCCTCACAAAGCAAGGCCTGCAGGTGGTGAGAAAACAACTGGGCATCTCACCAAGCTGGAAGGCCCCATGGACACAGGGAAAAAAAACCCAAAACTATAGGAAAAAAAAAAATATATATATATATGTATGTATGTATGTATGTATAATATATTTCTCTCCTATTTAACACTGGCCCTGGCTGTATTCTCAACAGATAACCTGGAATGTGCTTCCTGAAAAGAATGAGATTCCCTAGAGGGAGGGCTTACTGCTTAAGGAGGAGGGGGCCAGGATGTTGACACTTCCTCAGTTCTAAGATACAGATAAATAGTCTGAAGCTACAGGAGGCACTCAATGCAGTCTAGGAAGCTGCAGCCAACAGCCCATGAGCATCAGGCTGCCAACCCTGTGCACCCTGAGAAAGAAAGATGTCAGATGGCTGTGCCCTGCAGAGAGGCCCTGCCATGATGGGAAAGAGCATCCAGGGCCTCCTGAAGCCCCCTAGCCTTTCATCGTTCCCATAATGCATGCAAGCTTTGTTACTGCATTGGTGCACACCTAACATGGGAAATAGTTCTAATTTCTGAAAGTGACCAATGACTAAATGTTGGTAACAACTGTTCCCCTTCTCTCATTGGGTGTACCCTGGTGCCTTTATGTTAAAAGGGACCTGTTTGTTCTAGCAGTGGAACTGGTACACAGGTTGATGGGGGATGAGGAAGTAGAAGACCCTGGGATCTAGAGGTTAGTTGTCCCTGTTGCTCTACCAATCCAGAGTGATGTTCTTGACTGGCTTTGAATCTGTGGCTTCCTCCCCTGCCTTAGTGTATCAGCTTGTGCATCCAGTTTGAGGGTGTTCTTATAGTCAATTTTCCCATGGACTTGTGCACATCCTAGCTTGGCTTCTGTCTTGAGAGCATCCTAGAAGCCTAAAATGTTAGTGCTGGAAGAGATCTTGGAGACCAACCCCCTCATTTCATAGATAAGTGAGAGAGGGAAAGTAATTTGTCCCAAGTCCTACACCTGGTCTAGTGGCAGTCAGGGTCTAGATACCATGGCCTATTTCCCAGCCTGGAAAGGTGATTATCAAAGGCCAATGAGCAAAGGTTTTCAGGGACAGGCCTATTGAGAGCGTTTTGCTGCCAGGTATTGTCTCGAAGTTGGTTTGAGACTGAATAGATTCTTTTGAGGGCACAAGATTATAATAATGTCCCCATTATCCCTGACAAACTCTTAATAGTTGGATAGTACTTTATAATCTTCAAAGTCCCTCCACTTTTTCTTTTAACTCTTACTTGATCCTTACAACTGTTGGGTGGTTAGAGCAGGCATTATTCCCATATGAGAGAGAAGGAAGATGAGACTCAGGTTTAATGGCTTCTCTAAGATAGAACAGATGAATGGCCTCTGAGTTTGGACCCAGATCACCTGATTTCTAGTCTATGGGGGGAGTTATAAAAAGATTGGGACTTACAGAGTTCTTTACAAAGCAGGATATATCCTTATGGCATTTTGGGGAGGCTGAGGTTTGATCTACATTTTATTTCTTGCTTTTTGGAAGGCAATTGGGGTTAAGTGACTTGCCCAAGGTCACAAGGCTAGTTTTTTGTGTTAAGTGTCTGAGGCTGTAGAGGCTGTATTTGAACTCAAGTCCTGCTGCCTCCAGGGCTGGTGCTCTATTCACTGCACCACCTAGCTGCCCCTGATCTACATTTTTTTTTTGCTTTTTTTTTTTTTTTGGAGGGCAATTGGGGTTAAGTAACTTGCCCAAGGTCACACGGCTAGGTTTTTTTGTTTGTTTGTGCATTATGTGTCTGAGGCCGGATCCGAACTCAGGACCTTCTGACTCCAGGGCCGAAGCTCTACTCACTGCGCCACCTAGCCGCCCCTGATCTACATTTTCTAGGGGATTATTATTTACTAGGGGAAATGAACTGACTTGGTTGGGGCCACCTGGTCAGAAGGAAGCAAAGCTATGACCTGTGTCTCCTGACCTTTGGTCTAGTGTTGCTTTGTGGAGACAGACAATGCCTCTTCCTGCAGTTTAGCAATAGTAGTGGAATGAGGAAAGGTATATTCTTTAAAAAGTAGTAACTGCAACTTTTATTGAGTTTTCTTTTTGCCCATCTCGTGTGTGTGTGTGTGTGTGTGTGTGTGTGTGTGTGTGTGTGTGTGTGTGTGTGTGTGTGTGTATGTGTATGCGTGCCTGGAGACCAGGCCCAAATTCTGTTTATAGGTTGTTTCTTCCCTTTGCTCTATCTGAGGTATCTCAGGTGGAGCAGGTCTATGCCTGAATCACAAATGGGACCATCCTCCTTCCAGAGAGCACACATATCAGGAGGAGGTTGGTTTGGAGATGGATCTGGCCCTTCTTGGAGGCCTCAGGCTAGATCCAGCCCTGGAGTCATCTTGGCTCCTGCTGACAGCTGTGAATTGAGGGGTGGCAATGGTCTGGACAGGATCATAGCAGCCACAGGTAAAGGAGAAGAAGACTGAGGACAGCAGGCAGGGCTCCAGGCCGGTGCTGGTGATTGTGGTCTGGATAGTCATAGCCATAGGAGGTCCTGCAAGTCTTTTCCAGGTCACTAAATTCAATATAGTTCTCATTAGGGAGGGTGCTATGGCTGCTCACCTGGAGAAGAAGTAGAAATGAGGTGGAAGGATGGTGGCTGAAGGGGAATCCAATATTTTTGCCCAAAAGCTGGCCCCCACCTTACCTGCTCCCATCTTACCTGCTCCACCTCTTCAAAGACCCTCAACAGGTTATAGGCCAAGGCATTTTTCACCTCTGTTTTCAGTCCAGTTCCTCCTGAGAAGTTCAGCTATCAGGTCTGGGTAACCTGAGACATCCTGTAGCCCTGTGGGGAGACTGAGAGGAGAAATGTTGATTTTGCTGAGAACTCTTTTGAGGCAAATCTCCCCACTCTCACAGCCAAAGATTATACAGCCCCAAGGCTTAGGAGGATCCTAGTTTAAGTTGTGTTTCTGGGAAAGGAGTCAGATTTACTTAGCCATCTACCCAATCTCTCCCAGTTTCCTTATAATTAGGCATTTGTGTTTGAACTTTGGGGGAAATTGCCAAATGGCTGACTGCAGGGATTGAACTGGTGACTCAAGTGAGTTTCCTGACTCCAAATAGAGATACTTCCCAGGAAAGGCTCCATGCCTTTTCTGCCATCAAGCCCCAGCCTACCTTTGGTCAGAAAGGAGGTCACAATGGGAAGGGACAGTGAAATTGAGATAGATATAGGCCAGGCAAGGAAAGGTAGGAGGAGATGCATCTTCCTGGTAAAGTAAAGGCCCAGGTTACTGGAAGCCTTTATCTGTTGGTCTTTTCTCAAACGCCATTCTCTGTGGGGTCAAGACAACTTCCTTGTTCTCCTTACTCATCAACACCATTGTAAAACCCACAGCTTCTGGACCAGCAGTATTCTTGATATAATCCTGATGATCTGTTCAAAGAGAAGCAGGAGTGGGTCACTAGGACCTGGGGCTCAATTTGCCCTTTCTCCCCATAAAATGTCCTTAACATAAATTCTCAAAGCATTATAACTAAATTCCTAGATATCACAGAGTGCCAAATTGTCACAAAATTTCGCTCATTGACAAAAATTACAAGAGGAGATCTTAAACAAGGTCTTTCCTTGCACAATTACTGAGTTTCCTTTCAGAAACATACTTTTACAAATATTGTCTAGTAAAACAATGTTAACTAAATTTTGTTTCAAATAAAGACAAACCTTGGAAGTATATGATTTCCTATATTATCATATTTCAAAACAGAATGACAGCAGCAATGACTTAACACTAAGTGGTTTAGTTCTGCTTAGGAAATCTTGGTGGGCAAGGGAGTTTTAAAATGTGTACTGAACAATTACTGATTGTAGCCTCTGCAAGTTCCAGCTTATGTAATATCTAACCCTTGGGCCTAATGGCATGCCTTTAAAAGGTGAGGCTTTGCCTGGGGTCGGGGTTGTTGGATTTGGGGAGGGCCCGATCAGCCATGGCGCCAATAAAGGGTTCACTTCTAAATTGTTACTTGGGTCTTGCTCAGTGTTTCGGGTACAACAGGATCTAATTAAGCCTTAATTCAAAACCTTCAGCTTTCTTCTAAATAAATCAAATTTGCCACTTCTCCCATAAAACCTTTTATATCTTTTGGGTACCATAACTTCACAATAGTAACAAACTCTGACAGATACTTTCCCCTTTATCTAATTATTCCCATATCATTCAGAAAGAATGTTCTATTCCAGGGATTTTAGTCTTTCACATGACTATGACTACCCTTCAGATTGAAAGCAGCAAAATTCCACTACTTGCTACTTGCCTGAGTACAGAAACATGCCATAAAGATGAAGAGCAAGGACCTGATTAGATAAAAGCATCACATGCAATATCATATTCAGCTTGTAGCACCAGACTCAGGAACAGTCAGGTAGGAAAACATTACTTTTCTTTTCTTTTTTTTTTTTTTTTTAAGCAATTGGGGTTAAGTAACTTGCCCAAGGTTACAGGGCTAGGTTTTTGTTTGTGTGGGTTAAGTGTCTGAGGCCAGATCCGAACTCAGGTCCTTCTGACTCCAGGGCCGGTGCTCTACTCACTGTGCCACCTAGCCGCCCCAGAACATTACTTTTCAAAGGAACACAGTGGGGAAACTGAGCCAAAAGGCTAAGGCCAGGATTGTCCTTTCAGCCTTTTTTCCCCTGATCAAATTGCACCTGTTTTCTCTCAGCAGATAACAGCATCTCCCTCAGATGGTAGGTTCCTTTACATCAGGTGGCAAGTCTCATTAATTAAGACTTTCCTGGCACTCACAACTAAAATTTTAAATTTTTCCTAAAAGGCAGTCACTAGAGATCATTTGCAAATTCTCAGCTAATCGATTCCTTGTTTAGGAATTCTGTATACAAAAGTTTCCCACTTTGATATACTTGAATTTTGTTGGATTGACTTTACATAGAGACTACAACTTGTTGACCCGAGTCTGAAGTGTGCTGCTTTCTGGCCTCCTGCTGCCTGGATGATGCTTCCAGGCTTTCCAGCCTCAGAGGCCCAGGGTCATGACCTGCCAGACCTTCTCTGTAGCTGTTGCCCTTCCTCAAAAAGCTGAAGTCCCATTGCCTTTCAAGACCCCAAGTTAAAAAAACAAAAACAAAAAACACCCGGCATTTCAACTTCTAACTCCCCTTCTTCAGAGGTTTTACAAAAAGGCTGGAATCAGATTAGCTAAAGGCCTAAAGAATCTGAACAAGGTGTAGCCAGCTTCCCTCCCCAGCAGAAACCTTTGGAGGTTAATAATTAATTGGGCCACTATCTTTCCCATAATCAATACCAATATTAAATTCTACAAAACCCTCCCACAGACCCATCCAGGACCCTTTTCACTTTCCATCATTGAGTCAGGCTACACTCCTTTTAACATTCCTAAATCTGATTCCATTTTGCTAGCGCTCAAAGCTGGAAACAATTCCTACTCAAGGGAAGCCCTGGATCCCATCTCCTCATTTCCACATTTCAGTTCCCCTCCACCCTTCTCATCCTCAAACACTATATTCTTTTTCTTTTTGGAGGGGGCAGGGCAGGGCAATTGGGGTTAAATGACTCGCCCAAGGTCACACAGTTAAGTGTCAAGTGTCTGAGATCTTATTTGAATTCTCCAGGGCCAGTGCTCTACTCGCTGCACTACCTAGCCAACCCTAAAACACGGATATGCCAAGACAAAATGTTTTTAGTCTCCTATTTTTGTCTGCATCGGATACCCTGAGACAGGATACCTCTCAAATGCTAAGAGAATTAACAAGCAGTGAAGGGACTCGAACCCAGGACCGAGATAATCAAAGTCCCGAGTCTGGTTAGACAGGCCCCAAACCCTGAGCACCGGGGCGGGCCCGTCCTCAGAGGCCCAGGAGGAGCCTTTTCGGAACAAAGGGCGGCGGCAGCGGGGCTGAATCTGAGACCTCGGGCACAGCCGCCGATGGCTTCTAATGACATCCTAGCATAGAGACCTTGGGGACCAGAGAAAATCCGACGGGCGGGCTTTGGGATGGGATCGAGGCTGGGGAGGGAGGGGCGGGGTGGAATCGAGGCGGGGGGCGGGGGGAGAGGCGGGGCAAGGCGCAGGGGGACAGATGTGGGCGGGAAAAGCCGATTTGCGGGAAGCTTCCAGGAGAGCCCAGGGGGGCCCCAGAGCCTGCACGCCACCACCATAAGTGAGTTCATCCAGGCCTCCTCCCCGCGCGCTCCCTCTGCGTCCCCCTCCTCTCCTCCACCCCGCCCCCCGCGCCTTCGCCTCAACTCAGGGCCTGCGTGACTCACAAACGAGCCTCCACAGCTTCAGCATCGAGCAGGGCGGGACCGGAGGGCAGAGGACCCGCCCACCCGGGACCCGCCCCCGCCCCGCGGAATTGGGCGGGGCGCGCTCTCATCACGTGGCTCCGAAGTGCCCTTCGGAGATGGGCGGCACGAAGGGGGCGGGGCGAACCTCGCCTTCTGGCTCTGAGAGGCAGCGCACTAGGGAGGGCATTGCTAGAAGTGCGTCTTGGGCACAGAGGGCCGACCCGACGATGGACGCTGACAGCCCCCTCCCCGCCCAGAGGCTTTTGAGGCGTCGCTGCCTTGGCCCGTTCGCCATGGACGGTAAGATAGCCCGGGCCCGCGGCTGAAGAACTTTGACGTCGCGGGGCGGGGAGCGGCCTCCGTGTCCCCTCGGACCCGGCCCTCCCCCCTTTACCTCGGGATGCCCCCCTGCAGCCCGGGCGAGGGGCGGCAGGGGTGCGAAGGAAAGGGGCGTGGCGGGACCCCTCCCTCCAGAAGCCTGGCCTCTCCTTCCTATGGTAAGCGCCCCAAGGGCAGGCTCTGGGTCTGCCCCCTCGGTCTCCCGGGGTTTCGCGGGCGTCCGGTCCTTTACTGGTGCCTAATCAGTGCTGACTGGATGATTGATTCGTTGATTATAGACTAGAACTGCCTTTAGAGTTGTGTCTACCGAGGGAAGCTGCGGACCCCCGGGGGTGTTGGAGAAGCCGGGCCCGGGGCCCGCGGGACGGGATGGCTCGTGGGCACATCGTCAGTTCGATGGCTCTGACTTTCCTTCTGAGCCCCGACTCCCCCCTCCCCCCAAACAGTGCGGGGTCCTTGTCGGCTAAGGGAGATCGCTGCAGTCTCCACCTGTGCACATCACTGTTGGTGGAGAGTTTGGGGAGATCGAGAATGAGCTGCAGCCTACTGTGTGCAGAGGCCTCGAGGCTGTCTGAATGTGCTCTGTCCCTGAGCCACTTCCCCAGGTAGACCGCCAGGGCCGGGAAGAGCCCATAGACACAAGCCCAGCCAGCTGGTGTCACGCAGGAGAAGCGAGCTGGAGGAAGAATCCCAGAGTGTCAGGGCTGGAAGGGTTTCTGCCGTGAGCTGTTTCTGCTCCTGACAGGACAGTGAATTCCTTCTACAGCCTCACTTTCCAAAGACAGAAATACCCAGAGGGGGGAAGGAGAGATCCTCTTTATTTATCACTCCCCTGACCAAGTCTTGGGTGCCTCCACAATCCTGAATGAATGTCCCAGCCCTGTATCAGAGTCACCTATTGATGCATGGCCTTATGCTTCCTGGTGACTTAGTCCAGACTCAGTTTTCACTTTTAAAATTTGTATTAGTAACATTTTAACTCACCTTAATTTTTTAAAAGTTTATTTACGTTTACTTCCAGCATTCAGTTCCACAAGACTTTGAGTTCCAAGTTTTCTCCCCCTTCTTCCTCCTCCCCCCACCCCAATACAATCCAGTATAGGTTCTACATATAACTTCACACCAAGCATTAGTCAGGTTGTAAAGAAGAATTACAACCAATGAAATGAATAACAAGAAAGAAAGAAGAAACAGAACAAAAAGAGAGAGCAAGTAGTTTGCTTCAGTCTCCATTCAGGCTGTAGTTCTTTCTCTGGATGTGGATAGCCTTTTCCATCCTGAGTCCTTTGGAGTTGTCTTGTAGCCTTGCATTGCTGAGAAGAGCCCAGTCTGTTAAAAGTTAGTCATCACAGTTACAATGTGTCTGTAATTGTGTATAACTCACCCTAATTTTTTATGTATCCTTATAGATAGACCTGTCCCTTTAGCAAAGACTGAAAGTACACAAAGCAAGCAAGCAGTACAACTGAACCACCCAACACATCTCCTGCCTCCAGCAGCATATGCAGTGTCTCACATCTGTATGCCCTGGGTTTCCCCTACCTGCCCCCCACAAGAGAGGAGAGAGGGAGTTGCCTTAGCCCTTCTGGGGGGTCAAGCTTGGTCACAGGAGTACATAGTATTCACTTTCATTCCCAAACCCAGTTTTACCCCACAGTAGTCATTTTCTCTGATATCTTTTTCTCCCAAAAGTGTTGTGGACCTGTGCTGAGATCACTGCAGTAGTCTGGGTGTGGCAGCTGAAGGCCTAGGCCTAGGGCAAGGATTCTTTTACAGAGAGCAGAGGCAACTCTGCCAGCACTGTTTGGGAGACTTGAGTGGCAGCAGTCAATTATTTGTACCTTTTGAAAAATTTTGTCCGTATTTGGTAAACAGGGAAAACCCTGTGGCTAATATTTCATGTTGAATGACTTGTCAAGTTACTTGTGCATCTCTTTGCAGAAGTGGCCAAATATGCATGGAGGGGAATAGCCAGAAAACAAATGAAACACTCATAATCATAACCCTACCAAAGCATTCTAGCTTTCTAGAATTGGGACTTTCTGATGCCATAAACAGCATCACCCTCCTTTCTTATTCATTTTCCTTTGATCAGAAAGCTTGAAAGGAAAATCCAAAGCCAGTGAGGCACTTGACATTACCTGTTAACTTACTGGAGAAGAGGAGGGAAAGCCCACTCACTAATGGGGCATTTTGGAATGGGACCCATAGGTCAAAACACCTGGTGTGATGCTTAATACCTTTGACCTGGGATCAATAATTTTAACTCTCTGGGCTTCAGTTTCCTCGTTTGTAAAATGGGCATGGTGGTGAACAAGATGATCACTATAAAATTCCTTCTCAATGTTACATTGGAATCCTCTTCAATGTATATATTTATTGATTTACTTCCTTCTCTTAGTTCTGTTAGCATCAAGAAGTAGCCATTCTGGGGCAGCTGAATAGAGTACCAACCCTGGAGTCAGGAGGACCTGAGTTCAGATTTGGCCTCAGACACTTGACAAATCTGTGTGACCTTGGACATGTCCCTTAGCTGCAATTGCCTTGCCTTCCCCCCTCCAACAAAACCCCCCAAAACAAACAAAATCAAACAAACAAAAAAGAGGCATCCATTCTTATAGAAACCTGTTTGTGAAAAAGCCATGGTCTTTTATTTCAGTCACTTATAAAATTCTTAAACTGTATCTTTTCTCTTTTCAGATGTCCTGTTCCAGTTGCAGGTATGTATTGAAAGGACTTTGGCTCCTTAATCTTGGTTTATAATTAGTAAATATTCAAAATATAAGTGTCACATACTAGAAAAACCTCAAATGACTTGTAGCCCTGATGATGTTTGTATGTGATGCTCTGGCAAAGTTACACTGCTGACAAGAAGGGATTCTTAGTTGACTTGATGGCTTATTAATTCCTTTTCTTGTCTGGAGCTGAGCAAAAGCAGGTCAGCTTGACTCCCCCAGAGAAGATTGAACATCTTATCTTTAAGAAACACAACTTGAATGCTGTACTTATCCCTTCACTTGCCTCAGCCTCTAAAAGGCAGCCTCAAATCCATTAATATCACATCTGAAAGAGATTTCATGACAGTAGAACTTTTTCCTTCCACCTGAGTTTTGGCTTTCTTAGTTAAACCAGAGTAGTCTTCTACTTGTTTTTACTTTTTGTCTCTCCCTGATTACATGCCATTTAGGCCATCTGGAGGTCATCTCCATCTTCTCTGGGTTATTTTGGGCTAAAACTTACTGGAGATATCACTGCATGAGAACTCCTAATCAGCTAGGTACTCTCAGAAATACAGTGTGGTTTTTGGATTAGAAAACAGATAAGAAGAAAGGATGGGAAACAACAGCAAGACAAATCTCTGCCCTTTCTTTGTTCCTTCATCTTATCCAAGCATTTGCTACCACTAGCCCGAGATTCAAGCAGCTATGCAGCTAATTTGGCTGCCTATACAGATTAATGAAAATTCTGAGGTTATATCCATATTGGTCAGGGTTAATGACATCTTGTGTGATCAGTTTCCCACCACCTTCAGAATAAATGAGGTGTAGGCCTAGATTTTATAGTTATGCACACACTTAAACAAAACAAGCAAGGCATCAAGCATTTATTACATGCTTCTGTTCCATGTACTGTGCTGAGCAACTTAGAACTAGTATAAGATTATGTATCTGGCCTTATGGGATCCTTTTCTAGCAAGGCCATTAGCATCTTTCTTGAAACAAGTTTTGAGATTCTTATCTGGGAGTTAATGTATTGTTGAAAACTATATTCTAAAATCATACACACCAATCGCTTTGAGATTGATCATGAATCATTAAAAAACAGTTAGCCTCTAAAAATGGGGCCCTCAAACAGTGTGGCACCTCCAGGGGTGCTGTGTATCCTATAGATTGAAGCCAAGCAGTGGAGTGGAAAAAGTATCAGACTTCAAACCACGAGGTCTGGCTCTCTTTGTTAGCTTTATCAGTAAGTTATCACCTTGAGGGAAATACTTTATCTCTCTGGCCCTCAGTTTCCCCATTTCTTAAATGAGGGGATTGTGGAAGATGGTTTCTAAGGATCTTTCCTCTTTTAATCTATAAAGACCTAATGGCTGGCTTTATTGAAGATGAGAATAGAGAGGAAATACTATATGTAGCATAGAAGCCCAGAGCAAGTCCCCTTCCTTACTCCCCAACATTTTCACTATTGAAATCTGATTAAAATGAACATCAAGTACAACCTTGATCAACAGAGGACTAAGAGCATAATATGAGAAAACAGGAGTGAAGTATTGCAGGGGAAAAGAAATGGTCAGTGGGACAATGTCAGAAAAGGACAATCTGCCACCTGAGAGGGATCCCTGTGGAAAGTAGTTTGTTGCTAAGCAACCAGCCATGGATAGTCCCATTAAGTTTGACTTTAGATATAGTGGAAGGAAGGAAGGAGAGTGTGTGTGTGTGTGTGTGTGTGTGTGTGTGTGTGTGTGTGTGTGTGTGTGTGTGTGTGTGTGTGTGAGAGAAGGTGGAGATTATTAGATTTATGTGAGCCTCAGGTCTTTTTTTTTTTTTAAACCATCAACTGGCAGTACCTGGAACTTGATGCTGTCTTTAGTCCCTGCCCACTTCTGTTAATCCTTTGTAAGCAGTTCAAGGCTCTCAAAGCTTCTAGGAAGGGGCAGTGCCACAGAGAAGGTTCTGCATAGAAATTCTTTGAATTATCAATTTTGTATGTTGACAACTGTTGTTAAAGCATCAGAAAGCTTTAGTGTAAAGCCCTGGTAGGTGTTGGCTGTTTTAAGGAGTACTTCTCTTTCCTAAAGAAGAATTTGTCAGCATTCATTTTTGATGAGCTTCTTTTCTATTAATTGGATTAGGAATTGAAAACAAATTCACTTTCTTATTTAATAGGACTAGCACGGATTATTTACAAAGCTGGCTAAACCTATGACATTGGTCCCACCAATGGTAAGCTAGGGTAGTAGTGGATACCATCCTACTTTTCCCTACTATGTCCAAAGATTTCATTTTGTTCTTTAAAAAAAAAAACAAAACTTGGAAAAGATCAAAATTTATATTACCTCTCATTTCTATTATGTTGATTCTATTCTATAGTTGACCCTATTCCCCATTTTTTCAGGCCATATTTCTCAGCTATGGATTTAAGTTCCAGAATGTAATCACCCCTCCCAGCTGGTTTCAAGGTATAGGTCAAAGGGAATGTTGTCACTCATGCAGTTAGCTGCTGGGATGTCTATTTGTTATCTGTAAGCCCCAACCTGTTTAACATGGGGCCATCCCCCCAAAAGACTAGTTTTCTGTCCTTGCTTCTCCTTGTGCAGTTAAGGGAGGTTTGATCTCCAAGGGGAGATCAAACTGTATAGTTTTGGTGTCCTAGAGGCAGATGAATCCCATAAAACAATTAACATTCCTTAATTGTTATTGTGATTATCCACACCTAATACCAACCCATTTCCCCCATTATAGCCAATAGTAATGTTCCCCCACTACCCAGAATCCCCTTCCTTTCCTGCATGTCAATAAAAAGGATTTCCCTCCCTCTTTCTCATTGGCTTAGCTGGCCTTACTGAAGTGGCCAGTCTGACCTGCTTTGTTGACAGTTATATGGGTCATTGTTAATAAACTGATTATGCTAATGCTTGGAGAATGTACTTCAGTTTACCTTAACTGCATTTACCTGGCACAATTATTTATTTTTAGTGTTTTTCAACTTTTGAGTTTTCCAGATTCTCTCCCTTCCATCCATTCCTCCCTCACCCACTGAGAAGGCAAAAAATACGATATCAATTATATGTGTGAAATCATGCAGAATTTATTTCTGTATTAGCCATATCACACAAGAAAATTATACTTCAGTATACACTCAGAGTTCAACAGTTCCCCCAGGTGGATAGCATTTTTTCATCATGAGTCCTATGGACATGTCTTGGATCATTGTCTTGATCAGAGTAGCTAAGACGTTCACAGCTAATCATCATTACATCGTTGCTGTTACTGTGCACAGTGATCTCTCAGCTATTCTTACTTCACTTTGCATCAGTTCATATAGCTCTTGCCATGTTTTTCTGAACCCCTTCCCCCCAATCATTTCTTATAGCACAGTAGTACTCCATCACAATCTTATACCTTATTCAACCATTACCCAGTTGATGAGCATTCCCTCCAGCCTGCCTACCAACCTGTCCATTACTTTTATTAAGTGCTTACTTAAATAGTCACTGTACTAAAAAAGTTGAGCACCCTCCTTTCTATTCTGTTCTCTTCCTGTACCCCCCCCTTTTTTGGTTAGGCTTTATTTTGAGTCTGGGTAAATCTGAAAGGACTATATAAATGTGAGTTATTGGTAGGGGCACTCTTAACTTATTTACTGTTTTGTAATACTGGAAAGACTGCAACTGGCATGAGGATGAGGCCCAGGGAAGGAAATGTGCAGAATTAACAAAAATTACATGGGATGTACTGCTTTATTGAAATCTTGACATATTTTTTATGTCTTTAGTCCTAATTGTTAAGCCTGGACATCTTCTGGTGAAGAGAAATGTCCATGCACTCCCAGGCTTCAGTATTCAAAGGGTTTGAGCAGTATAGAGATAGGTGTAATGTTAATGGAATAAGAAGATCCTCCCTGTCCATTAATAGGCCTTTGTGACCTGCTTTGAGCTCTGACCCAGCACACAGCTGTAATACATCCTGAGTCCCATAGAGCCCATTGGGGGAGGGACTTGCCTAAGGAGGAGCTTACTTATAGAAAGGCTGCTGCAACTTTTGGTACTAAGCTAATTAGGCACTGAGTCAGCAGGATTGGGATTACTTCTGGCTCAGAGCCTGTTAGTTGAAAAGAATATGTATTTGCTTTGGAGAAAGATCTTATGAGAAAGATCTTTTGATTTTCTGGTTGAGACTTTAAGTAGCTATATGTTCAGAGCCCTCCAACTACTCAAATGTAAACCTCTTGATCCAGTGATATATGTAACGTGTACAGCAGTATTGCTTTTATCCAGACAACGTCCTGTCTGTTGGTCTTTGTGCTAATTTCTCTGCTTGTATTTTCTCTGATGTTCAGGGTCTGACCTTTGCCCTGAACTAGTTAATATAATTAAAAGTAGTATTGTGGGGGTGGCTAGGTGTCGCAGTGAGTAAGAATGCTGGCCCTGGAGTCAGGAGGACCTGGGATTGGTTCTGGCGTCACTTAGCACCGACACATAAATAACTAGCCATGTAAACTTGAGCAAGCTACTTAACCCCAATTACTTTAAAAAAAAGTAGTATTGTTAACCCCTTTTTGAGCAGTCACAGGAACCCATGGGAGCTAATGAAATCAAGACAGTAATTGGAAAAAGAATGACCCAGGACAGAACTTTGGTGGATGTCTGCACTTAGTGGGCAGTAGATGGGTGATGATTCAGCAAAGAAGACTCCTACTGGGGCGTGGGGGGAGGAGATAGAACAGACCCAGGTAAAAGAATTGGTCTGGACAATGAGGTTTACCTCTTCTTGGAGCCTGGAGCAAAGGGATACTATGCAGGGAAGTTCTGAGAGGTAGAGTAGGCAAGGCCAGGGAGCCCCTGACAGGGATGAGCAGAGGATGTGATCCCTCTTAGCTGCTGTCCATATAAAATGAGTTTGAATGAGATGATCTTTAAGGTTAAGTGCAGTAGAATCCCTTCTGTCTTTGCCAGCCTTCTTCCTTCCTATTGCTACAATGATGATTTTCCTCCCTTCTTTAGGTGATGGCGGACTCAATGAGATGTGCTACCACACTTACCACTCCTCAGGAACAGGTGGATAAACTTGTGCAGATTGCTGAAGAAAATGGCCTGGAGGTCATGGACCAGCTTAGTCAGCTTCCTGAAGGGGCCTCCTGTGTGGGAGAGAGCTCTGTTAGGAGCCAGGAAGACCAACTACCTGGAAGGTACATCTTACCTATGCCAGCTCTTTGCTCACTGGACATTCCTTCCTTGCCCTCTACCCCCAATTCCCCAAACCCTATATCTAGGATGTTCCTAGTTCTGGCACTCTGAATTGTGGGACCATTTTAGCTATCATTTGGGCAAATGATCCAGATTCCAGAGCTGTGCTTCCAGGTCATTACTCATCACTGTGCCAAAGAGGGGAATCCTCCTAGCTTTCAACTCCTAGGTTATGGATGAGCTGGGTGAGACCACTCCTAAGGCCTTATGACCAAAGGCTCAGAAAGTTTCTCCAAGACCATGTGCCATTTTAGACATCTGGGTGAAGGATGATAGAAGTCTAAAACCATTGGCTACAGAATAGAAATAGCAAGTCTTTTCAGAACATTGACCTTGTGCTAGGCAACTGAAGCATATATGAAAAGTGTAAGATATGCTTCCCTAACCACCTGCCTCCCACTCGGTCCAGCTGGAGGGAAATACAAGCTGCTGTTGTTACCCTTTAGTATCATTAAGATCCTTTGGTAACTCTGTGAATTGAGTAGAAGGGAGAGAACCCTGTATGCTGGAGTATTTGGAGAAGGCTTCATGAACATAACACGTAACTACATCATACCTATGTTCTTGTAGTATCTTGAGCCCTGTGATCCTGAATTTATTAAACTGAATGACTGTGGAACATATTTCCTTCTTTTTTAAACATTTTATTTTAAAAATTAATTTATTTTTAGTTTTCAACATTATTTCCACAAGATTTTGAATTCCAGATTTTTTCCCCATCTCTCCCTTATCCCCACCCAAGATCCCATACATTCTGATTACCCTTTTCCTCAGTCTTCCCTCCTTTCTATCACTCCACTGCCCCCCTCTTATCTCCTTACCCCTTACTTTTCTGTAGGGCAAGATAGATTTTTATATCCCATTGCCTATATATCTTATTTCCCAGTTGCATGTAAAAACTATTTTTAACATTTGTTTTTAAAACTTTTGAGTTCCGAATTCTCTCCCTTCTTCCTTCCCCACCCACCGTCATTGAGATAACAAGCAATTCAATATAGGTTATACATGTGTAGTTATACAAAACATTTCCATAATAGTCATATTGTGAAAGACTTAACTATATTTCCCTCCATCCTCTCTGCCCCCCATTTATCCTATTTTCTTTGACCCTGTCCCTTTTCAAAAGTGTTTGCTTCTGATTACCTCCTCCCCTAATCTGCCCTTCCTTCAATCATCCCTTCCTCTTATATTCTTCCCCTCTACATTCCTGTAGAATAAGATACCCTATTGAGTGTATATGTTATTCCCTCCTTAAGCCAAATCTGATCAGAGTAAAGTTGACCCTTTCACCTCCCCCTTCTTCCCCTCCATTGTAACAGGTTTTTCTTGCCTCTTTTATGTGAGATAATTTACCCTATTCTATCTCTCACTTTCTCCTTCTCTCAATATATTCCTCTCTTACCCCTTAATTTTATTTTTTAGATGTCATCCTTTCATATTCAACTCGACCTGTACCCTCTATCTTTCTATACATACATACATATACATACAGACATGCATATATACATATAGGAATGTACACATATACTACATACATATGTGTGTGCATATGTACATATGTGTATATGTGTGTAGTATGTGTGTACATATCTATATCTCTCTCTCCACACACACACACGCGCGCACACACACACACACATATTCCTTTCAACTACCCTAATGGTGAGAAAGGTCTCATGAGTTACAAATATCATCTTTCTGTGTAGGAATGTAAACAGTTCAACTTTAAGTCTCTTGTGATTTCTCTTCCCTGTTTACCTTTCCATGCTTCTCTTGATTCTTTTATTTGAAAGTTAGATTTTCTGATCTGGTCTTTTCGTCAAGAATGCTTCAAAGTCCTCTTCATTGAATGTCTATATTTTTATCCTGAAGTATTATACTCAGTTTTTCTGGGTAGATGATTCTTGGTTTTAATCCTAACTCCTTTGATCTCTGAAATACCATGTTCCAGGCCCTATGATCCCTTAATGTAGAAGCTGCTGGGTCTTGTGTTATCATGATTGTGTTTCCACAATACTTGATTCATGTTTCTTTCTGGCTGCTTGCAATATTTCCTCATTGACCTGGGAACTCTGGAATTTGGCTATGATATTCCTAGCAGGTGGAACTGAAATTTAGGACTAGATACATAGATGTGGAAGTTGTCTTATTGCATAAAGATAATAATTGAACCCATAGGAACTAATGAAATCAAGAGAGTAATTGGAGAGAAAGAATGGCCCAGGACAGTAGATGTCTGTACTTAGTGGGCAGGAGATGGATGATGATTCAGGCTATACGTGTGTTTGGTTATTCAAGTTTTCAAGTTATTTTGGTTATTTCAAGTTATTCAAGTTTTCAAGAGGCAATTGGATTTTTTCAATTTCTATTTTACCCTCTGGTTCTAGAATATCAGGGCAGTTTTTTCACTGCTGCTGCTGCCACTGCCACCACCTCTACTGCCCTGGCCTGCTGCATTTAGCCTAGACTGATAGACCTTTCTTATTGGCCTTCCAGCTTGTCTTGGGCTGGAGATTTTTTTCACTGTGTCATTTTGTGGGTTCCGTAGTATAATACCAATCATAGCACACCTGGGAATTGCTTCTGTGAATAACTTCAAGGGTCTAATCCCATGGTATAATGAACTCTCTATTCATCAATAAACTAAATATTGTTCACTAAAGTAAAGCATAATATTCATAGCAACATCCTTAAGTACATTCTATATATATATTATATATCTCATAGCAGTAGCAGTATCCTTAATCAGTACCAAGTATCCAAGTAAAGTCCTTTTTCAAAATACCATACTGTCCAACCCCAGGTCATAGTAAGAACAATCTCCTTAATCAATACCAAGTGTCTGAGTAATGTTCTCTTTCATCTTAACTCTGAGGTTGACTTCCAAGACCCATGGCTCTTCCTTTTTGTGCTGACCACTCCTTTTTGTGCTGACCACTCCTGATTCTTAACTGGATTCACATGTAGTCAGTTCTCTTCTCTGTGTCTCAGCTCAGGGCAATTGCTCCACTCCTCAGCTTCTGCCTCTGGGAAAACAAAACTCAACAGGACAACAAGAATACTGACACAACACCAGCACCATCATTTCAGTTCACCTCCAAAATCCAGAGGCTCTGTATTAACAGCTCAGTTCACTTTAACAGCTTTCAAAAGGGGCTTAGCCTAATAATAGGTGTGTTTCTGCCCTGCAGCTCTATTAGCTTTCAAAGTTTGGGGGCTCCTTCAAGTCTCTGCCATCAGAAATCTCTTCTCAAGACCCAGGTGTCTCTTCCCAGCTCTCTTCTCAAAGCTGGCTCACCCCTTCATGCTGGCTCTCTTTATATACAGTTCTACTCAGTATCTGATTGGTTAAAACTCAATTCAGAAAAACAGCAAAGATCCTACTTTGCTTGCTGTTAAATTTGATGGGCCTGCCCATTAAGGAAAGCTTGATCAGGGAAGACTTGTTTTGTAGGAGGACCCACACCTTTTGTTGATTTCTAACGAGGCACTGGTTCACAAGGTTGTGATGCCCTCTGGCTCCAAAAAGTGTGTATATACTCTGAGGTGAGGTTTTGCTTTGGGGCTTCCTCATTGGAAGTGTTCATTTGGCCAGATGAGACTCTGGGTAGCTGTTAAGCTCCCCCCACCCCTTTGAAAACCCAGATGTTGGTTTGATAACGATGTATGTATGTAATGGTCAGATAGTTGGATCTGTCTGCTGATCTGTGATGTATATATTTCTTATGGTCAGACAGTTAGAAGCCTTGTCTGTTGGTTTCTATTTCTCTGCTTGTATTTTCTCTGGTATATGTAATTAAAGAAGATTGTTGACCCTCTCAGGTTACTTTACTTTCAGAAAAGCTGATCTAAGAACCTGTGCTAGTGGGCCATCCTGGATGTGTCAGGGTGCTTACTGATCCATTATGGCATAGTCAACAGGATCTGCAAATTAAAAGGAAAGTATGGAGGCTGGGATAATTGTTCATTGTTTCCCAGTTCTGTGGAGCCCCAGGAGAGCCCTGACGTTGTGTTGTATGCAGAGCCCAGGCAGGAGTGGTGAGAACTTGGAATGGAGCCATGGAACAGGAGAAGGGAGCTGCCTACATGTGATTTCAGGCAAGAATCAGGAGTAGTCAGCCCACAGAGGAAGAGACATGGGACTTGGAAGTCAATCTCAAGTTAAGATGAAAGAGGACTTTTTTGGGGCAGCTAGGTGGTACAGTGAATAGACCATGGGCCCTGGAGTCAGGAGAACCTAAGTTCAAATCCAGCCTCAGACACATAATACTTACTAGTCGTGCGACCTTGGCCAAGTCACTTAACCCCAATTGCTCTGTCTTCCCTCCTCCAAAAAAAAAAAAAAGGACTTTTACTTGGACCTTTGGTATTGATTAAGGAGATTGTTCTTACTGTGACCTGGGGTGAATAGTGTGGTATTTTGAAAAAGGACTTTACTTGGATACTTGGTACTGATTAAGGATATTGGTGTTATGGAATTTTATATACATCCATACATGGTGATACATGTAGCTCTGGAACTCTACCAAAAATTGATTATTATTAAATATAATTAAATTATTATTAAATTGATTATAGTTTTTATTATATTTTATTGGACTGGAGATTTGTGTATTTATATTATATATATGAAATTGTATATTAAATTGATTCATAATTAGAATCTGCCATAGATAATCATTGAACCCATAGGAACTAATGAAATCAAGAGAGCAATTGGAGAGAGAATGGCTGAGGATAGAACTTTGGATGTCTACACTTAGTGGGCAGGAGGTGGATGCTGATTCAGGCTTTACATGTGTAGTTATGTAAGTTTTCAAGAGGTGATTAGTGGATTCTTTCCATTTCTATTTTACCCTCTGGTTCTAGAATATCAGGGCGGTTTTCCTTGATAATTTCTTGAAAGATGATGTCTGGGCTTTTTTTTTTGGATCATGGCTTTCAGGTGGTCTAATAACTTTAAAATTCTCTCTCCTGGATCTATTTTCCAGGTCAGTGGATCTCCTTTTCCATTTGACCAATTCTGCTTTTTAAGACATTCTTCTCATTGCCTTTTTGGATCTCTTTTTGCCATTTGGGTTAATCTATTTTTTTAAGGTGTTATTTTTTTTTCAATATTTTGGGTGGTTTGTTTTAGCAAATGACTCATTTTTCATGATTTTTTTGCATCACTTTCATTTCTCTTCCCACTTTTTCCTCTACTTCTCTTACTTGGTTTTCAAACTCCTTTTTGAAGCTCTTCCATGGCCTGTTACCAATCCATATTTTTCTTGGAGGTTTTGGATGTAGGAGCTTTGACTTTGTTGTCTTCTGGTTGTATGTTTTGATCTTCTTTGTCACCAAAGTCAGCTTCTATAGTCTGACATTTTTATTACACTGTTTGCTCATTTTCCCATTTGCTTGACTTTTGAGCTCTTTGTCAAGGTAGGACTCTGCTTTCAGAGTGGAGAGCATTCTGTCCCAAATTTCAGGGGTGTTGTGTAGCTGTTATCAGAGATACTTCTAGGCACCTAGAAAATTTCAGTTCTTCTAAGGTGGTATGACCAAAGGAGAGGTGTTTACTCCTTTACTGGCCTATGCTCTGGTCTCTAAGGGACCACAAGCACTCTTTCTGCCTTGGAACTGTGAGGATTCTCTCTCCACAGCTGCCATAAGCACTGCTGCTACACCATCTCTTCTCACCCCAGTACCTCCAGCCAGGACTGCAACCCAGATCCAAGCAGCATACAGCAAGAGTATCTTACCTCAACGCCAGCAAAGAGATCCCGGCAATCCCCTTCTTATCAACTGCCTGATCCGCCCACAGTCTGTGGGCCTGGAGCTCTGGAAGGCACCACTGCTGCAGCCACCACTGCTGCCACCACCACCTCCATCGTTGCCACAACCACCACCTCCATACTCACCACCACCTCCACTGACCCACCCTGCTCCATTTTCAGCCCAGACTGATAGACCCTTCCTGTTGGCCTTCTAGGTTGTCTTGGGCTGGAGATTTGTTTCTTTGTCATTTTATGGGTTTTGTAGATCTACAACTCTACCAAAAAGGTTTCTTATTAAATTGATAATATTTTATGTTATATATTCAATTTATATTATTAGACTGCAGATTTGTGTATTTGTATTATATATGTTTATATATATTTATATTGTATATGAAATTATATATTGTTTCATAACTGGAATCTATGCCCTAGGATTGGTAGCTAATGATAACATGTTTGCATGGCCCCATTCTTCCTCTGCAGACCAAGGACAGCTCATGAGCTGAGAGCTCAGCCTTGGTGCCTCAAGAGAACATTGCCATCTCTCTCTGGGAGGCTCATAGTGCCTTCCTAGTGTATGTGCGCCACTTTATTTCTTCTTTCTTCCTTTTATTGCAAATATGATTCCTATCCCCCAACCCCCTCACTGACAGTTCCTCCCAGCCCCATCTGCTCCCATCTGTCCTTTCCCTCATAAGGGGGCTTGACTTAGGACATGGTGGACTTGGACATGAATCCACAACTGTCAGTGATGCCAACTTTAGGGACTATCTGCAGCTCTGAACCATTGGGAAAAAAGCAAAGAAAGTTAATAATTGTGCACTTGATTTTATTGTTTTTTCCTCCTCCTCCTCTCCCCCAAATAGCTCTTTGCAGGCCTGCAGAAAAAAATGTGAGCCCACAGTAGTTTTCTGTCTGCTGAAACTTATTCATTTTCTTGATGCTTCAGGGGTTTGGGGGGAGTTGTTTGGTTAGGGTTTTTTTTTGGAGGGAGTAGGCAATTTAAGGTAAATCCTTTTAGCATCCCCCCCAACACACACATACTCAGTAAGACTGGAACTTGGAGATAACACCTTATGCCTATACATGGCCAGCTTTCTCCCCTCTGGTGCAGTCTTTATCAAGGATGCCCAGAAACAGGTCCCAAATTGTCTGTGCTGCATAGTAACGGAAGTGTATATATATTTTTTATGAGTTGTGTATAGATTGAAAATCTTTTATCTTTGATCCTTGTGGCCTTGGGAGCATCTGGGTTCAGTGTAATAAAGAGGCCCCTTTAAGGATTACCTTTGAAGCTTGGAACTTGGATGTTGGGTCAGATCCTTGAGTTGGAAAGAGGCCCAAGATCCTTCTGTCTTGGGTGGGGGGGGGGGGAGAGAGAGAGAGAGAGCATATATGTGTGTGTGTGTGTGTGTGTTTGTGTGTGTGCGTGTGCACGTGCACATTTAGTGAAAACGACATTTCAGGCTTGCTTCCTAAGGTGGTGGTGACCTGCTTGTCCCACCATTGACTTTGACTTTGATTGTGGATGAAGAGGATGAGGAGTGCAGTGAACTGGCCAGTATTGATGCTATTTTGGAAACACTTTTACAGACTGCAAGCCCTCAAGAATGTAACCTAAAGCATCATGAGAGAGAATAATAACTGCTAAAAGGGCAGTGCCAGAAGCACCGACGGATCCACAGTGTGGTTGAACTCTACCCTGTCTTAGGCCCATACAAGCAGGACCTTTTGGGTTTGCCACCACTGAACAAGTTGAGACTGGCACCTGAGAAGTTGTGTGTTCTCTTGTTCATCAAATGAACAGGCTGATTTGCCTTAAAACAATCTATATTATTAATTTCCCACAATGTCATTTTAAGTAAACAAATTCTTATCCCTGAAAATTATCTTCTTGGCTTGGGGAGCCCTGAGTAGAAGTGCATGGCTGAGGAAGCAAGAGGCTACAGGAAGCAGGGGGGGTGGGGTTGAGCTTCAGCTCAGTTGTCTAATCTCTCTAACCATAGCAAGGTGACACACTGGCTGTCTTAAAGAGGAATGGAAGATCTGGGATCTCATTCATCTCTCTGGGTGTGTCCAGCTCACAATCTCCAAGCCTTCACCTCCTGGGTCATTCCCAGCTAAGCCTTCTTGGGCATATTCCCTTGTGCTGGAGGTCTTAGTTTCTCAGGTGCAGAAGAATTTTGGAGAAAAGCAGAATGAGAATGTTCCAGTGGACAGAGACTTTAAATGGCATTTTGTTCTGCTTCATTTAACATGGAGAAGTGACAGAAGGCCACAGATTTAGTTACAAGGGCCTCTTAGGGGCCATCAAACCCAGCCTCATTTTACAGAAGAGGGTCTGAAGCCCAGGAAGGTTGAGTGAGTTTGTCAGGCAGGGTTGAACAGATCTTGACTCTGGCAGAGCTGGGACTGGAGGTAAGCTGACCACTGGGCAACTACTCTGCCTACTCTACCATGATGCTTTCAGGTAGCACTTCCCAGAAGTGCTGAACAATGGATGGGAAATGTTCTGGCACTTCCTTTCTTCAGGTAACGATACTGGGAAATAACCAAGCACTCCCCATCTTCCCTTCCCAGAGTCCCCTTTTCTTAGCTCTCTTATATGCAGAGTGTAGGGATTTTCCAGACTTTTAGCCAAGTAGCATTGCCTTCCCTTTTCTGTTTAAGTGATGATCTGGCTATATTAATGTATGGAGATGATTAGTTTTCCACATTTCCCTGAGAATAGGGCAATGTGGTGTGATGCAAAGAGCTTTTGCATTCGAGTTGAAGAACATGGGTTTGAGTGTCCTGACAAAGACTTCTTACACTTATCACCTGTGCCTTTGGACAAGTGACTTCAGTTTTGGGCCTGTGCTCTACAAAATGAAGGGGCTGGACTAGCTGTGTGAGTGGGTAAGAAGGAGAGGGAATGGGAGGGCTCAAACACAGACATAAGAAAGAACTTCCAGATTGCACTGAAATCATCCAAAGGCCCTGGAGGTTGTAGTCTCTTTAATGGCCTTTAAAACAAGTGAAATTCTTCTGATGACTAACCACTCCCAAAGGTACTTTCTAGTCCAGGAGGGCTTGGAAACATCTAGTATTCTGGACACAAGTTGTGTAATTACCCTTTAATCCCACAAGGGGGTGTGATTTCCTCACAAAGCAAGTCCTGCAGGTAGTGAGAAAACAACTGGGCATCTCACCAAGCTGGAAGGCCCCATGGACACAGGGAAAAAAACCAAAACTATAGAATATATATATATGTATATATATGTATATATGTATGTATGTATGTATGTATGTATGTATGTATGTATGTATGTATGTATGTATAATATATTTCTCTCCTATTTAACACTGGCCCTGGCTGTATTCTCAACAGATAACCTGGAATGTGCTTCCTGAAAAGAATGAGATTCCCTAGAGGGAGGGCTTACTGCTTAAGGAGGAGGGGGCCAGGATGTTGACACTTCCTCAGTTCTAAGATACAGATAAATAGTCTGAAGCTACAGGAGGCACTCAGTGCAGTCTAGGAAGCTGCAGCCAACAGCCCATGAGCATCAGGCTGCCAACCCTGTGCACCCTGAGAAAGAAAGATGTCAGATGGCTGTGCCCTGCAGAGAGGCCCTGCCATGATGGGAAAGAGCATCCAGGGCCTCCTGAAGCCCCTAGCCTTTCATTGTTCCCATAATGCATGCAAGCTTTGTTACTGCATTGGTGCATACCTAACATGGGAAATAGTTCTAATTTCTGAAAGTGACCAATGACTAAATGTTGGTAACAACTGTTCCCCTTCTCTCATTGGGTATACCCTTGTGCCTTTATGTTAAAAGGGACCTGTTTGTTCTAGCAGTGGAACTGGTACACAGGTTGATGGGGGATGAGGAAGTAGAAGACCCTGGGAACTAGAGGTTAGTTGTCCCTGTTGCTCTACCAATCCAGAGTGATGTTCTTGACTGGCTTTGAATCTGTGGCTTCCTCCCCTGCCTTAGTGTATCAGCTTGTGCATCCAGTTTGAGGGTGTTCTTATAGTCAATTTTCCCATGGACTTGTGCACATCCTTGCTTGGCTTCTGTCTTGAGAGCATCCTAGAAGCCTAAAATGTTAGTGCTGGAAGAGATCTTGGAGACCAACCCCCTCATTTCATAGATAAGTGAGAGAGGGAAAGTAATTTGTCCCAAGTCCTACACCTGGTCTAGTGGCAGTCAGGGTCTAGATACCATGGCCTATTTCCCAGCCTGGAAAGGTGATTATCAAAGGCCAATGAGCAAAGGTTTTCAGGGACAGGCCTATTGAGAGCGTTTTGCTGCCAGGTATTGTCTCGAAGTTGGTTTGAGACTGAATAGATTCTTTTGAGGGCACAAGATTATAATAATGTCCCCATTATCCCTGACAAACTCTTAATAGTTGGATAGTACTTTATAATCTTCAAAGTCCCTCCACTTTTTCTTTTAACTCTTACTTGATCCTTACAACTGTTGGGTGGTTAGAGCAGGCATTATTCCCATATGAGAGAGAAGGAAGATGAGACTCAGGTTTAATGGCTTCTCCAAGATAGAACAGATGAATGGCCCCTGAGTTTGGACCCAGATCACCTGATTTCTAGTCTATGGGGGGAGTTATAAAAAGATTGGGACTTACAGAGTTCTTTACAAAGCAGGATATATCCTTATGGCATTTTGGGGAGGCTGAGGTTTGATCTACATTTTTTTTTTTGCTTTTTGGAAGGCAATTGGGGTTAAGTGACTTGCCCAAGGTCACAAGGCTAGTTTTTTGTGTTAAGTGTCTGAGGCTGTAGAGGCTGTATTTGAACTCAGGTCCTGCTGACTCCAGGGCTGGTGCTCTATTCACTGCACCACCTAGCTGCCCCTGATCTACATTTTCTAGGGGATTATTATTTGCTAGGGGAAATGAACTGACTTGGTTGGGGCCACCTGGTCAGAAGGAAGCAAAGCTATGACCTGTGTCTCCTGACCTTTGGTCTAGTGTTGCTTTGTGGAGACAGACAATGCCTCTTCCTGCAGTTTAGCAATAGTAGTGGAATGAGGAAAGGTATATTCTTTAAAAAGTAGTAACTGCAACTTTTATTGAGTTTTCTTTTTGCCCATCGTGTGTGTGTGTGTGTGTGTGTGTGTGTGTGTGTGTGTGTGTGTGTGTGTGTGTGTGTGTATGCATGCCTGGAGACCAGGCCCAAATTCTGTTTATAGGTTGTTTCTTCCCTTTGCTCTATCTGAGGTATCTCAGGTGGAGCAGGTCTATGCCTGAATCACAAATGAGACCATCCTCCTTCCAGAGAGCACACATATCAGGAGGAGGTTGGTTTGGAGATGGATCTGGCCCTTCTTGGAGGCCTCAGGCTAGATCCAGCCCTGGAGTCATCTTGGCTCCTGCTGACAGCTGTGAATTGAGGGGTGGCAATGGTCTGGACAGGATCATAGCAGCCACAGGTAAAGGAGAAGAAGACTGAGGACAGCAGGCAGGGCTCCAGGCCGGTGCTGGTGACTGTGGTCTGGATAGTCATAGCCATAGGAGGTCCTGCAAGTCTTTTCCAGCTCACTAAATTCAATATAGTTCTCATTAGGGAGGGTGCTATGGCTGCTCACCTGGAGAAGAAGCAGAAATGAGGTGGAAGGATGGTGGCTGAAGGGGAATCCAATATTTTTGCCCAAAAGCTGGCCCCCACCTTATCTGCTCCCATCTTACCTGCTCCACCTCTTCAAAGACCCTCAACAGGTTATAGGCCAAGGCATTTTTCACCTCTGTTTCAGTCCAGTTCCTCCTGAGAAGTTCAGCTATCAGGTCTGGGTAACCTGAGACATCCTGTAGCCCTGTGGGGAGACTGAGAGGAGAAATGTTGATTTTGCTGAGAACTCTTTTGAGGCAAATCTCCCCACTCTCACAGCCAAAGATTATACAGCCCCAAGGCTTAGGAGGATCCTAGTTTAAGTTGTGTTTCTGGAAAAGGAGTCAGATTTATTTAGCCATCTACCCAATCTCTCCCAGTTTCCTTATAATTAGGCATTTGTGTTTGAACTTTGGGGGAAATTGCCAAATGGCTGACTGCAGGGATTGAACTGGTGACTCAAGTGAGTTTCCTGACTCCAAAGAGAGATACTTCCCAGGAGAGGCTCCATGCCTTTTCAGCCATCAAGCCCCAGCCTACCTTTGGTCAAAAAGGAGGTCACAATGGGAAGGGACAGTGAAATTGAGATAGATATAGGCCAGGCAAGGAAAGGTAGGAGGAGATGCATCTTCCTGGTAAAGTAAAGGCCCAGATTACTGGAAGCCTTGATCAGTTGGTCTTTTCTCAAACGCCATTCTCTGTGGGGTCAAGACAACTTGTTTTCTTACTCATCAACACCATCGTAATCCCCACCGAAGCCCACAGCTTCTGGACCAGCAATTTTCTTGATATAATCCAGGTGATCTGTTCAAGGAAAGGCAGGAGTGGGTCACTGGGACCTGGGGCTTGCTCTGCCATTTCTCCCCAATCCTTAATAGCTTTAGGCACACTTACCTGCTACTTGAGACAGGGTAGCTTCTTTTTGGCAGGCAACATACTGACTGTAGAAATTCACCATCACCAGACTCCGGGTCTTGTTCTATTTAGAAAGAGGGGACTTGTCAGGGGGAGAGTTACTAAATGTGCCTTTCCTAGGAGGGTCCCCCATGAGAAAAGGAGGTGCTGCTATCTAGGCTTTTAGAGTATTCTGAAGCTGCCTTCTCATCCCTTATCCCCTTAAGCCTCCCCTAGGACTGGCCAAGGAAAGGCATCCTGCCTCTCCTAAGAGTATCCTTAGGTAAATAATTTCAACCTTTCTGAGTCTGTTTGTTTATTGGGTCTTAGGGTAAGTATTCAACCTTCTAAAGATGTTGGAAGAATCAAAAGAGACAGGGTGTGTCTGAATGCCCTTTTGAAAATTGAGGTGGTAGTGTGTCCTAGTGGAAAGTGAGTGGGGGATATTGATTCATAACTGTAGACCTGGAACAGGGAATTTAGGGTAACTGGGCTGGCAGTGGGCTTTCTGACATCCCTTGCCCTTATGGTATACCGCACTTAAAATTTTTTTTTAAAGCAATTGGGGTTAAGTAACTTGCTCAAGGTTACAGGACCAGTCATTATGTGTGGGTGCTCGTTTTCTGAGGAAGGGGCCAATCCTGGGTCATCCCAGCTCAGGGGCTGGCACTCTTACTGTGCCACCGAGCCACCCCTAGTATACTGCACTGTAAAGGTTTATAAAGCACTATATGTGTTATTTTACCAGATCCTCAAAACAGCCTTGTGAGGTAGATGTTGCTATTTATTCTTCCCAATTTGCAGGTGAGGAAACCGAGGATGAGAGAGGTTAAGTGGCTTGCCCAGAGTCAGATAGTTCCGCAGTGTGTGAGGAGGGATTTGAATGCCTCTTTTTAATTCAGGGTCTAGCTATCTAACTCACTTTGCCCCTAGCTGCCTATAAAGGAGCAGAGCCAGTCACAGAGAAGCATGTGATGACAGGTGGGAGTGAGGGTACATCCTGGTGGGCTCCATCCACCCACTGCTCTCTCCCGCCTCCAGCCCTTGCCCATTTCTTACCACCAGCTGGAGTATGTTATCTGGCACATTCCGCTTATGTTGACATAGCTGATAGGCAGAGGAGTGACTGAAAATCACAGGGGCTTGGGACAGGTGCAGCACATCCTCCATGGTGGCCACTGATACATGGGACAGATCGATCATCACACCCAAGCGATTCATTTCTTTGACCACCTCCTGCAGAGGAAAGAGGAGGCCCCTCTGTCTGCCCTGATGCATCAGACTCGGGGGCCCCTCTGGTCCTAGGCCAGGCTGCCTTCCAATTGAACAGGGGCCCACTGTCTGATCTCTTCCCCTGGACTTCCCCTTTCCCCATACCCATCTTTGCTTACTTCTCCAAATTTTGATAGGCCGAAACTCTCAGGTTTGTCATCTTCTCTGTCCACCAGCCAGTTGTCAACCCTGTGATAGTAAAAAAAAAAAAAAAAAAAGCTAACAGACAGCATAGGTTGGCCCCTTCAGCTTCCCCAGAGCTTGGCTAGTCATACATGTCCCTTATTTAACCATCTAGGAAACTGAGGTACTGATTGAATGCTTTGTCCAGGGTCACACAAGAAGGCAGTGAAAGAAGTGGGGCTTGAATCAAGTGAGACGGTAAGGCCAGAAGGGGCCCAAAGCTTGTGTGGTAGCCCTCTAGAATTCCTCAGTCAGCTCCATGCTTCTGACCTCAGATCCTCCATCAGTCCCTCTCCCAAACCCAACCAGGAGTCCAAGCCAAGTCATCATAGGAAGATAAGCAGACCTCTGGCCAAGGCAGATGAACCAAAGGATTCTGTCCCACCTGCGAATGGCATGCAGACACCCCCATCCCCACCCCCACCCCCTTCATTCCCCAGTCCAAGAGATTTCGTGGTTAGAGCCATCTTAGGTCTAAGAATGACTGGCAAAGCTAACCATGCATATTTGTTAACAAAGGTCTTATTTTTTTATGTTGTGTTCAGTCATTCAGGAGGAAGAGGGAGGAGGGAAAGAAAATTCTTGTTAATTGAAAAAAATTTTTAAATGAATGGCAAAGAATTAATTAGGCTCAGGGCACCCTTCCCTAGAATCCATAGCAGCTAGCCCAAAGTTCTTACCAGGGTGTGTTACAGCTGTGGGTGAGGGTCATATAGCGCATGCCCAAGTAGTACAGTGCCCTGAGGACACCCAGACTGCTGTCAATGGAGTGACCACCCTCCACACCAATCAGGCTGGCCACCTTCTTCTCCCGGAAGGCCTGCTTTATATCTATAAGGGAAGGACTTTGGTATGTAAGGGAGCCTTGTGGTTCAGTGTAGTGACTTAACAGAGACCAGACATGGTGGGGAGGGACAAGTCAATGGATCCCCCCTTCCCACCCCCATGATTGGATATCTGGATGAGTTTATCAATTTACTGAGACAAGTATTTCTGTGTCTAAATAAGAAAATGTTTATGTATACATATGGGGGTGGTGAGGGGGTATTGGGGAAAAGGGGGCAGCTCTGACTTAACCCTAGAGGAGCTTTCCAGTGCTGGCAGAACTCACCTGAGCTGCTGGTAGCACATAGGAAGGTCTCAGGGTATATCTGGCACATCCTGTGAATGATGTCCATCTGCTCCAGGGTTCTCTTCACTGCATCTTTGTTCTGAGTATCACAGGGCACGTAAGCTGACCAGAACTGCAAGCCAAAGGAGAGGAGATTTTGAGGAGCTATCAGGGTAACACCCTGAGTCTCCTCCCATGCAGGTTGAGAGGTAGTTCTGGGGGAAGCTGGTCTCAGGAGGGCTAGGGCTACTGCCCCAGCCAGGTTCTCCCTGAATCAGTAGAGGTTTCTGCAGAGTTCTGTTCTTATCTAGAATTGGTTAAGGTGTAGGGACATTCAGTCCCCTCCCAGTTAGCACCTCTGCCACAGCAACTGTATGATCACAGGCAAGTGTCTCAGTCTCCTCATCTGTAAAATCAGGGAATTGGGCTTGACGCCATGAAGAGCCTATGAATCAGGGCCATCTTTTTCTCTCAGTGGTATAGTCACTAGGGATGGAGAAGGCCCTGAATGAGCTTCTCAATCCCCCAAGCCTTCCTCTACTTGGACAAGAGGAGTATCAGTGGTGCTGAAATACTCATGGTCTGATTTGTTCCTTAAAGGACTTCTGGAGTCATACAAATTATGATTGAGTTAATAAGACAATATGATGCCAGGAGGAACAACACATTTAGAAAAGATTGCTTTTCTGATTAAAATCCATGCCCCTCTGTCTCAGAAAACAGAAGCCTGAGAGTGTGGATGAAGGGATATGGGTAGAGGAGGAGATTCAAGTAGGAGCCAGAAGTGGGGGTGGGAGGAGCACCTCACAGTGGAGGGCAGATCCAGGACGACTGGCACCTGGATCCCAGCAGACATTAAAAGGAGGGGAGCTGGAGGCTGGCTCTAGAATACTGAGAGTTCAACTAAGCTCACTGTTGCCCAGGGCAGGGAGCCAGCAGCTGGCACAGGCTAGTCTAGGATGGATGCCTAGGGAACTTCTCCCTAGGGGACTGTGAACCAGAGCTCCTGCTTTGAAAGCTGGTGACTGCTGTGGCAACAGCCACTCCTGATATGCCTATCTGTGCCATCCCCCTGCATCTCCAACAGGGCCTGCATGCCCAGCTCTCTGGATCCTTCCCTGCCCCATACCTGGCCACCCACGAGTCCAGCCCTCAGCTTTGGAATATTGGTGTGTGTGCCCTCCAGGTAGGTCAGGTTGGCTTCTTTCGGCTGCAGCTGGCCATTGAACCTCTTCAGGATTTGCCACGGTAGATCATTGTGTCTGGACAGGAGAAGAAGGTGCCAAGAGAAAGCAAAGGGGAGTGAGTGTCACTGTAGAATCATGAGAGGTCAGATTTGGAAGGGACCTCCAAGACCCTCCCTTGTCCAGTTCAACCCACGTTCTGAAAGAGTGCCCCCAAGCCTAGCCCAGCCCCAGTTGCTCCTGGTTATGCCCTCTGAGATTGAATAGAATGAGGTTAATCCATCTTGCACAGGGTGACCCTTTAAATCCTTAAAGGCAGTTATCATGTGTGCCCTGAGTCTTTTCTTCCCCAGGACAAACATCCCCAGTTTCTTCAGTTGACTTTCATCCACAAGGCATCCACAATTTCATAGCATGAGAGGTGCTAAAGAGTGCCGGACTTGGAGTGGGGAAGAAACCTGACCTTACCAGCTCTGGGACCTTCAGCAAGGCCCTTAGTTTCCAGTTTTCCCTTCAGTTTCCCCCACTGCAAAGATGGAGATAATTATAACTTTCCTGCCATGCTTGTTGTGAGGCTCAAATGCTTTGAAAACCCTAGAGGGCTACAGACATGCTAATTTATTAATACCATATGCTATGGGGCTCTTTATTATCTTGGTCATGTCTGGACAAGAAGATGTCATCCCCCTGTCTTCAGGTAACTTCAACTCTTGGCCTTGACTTGGTGTGGGGAACCTGCAGCCTTGAGGCCACATGTAACCCTCTAGGTCCTCAAGTGCAACCCTTTGACAGAGTCTTTGGATCAGTCAAAAGGCTGCACTTGAGAACCTAGAGGCTTTGAGGCCACAAGTTCCTCACCCCTGGCCTAGATCCTAGTGGGCCCCAGTGCTACAACCCACCCTTTCTACCCTAATCCAAAGGAACATCTCCTGCCCTGGGGATTTGAAACTTGTTTGCAGCCCAAGAATGTCTCCTCAGCCTCTTAACAGTCCATGCACACTTTCTAGCTCCAAAATGATATTGGAGGGGTGATTCATTTTCACCCATTAACATATAACTCAAATTAGTTTTCTTGTAAGAGTTTTATACTGACAGGGCCCAGAAGCAGTTATGGAATACATAGAAACAGGCTGAAGCTACATCTTCTCCCCTTTCTACTCATGTTGCTTAAAACCAATTGTCCTTGCTGACCGTTGTCTCAACGAGCCAGTGACTGGGGACACAAGAATGCTGCTGATTTAACTCAAGGAGAAAGTCCTAGGCAACAGATTCCAAATGTCCACTGTTGCCCCCGTGTACTGTCAGATGCTACAGAATCATCTCCCTCAAGCCCTCCTAAGTAACTGGAATTGGGGAGAGGGCTTTCATCTGGGCTTGTGTCTCTAAAAGGGGCAAGAGCCTTGTGTGGTTATGCTTGTACATTCAAGGAAAAGCATCACAGGACAGGGAGGTCTTGATTGGGGCAGGGTTAATGGGGAGGGAGCATAGTGGGAGAAGCTGGTGCTGGGCACAGGAGGTGTGGAGGGAGAAAAGATGCAGGGATTTGGAGTAGATCATGACAACACAGGTACTAGGTCCCTGGAGGAATAGATTCGTTGAAGGCAACCTTCATTCCCTTCCTGGTTCTGCTTCTGACTCTCTGCCCATTCTGCCAGCTTCCTTTGGAAGGTTGTTTTCTTCCATCAGAATGTAAGCTCCTGGAGGGCAGGGACTATATTTTTGCTTGGGAATTTGTATTTCCAGTGCTTAGTACAGTGCTGGGCACATAGTAGGTGCTTAAAGAATGATTGTTGCTTTACCTTGCCTTTCCTTCCTCCCTGCCCCTAAAGGATAAGTATTTCCCAAAGCTTTATCCTAGAGCTTTTCCCCTTCTTCCTTAATACTTTCTCCCTTGGTGATCTGATTCATTCAGAAGGTATCCAAATCTTTATGTCCAGTGTTGATCATTTCCTTGAACTCCAGATCTGTATGAACAACTGCCTACTGTATGTCCGTCCCATAGGCATCTCAAACTCATTGTGCCCCCAGTGGAATTAATCTCTTCCCTTAACCCCACCCCCTTCCTTTAGACCTCTATTTTTTTTTTAATTTCACTCCTAGCCTCCCAGTCACTTAAAATTTTAAGGTCTTGTTTGATTCATCACTTTCCCTCCCTTTCCTTCCCCACTCCCCACATCCATCCATTGTGACCTTGAGGTCTCAGGTTTCCCACCCCTGGTCTAGACTCTCTTGGGCTCCAGAGCTGCATTCATCCTAGGGCTGGATCCTCTCAGATTCCTTATTCTCCTTTAAGATTCAACTCCCTCATAATGATCCTCTGATCCTCCTCGACCCCTGCTGAAAGGATTTTTTCCCTCTTCAAATGTCCCAGTGCACTTGGTCTAGACCTTTTGTCCCTATCAGACCCTATCTTGTAATATGCTTATCTGGTGACATGTGATCCCCACAGTGCAATGTGACCTCCCAGAGAGCAGAGACTGTCATTTTTCATCTTTGTATTTATAGTGCCTAATTCTAGGGCTGGCTATTGACTCAGTGAAATTCAGATCCTTTGGCTTAAAAAATACCTCTCCCCTTTCTTCCCTCCACCAGACCTTTCCTACTTCCTATCTATTCCTCTAGTGTCTGAAATTTTGTCATCAATGTAAGCCATATTTTGGACTGGATCTCCCCCCAACAGTCTGATGAAGCTTATGAATCCTTTCTTGGAAGAATATTTTTAAAGGCACCAAATAAAATGCACATTATCTCAAAGGAAACCAAATGTATTGAAATAGTTACAAAAATATTTGCCCATAAGTCCATGGAACCTCAACTTAGGAATCTCCGCATTAGAGATCCCTTTGGTCTAAAGTTTTGGTCCCTCTTAAAATGCCCTCATCTCACCCCTTAACTCTTCTCAGTCATTGAAACCTCAGTGTGAATGAACCTCCCAAGATCTTTGTGTGTGAACCAGGTTTGAGGGAAAACAGGAAGGCAATGAGTGCCTGAAGGTGGAGGTGGGCTTCAGGGAGTAACAGGACTAGTTTAATTTTCCCCAGGTAATTATTCTCAGGCTACAGGGTCATAATGGAAAGTGGGCAGTGAGGAAAGAACTGAACTTGGAGCTTCTAGGCCAAGCTTCCTTCTACAACTCCCTGCTGCAGCTAAGTTGGTGATGGGCCCCTCTGAACATTCTGAGGTTGGCTGATCCTTAGAGAAGAGAGTTATGTTCCATCAGTGGGGCCCTACCCAAAACCTTGCTAGCCTGACATAGGACCTATCAAAGCTTGTGCCCTACTGGTACATCCTTTGAGAATATAATGTCTTATCCCCCTATCCCCATGCCACAAAGAGGCATTGGACAAAGAGTTTAGTTTTGCTCATACATTATCCCTTTACTAAGACATTTTAGATTTTTGCCAGAAATCAAAATCAAGCTCTCCAGCTTAGAGTTTGCTGATTCTTCTTTCTTCTTTTTTTTTTTCTTTTAAAATCACTCCCGTGATACTTCTCCTGTTCTCCACAGTCCTTCACAGGTCTCCATCCATGTGGTTCAGCAATGATGCTGAGCAGAACCTTCAGGAGCCCTTCAAAGGGAGTTCATGGGGACTTGACAACTCTGAGTCACTCCAGGTAGGCACCCTCTGATTGTCTCCTCCCTTTCTTAGCCCATCACAGGGATTCTGACCTCTCTGTAGCCTGGCACAGTGTTCAGAGTTAACTGATAGAGATCTTGATCTGATAACACCAATAAATCACTCCCTTGGATTTGTTTCATTCTCCCTTTGCTCTGACTTAGCTATGTGGTGCCCTGGGCCTGGAGTCAGGGCAACACTAGCTATGTGACCCTCTGTCTCACTTTCCTTATCTGTAAAAGGGGCATAAGGACAGCAGGTTTGTTGAGTATAAAATGAGGTGGTATTTGTAAAATGTTTTACAAACCTGTAATGGGATATATTAGGATCACAGACTTAGAACTGAAATTCAGGGGCCCTAGAGGTCACCTAATCCAATCCCCAATTTCCTCAACTTCAAGATGAGGAAACTGAGCCCCAGAAGAAAGAAATGACTATGCCAAGGTCACACAGACATTGAGTAGCTTTCCTCGCCCATCACCCGTGGAGTTTGGAGAGGTGGAGAGGGGAGATTCCTTCCACAATTTCCCCTTCTCTTGGGAGACTTCCCAGAGTTAAGACCCTGATGTGGATGGGCTGGTCAGGTATTTCTTCAGTGACAAGTGGAAGAGCAAGGAAAAATATGGGGAAGGTGATGGGACATTGCTTTGCCTTTCCAAGGATCCATGGATCTCACTATGGATTGGTGGGGGCCTATTGCTAGCTCCCCTCCACACAATTATTCTTTATCCTGAGCTTTTGGGGGCGGGTTTCCCATCAGTATTCCCTTTTCTAGGGGAGTTTAGAGGAAGGCTTTCCCTTTCTCCCCATTCTTGATCAGAAGGATTGAAGTGTATACTAATTAAAGTTCAGTTTGGGCTAGCCACTTTTGAGAATGAAAAGAACACCTTTGAAAAGGATTAGTTCTCTTTTACACCTTTGTGTGAATTGCTTTCTCCTTGACAAGCCTGACCCCCTAACAGAGATTTTTTTTTTGCTTTTTGGAGGGGGAAGGGTAGGGTAATTGGGGTTAAGTGACTTGCCCAAGGTCACACGGCTAGTATTTTGTGTGTGTGTGTGTGTGTGTGTGTGTGTGTGTGTGTGTGTGTGTGTGTGTGTGTGTGTGTGTGTGTGTGTGTGAAGTGTCTGAGGCTAGATCCAAACCCAGGTCCTCCTGACTCCAGGGCCAGTGCTCTACTCACTGTGTCACCTAGCCACCTCTGAGGTCTCCTTTTTTAAGCAAATGGAGGCACTCACCCTGAGTTCCCTCCTCTCCCTTACTGACACCTCAAAATCAATTCATCTAATTCTCTATATTTTCGTCCTTTGTTCCCAGTCTGAGGAAGAGATCATTCTTCTCCATGTCAAGGCTTTTGGTCCCATTTCATGTCTCTCATCTCCAGGGATCAAATGTGAAACCCTCCCTTCCCAACCTGGATCCCTCCTCCCTTCCAGTCTCCTTATTCCTCCCTCACCCCTCCTTCTCCAATCTCTCCTCTATAATCCAGTGATTGTGATGTTCAGCAAGATAGTTCCTTTCCCCACTCCAAGCATTGTCACTGGCTGTCCCCATGCCTAGAATGCTTTCCCTCCTTTGTCATAGCCTCCTGGCTTTTCTGGCTTTCTTCACACCACAGTGGAAGTCTTTCCTGTGAGAAGTCTTTCCTAGTCTCCCTTAATGCTAATGCCTTCCCTCTGTCCCTCATCTTCAGTTTACCCTGTCTGTTTCTTCCTTGTTTATACATAGTCGTTTGCCATTTTCTCACCTGTTAGACCATAAGATCCTTAAGAGCAGGGGCTACTTTTTTGTATCCTGAGCACTTAGCACAATGCCTGACCCATCATAATAGGTGATTTAATAAGTGTTTCTTGACTTGATTTCTCTTTCTCTTTAATCTTCCTTTGATTCTTATACATTGACTCCTTTCCTGTTGCCTACAGATGGAAGCTAGTCTTAGGTTTAAACAACAACAATACTTAACTCTGCCATCTCCCCAAACTTGCATCCCGTATCTCTTCACTCTTTCAGAACCAAACTTCTAGAAAAAAAAAACCTCAACATGTCATCACCTTCTGTTCCCTTCTCAAGCCCTGACAACCTGACTTCAGACCCTACCTACTATGTCATTAAAACCGCTTTCTCTGAGGTCACCAATGACCTCAACTGCTACATCTGATGACCTTTTCTTCCTTGTCATTCACCTTGGTCTATGTGTAGCTTTTCATACACTTTTCTTCCTCTGGGATACTTTCACAGAATCACAGAATTTGAGAGTTGGAAGGGACCTCAGTGGCCATACATGGTCAACCCAAAGAAGCCACACACAGGGTTCTTCCTAGGGGAGAATTTCTCTTCTCCCCAACAAAGACCCCTGTCTTTTGGTTCATCTCCCACCCATATGCCTACTCCTCTTTAGTCTTCCTTGACATAGTACTATCCATCTCTTATGAATTGAGTGGGGCTTTTCCCCAAGGCTCTGTCCTGGGCTTTCTTCCTTTTCCTTCTCTCTCTAGCCCTGCTCCCCTCTCCTAAATTCCCTTCTAGGAGGGCCTCTTGGATCTCCCCAAGTGAATATTTCAAAGGCATCTTTGACTCAACAAGTCCAAAATGGAACTGTCTTCTTCAAAACCATCTCTCCCCTAATCTTCCCTATTTCTGACAAGGGCACTCACCATCTTTCCTATCATTGGGACCCTCAACCATCTCAGTGGCTCTTCTCTTGTTTACACTGTTCACAACTAATCACTTCCCAAGTCTTGTTAATTCTGTCTCCCCAGCATCTTTCCCATTGGGCCCTTCTCTCTCTTCACTGGCTCCATGCCCTGGTACAGTTCTTCATCTCCTCTCAACTGCACTACCACAAGAACCTCCTGGTTGGTCTTCCTGCTTAATATTTGTCCCCTCTCTAACCTATTTTCCATGAAACGGCCAAAATCATTTTCCTAAAGGAAGGGAACAGAGATCTGAGATGAGATTTGTCAAGCACCACATCAATGCTAATGATTATTATTAATATCATTAAGCAGCATCAGAGGGGGCTTTATACCCAGATCTCCTAACTTAAAACCACACAAAAGAAGGCAAAACTTTTTGTAAACTGTAAAGCACATGAATGTCCACCATTTCTTACTCTCCCTATTAGCAATTATCCTTCTTAGCATGATTCACCATTCTCCATTCCAATCAAACTGGACTTCTTCCCCAATGAGGCATTTTACCTTTTGTCTCCCTGCCTTGGAAGAGGCTGGCCTTTCATGCCTGGAACACACTCCCACTTCTTCCAATCCTCTTATTTCTTCTGATTTAGCTCAGGGACTACCTCCTGCTGCAAAAAAAAATCTCTCCATATTCTCCCCCCGATCCATGGTTAGGACTCTCAGCCTCTTCAAATTCCCTTGTATCTACTACTTTGTGTACATCTTCTGTAGTTCCAGTAAAATGTAAACCCCCTAAGGGCAAGGACCATCCCCAGTATCTAGCACATAGTAGGTGCTTCATAAATTCTTATTGAGTGAACCAGGAATTGAGCAACTTGATAGGGCTTCAGATGCTAAGGTATGATGGTTTTGCAGACTACTCTGGTCTCATTTAAAGTTAGAGAAAGAAAAATCTAGACAGGGAGTAGTACTGGGCAAAGGGGGCTGCTGGTACTGAAAGAGAATCCAAACTCCCTGAGTGTTTCCTACATCACATAAGATATGTTATATCTGGGGCAGCTAGGTGGCTCAGTGAATAGAGCACCAGCCTTAGAGTCAGGAGGACCTGAGTTCAAATACAGCCTCAGATGCTTAACACAAAAACTAGCCATATGACCTTGGGCAAGTCACTTAACTCCAATTGCCCTCCAAAAGAGCAAAAAAAAAAAGATGCTAAATCAGTGCCATCCACCACTCTCTGATTGTTGGAGGGGGCGAGGGGAAGGGGGTGCCCTCTTATGGGCAGAGCTACTTACCCATCGATTAAGGGCGTCTCACTCATGATTCTCACTGCTTCATCCCTGAATTGGTCTGCGGTGCAGAGTGCCAGACAAGACCAAAGCCACCAATTCCACATTGTGCTGTAGTTTCCCCTTTAGGACTGGCTGGAGACTCAATACTCGACAAGTTGCCTCCTTCCTTCTCTGGGCTTCTTTCCCTGTGTGGAGTAGACTAAGTGTTTAAAAAAATATATATACCATTTTTGTGCCAGGTGAAAATGATCAAGCATGCCCCTTGGCTGGGGAAGTAGGATTAGCCTGCATATTTATAGTTTCACCAGCTGAAAGTGATTTATTGACCTTTGGACACAGAACAGACCAGTCTTGGGCAAGTAACAGGGCTGGACCAAGGGATGAATCTGAAATTACAAATCCCAGAATCTGCCTCTGCTGGATTTGAAATGGAATAGGGGACCACCTAGGGTATGATAGTAGTGTGTGTGGCAATGGGGAAGCCTGTCCTATAAAACTGATTTTACCTACAGTTGAATAGTTACTTAGATAAAGGCCTGGGAATAGGTAAAAGAAAAAATAGGTAAAAAAAATAGGCAGAAAGATAAATAGGTAAAAGAAAAAAAATTATGAGAGGGGAACAACTTTATCAAATTGGTCCATGCCAATTTGATAACCCCTAGGCGAATGATGCGCTTTATGATACAGAGGGGAATTCCAAAGGAAAAAGAGCTGGAGTTCAAATTTAGTAAGGAAGGAAACAAGGCAGCATGAGTGTGCTGGGGTTGGTATCAGAGGGCAGGGCAGGATGGTGTCTTGGGAAGAACCATGGATTTGGATTCATACTCCTACTTCTGCTTACTGTGTGACCCTGGGAAGTCACGTAATTTCCCTGGTCTCAATTTCCTTATTGTAAAATAGCCTCTAGGACAAGGATTATACACACATACATGTGTATGTATGTGTATATATATATATATATATATACACACACATACACACACACACACACACACACACACACACACATATATATAATAATTTCAGCAACTTTTATTAGTATCTGGGGTAAAATTTGAACTCAGGTCTTTCTGACTCCAGGTCCCATGCTATGTGTACCATGGTACCACCTAGCTGCCTTTAGTATCAAACTGAAACCTGTTAAAGACTTTAGCTTGAAAAGGCCAAGGTCCCCACTTCATCTTGGACCATCTCTAGTTGTCCTGATTGATGTCTGGCCACTGGAACTGGATAGGTCAGGAAGAGAAAGTGAGGCTAACAACTTTGCATAGCCCTCCCTCACTTAAATCCAATTCACTTGCATGTCATGGCATCACCTCTCTGATGTCATGGTTCTCTTCGAAAAAGAATGACAAGTAGCAACAATGAAATGAACTTGGGATCTTAGTAGGGAGGAGGAGGAGTTTCTGCCTTTATTAAGAGTCTTTATGCAAAGGTTAGATGACTAATTGATGGGTATACTGTAGAGTAGATTCTTTTGCAGTAATGGATTGGGATTCAGTTGGTCCCTTCTATCTCTGAGCATCTTTGATCCTGTGCTGGAGCCTGTGCTTAACAGGGACAGATTTGGATTTCATTGCATCTTCCCTGAGTGGAGAGTATTGAGAAGATGGCAGCAAGCAGAAATGGTGATCAGTTGTCTCTGCAGAGTAAGAGGATCCTAAAAGATTGTCTTGGGAACAGTTGTATTTATTTATAGGATCATGCTGTCTCTCAGACTTGGCAGAACTGGGGGACTAACCACAAACTTCATTAGCCTCTTGGCTTTGAATTGGAGGTCTCTAGACTGAAAGTGCAATTAAGTTGATGAAATACAAATTATTTGTCTAAAGTCAGCTCCTGGCTCTGTCACTGGCCAAGAGTTTATCTTTGAGTGAATTACTTAGTTCTTCATTGGTTTGTCTGTAACAAGAAGGGGGTTGTTTGAGGTTAATTAGTGTTTTTATCAAAGAATGATTGGGAACTTAAGATTTTAAGAGGTGGAGAAAAGACTATTCCTGCTAGTGAGTCAGAGGGTATGAGTAAAAATGCTGAAAAGAGTGGTCAAGGATGCCAAAGGAATCAGGGTGCAGTGAAAGCCAGAAGATGTAGGGGGTGAGAAAAAAGCAGAATTAAGATGAAAGTGAATTTGTTAATCATGAAGAGAACATTTCAGAGAGCACAATAAAAAGGGTGGGGAGACCTAGAGTAAGACATTGAGGGAGAGGGTTAAGGAGGATGAGAATAAGGAGGTAGGTGACTGGGCATGGGGAATGGAGCTCAGATCACTGGGATGGGGAGAGTATGAGGGAGAACAGGGAAGGCTCTTGGTATGATGCAAACACACCTGGGATGTTAAGGGACCATCCCATGGTGCATGGTCAGTGACCAACACTAGTCTAGACCTAAGAGCTGTTACTCTGGAAAGCAAAAGGCTGTGTTCTGAGGAAAGGAAGCCCTGGATAGGGACATCTCTAGCTTTGGAGTAGTATTAAAGGCACTAGATTTGAAGTCAAAAGACTAGCTGTATGACATTGGACAAAGCACTTAACTTCTGTCTCAGTTTTCTCATCTGTAAAATGGGGATGATCTACCTCTCAGTGGTGTTTAAGAAGATCATATGAGAGACTATTTGTAAAGTGCTTTGCAAACCTTAAAATACTATATAAATGCTAGCTATTATTATTGTTTATTATTATTATTATTATTAATTATCCTTAATTCCCCAACTGGATTATCCAAAAAAAAAAAAACAGAGTTTCTTTGTTTGTTTTTGCTTTTTTTTTGGAAGGGCAATTGGGGTTAAGTGACTTGCTCAGGGTCACACAGCTAGTAAGTGTTAAGTGTCCAAGGCCGGATTTGAACTCAAGTCCTCCTAACTCCAGGGCTGGTGCTCTATTTATTGCACTACTTAGCTGCCCCAAGAAACAGGATTTCTAAGCTAATTAGACAACAACCTTGAGAGGTAAGTTGCACAGGTGCTAGCTACATTTTTACACCCGAGAAAACTCAGACACAGGGAAGTTTTCATCAGTTTATTCTCTGTCCATTGTCTTTCTCTCTAGTGTCTTTCCTCTGAGATTACTTTTCATTTATCTTGTATACATGCATTATGTGCAGTTTTTTTTGCATGTTTTTCCACTAGAATGGGAGCTCCCTGAGGGTAGGGGCTGTGCTTTTTTACCTTTCTTTGTATCCCTAAGGTTTAGCACAGTGCCTGGCACATAGTAAGCATTCAGTAAATGCTTGTTGACTGACTGACCTCAACCTGCCAATCAGCCTCTCCCACATCTCCTGTTGGTGGATCCTATATTCAGGCACATTAACCAACACACTCCCCATCCAGCTTGTATTGCTGTCACTTTCCTGCTGTAAGCCTTGAGCTTTCCTTATATCTGTAAGGACGCCTCCATCTCCACCTCATGACAAACTACAATTTACTGCCTTGAGACTATACTCTCTTTAATTCAATTGGACAGACATTTATGACATTCCTGAAGCACAGAAGACCTTCCATGGAAGGAACACAGAGAAAAATACAACCTATCCTTCAAGATCCAGGTCAAATCACACTCCCAGGAAACTTTATTTATAAAGCAATGAAAATCTGGGCCTGAAGATAGACCGGGAAGCATTAGGTTGCCAATGGTGGGGGTGGGGAGGGTCTGGGCTTAAGGATCCCAAAGGTTCTCCTCCTCTATTGAATGAGGAAAGTCTTGCACATATAGCCCTATAAATTTTCTCATGGCAAGGTGTAATCCATCTGTCATTTGGGACCCTTCTCCTGATAAAATTGATCTGAGCATATTTTTTGGAGGAATTCTCCCAAAATCTCTTTGAATTCCTTCTTGGGAAACCCTAGGAAGTCAGATTCTGGCTCATTTTGTTCTTATCAAAAGGGCCCCCAATCCCCTGCAAGCATCTAGGCTAGCAAGACATTAACAATAGCACAGGCTTTCCTTATCTTGACAAAAAAAAGAGATTTTATATCCAGGACACTCAATCATCTGTAAGACTCTCATTCTTTCAGGGTGCCAAGTAGCTCCCCTTTTGGTGGATCCTACCTTGCCTTTAAAACTATATAAGCTTTCTCCAAAGATAATTGGCCAAAGGATAGGAACAAATAATTTCCAAAAGAAGAATTTCAAATTATTAACAACCATACAAAATGATGCTCCAAATCACAAATAATAAGAGAAATACAAATAAAAACAATTCTGAGGTTTAACCTCACATCCTGCAAATTAGGAAAGATAACAAAATATGGTTGTAACCAATGTTAGAAAGATTATGAGAAGATAGGTCCACTAGTACATTGTTGGTAAGCTATAAATCCATAGAATAATTTTGGAAAGGAACTTGAAATTATACAAAAAAGTAACTAAGATATTCATACTCCTTGACCCAGAAATTCTATCACTAAAATTATACCCTGAGAAGACTATGAAAAAGAAGTCCCCATGTACATCAGCATATTCACAACAGCATTTTTTTTGTAATAGCAAAGAATTGGAAACAGAGTAGTTGTCCATCCTTTGGGGAATGGCTAAAAAAGTTATAGTATATGAATATTATGGAATATTACTGTGTTGTAAGAAATGACAAATGTGAAGAATAAAAAGAAGTGGGTAAAGATCTATATGAACAGATGTAGAATGTAGATGAAGAATGGCAGTCAAGAATACAATATGTACAACATTTGCAACAATGTAAATGTAAAGAACAATCATAAAAAAATTAAATGTTGCAAAATGATGCAAAAAGCAATCAAAAGCAAATTACAAACAAAAAAAAAGAAAACATACAAGAAAACATCCCCACCCCATCCCTTTGCTGAGGTCCACAAGTGTGGCACATTGCACACATTTCCAGACTTCTACAGTGTTTTACTGATTTCTTTTCCTTTTTTAAAAAAATGATCTGTTGTATGGGCTTGCTCTCTGTGAGGGAAAGGGAGAGGGATACTGGAGAAAATGTTGGTGATAGTGAAAAAAAAATACAAAGATCTCAATAAAATTTATTTCTTAAAAAAAAAAAGAAAGAAAAAGCTCTAGGCTAGATGACTCACAGTACCAGAGAAGAACTCCAAGTTGTTCTTTAGTGCATATGGTTCCCTGTTGCACAGATCTTTCTAGCACTAAGAAGGACAAGATCTGGAGGTTTGTTGTTTCTGAGATTGTTTCAGAATTTCTTTCTGGCATTTAGCTTTCCAGTGCATGTGATTCTCTGAAGGGGGTCACTCTAGTAACCTTTGTCCCCACTGCTTTGCTTAGCCTGGCATCCTTGATAGAGCAGAGGTCAAAGTAATACAAGACCTGAAATGTTTGTCATAAATGCCAATATTGGTAAGCATAGATGCCATATTTTAGGAAGGACATTGATAAGCTGAAGAGTGTCCATAGGAGACTAGCAAGAATGGCAAAAGGCCTAGGTGACCAGGTAAAGAACCCACCAGACAAGTGTCATAGTGGACAGAACACTAGACCAGAAGACCCGAGTTCAAATCCAACCTCAGACCTTTACTGATTGTGTGACCATGGGCAAGTCACTTCACTTCTGTCTGCCTCAGTGTCCTCAACTAAAAAATAGAGATAATAATAGCTGCCTACCTTCCTGGTTGTTGTAAAGATTAAATGAGATAACATTTGTAAAACATTTAGCATTGTACTTGGCACATAATTAATGTTTGTTTCCTCTCCCCCCCACTTTCCTTCTTTCTTTTCTTCCTTTTTTCCCTTTTTTTCCTCCTTCCCTCATTTCCTCCGTCCTTTCCTCCTCCCTTTTTCTCTCCCTCCCTTCCTTCTTTCCATGAGGAATAGTTGAAAGAACTGGCAATGTTGAACCTGGAGAAGAAAAAACTTAAAGATAAATAGCTGTCTCCAGGTGTTTGAAGGGCTATCTCCTGAAAGAGACATTAGGCTCATTTTTTGTTTTCTTTTTTTGTTTGGTCCCTGAGGGCAGAAGCAGAGGCAATAAGTGAAAATTGTAAAGAGATCCGTTTAGACTTGATAACCTGATAACTGGAAAAAAAATGTCATAACAATTGGAGCTGATGAGCTGTGGCTTCCTCAGGAGGTGCTGGGTTCTCCTTCCCTGAAGGTTTTCTGGAAAAGGTTAGATGGCCACCTGGTGTAGTGAATAAATGTATCGAATAAGTGACACCACCCTCCTCCTCCCTGCCCCCCAGTTTCCAGGTAAATAATAATCAATCAATTAATCAAATCTTTAAGACTGTCATTTGTTAAGACTAAGTTGCTTAACAAATTCTGAATTACCACCCCCCTCTCATCAAAAAGTGTTTGCACTTTTGTTAGCTATGTGGTCTTAAGCCACGTTACCACAAGGAGGGGATTCAGTTTTCTATAGCCAATAAATCATCCTCTTTTCTGTGGACAAACGGGATGTTTCCAGTTTCTTAAATTGCAGCATTTCAAAATATTAGAAGTTTTCAATCATTTCCTTTTCCTTGAACAGTTCAGCTCCTGATAAATGATATTATATTAATATGGAATTAACACTTGTATATACAGTGCATGCTCTGGAATGCAGCTGAATTATATAAGAATCTGAAGAAGCTTTCAGAGCAGTGGTCTTTGAAGGTGTAACATCTGGTTCATCTGAAGATGGTTAGCAACTTAAACATGTTTTACCATAGATGAGTCAGTGGATATAATCGGGAGCACATCTCATCACAACCTTTGGTTAAAATTGGAATAAAATAGATAGCTCTTAGGTTCATTCATTTGTGATCTATCTACAAAAACTACTATTACCTGTGTGTTCTATAGGATTAAACCCTCAATAGAATCTCATCATTCTAAGGGGATAATGAAGAGCTTAATTTAACAGAGTAAATAACAAAGCAAATAACTAGAACAAAAATTTTGTTTATTTATTTATTTGTTTATTTAACTTTTTGGAGGGGAGAAGGCAGGGCAATTGGAGCTAAGTGACTTGCCCAACATCACATGGCTAGTGTTAAGTGTCTGAGGCTGGATTTGAACTTAGGTGCTCCTGACTCCAGAGTTGGTGTTCTATCCACTGCACCACCTATGCACCCTGACAATTTTATCTTGGGAAAAAACCAATAACATGATCAGATAATCACATATGTCAAATATAAAAATTGGGTTCGGGGTTTTCTTATTTTTTCAGTTGTTGTTTGAATTTCCTAAATATGTCAACATAACAATTTGCTAACTTACATCACAAGGCAGTTATAGGTAATAAACTAAACTTCCATCCCTTTCTGGAACTTAAGTCTGAGGTACAGAATGAAATAGATGAACACCAGAAGTTAAATGATGATGGAGTCGGTGCCAATTGCAAGGGCACTTTTAGCCTTTGGTTACATAACTACATTGGCAAATATGAAATTCATAGCCAGAAGGGCTCATTCTACAAGTCAGATCCTTTTAGATTATCCCTTTAGCCTGTCACTGGCAGTGTTTAGATAAGCATAGGAGTAGCAAGGAATACAGAAAAAATGTAAATTTTCTGTTCTAGAAGTTCCTAATTTGATGTTCTCATTAGAGCCATAAGGTTTGAGCTAGGTTTCACCACATGATAACTGAGCACAATTACCAGATGCCTTCTATCTCACTTCACTTGTAGCTCACTAAGAGATTAGGCAGTGCGGTCTAATGGGTAGTGACTAAATTGTTTCCTTTTGTAATTTCTAATTCTCAACTAAAATTAAATCTTAAACTTAATTACTTCAACCTGTTAGTGGGGTTGTAAGCTCTTAGTATTCTGCTTTTCACAGATTGCTATGCCAACTTGATAGAAAACCATTATTACTATTTTGTATATTTCTAAAAGTTTTTAAAAACAACATTTTACATCAGTCTTTTAGCAATTAAATCTATAACCCAAGAGAATCAAATAATTAATTTTTATAAATCACATTTCTAATCACATTTATGTTAGGCACTATTTCCATACTGTTTAACAAATTGGTAAGCTGCAGTAACTTGGCTTAAGACCACACAGCTAACAAATTTCCTGATCCATACATATTTCTAATACTTTGCCTTAATGCCAAATAGTAAAATAAATTCTGACTTATTATAATGATCTTATTAGGGAATTTTTAAAAGTTATGTTTTTCACTTTCTCAAAACATTTCAAAGAATGTTATTTCAAGACTCACTACAATAATTTCAGTGTAAAATCCACAATTTAGAGAAACCCTACTAATTTCTGATTAGTTTACCACGTCAAATTTCTATAAATTGGGGGAAAGATTCCCTTCTCTGTCTATCTTTTAATTTTGGCCACAACCAAAAGACTGAGATTTTTTTAAAAAAAGTTTTCTCTTTACTTTTGTCTTTTCAGAGAAAAAAAAAAGAGAAAAAATGACTTTATAGATAAGATAATGAAAGAGACACAGAAATGCTTCCTGGCAAAGTCTTCCTGGTCCAGCTGATTTTAGACTCCATCCTTTTCTCAGCTCCCTGCTTCATGCAATTGAAGTCACATCGAAGGTTGTACAGCTACATCAACCGAGGGGCTGATCTTCAAGCATATAGACACACAGACACAAAAAGACAGACAAGAAGATACTTATGGCATGTTTTACAGAACAAATCCTTTTATTGAAGAGATTTGTTCTGTTTGAATTCAGTCAAAGGGCCACACTTGAAGACCTAGAGGGCCACATGTGGCCTCAAGGCTGTAGATACCCCAGCCCTGTAAAACATAAGCTTTCCATTTTCATTTTCTTTCTGTATCAAAATGAGCAAGCTATCAACAACTTAGCCCAATATACAAAAGATCAATAAAGCACCTGAGTAACCATCTCTGGGTGGGTGGCATCATAAGAGTTTGACCTAGAAAGTATAACAGTGTTGTGTTCGTGTTCTCTCTCTCTCTCTCTCTCTCTCTCTCTCTCTCTCTCTCTCTCTCTCTCTCTCTCTCTCTCTCTCTCTCTCTTTCTCTCTCTCTCTCCCTCCCTCCCTCCCTTTCCTTCTCCCTCTCCCTCTCCCCCTCTCCCTCTATCCCTCTCTCCCTTGTGATTTCATTGATGTAGGGAACTCTTGGTGTGGATACTCTCTTCACTGATGGATCTCAAGGAAGTCAACTAACATTTTTAAGCAGGTGTTATCATTCTAGGCAATGTGCTAAGTGCTAGAGATACAAATTCAAGCAAAAGGTAAGAGTGCCTGCTCTCAAGGAGCTTACATTCTAATGCAGTAAATTTTTGTTTTTTCAGTCATGTCCAACTCTTTGTGGCCCCTTTTTGGGCTTTTCGTGGCAAAGATATTGGAGTGGTTTGCCATTTCCTTCCTCAGCTCATTTTACAGATAAGAAACTAAGGCAAACAGGGTGAAGTCACCTTTTTTTAGGTTGGTATTATAACATTTATTAAAATAATGCTGTGGGTTAATAGAAACAGCAAAAACCCAAGAATTAAAATGCGAGCTGTGTAAAATCCCAACTAAAACCCGAATGTGTCTAATGTATTCATTAAGAAGCTAACTAAAAGCCTAAGAAAGACAACACCCTCAATATAATAAAGTACTACAAGACAACTGGCAATTTTCAGTTACCAAAATTGTGAGGTTTGCATTTTATATCCTTTTCCCAATCAGGAAAAAAATTCTTTTTGAATGTTATATGACATATATATATATGTATATAACATTGAAAAATACATTATAAACTTGTAACAATGGCTGTAAATACATTATCTCACATGTTTCTCATAGGTAATAGGTTGGTTATAGTACATATATAGCATGAAACTAAGATAATAAAGAATAGATAAAATGCATGTCCGCTGTATGGTAGCATACAAGCTACACTCCCATCTACTCACTCTAAAAAAAAAAATTACATAATACTGTCAGAAAAAACGTGTTGGGGGCAGCTAGGCGGCGCAATGAATAGAGCACCAGCCCTGGAGTCAGGAGGACCTGATTTCAAATCCAGCCTCAGACACTTAACACTAACTAGCTATGTGACCTTGGGCAGGTGAGAAAAGGTGATGGATGAGGTTGCCATGCAGGTACTTACAAAACTTGACTGCTGACCTTTGAATTCAAAGCTGTGAAGGTGTGTAAGATGGAATGGGTTGATAAGTTGGGGGACACTATGTCACTTGGTAATTTGCCATGTTTGGTACTGAGTTGTTAAAAAATGAATAATCATGCAAGTATTTAGAAATCAGCTTTGGGTACAAATTATTTCAACTATTACATAAGACCAGTTGCTTGAATTTTACAGGAATTAGGAAGCTTAAACAAATACATAGGTGAGCCTTTAAATGCAAATTAATACTGATTTCTAACATTCTTTAGAAAGTCAAAAGCAAAGGAAGTTAGAACTAATGGAAAAGTTAGAACTAATTGTATTTGAAATTATCTGACAGGGGCAGCTAGGTGGTGGCAGTGAATGGAGGACCAGCCCTGGAGTCAGGAGGCCCGGAGTTCAAATCTGGCCTCAGACACTTAACATTTACTAGCCATGTGATCTTGGGCAAGTCACTTAACCCCAATTACCCTGCATTCCCCTCTCCAAAAGCAAAAAAACAACAACAACAACAACTATCTGACATGACAGGTAGATGTTCTATAAAATTTTGTATAAGTTTTAAGTAACTTTTGGACTAAAAATTAGTAAAATTTCCAAAGCTTTATTTTGTGAAAGTAGTGGTCCCTATTAATTTAGTCAGTAAGAATATAACTCATCCCCTTAAAACAAAATAGCACTCTATTTAATTTTTTTAATCTGATAGTGAGAAAGAGAATAACACAGTTTTTGTCTCAGATCCTTTGGGTTTGCATTGAGCAAGTGCATGAAACAAAAGCACTTATGATTTTAAAAGAATGGGAAGGTTTTAAAAATGAATGAGCAGTCTGGCATAAGATAGAAAAGTTACAGATTTTTTTTTCACACTATCAGATTTGGAAAATTGCACCAAGGTAACATAGCAAATCTGATTCAAACCATTAACTCATGTGTCTACACACACACACACACACACACCTTCTCACACACTGGGCAGAGAGGCATGCATTCAGCTATTATCAGAGGAGCTGATTTTTCTAGACACTTATTAAGCACCTGCTCTGAATCAGGCTTTGTGCCATGTGCTGAGTTTCTCAAGAAGGGCAAAAACAATTTCTCACCTCCAGGAACTCATACTATAATGGGGGAGATCTCATGTCAACAGTGAGGGATGTCCAAAATAGAGTAGATGGAAATTAATCTGAAAGAGGAAGGCATGAGCAACTAGGGGGCCAGGAAAGAGCTTGTGCAGCAAATAGGATCCAAGCTGAATTTTGAGGAAAGCCCAGGAAACAAAGAGGCAGAAGGGACAGGCAGAACATGTCAAATCAAGCAAGGCATAAGAAGATGGAAGGCTAGGAAAGGCACAGGTTATGAAGAGCTGATCCTGTAGCTCATCAAGCAAGGTCTGTACTTTAGACAAATCTTTGGCAACCAAGTGGACCATGGATTGGAGGAGGGAGACCCTTAAGGGAGGCAGGCCAACCAAAAGGCAGTGGTGCAGGTGAGAGACCATTAGGGTCTGAATGAACTAAGGCAGTGCCTGTGTAAGTGAAAAGGAATTCTATACAGATGCTGTAAAGGTACAAACAAGATGTGAGGGGCAGCTAAGTGGCACAGTGGGTAGAGCGTGGGCCCTGGAATCAGGAGGACCTGAGTTCAAATTCAGCCTCAGATACTTACTAGCTGTGTGACCCTGGGCAAGTCACTTAACCCCAATAGAAAGGAAGGAAGAAGGAAAGAAAGGAAGGAAGGAAGTTAGAAAGAAAGACATGGCAACAGATTAAATATGTGCTGTAAGTTAGAATGAGGAATTGAGAAAGGCACTGAGGTCTCAGGCCTGGATCACTGGATGGATGATATTACCCTTGACAGGAACAGGGAAATTTGGAAGACAGTAGGGTTTGGAGAGTAAAGATAATGAGTTCTTTGTTGAGATTGAGATGCCCATATAACATCCAATCTGAGATATCCAAAAGGCAGTTTTTGGCCATGCAGGGATAGAACGCAAAGGAGAGAGACTAGGGCTGGATAAATAGATATGAGAATTGTCTGCCTAAAGATGATAATTGAACCCATAAGGAGTTAAGATCAAGTGGGAGAGCACAGAGGGAAAAAAGAAGACTGATATGCATATATAAAGCACATGCAAAACAGACACATAAAAGGCAACCTTGGGATAAGAAGGAATTAGCAGCAGTGGGGAAACAGAAAAGCCTCGAGCAGAAGGTGATGCTTGAGCTGAGTCTTTTTTGAGCTGAGAAAATTCAGATTTCTTTTTTTTTCCCAAATGCTTTATTAACTTCTGGTTTACATCATTCATTTCTGTCAGATTTTGAGTTATAATTTTCCCCCATTTTTCCCTTACCCACCACCCCAGAATAGCAGTCCCACAGGATATCCCCTCATCCAATCTGCTCTCTCCCATATCTTCCCCCATACCCTTTTGACTTTTCCATTAGGGCAAGGTGAATCTCTGTGTCCCAATGCCTGCACATCTTATCTCCCAATTACATGCAAAATAGTATTAATAATAGTATTTATATATATTTAAGACATTTGATTTTAAAACTTCGAATTCCAGATTCATTCCCTTTCTTCCTTGTCACCCACTCTTGCTGGGAAGATAAGCAATTCAGTATATGTTGTACATGTATAGCTATGCAAAACATTACCATAGTAGATATATTGTAAAAGACTGGCTATATTTCCCTCCCACCTATCCCACCCCCCCACTTGGTCCATTCCCTACTTTGATCCTGTCCCTTTTCAAAAGTGGTGCTTCCAAACTCCCTCCCCACCAGCATGCCCTCCCTTCCATCATCCCCCACCCCCTCATGCCCATCCCCTCTACTCTCTTGTAGGGTGAGATATCCCATTTAGTATGTATGTCATTCTCTCTCTCAGCCAAATTCAATGAGAATATGGTTTTGCCTTTTTGCCTTCCTGTTCTTCTCCTCCTTTGCAACCACTTCCCCTTACCTCTTCTATATGAGATAGTTTACCCCTTTCTCTCTCTCCCCATCTCCTCTCATTATATTCCTCTCTCACCTCTTAATTTTACCTTTTAAGTATCATCCCTTCCTATTAAATTCAACCTGTACTCTCTATCTATGTATACCTGTAAACATATATACACACATTCATATATGTATTCGTATGCCCATATGCCCTTCTTCAACTATTTTCATACTGAGAAAGGTTTCATCAGTTACAGTTATCATTTTTCCATGAAGGAATGTAAATAGTTCAACTTTGATAAGTTCCTTTTGATTTCTTTTCCCTGTTTACCTTCTCAAGCATCTCTTGCTTCTTGTGTCTGGATGTCAAATTTTCTATTCAACTCTGGTTTTTTCCTCAAGAATGCTTGAAAGTCCTCTATTCCACTGGATGACCACATTTTCCCCTGAAACAAGATACTCAGTTTTGCTGGGTAGGTGATTCTTGATTTTAATCCCTGCTCCTTTGCCCTCCAGAATATCATATTCCATGCCCTTCAGTCCCTCAGTGTAGAAGCTGCCAGATCCTGTGCTATCCTGATTGTGTTTCCACAATATTGAAATTGTTTCTTCCTGTCTGCTTGTAATATTTTCTCCTTGATCTGGGAATTTTGGAACCTGGCTATAATATTCCTAGGAGTTTTCTTTTTGGGATCTTTTTCAGGAGGTGGTCAATGGATTCTTTCAACCTCTATTTTGTCCTCTGGTTCTAAAACATCAGGGCAATTTTCCTTGAGAATTTCTTGAAGGATGATTTCTAGATTCTTTCTTTGATCATGGCTTTCAGGTAGTCCAATAATTTTAAAATTCTCTCTCCTGGATCTCTTTTCCAGGTCAGTGGTTTTTCCCATGAGATATTTTACATTGCCTTCTATTCTTTCATTTGTTTGGATCTGCTTTACAGCATCTTGATTTCTCATAAAGTCACTAGCTTCCATTTGCTTCAGTCTAATTCTGAAGGAATGATTGTCCTCAGTGAGCTTTTGAGATTCTTTTTCCATCTGGCAAATTCAGCTTTTTAAGGCATTCTTCTCCTCATTGCCTTTTTGAGCCTCTTTTGCCATTTGAGTTAGTCTATTTTTTAAGGTGTTACTTTCCTCAGTCAGGCTGTTGACTCTCATTTCATACTTTTCTTGCATCATTCTCATTTCTTTTCCCAATTTTTCCTCTACTTCTGTTATCTGCTTCTTAAGGTCCTCTATAGCCTGTAACCAGCTCATATTTTCATCTGGGGCTTTTGGTGCAGGAGTTTTGACCTCCCAGTCCTCCTCCTATTCCATGCTTTGATCCTCTTTGCCCCCAAAATAGGAGTCTAATGTTGAATTTTTTCTGTTTATTTTGTTTCCTTTGCCTAGGCATGTTGCCACTCAATTACTTGACTTTTGGGCTTGTTGCCACAGTAGGACTCTACCACCAGCCATGGGAGCTTCTGTCCCAAATCCTGTGGTTTTCTCAACTGCCAGAGGTATTAGTTGGGTGTCCTCTCTGAAGCCTCCACACACTCTGGCAAGCTGGTCACACACCCCAAGACCTCCACCCCAGACTTCAATCCAGATCCAAGGAGGTTAAAGCAAGAGCAATTACCCCCCAGACTGATCGCAGGATCCCCCTACAGTCTGTAGGCCAGCAGCTGAAGCTGCAACATGGCAGCTGTGTTGTGTCTCCTCAGTGGCTTTTCGCCCCCAGGGGAAGAAGCTGACATGCTCCCAAATACTGGTCCCAAAGTCCATAGGGCACTGACCTCTCACTTTGTCCTCAGCATCTATGTGTTGGTAATTCTGGAAATGCCACAGCTGTTGGTTTTCTAGAGTCTCAACAGCTGCTGCTGGTCTGGCTGCCCTGGGGCTAAAACCTCCAATTCAGGCAGGCCTGGGCACTGGCCACTCCCTGCAGGGCTGCTGGGCTGTCCTCAGTGGGAGGTTAGCTTCTCTGTGTCATTTTGTGACTTCTGGAGCCCCAGAGGTTGTTCAGAGTCCCCTTTTACATAAATTTTTCAGTGGTAGGGGCAGGAGTGCCACAGAAGTGCTATTTCTACTCCGCCACCTTGGCTCCGCCCTCAAAAACTCTGATTTCTAAGATGCAGAGGTAAGGGGGGAGAAGGAGCCCTCAGAAGGCCAGCCTGTCTGGGAAGGATGGAAAGGAGTCATGTGTAGTAAGGCTGAAAAGATAGGTTGAGGCCTGGTGAAGAAGGGTTTTACTGCTAAATGAAAACTTGTTTGGTCCTAGAGATAATAGGAAGCCACTACGATTTAAGTCAGGGAGTGACATGGTCAGATCTGCTGTAGGAAGATCAGTTCAGCAGATCTAGAGAGGGTAAATTGGAGTGGTGAAAGGCTTGAGGCAGGAGACCAGTTTTCAGGATCGGGGATCTTTCTACCTTGAGGCCACATGTGGCCCTCTAGGTCCTCAAGTGCAGCCCTTTGACTGAATCCAAACTTCACAGAATGAATCCCCTTAATCAAAGGATTCGTTCTGTAAAACTTGAACTTAGTCAAAAGGCCGCAGTTGAAGACCTAGAGGACCTCAAGGCCACAGGTTCTCCACCCCTGGATTAGGAGATCATTGCAATGATCCACAGGGGAGATGGTGAGACCCTGAATTCAGATGGCAGCTCTGTGAGTAGACAGAAGGGAATGTCTTTGAGAACTAGTATGGAGGTAGGAACCAGATTTGGTGATGCTTGGTGGCTTTGTGGGATACACATGAGCAAGGATTCAAAGATTACCCTCAAGTTTCAAATCTAAGATGACTGTAAGGATGGGGGTAGCTTCAGTCATTATAAGGAAGCTTGGAAGAGGGATTGAATGAGTGAATGGATGAATGAGAGACAGTGGATTCTCTTATGGGCATGTTAAGTTTGCAATATCTATGGGACATCCAAATACAAATATCTAACAGGCAGCTAGTGGTTTTTGGAGACTGGGACTGGATCCATAGGTCTGGGAATGATATGTGTAAAGGTCTGTCCCTCTGGAAGGTCTCTGGAAAGTCTTATGTATGGGAGAAGGTAGAGCATCGGTGCCTTGTCAGTGTATGTCAGAAACCAAGTTGTGCAGTGGGAATGGTGTTGCATATTGGAATCAGAAGAGCTCTGGGGAACAATTTCACCTCTGATACTCCCTCCTATAAGCACATTCTCTAAGCGTCAGTATTTTCATCTGCTGATTGGAGATCACCACATCTGGAACTAGCCACCCCCAGTGTCACCATCCTGGATGGGTTTCTAGGGGAAGGGGGAATGATACTTATGAAAACAAAGGTGGGAAAAAGAACTAAACTAAACCAAATCTAGACCCAAGAGTCCTGTACTGGAGGCAACAATTTTTACGGCTTTGTAGAGTCAATCACCATTGTTTGTGTGATATACAAAAGAGGGGAAGATACCTGAGGCGTGAAAAAAAAGTCTGCCCTTATTACAACCAGAACAAAATATAACAAAACAATATCAAATGACTATTGGTGCATAGCCCTGTTTTCTTTTGCTATGTTCAGTTGTTTTAAGTCACGTACAACTCTTTATAGCCCCATCTGAAGTCTTCTTGGCAGATACTGGACTGGTTTGCTGTTTCCTTCTCTAGCTCATTTTGCAGATGTGGAAACTGAGGCAAACAGGGTTAAGTGACTTACCTAGGGTCACACAACTAGGAATTGTCTGAGGCAGGTTTTGAACTCATGAAGATGAGTCTTCCTGATTCCAAACCCAGTGCTCTATCCACGCTACCACCTACCTGCCCATATAAAGTTTTTAAAAGACTAATATGCATACATTAAGGTCATTCTTAATAGATGAGAAGTTAAGCCTTCACAAACCATATTACACAGAGAGCACATTTTGAACATCCAAATTGGTAGAAAAGTTCAAGATCCCACTGGCCATCTTGTTCATTGACTCTAAAAGGCATTTGATTTGGTAAAAACAAAATGCCTCAATGGCTCACATCCAACAATGTATCTCCCATGCCCATGTCAGAATCATACAAGATACTAAAAAATGTGATTGTACATATATATCCTGTATCAGATTGCATGCTGTCTAGGGGAAGGAGGGAAGGGAGGGAGAAAAATATGTGGAATGCAAAATCTTGTAAAAGTGAATGTTGAAAGCTATCTTTGCATGTAATTGGGAAAAATACAAGACTATTAAGTGAGAAGAGAATACAATCATGTATACACAGCTGCAGAGATGACCTTGTTTGACAGTTTATTGACCCTCTCACCATTAACATCAAGCAAGTTATAAAAGATATGTTTGCCAAAGGTGTTCACCACTGTCGTGGAGCAGAACCAGGGTAAAGTCCAAGTTCAAAAGGGATTCTGTGCAGATGGTGAGGTCCTTCCCATGGCTCTGCTTGCAGATAACATTGTGCTGACCTGGTGTCTTTGCTATGCCTTGAGCACCATACTCCATGCCTTTTTATTGGTTGTCCTCCATGGCTGGAATGTTCTCCCATTACAAATGGCTTCCTTCAAGTCTGATGAAATCACCAAGAGAAATAATATAGAGGAAAGAGCAAAGTGCCCTGGGGGACAACCATGGTTAGCAGGTATGACTTAGATGAAGATTCAGCAAAAGAGACTGAGGAATGGTCTGAGAAGTCAGAGGAGAATCAGGAGAGAGCAACTCATTGTATATTTGCAGTGTCCAAGATACATAATAATACAGAAGATTACCAGGTTGTATATCCTACTGAATTCTTCATTCACTTGGATTGTCCTATATAGCGAGGCTAAAACTCTTTGAAGTGATTATGAATCTAATTTAAGAGGCTCTGCTGTGTCTAAGACTATACAGTCAGTCAAATCAATAAACATTTATTAAATACCTACTATTTGCCACGCACTGGGTATGCAAAGAAAGGCCAAAAATGTTACTTGACTTCAAAGGACTCACAGTCTAAGGGAGACCACATGCAAACAAATTACAAACAAGCTATAGACAGGTTAAACTGGGGGTGATCTCAGAGGGAAGGGACTGCATTAAGGGGGGTTGGCAAAGTCCTTTTGAAGAAGGAAGAATTTTATTTTTTTTGTAGAGTATTTTATTTTTTCAGAGGGAGGGATTTTAGATGATATTTGAAGGAAGCCATTTGACAGAAGCCGGATGGAAAAACATTCCAGCCATGACGGACAACCAGGAAGTCGGGAGATCAGATCATCACGATGTTATCTGCAAACCGGGCCATTGGAAGGACCTCACCCTTTATAGAGAATCTCTTTAGGACTTGGACTCTGCCCTGGTTCTCTTCCATGTCAGTAAGTGAACACCTTTGGCAAACGTCTTTTATAACTTGCCTGATGTTAATAATTTAATTATCTTTATGCAGACAATACTTAGGTTTATTTCTCTAGCCTTAACCTCTCATGACCTATAGTCTCATATTTTCAACTGCTAATTTGACATCTTGAATTCTGTATCTCTTAGATATCTTAAACTCAACATGTCCAAAAATGAACTTATTATTTTTTCTCTGAAACCTTCCCTACTTCCTCGCTTCCCTATTACTGTCAAAGACATCATTATCTTCCCAGTCACCCAAACTCTCAACCTAAGTGTCATCCTTACCTTCTTACTTTCTCTCTGCTGTCTTCCTCCATATTCAACTGGTTGTCAAGTCTTGTAATTTCTACCTTCAGAAAATATTATATATATATATATATGTGTGTGTGTGTGTGTGTATGCGTGTGTCTATGTGTATACATATACTTATACATACATATACCCATACACACCCCTCTCTCCCTGCACCCTGGTGCAGGCCCTCATCCCTCATACCTGGACTACTGAAATAGCCTGTTGGTTGGCCTGTCCACTACCCACTCCAATCTATCTTCCACTTAGCTATCAAATTTATCTTCCTAAAGCTCAGGTCTAACCATGTCACTCCCTACACAGTAAACTCATGTGACTCTATAGTATTTCCAGGATCAAATATAAAACCTTCTGTTTAGCTTTTTTTTTTTTTTAAGCAATTGGGGTTAAGTAACTTGCTCAAGGTTACACGGCTAGTCATTATTTATGCATGGGTGCTCATTTTCTGAGGCCGGATTTGATCTCGGGTCATCCCAACTCCGAGGCCGGTGCTCTTACTCACTGCGCCACCTAGCCTCCCCTTTAGGGCAATTGGGGTTAAGTAACTTGCCCAAGGTTACACGGCTAGGTTTTTGTTTGTGTGGATTAAGTGTCTGAGGCCCGAACTCAGGTCCTTCTGACTCCAGGGCCGGCGCTCTATTCACTGCGCCACCTAGCCGCCCCCTGTTTAGCTTTTAAAGTCCTTCATGACCTGTCCCCTTCTAACCTTTCCAGTCTTCTTACACATTACATCTCCATGCCCTTCCACCCCCTCCATAGATTTTCAGTCCAGTGACGTTGGCCCTTTGGATCTTCCACAAACATGCCACTATATCTCTTGACTCTGCTTATTTTCCCTGGCTGTGCACCATGCCTGGAATGCTCTCTTTCATCATCTACTGGGTCCCCTGGATTTCTTCAAATCCCACCTTCTGCAAAAGAAGCCTTTCCCAATCCTCCTTAATATTAGTGCCTTCCCTCTGAGACTATCCCCAATTTATAAAGTATATATATATATATATATATATATATCCTATTTGTAAATGGTTATTTACTTGTTAAGTCCCCATTAGACTGTAAGCTTTTCACAAGGGACTTTTTTATTTGTTAATTTTGTCTTTCTTTGTATACTTAGTTCAATGCCTGGCATGGATTAGACTTAGCAAATGTTTGCCGGCTGCCTGTCCGATTTGGACTTAGAAGCGAACAAGAGGAGAAAATAGGTGGGATTTTCTTTGGGGAATTACAAAGTTCTTTTAATGATCCATAAGGCAAAGGTCTATATTTTAATAGCAATATTCTCCTATTGATATTACATGACTGAGGTCAATTAATCAATCAAAAAGCATTTATTAAATATTTACTCTGTGCCAGTCAGTGTGCCAAGAGCTGGAGATATAAAGAAAAGGCAAAACAGTCCCTGCCCCGAAGGAGTTCACATTCCAGTGGGTAAGATAAGAACTACCCTTGTAGTTTCAGTCCTGTCTGACTCTTTGTGACATTGGGGGTTTTCTTGGCAAAGATCCAGGAGTGATTTGCTATTTCCTTCTCTGGTTCATTTTACAGATGAGGAAACTGAGACAAATGGGGGTAAATGACTTGCTCAGGGTCACACAGCTACTAAGTGTTTGAGGGTGGATTTGAACTCATAAGGATGAGTCTTCCTGATTCCAAACTCAGTACTCTATCACTGCCCCAAACAACTGTGTTAGGGATATGCAAGGTATAAACCAGGTGGATGGGAGTTAACTGGAGAGGGAAGACGGTAGCTTCTAGGGAGACTGAGCAAGGCCTCCTGAATAAGATGGGATTGAAGCTGATACTAGAAGGGAATCAGAATGCAACAAGGTGGAAGTGAGGAGGGAGAACATTCAAGGCAAAGAGTGAGGAGATGAGATGTTATGGGGGAGGAATGGCAAGTAAGTCAGTATTGCTGGGTCATAGCACATGTGGAAGACAGCAAAGAGTGAGAAGGATAGAGGAGGGAGAGGCCAGGGTGTAAAGAGCTTTAAATGCAGGAGAACTTTGGCTGTACAATAAAATGCAGTCAGGAGGATCTGAATTTAAATCTTATCTCATAGTGACTGGACTAGTCCATTAACCTCTGCCTTCCTCAGTTTTCTTACTGTAAAATGGGGGTGATGATAGCACCTACCTCACAGGGTTGTTGTGAGGACCAAATGAGATATTCATAAAACATAGTGCCTCATGCACAGAAGGTGCTAAATAAATGCTTAATTCCTCTCTTCCCTTCCCCTTTGTAGTTGATCCCTGGAGTAATAAGGAACCATTAGAGTTGAATGAGTGACAGGGCTAGTTTACATGGTTAGATCTATTCTTTAGGAAAATCACTTTGGCAGCCAGGTGGAGGAGACTACAGTGGGGAGAGACTTAAGGCAGGGAGAACCATGAGAAGAACATTGCTCAGACAGGTGGGAAGTTCTGGATGCCTGTACCAAGATAGTGACTGGGTGAGTGAAGGGAAGGAGGCATGTGCAAAAGGTGTGAGAGATCGGAGATGCCATGAAAAGTGTGGCAACAGATTGGATAAAGGAGGTAAGGGAAACTGAGTAATAGAGGACGGCCCCAACATTTCAAGGCTGAATGGCCAGGGATAGGGAAGTTTGGGAATGGGGAGGGTTTAGGGGTAAAGATAACGAGTTCTGTTTTGGACATGTTGAGTTTGAGATGCCTTCCAGGACATCCAGTTTGAAATGTCCAAGAGGCATCTGGTGATGTGGGACTATAGCTCAGGAGGGAGATTAGAGCTGGACAGATAGACTTAGGAATTATATGGGTAGAGATGATCATTGAATTCATGGGAGCTGATGAGATCACCAAGTAAAATAGTATAGAGAGAAAAGAGAAGAGGGTCCCAGATCTTTGGTGGACACCTATGGTTAGGGGGTGTGACCTGGATAAGTATCCAGCAGCTGCCAGACAGGTAGGAGAAGCACCAGATGAGAGCAATGTCAAGATTCCTTGGAAGGAGATGATATCCACAGGAGGAGATAGTTATCCACAGTGTTAAAGCCTGGAGAGAAGTCAGAAAGAATGAGGACTAAGGAAAGACCATTACATTTGGTGCTTAATCATTGGTAATAATGGTGGAGGCAGCTAGGTGGTACAATGGATAGAGTGCTGGCCTTGGAGTCAAGAGGACGTGAGTTCAAATCAGGCCTCAGACACTTACTAACTATGTGACCCTAGGCAAGTCACTTAATCCTATTTGCCTCAGTTTTCTCATCTGTAAAATGAGCTGGAGAAGGAAACAGCAAACGACTCCAGTATCTTTGCCAAGAAAATCCTAAATGAGGTCATGAAGAGTCAGATACAACTCAAAGATGACTAAACAACAAGACCATGGTAACATTGGTGAAAGAAGTTTCAGTTGGAAAATGAGCTTGAAAACCAGATTGCCAATGATAATCTAAAGAGTTAAAGTTGAGGGTCACCCATAGAGAAACAGAGAAATGCAGGCAGCAGTGAATTATACACAAGGAATTATAAAGGAGGAACAATATAAGGGATGGTATCAAGGAAATGAAAAAGAAGATGGGCTGGTCATGTATTGAGAGGGAAGGAGGATAGAACTGATGATAATGGATTGGACCTCTCAAGATGTCAGGAGAAGTTGAGGAAGGCCTCTAGCACATGGGAGGACCTGTACAAGAATTACCCAGATGGAGAATAATAATAATTAACATTTGGCCACAGCATATTGCCTATAAAGAGAGGCAATATGGTTTAGTAGAAAGAATATTGGACTTGGGGCCTACAGAGACCTGGGTTCATAGTCTTGGCTCTGACTCTTAAAAACAACAACAATATGATTGATATGTTCTGTTTTCACATGACCTTCATCTTCTCTCACTCAGAGAGTGGGTAGAAAGGAAGAAAAAAATAGTTCAGTAAAACTAATCAACACATCAATTAAGGTCAGCAATATATGCATTGCTTCACACCCAAAATTTCATCCTTCTTTCTCAGTGCCATTTCTCCCTTTGCAAAGAAGAGGGGGAGATGCATAGCCATAAATCTTCTTTTGGGCATCAAGTTTGGTTATCATAATTACACAGCATTCAGTTTGGATTTATTGCTGTTCTTCCCATTTATACTGTTGTAGTCATTTTGAATATTGCTTTGCTAATTCTACTTGCTTCACTTTGACCCAGTTCATATAGGTCTTCCCATTCCTCCCTCTACACTTCATAGACCCCATCTGTGCAGCAGCATTCCATTATATTCATGTGCCATTCTTTGTTTTATCACTGTGATGGGCATCTACTTTGTTTCCATTTCTTTGCTACTATAATACTCTAAATATTTTGGAGTTTCTTTTATGAAGCCTTTTTATTGTTATTTTATCAATGACCTCCTTGAGTTACGGGATTTCTAGTTCCAAAGGAATGGATATTTTAGTCATTTTCTCAGCATAATTCCAAGCTGTCCTCTGGAATGGTTGCACCTTTCACAACTCTGTCAACAGCATATTAATGTAACTGTCTTTTTACAACCCTTTCAATATTGACTGTCTTTACCTTTTGTCATCTTTGCCAAATTTCTGGACATGGAATAAAATTTGAAGGTTGTTTTAATTTACATTTCTCTAATTACTAGCTATATGGAACAGTCTTTCATATAGTTCTCCCAACACTTTTAATTTTGTGGAAAGGAGATAAGTTACTTTTCTCTGTGATAATTTCTTTACCTTTGAAATGAGGAATAGTACACCTGTAGTGGGGCAGGTAGGTGGCACAGTGAATAGGAGTCTGGGGCTTGGAGTCTGGAAGATGAATTCAAACTCAGCCTCAGATCCTTACTAGCTGTATGATCCTGGGCAAGTCACTTAATCCTGTTTGCCTCAGTCTCCTCATCTATAAAATGAGCTGGAGAAAGAAATGGCAAACCACTCCAGTATCTTTGCTAAGAAGACTCCAAAAGGGGTCATGAAAAATTGATCATGACTGAAAATGACTAAACAACAACTTATCTGTAGTACCTGCCTCATAGAGCTGTTTAAATGATCAAATAAGATAATATGTGAAAAGTATTTTGGAAATCCCTAAGTGCTATATAAAGTCAGCTATGATGATGATGATGATGAAAAGTATTCTGGAATAATGGATAGATTATCATTGCAGTCAGGAAGACCTTTGTTTCAGGGTCTGCTTCTGATATACAGTAGCTGTTTACCTAACCTCTTAATGCTTCCTCGGACTATATATTAAAGAGGAGTGACCAATCTATATTGGTAGAAGGAATTTCCACCCTGGAACTTCCCAAATATGATGAAACAATAGGTCTTGTAAAAAAAGTGATGAAACAAAGAAAAATTGTTAAGCCTTTTTCTAAAATGATATTGACAGAGGGGAAGAAAAGGAGGCAGAGGTTGCTAAGAATCACACAATTTTTTAGTCTGTCTATAAATAATAACTTAGCTTTTGGTGCTTTAAATGTGACATTCTTATCCAATGATTAATACGTTGTTGGTCTCCAGCTGGAAGAATTGAATCATACCCATCATGACATTTTTACAAATGAAATTAATCTACGTAAGGCAGTTGCCGTTTATAAGTGAATGGCTCACAGGTTTTCTTTATAGAAACAAATAAAGGAATTTGCCAAGTTAGTTTTTGGTTTATCCCAAAGTAATAAGAAACATCAAGTCATGGGACTCTTGATCATCTTGTCTTAAGTAAGTAAAATGACCACTATGGAAAACATGACAGCTTTCATGTCAACACATCTGGCACAGAAGATACAGAGACATATAAATACAAGGAAGAATTTTGACAAGATGCTCCAAATCAAATCAATATTCAGTGACTTCAATGCAAAAGTAGGCGTGGGGAACATAGGGGAAAATGTATTGGAAAAATATTGTTCAGGACAAAGAAATCAGAGGTCAAAGGATTATAGACTACACACATAGATACTATAAGTATTTCCTTCTAGAAGTTAAGCAGGAGGCACTGTACATGTTAAGTGCCAAATACTATTACCAAAAGTATGAAATTGATTATATCCAAGCAGAGACCAAAAACTGGTTACTGATTTTGGAGTAATTTTTGAATCAGCTATCTATATATAATCTGACCATTCACTTGTTAGATCAGAGGTCAAAACTGATACCAAATTAAAATAAAAATGAGAAGATGGGGCATATACTTAAAACAGCTATAATCTGACCTGTTTAACTGTACTGGAGATACTGAAATGTGAAATGGAGAAAGAACAGATATTGTGAATTATGGCATGCTTATAAATTTAAGAAATATGGCAGCTGAGATGTGTTGGAATTAATTTCTATACTTTGAAAACTGGCAAGGGCTACAAATCAAGACTTGATTTATTGTTTGGTCATCATCTAGACTTTAGAACGTGATGGAGAAAATATTAATTCAGATTAAACTTAAAAGTTTGCCTTTTCTTTTGGTATGCCAGTTGCTACAAAAACAAAAACAAAAAAACCAACTTGCCAGCACACCCTGTTTTGCCAAGGACAAAACCAATTTAGAATATAAACTCATTTATAAAGTCTTATCTAGGAAGAATTATGAAGAGTGTCAATTCATAAAACAAAAAGAAGTCATGGAGGAAAAAACAAATTTTAGCACGATACCTAGTCAAACCTGATTATCCTAAAAGCATTTAAGGATGAAATTGGAAAAAAAATATTAAATAGATTTAAATGGAAAATGTCTGTTGATTTCTATGACAAACTGTTTTGTCAATCACTGATGTAGACCTTCTACATTTGAAATCTAACATCACAGTCCTTAATATGCTACATGAAGAAATAGGAATGATATGAAAAATGAACAAAGATGGGAAGAGCAGCTGGACCAGATTAAATACACTCAGAGGGATTTCTGTTTTGGAAGTGATATATTTTTAAGGTGTTAAGGAAATAATTCTCTAGATATCTGAAAGAGGAGAAGATTTTTTTAAAAAATCATAAATGTTATTAATACCCCCCAAAAGGTGATCAAGAGAATATCTGCCACTACAACCCATATGTCTATTTTCTTGTCTTTACAAAGTCTTTTTGAGAATTATTATATAATATATTCACACGTTGAGTGTATTCCTGGTGACAATATGAAGAGAGAAAAGAGACATGTTCCTTAATGATATTCTACAGCAAACCATTCTTTGTAGTCACCAAACTGACTGAAAGGTACAGAGAATAGAAGATCCTGTGGCATTTATTGTTCATAGAATTAGATTTGAAGGGGAGTTTTGAGAGCATTATTGTCTTATCCCCTTATATATGAGGAAGCTTATATATGAAGAAGCTTAGGCGCAGGGAGGCTGAGTGGCTTGCCCAAGAACACATGTATCTTAAGTAAACAGCAGGAATTTGAACTCTTTCCTCTAATTCCAAATCTGGTACATTTTCCACCCAGCCAAGCTTGTCTACCATTAAAACAATTGGCAGAGCAGGATAAAGTCATAAAAGTTTACTCACATATGTTCAAGATTTCTTAATAGACATGACAGAAATAACTGTGATGACCCTCTGTTTATCAGTGTCAAGTGAGCGTAAATCAGAGACGTGCATGTTTACTGAAGGGACTTGACACTCAACTATTCATCAAATGTTTTTCTGATAATAATAATCTATTATTATATCATACATGTTATTTGTAATATGATCAAAACATTTCTGATAAAAAAACTTAGTATAGTGCTTTTTACACAGTGAGTACTCAGTGATTGAGTGTTGACCATATACCACAATCTATAAGAAATTAGAATTGTGGGTCACTCACCTGTCCACGGATACTTGTGTTGTGGACATAAAACAGGTTTTAGCATATTTTGAGCCATGAATCACATGCATAAAGTTTCCTAAAAGATATCCCCAAAGGGGCATACGACCAGAAAAGGAGGTGGGCTTCTCATGTAGCAAAAGTTAGAGAAAGCCCATTGACAATCCAGGTGTTTCACCACCACCTAAAGGAAGCCCCCATCATGTTGGGTCCACTCCTTGTGGAGGATTTATGGAAGGACATAGAAAAAATGGGCACAGGGTGAAATGGCTCAGATGTGCTATGATCTTTACCTTTGGAGGGTGTACCTCCTCGATAAGATCATGAATGCACTAAAATAATTAAGATCAGCCTGGATGATGAACATCACCAAGTTGACCAGAAGGTGATTCATTTTTTATTTGAGGCACATTTCAAGAGCATCTATTGGGTTCTAGAGGACTTTCAATCGGCCTTGATGAAAGAATGCCTACACATGAAATTCCAGATCTTTGAACAATTAAAGAATTCACAAAGTCACACCCAGCACTTCACAGGTGACTCAGCAGATAGAACACCAGGCCTGGAGTCAGGAAGACTCATCTTGAGTTCAAATCCAGCCTCAGATGCTTACTAACTGTGTGACCCTGGGCAACTCACTTAACCCTGTTTGTTTCAGTTTCCTCCTATATAAAATGAGCTGGAGAAGGAAATGGCAAACCTCTCCAGTATCTCTGCCGAGAAACCCCAAATGAGTCAGATACAACTGAAAAATGACTGAACAACACTCCATTAAGAGATATCCTTCCCTCTCTGCTCCTCTCTTTTCAACTTTGCTTTGTGTATTGTCTTTCTCTATTTGAAGCTTCCCCTTACATTAGAATGTAAGCTCTTTGAGGGCAGGATCTTTATTTTTCCTTTCTTTGACATAGTAGGCGCTTAATAAAGTTTAATTGACTATTAGTACCAATCAATCATAAGGATCCCCCCAAATCAGTCTGTCTGTCATCTAGTTAATCTGGTCTATTGGACAGGACCCTGCTCAGCTTTCTTAAGAATCCCTTTACAAGAGGAACCCATTTCCTAGGGTAAGAAAGGTGATCTCCCAGGGTGTGACAGAAGCAGAAGAGTGTCACTCAGTTGGTACAAACCAGCACAGATCTATCAGTAACATGCAAGCCCCCCACTGCTCTAGCAAACAAAGGCAAGGAGCCCTGAGAGCTATTCCTTCCCCTGCCCCACATATACATTTCCAATCCCCATTACCATGTACAGGAGGAAAGCATGCTACCTTTAAAAAGCATGAGCTTCTGAGTCAGAGGACTGACTTCTAATCAACCTGTGAACAACTTCTCTGGGTCTCAGTTTCCTCATCTGTAAAATGTGGAGTTGGACTAGCTAACCTCCCAGGTCTCTTCTAGCTCTAGAGATTTGCTCCTATGATCAGCAGAGGTCCAGGACACAAACTGAAAGAGCTGCTACACACTCATGCCTCTTATCTCCTGCCCCAGGCTAGGATCCTCCAGATACCAAGCAGTATCATGGGAAGGGACTAGAGAGGCCATGTAACCCAACTCCATCAAAAGGTATTATGATTGCCTTATGATTGGTGGGTTTGTTTAATCATTGCTGACAGGACAGCTTAATCCCTTAATACATGCAAATGTCCCCGGGTATTAAGGGGAGAGAAAATGAGTGTCCCAAGCAGACCAAAAACACTACAAAAAAGATAGATTTACCCATATGACAAAATAAGAGTCTGGGGGAGAAAGGAATATTTTATTTTTATTTTGGTTAGTTCACTTTACAAAAAGTCTTAGTGCAGGGTTCCTTTAGCTTAGGGGTTCTTTGCCTAGGGGCCATTAACTCTTTTTTTTTTTTGCTTTTTGGAGGGCAATTGGGGTTAAGCAACTTGCCAAAGGTCACATGGCTAGTTTGTGTGTGTGTGTGTGTGTGTGTGTGTGTGTGTGTGTGTGTGTGTGTGTATTAAGTATCTGAGATCAAATTTGAACTCAGGTCCTCCTGACTCCAGGGCCAGTGCTCTATTCACTGCACCACCTAGCTGTCCTGGGCCATTAACTCTTTAAAAAAATGTCTTTTGATAATATTTCAAGGAACTTGTTTCCTTTGTAATCTCATGCATTTCATATTTTGTACATTTAATATGTTCTAGGAATAACATTTTATTCTGAATGATAGCTAGCATTCATATAACACCTACTATGTGCCAGGCACATTGAAAAGCACTTTGAAATTAGTATTTCATTTGATCTTAACAACACCTCCTCTAGGTAGGCACTATTATTATCCCTACTTTATACAAAAAGAGGTTAAGAACCCCTGCTTTTTTAGATAGGGCAGGACTGTGTTTTTGCCTTGCTTTATGTTAAATTAATTATATAATAAATATTTATATATTATATAACATATTTTGTAATATTTATAGTTTGTGTATTATATATTTATAATAATTATATACAATAAAACATTATGCTAATAATGATAATAATAGTCAGCATTTATATAGTGTGCTGAGGTTTGCAAAGGGCTTTACAAGTATGATCTCATTTGATCCTTACAATGACCTTGAGAGGTAGATGCTATTATTATCCCCATTATACAGATGAGAAAACTGAGGCAAAGGTTTTGCCTAAGGTCACACAGCTAGGAAGTATCTAAGATTGGATTTAAACTCGGGTATTATGTGACTCCAAGTCTATCCTTCTATCTACTTTGCCATCTAGCTGCTTCATGGTTAGCACACGCCTGGCACATAGTAAGCATTTAATAAAAAATTATTGACCAACAAGACTGAGAGCCAGTTCGTGAACTGCATTTAATACTCAGTTTGATTTATAAAAAAAATCAGTGTTTTCAAGAACATGCCATGTAGATATAGCATGCTTCCCAGAATCCTGTTGCTCTTACTTCCTAACAGTAACTAATTTCAAACTGATGGACCACTATGAACCCTGATCTGTTTCCCAGTCTGCTATCAGCACAGTTTGTTTCTTTGTGAAATATAACTTCATGAGCCTGTCCTTCATCCTACCCTAGCCTAACTGCCATCCCACTTAGCTGGGTACTCTCGGAATTCTGTTCCTTGGCTGGTACTGTGACTTGTGCCCAGTTCTAACTGAAATATCCAATATGGATATTTGAAAAGGGAAATGCAAATATCTAATACTTCACAAGTCGGCCTATGGGGATGAAAAGAGTTTTTCCAGTTAAGCCAAGATTGGCTGAGAAAAGATAAAAGGATCATAAATTTTAGACCTGCATGAGACCTTAGAAATTAGCTAGTTCAACTTGTTCACTTTATAGATTGGTAAACTGGGGTCCAGAGATGCAAAGAAGCTTGCCCAAGGTCACAAGGCTAATGGGTAGCACACCCAGGGTTTAAACTTAGGTTCTCTGCTTCCAAATTTACTTGGTCACGATTGTTATCTGTTGAGTATTCCCAAGTTCCTCTGGCTCCTATTATTCCAAATAAGGAATTATTAAGGGGAAAGAATGCAGGGGGATGTAAGGTCATTGATTTTTCCAAGGTTTCCTGATAAACCCCAGAAAAGTTCAGACACAGCACAATACTCAATCCAAGATGTTGCCAGAGCCTGTCAGAAGCAAAATGGTTTTTGAGACCTATCCATCACCTTTTTCTTTCTGAGACTCTCTTGCTACTATTGACTATTGGTACAAATCGAAGATAGCAACTATCTCACTCCCCTACTGCACCTCAAGACCTGGTGTCTCCATATGATCCCACAGTATCCCAGAATTTGAGGGATGGAAGGGAGTCATCTAATTTAACCCATACCATACCTGACATAACTGACTAGTGGTTGTTCAGCCTCTGGACAAAGTCCCAAGAGCCAAAATGACCTTTATATTGAAATTCCCCATCCCTGCTCTCATTGTGGATCAGATCAACTCCCTCTGAATAAAGCATGAATGAGTGAGAACAGTTTATTCTGGTTGTAGAGAGGCAGCATGGTGCTGGCCTTGGCCTTAGAAATTTGAATTCCACCTCAGGCATTTAATAGTTGTGTGACCCTGGGCCAGACCCTTAACTTCCCTGGGCCTCAGTTTCCTTAGCTATTAAATGAGGGAGTTGGCTAAATGACCTCTGAAGTCCCTTCCAGTTCTGAATCTATGATTTGTGAAACAGGATAATAATAGATCGAGATAGAATGTATATACAACACTTTGAAAACCTCAAAGCATTGCATACATGTGAGCTCTTAGCGTTGTTACCCTTCCCAGGGGACCCATATGTTAACCCATAGGAACGAATTCTTTGTGAAATAATTTCAGATAAACAACAAGACACAATTTTCTGATGACACTGTACTAATTACATTAGCCTCCATCCAAGTGGAAGCCAGTAGGGGAGATATTTAGGCAAATGGTTCTTATGGGGCCCATTAAATGACATGAGGTAGGAAAGCTGGCCCTGGACCAAACAACCAAAGAATTACTTGAGTCTGCTGAAGGGAACCTTCGTAACTGAAAGGCTTCCACTCTCCCCTTATCATTTCCAAAAAACAAGGGGGGGGTGGGAAAGAGAAAGGGGTGGGGGGAGGAAAAGAGAGAGAGAGAGGGAAGATGAGAGAGAAGGTGAGAAAGAGAAAGAAGAGAGGAGATGAGAAAGGAGATGAGAGGAGAGAAAGAGTGAGAAAAGAGACAGAGAGAGAAAAAAGAAAAGGAAAGAGGAAAGTGAAGAGAAGAGAGGAAGACAGAGAGAGAGAGAGAGAGAGAGAGAGAGAGAGAGAGAGAGAGAGAGAGAGAGAGAGAGAGAGAGAGAGAGAGAGAAGAGGAGAGCAGGACAAACCATTAGTTAGCTAGTTACCTGGCTGCAAGGCTTGGAGAAGAAGCTGCTGCAGAATTGACTCAAATCAAATCAGCCGTTGTGCCTCCAACCAAATACTTGAGTATCGAGTGCTGTCCCCCTCTTTCTCTGGTAGGCTCCACCCTCTGGGACTTACATTCCAAAGGGTCTGGCTCTGGCTCCATTTGTTTCTGTTTTTCCCAAGTATGTTCCAAGTCATAAAGCCCCACTGGCCTCCCACCATGAAAAAGGAAACCAACCACCTGGGGCTAATTTCCCTAAAGCTGGGGTGAAACCCTAGCAGAGTATTGCAACAACCTCAGGATCCCACAATGGGGGGAAGATTAGGGCCCAGAGGAAGGACACAGAGGTGAAATGAGAAGACCAAGTCCCCAAAAGGTGAAGTGACTCCCCTAGCTAAGGTCACATAACTGCCTACTAAGTAGTAGAACAGGGGCTAGACCAATTCAGGCTTCCCTCTCTTCTAGCCTGCCGTGGTCCCTCTGAAGGACTACCTGATTGAGGCTAAGGGTGATAAGAGTTCTCCCTTTCAGATAGCACTTGCATCTTACCATCTGCAGCAGGATGGAAATTTAGGTGTCATATACTCCAACCTCCTCATTTTATAAGTGGGGAAACTGAGGCCCAGAGATTAGACGGGATTTGTCCAAGGAATCAGTGGAGATGGGTCTTGAGCCCATGTTCTGGGACCCCAGATATGAGATGCTTTTCACTGCTCCACCTTGCCTCCACAGGATTGAGAAATGATGGATGTTTCAAGTACTCAGTTGGACCAGGAGCAAAAATGTCTATTTTTTGGAGGGGGCACAGAGGGATGCAGGTGTTTGGGGCATCCCTCAGATAATAATACTTAAATAGTCAGATGTAAGTGTCTTGACCACAGGTTGCTTTAATGTCTGTGTCATGGCATCCCAGTGTAAGTGGGCAAGGGTCCATGGTGTCATCACCAAACTGTGGAATGACTGAAATACGACTTTGTGCCTGTTGGGGTGTCCTGTGTTCAGTTCCCCAATTCCCAAAGCTGAGAAGACTCCTGAGCAGAGTGAGTCCCCCAGGCAAGGGAGATCTAAAATATCTTCACAAAGGTAAAAGCAAAGACCCCTGCTTTAGCACCGTAATGACCAAACACTGCCTCCTTCCCTTCCTCAGAGAGGAATGCTATGGAATCCACATGTTGCCATGTGTTGTCAGGTACAGCTGCTGTGAGAGCTGGTTTTGCTTCACTTTGTTCTCCACTACAATAGGAGGCCCTCCAGGTGGAAGGGGTCTGGTTAGATCCAGAACAAGATAACATGAAAACAAAAGAGACCAAAGGACCAACCACCTTTTTGTCCGGACTAGAACTCACATGCTGAGATCGGTAACTGGGACCCAGGGAGGTGGAGGCTGACATGGATCCTCCCCCATCAAACTCTATCACAGCTGAGAGGAAGGAAGATTGTCCTGGAGCTCCTTAACCCCGTCCTTGAGCAGAGTCTTGACTCTTACAGACCCATTCCCATCCTATTTCCTTCCTTGCTTGCAAAACTGGATCCACAAATTTAGATCTGAAAGAGACCACCAAGTCATTGAATCCAAGTCAGTAGAATGTGAGCTTCCTGAGGGCAGGGACTATTTTGTCTGCATAGTACCTAGTATACTGTAAGCACTTAATCCATGATCATTCCATAGCATTGAATCCTGCCATTCTACAGACAAGGAAACTGAGGCCCAGAGGGGTTAAATGATTTGCCCAGTCTTTGAAGACATCTTAGTAGACTTGTCTTAGAATCTAACAATTGGAAAAGAATTCAAAAGATGATTGTAAGGGGCGGCTAGGTGGCGCAGTGAGTAAGAGCACCGGCCTCGGAGTTTGGATGACCCGAGCTCAGATCCGGCCTCAGAAAATGAGCACCCACGCATAAATCAAATGACTAGCCGTGTAACCTTGAGCAAGTTACTTAACCCCAATTGCTTAAAAAAAAAAAAAAGATGATTGTAGGGGTTGGTAGGTAGTGCCATATTGCACAGATCACTGGCCCTAGAGTCAGGAGGATCTGAGTTCAAATGTGATCTCAGATACTAGTTGTGTGACCTTGGGTAAGTCATTTAACCCCAATTGCAAGAAAGAAACAAACAAAAGAAGGAAGGAAGAAAAAAGAAAGAAAATTTGAGAAAGCAAGGAGGGAGGGGGGAGAGAGAGCGAGGAAGAAAGAAAGAAAAGATCATCAAGACCAGCTAGAAATGATATAGAAATTTCTTGTACAGCCTGGGACCTTAGATGGAGGGAGCATTTTGCAAGCGGTTACTAGGGGACTTTACTCAGCCCTTGGAGAAGCAAAAAGAACTCTGGATCAGGAGGCAGGAACCCTGGGTTTTAGCTCTAACTTTGTGTCACATGGTAGGATCTAAGCTGCAGAGACCTTAGAGACCAGACTACCCAAACCCTTCGTTTTATAAATGGTCTTGATGGACCTTTTTCCAGGTCACTCACCACATGGCTTAATTACAATCTCTGTGTTTCCATTTCCTCACCTGTGAAATGGGAATAATATTAACGCTGCCGAACCACATCGAGCAGACAGTTTGGTGCAATTAAAATGAGTGCCGAATTACTCCCTGTGTGACTTGGAGCAGGCCAGGTCACCTCGCAGACCCCAGGGTGCTCTGTCGGAAGATAACAATGGCAGGGATAGAGAATGAGCTTTAAAGTTTGCAGAACACTTTTCGGTGTCATCAGGGGCTGGACTGAATTACCGCTAAGCTGTCTTCCAGTTCCCAGTCCGCTGGAGGATGCAGAGACTGGTGTAAACACAGGGTTATTGCAGGACCCAGATGAGATGATGAAGCCAATAATGAAATGGAAGTGGAAGGGGCCGTGCCGCCTGCTTGAGCCTTTCCTCTCTGCTCCATAGACTCAGGTACAAACACAGACCTTGGAGGTCATTCTGTCCAGTGCCTTCATTTCACACATGAAGGAAATGGGCTGGAAGTGATTAAATGGCTTGCTAAGGGCCCACGCATGGCCAGGACTTTCAGACCCAGATCGTCTGAGCCCAGATCCAGAGTTTCTTCCTCAGCACCACACTGGCAGCGAACGGGAGGGCGTCTGGCGGACCTGGAGGTCCTGGCAAAGTTGGGGAGCCCAGGGTAGTAGAGGCGGGTCGAAGTGTGCATTTGGGGAGCTTTTTAGCATTGCGGAGGGGCAGGATGGCTGAGGGTCCTCGGGATCGCTCGGCTGCCTGCTGAGTTCCAATGGGGAGAAGACAGGGAAGGGAAGAAGTGGTTCCTGCCCCAGTGGGCCTTTCTCTGTGCGGTGGGGCAGCTGCCTGTAATCTTGTGTTCTCGGGTGTGCCTGCTGAGACTGTGTCTCTGGCAGGAGCCCAGGGGGCCTCTCTGATGAGGGAAAGTGGAAGGGACTGGGAGGAGGGACCTGTGATCCCCCCCAAAGTCCCGGAGCAACTGCTGTGCAAAATGCAAACCAGCTGCTCCCCGGGAATAGGGAAATTCCAAGGGATGCAGGAGCCTGGTTCCCTGGTTCCCCTCTGGGCTGTAAGCCCCAAAGCTCTCTTCCTCTCTCTAGCCCCAGGGGCCATTTGGACCCTAAGCAGAACAAACCCCTCCCATTACCCTGCATTGCTAGGTCTGACACGGGGTGGCCAGTGGCCAGAACGGGAGATTGATTGTTACAGTGGCAATCATAACAATAACTCACATTTTGTAGCTCTTTAAAACCTCCAAAACAATTTCTTCACAACAAATCCCATGAAGCCCAGCGCTCGAATGCCACACTCATTTTGCAGATGAGGAAACTGATTTTCTGAAAGGGTAAGCAACTTGTCCATGATCACACAGCTAGGGAGGGGAAGAAGACAATATGCCCAGGCCGAGAAACCGATGGCTTGGGGACCTGAGGGTCTGAATTCAAATTCTCCCTGTGATAGCTATCTGTGTGACCCCAAAGAAGTCTTTCTAATTCCCTAGACTCCATAAAATAAGAGACTTGGACTAGATGGCCTTCCAGGACCTTATGGTTCTAGGTTTATGATTCCAAATTAAAAAGGAGATGGGATGTAGCAGAAGGAATGTTGCTTTTGAACTCTGAGGACTTGGGCTCAAATCCTGACTCTCCCTTACTTCCTGTGTAACCTTGGATACCCTTTCTTCTCTAGGCCTTAGATTCTTCATCTATAAAATGAGGAGGTTGGACTAGGGCAGGGGCTCTTCACCCTTTTTGTGCCATGGACCAAATCCTCCTGTGACAGTCTGGTCATACTACATAAAGGACAAGCTATGACAGGAACTGCCACCCTTGGAGTCCTGTGGGACTACCTGACAAAGGCTTTTTTCCCTCCCTTTTTTAAACTAAAGTGGGGGCAGCTAGGTGGCAGAGTGGATAGAGCAATTGGCCCTGGAGTCAAGAGGACCTGAGTTCAAATCCAGCCTCAGACACTTACTAGCTGTATGACCCTGGTCAAGTCACTTAACTCCAATTGTCTCCCCTCCCACCAAAAAACAAAAACAAAAACAAAAACAAAACCCCACCAAAACCCAAACCCAACCCAAAGTGATATTCCCAAAGCACAGGTCTGACCAAGTCATGCCCCCATTTACTTTATTGCTTTCAGGATCAAATAGAAAATCCTTCGATTGACTTTTAAAGCACCACCTTCCCAGTCTTTTTACCTCTTACTCCCTTCTTAATACTCAACAATCCAGGGACACAGGCCTCTTGGCTGTTCCTCACAGTGTGTCCCCAGCTCCTGGCTCTGGGCATTTTCACTGAGTGGCTCTTATGCCTTGTGTTCTCTCCTTCATCCTGGCTTCCTTCAAGTATCAGCCAAATATTTTTCTCCACAAGAAATCTTTCCTGGTCTCCCTTAGTGCTGGTGCCTAGATTCCCTCCAGCCCACCCTGTATGGATTTCTATCTCCATAGTGGTTTGCATGTGGCCTGGGAGCTCCTTGGGACTGGGGCTGCTTTTCTTGGTATCCCTGGAACTGACCACAGTGCCTGGCACATAGGAAGGGCTTAATAAATGCTTGTTGCCTGACTTTGCAGGAGTGAGTTAAGAATGCATTTGAAACAGGAGGAGCAGGGCACTGTTCAGACTAGGGAGAAGTGAAAGGAACAGGATGATTTGGAATTATGGGCTGTAGAGAACTCAAGGTCATCCCTTGGGCCAGCTCTGTCACACTGTGTACTTCTCCACCCAGCAAGTTAAAATGCAAATTTAGGGCAACTTGGAAGAGAAAAAATGTCATGAAAGAACTTCCCAAGGAAAGTGAGGAGAGAGGGGGAAAGGTTGTCCTAGCTAATGAATGACACAGGGAGTTTGTGGGGTGACTGCATTTATATATACACATATACATATATGTACATGCAAATGGACATGTGTGTACACACATGTGTATAGTATATACCTATATATACATATAGGGTATATGTGTATATTAATATATACACATGCATCTAAATGTATGAACTTGTGTATACATATGCATACACACGTGAATATATGATACATACATGTGTGAATATATATACACATACATATTTACATATGCATCCCTTAGGTCCTGAAGCCCTAGGGTGGGCCACTGTCTCTAGCTGTTGCCTTGTATCCCCTACTGAGCTATCAGGTGCTTTTCCCTTCCCCATTCTTCATCCCCTAGCCCTTGCTCAATCATCCACATTGGTGAATGCTCGGAATAGCTCTCAGAGAAAGAGAAAAAAGATTATTAGAGAGATATAAACAGATATAGATAATGGAGCTGGCCTCTGAGGTTGCCGCCAGATCACTATCAGGGAAATACCTACTTTTATGGATTCTCCAACCCTAACAGGGAAAGAGGTTGCTAGAAAGAACTGTTCTCTTGTCCCTGTCTCTTCCACCATCACAGATTCATTCCTTCAAGTTGTTAATTAGTCTTCAGACCTTGCGAAGTATGACTTTATCACTTGTATGTTGACTTGTATCAAGTGTATGGGTTAAGCCACTAGACCTTTGGTCTCTTGAGCTAAGTAAAATGGTGCTATGCTCCCTTACTAATGAATAAAATTGGTTGTTTATTGGGCAAAGATATATACAGGAACAATATTCCACTTCTGCTACTTGCTACTCTAGGATCAAGATGCTAGACCTGTGATTTTGCTGGACTTTTATAAGCTTGACATTACTGCAAAGGGCTATGGGTAGGCTAGACACTACTACCACGAAGGGCTATGACCAATTGTTATTTCCCATGGGAATCCTTGCTATCTCTAAGCAAAACAATGGCGAATCCTTTTGAGGTTGTTATAATCAAGCATATGGTAACATATAATATTTTTCTCAGAATATTCCAAGAAATCCACTTGGATGTTGAACTTCACCGATGCTTCTTTGGATGCTTTTATCTGTCTGTCTTTGTACCTCCTCTTCCCAGTTGACTTCCCTCATCTAACTTGTCTCCTCCAAAGAACTTTTTTAACTAAGGAAGAAGCTTTTTCTAGCACTAATACTCTGTGTCCATATTTTAAATGTCCCCTCTAATAAAAATGCTTTAGCCAAAGAGAATGCTAAGAATCTATTCTTCGATGCTACATGTCAGTGTGATTGCTCCTGGCTCACAGACTTCCTTAACTCTGGGATATGCAAAAGGACTGATGTTGCTAGGGGTTTCCCATCTGGAAGGTGCCTGCGCTAGGACAAATCAACAATGAATGTGGGTCAGATTTTTATACGATAAACAGAATAAATCAGGATAAGTGCATCAGTCAGTTCCTAGCACAGAGAAATGGCCCACTAATGGTAGGTACTCAAGGCATTTCCATAGAAAGGGAGATAAGTCCAATCACACTGGTAGCATGCCATGGTGTAAGACACATAAAAATTCAGTCTAGAAAGCAATGGCAGCTTGCATTAAATAATTTTCATGAACTTCTATGCTCTATGCCAGCCAGATCCTCTGGACCAGCACAGATTTCCTCAGTTGAAATGCAAAACCAAATGAATGGGGTGATAGTTAAGCCATTATCAGTCATTCATACCTTAGTATAAATAATTTTTTCTTCCCAACAGAATGACCTTGGTAAACATGGGTATGCCAGGTTCCTGGGATTTAGAGGAAAACCCTAAAAGAGGCAAGCTGTTGTCAGAGAAACAATGTGTTGTAATGGAAAGAACACTGGAATAGAAATTGGAGTAGAGGTAGGATATCTGGGTTCTAGTTCCATCTCTGATTTTAATTTGCTGTGTGATTTTAAGCCAAACCTTTTCTCTCTCTTGAGTTTGATCTTTCTCATTTATAAAATGGATGATCATTAAGGTGTCTGACATGCAATGGTTCAAGTAATATGGACGCTCAGATTCTATTCTAGCCTCTGACACCATGAAAACTTGGGGCAAAGCAGTTTCATCTTCTTCTATAATAAGGGACTGAATCACTGGCCAGGAGAACATCTCACTCTGACCTTGGTCTCTGGTCTGGAATTTTATCTTTGCTGAGATGAGCATTATAGGTGACTTCAATTATCTTTAGAATCTCCCAACACCACCCTCAGTGAAAGTTGGTGCCAAGGGCTATGTGACTGAATGATTCTTCTAACCTGTGTCTCATACTTTGTCCTTGGGGCCTCATCAGGAGCCCAGGACTGTACCAGGAATCATTCTGAAATAGTTATTTCTAACCCTAGCCAACCTCAATTTGCCAGCTCTGATTCTATGCCAGGAAGAGCATAGAAAGAATTCTTATTCAGGCATATGATTCAATGCAGTGTGATATTGTTAAGCACCTACTATGTGCCAAGCACTCTGCGAGGTATTGGGTATACAAAGACAAAATAAACAGCCCCTGTCCTCAAGGAAGTTATATTTTACTTCATTGTACAGAGGAAAGAAGAAGGGATTTGGCGTCAGAGAACCTCTGTTCAAATTCCATTTCTTTTATTATTTATGTGACTGTAGACAGTTTCCTCATCTTTATAATGAAGGGTTTAAACTAAGGTCACAAAGGTGTCTTCCAGCTCTGGATCTGTGATACACAGATAAATCAATACAAAACATATTAAAAGAGCAAAGAAAAAAATTGAGGGATAGTAATGATTGGGAGAACCGGGAAAGGATTGTTCATAAAATCATAGATTTAGAACTGGAAAGATCATTTAATCCAACCCCTTAATTTTATAGATGAGGAAAATGAGTGTCAGAGAGGTTAAATATCTTGCCCAAACAAGTATTATAGGTGAGATCTCTGAGATCTGAACCCAGGACCTCCTGCCAGAACTTTGTCCAACTAGCTCCTTAAAGGGAAATAGGGATTACAAGAGGTAGAGATGAAGAGGTAGAGCATTCCAGGCATGAGGGGAAAACCATGCAAAGGCCTAGAGGTGGGAGATGACATGGTGTGTCTAAAACCAGCCCAGTAGGCTAATATGGCTGGAACATAGAATGGATAGGAAGAATAATATATCATCAGCTTGTAAAGAAAGCCCAAATGCAGATTGTGAAGTGCCAGTGGCATTTGTATTTTGTTCTTAAGGAGAAAGGAAGACACTAGAATGTCCTGAGAAGGAGAATGGTATGGTTGGAACAGAGCTTTAGGAATATTAACTTGGCATTTGTTTGGAGGATAGACTGGAGAAGACTTAAGAGGTTGGATGCAATGAGACCAAACAGGAGTCAAGAATAGTTCAGATGAGAAAATGAAAGACTGAATTGGGATGGGAGTTATGTAAGTAGAGAGAAAATCAGAAAGGTGAAAAATGCTGTCAAGATGGAAATGACAGACTTGGCAGCTCATTGGACATGGGGGTATGTAGTAAGGGAGAATAAAGATACCAGGATGGCTTCTAGCTTGTGAGCCTGGCTGACTGGCAGAATGCTGGTGCCTTTGATAGAAATGGAGAAGTTAGGGGTCAATATTGGGCTTATGGGGAAAGAAAATTAGTTCTGCTTTGGCTGTGTTGAGTTTGAAATGATTGTGGTACATACGGGCAGAGATGTTAAGTGGGCAGTTAGAGATGTGGGCTTGGAGTTTAGGAGATGAGAATTGGATAGGTAGATTTAGAAGTTATGGTTATGATAACTGAATCCTTAAGAGTTGGTGAAAATATTGAGAGAGAAGGAGAGAGGAGGAAAGAGGGAAAGAAGAAGAGAGGAGAAGAGAAGGGAAGGGAAGGGAAGGGAAGGGGAGAGAAGAGATCGAGCCAGAACCCTGGAGAAGACCCAGATAAAGGAGGTGAGACTTGAATGATGATCCCAAAAAGGAGACTGAGAAAAGTTGATGAGACAAGTAAGAGGAGGAGAAAGAGAGCAGGGGGTTTTGTTGTTTGTTGTTTCACATTTTTAAAAAAGATTTATGTTCAGTTCTGAACTCTCTCCCTCCCTCCCCTACCCCTGTCCATCGAGAAGGCAAGAAATACAATATTCATTATACATATGAAGTAATGAAAAACATTTTCCCAGATTAGTCATGTTGTAGGCACAGTGGGTGATACTGGGGGATTCTGAAATGATTCAGGGGGTAGTAGTATCTTCATGGGGGGGTGTTAAATAAAAATGAGGTGGTGGAAGCATAAGGAAATAAGAGAAGACATTTTTGAAAAACTGCTCATATTTTTTTCATCTGTTGTATAACAGTTAAAGTTGTAGTGATTACATTATTTTTCAAATAAACACACAAAATGCAAGTTATAATCAATCAGTGGTCAAGATTGCCAACAGGTCTTAACAAGCAAGTGTTGGCAGGAGCATATGTAACATTGTCAGGAAATGCAGCATGTATTGGCAGGAATATGTGTACATAATGACTTGCTTACAATACAATACTATATGGTTACATGATATAATATTGTGTCATCAAAATTTCAATGCAGGAAACCCCCCCCCCCACACACGCAAATTTACAATAAATTATTAAATTTAAGATGTGGCATTAAAATTTTTTTAAATGATGTGAATTTCAAAAAACTGTTAAAGGGCTAAAAAAAATAAGTAGATTTCTGAGGGAAGGGGTTGCTGAGTAATTTTTTTTTAAAAGGGTACAGTAGGCCAAATAAGTTTGGGAATCTCTACAAAGTAGAGAGGGAAAGCAAAAAAAATAAAGAAAGTAAAAGAAAATCTGCTTCAGTCTGCACTTAGGGTTCATCAATTCTCTCTATGGAGGTGGAGAGCATTTTTCATCATGAGTTCTTTGGAACTGTCATGGATCACCATATTGATCAGAATAGCTAAGTCCTTCACAGACAATCATCATCACAGTATTGCCGTTACTTTATACAACATTCTTCTGGTTCTGCTCATTTCATTTTGCATCAGTTCATTTAAGTCTTTCCAGATTTTTTCTGGGACTGTCCCTTTTGTCTTTCTTATAGGATAGTAGTATTCTCATACATTCATACACTATAACTTGTTCATTCATTCCCCAATTGATGGGCATTCCCTCAGTTTCTCTTGTTTTTTTATATTCTTTTTAAATTTTTTTTTAATTTTTTAAAAATTAAATTTGTTTATTTACTTTTAGTTTACAACAGTCAGTTCCACAGTCCCTTGAGTTTCAAATTTTCTCCCCCTTCTTCTCCTCCCTGCCCCCCCATCATAGCAGCATGCACTCGAATATAGGATCTATAAATATCTTCACATTAATCATTAGTCAGGTTGTAAAGAAGGATTATAACTCATGGAATGATCAGTGGGAAAGAGGAAACAAAACAAAACAGGAAAAAGAAATACAGCAAGTAGTTTGTTTTAGTTTGCATTCAGACTCCACATCTCTTTCTCTGGATGTGGATATCTCTTTTGATCACAAGTCTTTTGGAGTTGTTTTATAACCTTACATTGCTGAGAGGGACCCAGTCTATTGATCACATCACATATACATTGTGTCTGTGACTGTGTACAAATTTCTCCTGGTTCTGCTCTTCTCACTCAGCATCAGTTTATATAAGTCTCTCCAGGTTATTATGAAGTCTGTCTACTCCTCATTTTTTATAGCACAGTAGTATTCCATTACATTCATATACCACAACTTGTTCAGCCATTCCCTAATTGATGGGCATCCCTTCCATTTCCAACTCTTTGCCACCACAAAAAAGAGTTGCTGTAAATATTTTTGTACCTATGGCTCCTCTTCCCACTTCTCTGACAGTTTCTATTCTTGGCCACTACAAAAAGAGCTGCCAAAAATATTTCTTGTACATAGGGGTCCTTTAGAAGGAGAACTGTGTTAAGAAAACCCAGGAAGGAGAGAGTATTCTGAAGGTAGATGTGATCAGCAGTGTGATAAATGCTACAGAGAATTCAAGAATGATGTCTGGGAAAAAGCCATTGGATTAGGCAATAGATTATCCCCAAGGGATAAGTGGGCAAAAGATGTGAACAAATAGTTCTCAGAAGAAGCATTATAAAGTCTAAACAACCATATGAAAAAATGTTCCAAATCACTAATAAGAAGAAAAATAGGGGGCGGAGCCAAGATGGTGGAGTAGAAACAGCATTTCCAATGTGCTCTGCCCCACACAAAATTCAAACAATGTGAAAGGGAGCTCCGAACAACTTCTGGAGCCACAGCACCCACAGAACGGCACAGAGAAGCTAACCTCCTGCTGAGGACAGCCCAGCAGCCCTGCAGGGAGCGGCCAGCGCAGCGCTCTGAGAGCAGGCAGCACAGCGCACTGGGAACCTACAGCACAGCCCGCAGAGCCGAGCCCAGGTCCGCGGTTTTAGCCCCAGGGCGGCCGGGCCTTCAGCCGGCTGGTGGGACCCCAGAACACCAGCAATTGTGGCGACTCCAGAATTATCAGCACAGATATGCCTAGGACAAAGTGAGAGGTTAGTGCCCTATGGACTTTGGGACCAGTATTTGGGGAACACCTGGCTTCCTCCCCTGGGGGCAAAAAGCTGCTGAAGAAACAGCTGCACAGAAGCCATTTTGCAGCGTCAGTAGTGGCTCTAGCTCCTGGTCTGCTAACTGTAGGAAGATCCAGCAATCAGTCTGGGGGTTAATCACTTTTGCTTTAAACTGCCTGGATCTGGATTGTGGTCTGGGGGGGAAGTTTGGGGTGGGTATCCAACTTGCCAGAGTGGGTGGAGGCTTTACAGAGGCCACCCAACTGGCAGAAGTTGTGAAAACCCCACGTTTGGGCGGAAGCTCCCCTGTCTGGTGGCAGAGTCCTACTGTGGCAACAAGCCCCAAAATCAAGTAATTAAGGGGCAATATGCCTAGGCAAACGAAACAAAATAAACAGAAAAGTTCAACATTGGACTCCTATTTTAGGGGCAAAGAGGCTCAAAGCATGGAGGAGGACTGTGAGATCAGAACTCCTGCACCAAAAGCCCTAAATGAAAATACAAGCTGGCTACAGGCCATAGAGGACCTTAAGAAGCAGATAAGAGAAGTGGGGGAAAATTTGGGAAGGGAAATGAAAAGATGCAAGAAAAGTATGAAATGACAGTCAACAGCCCAATTGAGGAAAATAACACCTTAAAAATAGACTAACTCAAATGGCAAAGGAGGCCTAAAAGGGCAATGAAGAGAAGAATGCCTTAAAAAGTCAAATTTGCCAGATGGAAAAAGAATCTCAAAACTTCAAAAGTTCACTGAAGAGATTCATTCTTCAGAGTTAGACTGGAGCAAATGGAAGCTAATGACTTTATGAGAAATCAAGATGCTGTTAAGCAGATCCAAACAAATGAAAGATTAGAAGGCAATGTGAAATATCTCATGGGAAACCACTGACCTGGAAAATAGATCCAGGAGAGACAATTTAAAAATTATTGGACTACCTGAAAGCCATGATCAAGGAAAGAACCTAGAAATCACCATTCAAGAAATTCTCAAGGAAAACTGCCCTGATGTTTTAGATCCAGAGGGCAAAATAGAGGTTGAAAGAATCCACAGATCACCTCCTGAAAAGATCCCCAAAAGAAAACTCCCAGGAATATTATAGCCAGGTTCCAGAATCCCCAGATCAAGGAGAAATACTACAGCCAGGAAGAAACAATTTCAATATTGTGGAAACACAATCAGAATAGCACAGGACCCTGGCAGCTTCTATATTGAGGGATAGAAGGGCATGGAATATGATATTCCAGAGGGCAAAAGAGCTGGGAATGAACCTAAGGGTCACCTACCCAGCAAAACTGAGTATCTTGTTTCAGGGAAAATATGGTCATTCAGTGAATAGAGGACTTTCAAGCATTCTTTGATGAAAAAACCAGAGTTGAATAGAAAATTTGACATTCAGACACAAGAAGCAAGAGATGCTTGAGAAGGCAATCAAGAAAGAAATCAAAAGGAACTTATCAAAGTTGGACTATTTACAGTCCTTACATGGAAAAACAATAACTGTGTTTGATGAAACCTTTCTCATTATGAAAATAATTGAAGAAGGGTACATGGCATATGTTCACAGGTATACATGGATAGAGGGCACAGGTTGAATTTGATGGGAAGGGATGATTATTATATTTTTTTTTTGGAGGGCAATTGGGGTTGGGTGACTTGCCCAGGTTCACGTGGCTGGGTTTTTGTTTGTGTGTTGGGTGTCTGGGGCCGGATCCGAGCTCGGGTCCTTCTGGCTCCGGGGCTGGCTCTCTGCTCACTGTGCCACCTAGACGCCCCAAGGAAGGGATGATTCTTAAGGGGTGAAGTCAAGAGGTGAGAGAGGAAAGTGGCAAGAGGAGATGGAGAGAGACAGGGTAGGGCAAACTATCTCATGTAGAAGAGGCAAGGGGAAATAGTTGCAGGGGAGGGGAAGAACAGGAAGGCAAAAAGGCAAAAGCATATTCTCATTGAAGTTGGCTCAAGGAGAGAAACACATACATACTAAATGGAATATCTTACCCTCACTCACTCTCCTGAGTAGGGGAAAGGGGATGAGAGGGGGGATGATGGAGGGGAGGGCATTCTGGGGAGAGGGGAGGTTAGAAGTACCCACTATCAAAGAGGGACAGGATCAAAGTAGGGAATGGACCAGGTGGGAGGTGAGACAGGTGGGAGGGAAATATAAGCAGTCTTTTACAATATTATCTACTATGGTAATGTTTTTCATAGATATACATGTACAACACATACTGAATTGCTTATCTTCTCAGAGGGAGTGGGTGACAAGGGAGAAAGGGAATGGATCTGAAAATCGAAGTTTTAAAATTAAATGTTTCATAAGATGTCCAGGCAGTGGGGCTCAGAGATTCACCTTGCCCTAATGGCAAAGTCGAAGGGGGTATGGGAGAAGATCTGGGAGAGAGCAGATTGGATGAGGGGATATCTAGTGGGACTGCTATTCTGGGGTGGTGGGTAGGGAAAAAATGGGGGAAAGATGTAACTCATAATCTGGTGGAAATGAATGATGTAAACCAGAAGTTAATAAAGCATTTGTTTAATTAAAAAAAAAAGAAGAAAAATAAAAAATCAAAACAACTCTGAGGTTTCATCTCATAGCCAGCAAATTAACTCAGAGTTGGAGGTGGAATTGAAATACTAATTAATAGTCTTATTGGAGAGCTGTGAATTGATCCAATTATTCTGGCAAGCAATTTGAAATTGTGCTAAGAAAGTGACTAAAATGTCCATATTCTCTAGCCCAGGCTAACTGATTGCTAGCCAGAGCTCCTAAGGAAGGCAAAGAAAAAAAAGGTTCTACCTATACCAAAAAATGTATAGTAACATATTTTTTTTAGTAGCAAATAACTGGAAATGAAATAGATGCCCTCTGAATCAGGAATAACTTAGCAAATTATTGTACATGAATGCAGTGGAATATTATTATGCTATACAAATACATTGTTAGGAGAGCTGTGAATTGATACAACCATTCTTGAAAGGAATTTGGAACAATACCCCAAAAGTCGCTAAACTGTACCTAACCTTTGACCAGGTGATTCAGATCAAAGGTAGAAGGAAGGGATCATATGTACAAAAACATTTGGAGCAGATTGTTTTTGTTGTAGCAAAGAATTGGAAAAAAAGTTAGTGTCTATCAATTGAGTAATCTGGTCTACAAATGCCATGGAATGTTAATGAATAGTAAGAAATGTTGGATGTGATGAATTCAGAGGAACCTAGGAAAATTTGTATGAATTGATGTAGAAAGAAACAATCTACACAATGACCACAATAATGTAAAATAAGGCAATTTTTAAAGACCAAAGAACTCTGGGCAATGCAGTGATCAATCAAGATTTCAGAAGACTAATGAAACATTCTTCGCACACTTTGGTGGAGATGAATTTGAGGTACAAAATGAGACACACATGTTCAGAAGTGGCTAATGTTTCCAAATGTTTTATGTGACTGTACTTGTTACAGAGGGTAGTGTGGTGGAAATAAATAAATAGTGATATAGAGATGCAAAACAAAGTGTCAGTAAAACATTTAAAAAGAAGACTAAAACCAACAAAAAAAGTTTAGAAAGGAATACACAGTATCATTGACACCATGATGTTAACTTTAATAGGCTTTTTAAAAAAATAAAACTTTGAGATCTTTTGTTCTTATATCAACCACATCTCCCAATCTATCTAAACCTCTCTTCCCCCTCTAAGAGAGCCATCTCTCATAATGGAGAATAAAAATGAGGAAGAAAGATAGTTTAGTAAAACTAACCAACTTAACAAAAGAGTCTGACATTATATGGAATGTTCCACAGCCACAGTCTGCACAGTAGGGAGGAGGTGACTTGGGACCAAAGGTTTGTCATGATAATTTTCCAGTTTTCCATTTTGATTATTTTGTTATTGTTGCTCTTTCCATTTCCATAGTTGTGATCACTGTGCATTTTGTTTTCCTTCTTCTGTTTATTTCACTCTGATCAGTTCGTGTAAATCTTTCCATTCTTCTCAGAATTCATGCTATTCATCATGTCTTACAGCACAGTGATATTACATTGCATTTATCTACTACAACTTTTTTTTTTAAAGAAGTAAATAGGAGCTGAAAAAGTGGAGACAACCCATGTAGACAGCTAAGATGGGAGTCCTAAGTCAATAGTTATTATAGCTGACTCCAAATCTGTGCTGCTGGGAAGAGCTAAGGCCCTTTGCAACGGGGAGACTTTGAGACCCCGTGTTATCTGACTTCCAACCTCATCATTCAACAGAAAGTGCTCTCTCCAAAGTCACCAATGATCTTCTAGTCAACAGATCCAGTGGCCTTTTTGCAATCATCTTCCTTCTTGAACTCATGGCAATATTTGACATTGTTGACACCCTCTCCTCCTGGATATTCTCTCCTTCTGGGTTTTCAACAAGCTGCTTTTTTGTCTCCAACTCTACCTTGTTGGCACAGCATCCATGTTACTAACTGTAGGTGTACCCCAAAGCTTTGTCTTAGGGCTCCTCTTTCTGGGTTCAATTATCATCCTTATTATGTGTGACTTCCAGGTCTGTCTAGCCAACCATTGCCTCTCTCCTGAGCTCCAGACCTGTATACCGATTGCCTAGTGGAAATTTCTTTCTTTTAAAAATTTTTCCTTTTTATTATGAACTTCAAAATCATAAGCAAAGATGAACATTTCAGTACACACAAAAAAGATTGCATATGAAGCCATGAACTTGCTTCATGTACAGATACTGTTTTTAAAAACAAATCTACGTGGAATTTAACACCATAGCAACAAAATTTCCATTTGTATTGACTTCTGAACTGTTTCTATTTCTTTTATGTGCTTTCAGAATGTTTTACTGATGATCCTTTTATTTTTGCATCTTTAATGCTGCCCACCCTTCACCCTGCAATAAAACACCCTCCATTTTAATGAAAAGTTATAATCAAGCAAAGCAATTAATTTCAAACATTGGCCATGGTGAACACATATGTCTCATTCTGCACTTCCAGTTCATCACCTTTCTGTCAAGAGGTGGGAACCACAATTCATCAGCAGTCTGCTGAGGTCATTATTGATCTGAGTTCCGCAGTCTTTCAAGGTCCTCCAGCCCTTACATTACTGTGGTCATTGTATAAATTGTCTTCCTGGCTCTGCTCATTTCAGTCTGCATTAGTTCATACAAGTCTTCCCAATCTTCTTTGAATCTGTCATATCCATTGCTTCTTATGATACAATAGTACTTTATTACATTCACACACTATTCATGTTCAGCCATCATTGATGGGCACCCTCTTTGGTTCCATTTCTTCACTATAACAAAAAGTGCTGTGATGAATATTTTTTTGCATATGTTTCCCCATCTTTAAGGTCTTCGATGCTTCGGGGGTGGCACAGTATATGCCCCTTTGGGTGGCATCGCTACATAATTTATTGACTTTGTGGTCATAGTTTTAGACTGCTTTCTTGAAGGGAGAGACAAATTGACCACTCCAACAATATCAGTATGCCTGATCACAGCCTCTCCAACAATTGTCATCCTCCCCTCTTTTTAGCCATTTTTTACCTATCTGATGGTAATGTTGCAGAAGCTCAGAGTTGTGTTAATTTCTCTTGATATTAATGATTGAGAGCATTTTTTCCCATTTAGCTGTTGTTAGATTTCCTTTCGTAATTTGAAATCTGCTTGTTTCCTTTAACTATTTATCACTTAGAAAATGGTTCGTGGGGGCGGCTAGGTGGCACAGTGAATAGAGTACCGGCTCTGGAGTCAGGAGGACCTGAGTTCAAATCTGGCCTGAGACACTTAACACTTACTAGCCGTGTGACCCTGGGCAAGTCACTTAACCCCAACTGCCCTACCTTCCCCCATCTAAAAAAGAAAAAAAAGAAAATGGTTCTTGCTATATAACTTTGAAACCTAGTCAGTGAGATGGTATGATGGATAAAACACTGGACCTAGAGCCTGGAAGTCTCATGTCAAATCCAGTCTTACTACTTGCTAGCTATATGACCCTGGACAAGTCACTTAACCTTTCTCAGCTTCAATTTCCTCATCTGTAAACTGGGAATAATAATAGTAGTCTCTATCTCTCAAGTTGTAAGGATAAAATGAAATAATATTTGCAAAGTACTTTCTAAACCTTAAAGAGCCATATAAATGTTAGCTATTATTATTTAACTTCAACTCCTTACTTTCAACCCCACCTGTACCCCCATATCTGATTTATTGCCAAGTCTTGCTTTTACTTTCACAACCTCACTCCTGTGTGACCCCTTTTCTCCTCTCATGTATCCATTACCTTGGTGCCAACCCTCATCATGCCTGAAATATTGAAATGGCCTTCTGATTAGTCCCTGTGCCTCAAGTGTCTCCCCACCCTGTCCATCTTCCACTTAGCCACCAAAGTGCAAGTCTGACTATTCCTGTGGCTTCTTATTCCCTCAAAGATCAACTATAAAACCCTGTTTGGTTTGTAGAGCCCTTCCTAGACTGGTTTCTTCCTCCCTTTCCAGTCTTCTTACACCTTATCCCTCTTGACATTTCCAATGACATCGGTCTCCTTGTTGATCTTCACACAAGTTGCTTCATCTTCTGACTCTGGGTATTTTCATTGGCTGTTCCCCATGCCTGGAATGTCCTGCCTCTTCATCTCCACCTCCTGGTTTCCCCAGATTCCTTTGAGACTTAACTCAAATCCCTCCTTCTGCAAGAAGCTTTTCCTAGTCCCTATTAGCACCTTCCCTCTGAGCTTAGGTCCAGTTTATCATATGTGTGTATAATATATGTATATGGAGAAAGAGGGAGAGAGAGAGAGAGAGAGAGAGAGAGAGAGAGGTTATACATCATTTTTTGTATGTTGACTTTGATTAGAATGTGAATTCCTTGAGTGCAGGTATTTTTTACCATACAGTAAGTGCTTAATAAATACTTGTTGACTTGACACTTCCAATTCTAATTGAATTGATTTTGCTTGTGTAAAAGCTTTTCAGTTTTTCCTATTAGACATTTGTAATGTTAAGGGAATTTTAAGATCTTCCCAGCCCCTTAATAGACACATATAGCCCTGGCCCAGAGCTAAACAGGCTCTGGGCTATGGGGAGTTTCCAATTAAATGCTGGGACATAAAGATTTTCAGGCTCCTTGCACCCAGACAATTAGATGCCAATTTTTTTACATATTCTGAGAAGTTGGCATTTTGTTTTGAGGTTTGCTCATGAGAAGGATCTTTTGATTTCCTGGTCGAGACTTTGAGTGGTCATTTGTTAAGAGCCCCCCAACTGCTTAGATGTCTGTGCTCCCTCAATCTAGTGATGTATGTAAATTGTATAGCAATATTGCTTTACTTAGACAGTTGGAGCCCTGTCTGTTGGTCTTTGTGCTAATTTCTCTGCTTATATTTTCTCAAAGTTCAAAGTGCTGACCTATCCCCTGAACTAGTGAATGTAATTAAAAGTAGGATTGTTAACCCCTTTTTGAGCAATTTTTCCTTTACAAGCAGATCAAAAAACCTGTGCTAGCAGGCCATCCTGGGTCTGCTAGGGTGCTTTCTACTACATTTCTAACTTAACACACTGGAGACATCTCAGATGTCCCAAATAGAACTAACCTTTTATGTAAACCCATTCCTCTTCCAGACTTTTTGTTCCTGTCCAGGGCACCACCAATTTTCTAGTTACCTAGGTTCACAGAGCTAGCCTCGATTCTTTCTTACCTTACATATCTAATCAATTACTAAATCTTGTTGATCCTACTTCTTCAGCATCTCTTGCCTCTGCTCCCTTCTCTCCACTCACATGGCTGCCATCTCCTCAGTTCAGATCTTTATCACTTCTCAGTTCAGCTAGTGTAATGGTCTCCTCTTTGCCTCAAGTACTTCTGCCTCTACAATCCATCCTCCACATCAGTGCCAAAGTGGTTTCCCTAAAAGTCATATCACTACCCTACTCACAAACTCTAACAGCTTCCTTTTACCTCCAGGATCAAAAAATCAACTCTTCTGACATATAAAGCCTATCACATACCTAAGAAAGAACTTTCAGAAGAATTGCTGGGAAAACTAGGAATAATCTGACAGAAATTAGGATTAGACCAGCAACTCACACTATATACCCCAATAAACTCAAAATGGACATGTGACTCTAATATTAATGACCAGACCATAAAAAAATTAGAAAAGAACCAGATTAGGTGCTATTCTCAACTATGGCTAGGAGTGAATTCTTAATTGAATAAGGGATAGATGTAACTGTAAAAGATAAAGGAGGTAATTTGCATGACACAAAATTAGAAAGCTTTTGCATGAATAAAATAAGGCCCTTCACAACCTGCCTGTAATTTACCTTTCCAGACTTATCATTCATTACTATTACTTATTATAGATTACATTATTATACATTCACTCACTCTACAATTTAGTCAAACTAACCTTTATTTTAAATTATTGCTCTTTTTCCTCTTTGCTTCCATCTCTTGGAATACATGATTTCCTTCAGAGCTCAGTATATATACCACCTCCTACGTGAGGCCTTTCCTAATGGCCTCAGCTGCCACTGACTCCCCATCCCAACCAAATTACCTTATGTTTTTTGGTATCTATTTCTATTTGTACATGTTGTCTTCCCCAATAGAATAAAAGCTCCCAGATGGCAGAGATTTTAGTTTTTTTCTCCCTTTGTACACCTAGTGCCATTGTACCTGGTACACAGTACATAATTAAAAATTGACCAACTGAGACCTCCCATCAGGAAAAGCAGAATGAAATTGGGGGATGATTATTTGAAATGTAAAGGAGGGCATGGATTGTCTCAATGAAGATTAGGTAGGTAGAATTGAAAAAGATGGGGTAGAGCAGGTAGCAAGCCATGGGCCTGGCCCATGTGCTCTTTAGCCATTCCCTTCCCCATCCTAGGGAAATCTTGAAAAAGTGCTTAAAGATATTGGTACAAGGGGTGGCTAGGTGGCGTAGTGAGTAGAGTGTCGGCCCTGGAGTCAGAAGGACCTGAGTTCAGATCTGGTCTCAGATACTTAATGCAGACACAAACAAAAACCTAGCCATGTGACCTTGGGCAAGTTACTTAACCCCAATTGCCCTCCAAAAAGCAAAAAAAAAAAAAAAAGATATTGGTACAATTGAGTCCAGGCCAAACCCTTTAGCTAATCTGATTATAACTTTCTGCAAACATCTCAGAAGCAAAGGAGTCAGGAGTTAATTCTGGGACAGTTTTGTTTGGGGTTTCTGAGAGGAGGCAGGATTTTAGCTTTTTAAAGAGGTTATACAGAGCAGGTTTTTTTGTTTGTTTGTTTGTTTGTTTTTGCAAAGATCTGGAGTATTGGACTTAAAAAAAGATACATATGATTGTAAAATGTAGAAATTAGTGTTAAAGCAATTTTCAAATTGAATTTCATTGCATATAAATTGGCTTTTTGAAGGAATGTGATAAAACATGTGAAGGTATTATATTTGGGTATAAATGTAATAATGCTAAGGAAATTTTTGTTTTAAGTGGAAAATCTGAAATTGGGTGGTTATTACATTTGAATTTAAAGATGGGCATTGATCATGGTGAAGATATAAATTGCTGTTGTGAGAGATGACTCACAGTGAAGTTTCCTCATTTCTTTTAACTCCCTGTTACATTCCTGTCTCTTCTCCATACTTTGTAATCCTTTCGAGTAACTCATGATTTCCCAGAAACGAGGCAATTTGAAAGAATACCATACCAGTCCACTTCTGATTGGGCACTTCCAAATTTGGTGAAAGGAAATACATAATGAAGAATTGAAACTGCTTTGCTCCAATTAGAAAGACTGTGAGCTTGCCTCACAAGCCAATGGTGAGGTAGGAAAGATGGAGTTAAGATCAGGACAAGAGAAGCCTTTGAGCTTCCATATGTTGCACTCCCTGGCAGATGTCATTTGAGCAATAGGGGCAGTGCCCTTTCTCATGAGAAGAAATAAAGACCTTTTCTGATCTCAGACTCAGACTCTGAATTTTTTCATCTCACACACTGTAATTTGTAATTATTACTAGAACCAAAAGAAGCAGTTAGAATATTGACCCAGCATATTTTAAACTGACCTGAGTATAATAGGTGATTTCAAACTGCTTGTAAACTTTCCCAGGAAAATGTGAATGTGAACAGAAAACTGAAATATTAAGAAAATTTATAAATTTGTGGATAATATTTCCTTTTAGAGGGCCAAGGGTATTAGAACTTAGAAATGTATAGTTATATGATCAAAAAGGTATATATTGTTATTTGGCATTAAGAATGAACTATATGGCCTTTTTTTTTTTACTTATTTACCTTAGTTTACTGTTAAGAATTATACTGTTGGAGGAACAGGAAAATAATGAATGGGGCATTCTGACTATGTGTTATAATATTTTAAAGTATTGTAATTTAAGAAATCATAAGTTTCCAAATGTGTCCTTGTTTAAAAGGAAGTTTTAGTGAAATGTGTGAGATTGTTAACCAAGTTATCTAAAGTTATTGTATAAATCAAGTATTTACAAAAGTATGTTTGGGAAAAGTAATTCTATGTGAAGAAAAGACCCTGTGAATCCTCCTGTAAGTTTTGTCAATTATATGGAGAATGTTTCATGACCAGAGAATTTAGGGACTGTGTGGTGGTTAACAATATCACCTTTGGTATGAGGTGATGGGGAATAGATTAGCAGATCAGAGGACTAAGGAGGCTACCCTGTCCATAGAATCTATGAAGATGTGTATGTCAATTCCCCAGGTCCCTAAGGTCATAGAAGCTGAAAAGAAAGATTTTACCAAGTTTGGGAAGATTGAAACTGAGCAAGGCCATTGATTATTGCTTGATGGGAAAGAAATGGTTAATCAACAAATCATGAGAGATAATTTTTGTTTATTTTTACATCAAGGAAGCCATTGAGGCACGTAAGCAATGTATAACCTACCTTTTAGGAAGTACAGACTGAGAACAGGCTGGGAGACACAAGATAAGGGAGACAAGGAAAGTTTTATGGCCCAGGATGGGGAAGCAATCTCATCATTCCCCACTCCCTTCTTCTCTTCCTCTTCCTTAGTTAAGCCCTAGGAAAAGAAAGCAGGGAGACAGGAACCTATATTAGTTCTCATCCCCTCCCTTGATCAGAGTCTGCCTGTCTCCTGACTGGGGAGGAGCAACAGCAGTAGATCTAGGTGCTGGAAAAAACCCTCAAGGAAAGTGGCTCCTACCTGATGAGAGTGAGGTACTGAATAAGCCTAGTATGAGACAGTTTTACAACACCTACACCAGGGCAGCCATTGGGATGTCCAGAACTTGTGTGATGCAGTCTTAACCTGGTATATATGTCCTGGAACATACACATTGGCATGCCAAATGTTGAAGGACAAACAAATACAGCCAACGCCAGACTCCAATGGGAGGGCAACCTCCCGGTATCAGGCCCTTTCAAAGTATAGAGGTGGACTTCACTGAGGTGCCCCCAGTAGGACGACTAAGATACCTGTTGGTCATTGTGGATCATCTCACATTGTGGGTGGAAGCCTTCCCTCTTGCACAGACTACTGCCTCTACAATTATTAGAACCTTGTTGGAACAAATAATCCCAAGATATGGGCTGGTGGAGCATATAAACTTGGACCAAGGGACCCATTTCACAGCAAAAGTTTTACAATCCATTATGAGAGTTTTAGAGATATCCTGGGTACCCCATGCCCCCTGGCATCCTCCTTTTTCTGGCAAGGAAAGAAACAATTAACTAAACTAATGGTGGATACTCATTTGCCCTGAACAAAATGGTTACCCCTAGTACTCCTTAGGATCAGGATGAAGCCCATTGGCTTATCCCTCTAGGAATCTCTTTATGGTCACCACATCCTGCACTCACCCTGAAAGATAGTTTCCTTAGGGAATATATACAATCTCTAACACATCAATTATCAGTGCTATGAAAGAAGGGAATGATTGCTCAAACATGTCCCCTAGGGTTTCCAGTTTCTAGGGTCCAGCCTGGTGACTGGGTGTTGATCTGAACCTGGACAGGGGAAAAGCTGGCTCCTGCCTGAGAAGGTCCATACCAGAGCCTCCTCACTGCTGACTCTGCTGTTTAAACCAAAGAAAGAGGTTGGACTCATCATGCCCAAGTGAAAGGACCGGTGCCAACCCTGACACAGTGGACTGTGGTATCACTTGATCCCGGAACCTTAAAACTGACTTTGAAAAAAGGGATCGACCCATTCATGACGGAGAGAACTATTGTGGTTTTATTATTTCTGTTGATGCTATTCCCTTGCTTTGCTACAGGTATTTTTTTTGCCTCTGGCCGGTAGGCCTTAGTTCTGGGATTAGCATGTTGTCCTCCTCCCCCTAACTGAGAGAATCGGTATATACAATTAATGGAGAGTGTAGCAGAAAGTTTTAATTTAACCAATTGCTGGATTTGTGGTGGGCCTTAAGGAGGGCCTGAAAGTTGGCCCTTGGTCCCTATACCATTAAGTCCTGCATGGGTTCTTAGCAGATCAAGCCACCCAAACCAGGGAGGTAGCACTTAGGAAGGAGGTGTCTGTGGGAAGCTAAACCTTTCCAGTTGTGTAAAAATCGATAATAATGGGAAAGTAGTTAAAGGTCATTACCACAAACATAACGAAATTGGCACACTGTTCTGGTCCAGACAAGGAATTCTCCCTTCATTACCTCTGGGATTTCCTGGTTTAATGGGTCCTGGTGGAAACAAGCCCTCTGGTTCCTCCTGATGACTTTTAGTAGAATTATCCTACTCCCAGTGTGTCTGCCCTGTATGATGCAACTGATAATGAGAATTGCTAAAGACTCCTTGTCCTATTTGGTGAAAACGGAAGGGAAGGGAGATATTAAATTGATGGTTCTGAAAAGTCATGGTTGGCTGCCAGTCTGAAACTACCCTGATAGGGATTCTCAAGAAGAATTAGTGGAAGAGATCTTCCAACAATGGTGTGAGGAGTTGTAAGAAATAGAAGGGGGAATTGTGAGGGATGATTTCTCAGAAGTGACACCTCCTCAAAATGGTTAATAGTTTTTGTATTATTGAAACACAGTTTACTCCCTTATAGAATTAACCTAAACTATGCAAACTCTTGCACAACTTCCACTTGCAAACTGTCGCCTTTTCTTGTCCTTTGTTCTTTGTTGCTGGGGAAGATTCAGGAGAATAGATTGTGCCCCCTGAAGCCCAGTCAGTGGGATAAGGGGAAGGGGGGCAGTGAGGGGGTGGGGTTCTCGTTAGGGTTTAAAAAGGCCTTGCTTTCCGGTATCAATTTGTACTTCCCTGGCCCACATCATTAGAATGACAAGGGTGGGGGGGGCGGTACCCTTTCTCATGAGAAAGCAATAAACTTATTTCTGCTTTCAAGTATCTACATCTTTGTATTGATTTTTTTGGTGGTGGTCTCTGTCCCATACACTGCCCTATCTCCATCAGGACCAAGAGGAGATGAAATTCTGAAATCCTTCTTACCTAAACATAGGAGGTCAGATCTGACTAAAACTAAAGCCCCAGAATTAAAATGAACCAATTCTAGCCTCTGCCACTGGGGGGCGGGACATCACCATCTTCCTCTCTAATGTGATTTGGATAACTAGTCCCCAAACTGTGCCCCTCTGCAGGAAGACCACAATTCCAACTGACTTAAAGAAGAACCTTTTTTTATATCTGATGTCAGCGAGAGAAGGCAGCTTGCTGTGCTGGAAAAAGCCTTGGAATGGAAGTTGGGGGAGTAGCTTCTAACCCTGGTAGGATTTTTCTTTCTATAAAATCCATCCATCCATCCATCCATCCATCCATTCATTCATTCATTCATTCATTCATTCAATAAACACTAATTAAGTACCTACTGAGTGCACTTTAAATGCCTGCTTGAGGAACTTCTATTTGAAAAACAATAGGAAGTCATCAGCACTTTTTAACAAGGGAGTGACAAAAACCTTTAGGATTATAACGTACTTTTTGTTGTTTAATCATATCCAACTCTTTGCTGCCCCTTTTGGTGGTTTTCTTGGCAAAGATACTGGAAGGGGTTGCCATTTCCTTCTCCAGCTCATTTTACAGATGAGGAAACTGAGGCAAGCAGGTTAAATGACTTGCCTAGGGTCACATAGCTAATAAGTGTCTGAAGTCAGGTTTGAACTCAGGTCTTCCTAACTCCAGGTTCAGCACTTTATCCACTGAGCCACCTAGCTGTCCTAATCAGTACTTTGGAAATACGAATTTGGCAGCTGGGTGGTTGGATTGGAGAGGAAAGAAATCAGAGGCTGATAGACCAGTTCTGAGGTTACTGAAATGGTCCAGACTAATCTTCAGGTGATGCCAGCTGACTGCCCATCCCAAGCTACTACAGTCTCCAAAGAATCAAAATGGGACTTGACCTACAGGGCAATGTAGAGATGAAGAATGGGCGCAAATAGGTGGTGGCATTTTCCCAGTGATGATTTGTGAGCAGGGAAGTGATATCATCTGGGAAATGCATGATGGGAAAAGGAGGTGTGTAGTTTGGGGGATGAATGATCAATAGGCAGAGTGCTGCACTGGTAGCCATGTTAAAAGACATGCAGGAAAACATTCACTTGGGTGGAGGCAGGTAAGTAGCACAGGATTCTAGAGTGTTAGATCATGTTGGACTTGGAGTCAGGAAGAACCCAGTTCAAATCCTGCCTCAGACTCTTACTGGCTGTGTGACCTTGGGCAAGTCACTTAAACTCTGCCTCAGTGTCCTCATTTGTAAAATGGGGATTATAATAATAACCATTTCACAGAGTTGTGAATATCAAGAGATAAGAAATATTAAATGCTTCACCAACCACAAAGTACTATATAGATGTTAGGTGTTTTTATTATTATTAATTATTTCGATTCACTATGAGACAACTAGGTGGTGTAGGGGATAGAACAAGGATCAAAGATGAAATGTGTAAAGTTTTTAGCACAGTGGCCTGCACAGAGTAGGTGTTTCATCAGTACTTGTTCCCTTCCTTCCTTCCTTCCTTCCTATGGAGGATCTCTGGGAGGACAAGCATGGGTGGAGGAAAGAATGAGAAGGGAAAGATGGGGTGTAGTCTCCACTGGTCAAAACAGTGCCCACTTCAGTGAGACTGAAAAGGTTGGATGAGATGACTTTTCAGAACTGGGAGTAGAGTTCCTGTCCAGCCTCTTGGAGGTACTCTGGAGGTCCTACTGCGACGGGACAAAGGGAGAGCACCAGACTTATCCCCGACCTTTGGTGATCAGGTTTTCAGGGCTCTCCTGAATCATAAGACTGTGGTTGACCCATAAGGGACCACATCAATCAAGCAAGCAACAATAAACCTACTATGTGCCAGATGCTGAGCTATGTAAAAACAAAAAAGCTTATATTTTATCAGGGGAGACAAAAAATACATGTATGAATATATGAAAAGTGTTAGAGTTAAAAATTAAGAATGCAAGGTTATAAGGGAGAAAGGTGCTAACATGGGGGACAGGGTAGAAAAGGCCTCTTGGAGATGCAGGCATTTGGATTTAACTTTGAAGAGAATTAGGGCTTTTAAGGAACGGAGGGAAAGACAGTACAAAGACATGGACACCAGAAATGGAATGGGATGTGTGTGTGTGTGTGTGTGTGTGTGTGTGTGTGTGTGTGTGTGTGTGTGTGTGTGTGTGTGTGTAACACCTACTAAGTCTGCCCATGTGGCAGCTAGGACATGAACAGGGCTTGACCACAGCTTTGTGGTCAGTGCTGCCCTCTCGTGGCTCCATTCGGGCAGCAGCTCCACCTTCCCCCACCCCAGCACCCAGCACTGGATAAGAATCCCATAAGTCAGAGGGCTGAGCCCGGGGCTTGGGTTGAAGGCAGCCCCTAATCTCTTTCTCTCAGAGTGGGGAGGATCAGTACATCCTGCACGTTATACCAAGTGGCTGAGGGCAGCAGAGGTGAGAAAAGGAGGCTTCCTTCACACCCAGATCCTCCCCTCTCCCCACTCCTGGGACTCTAAATGGAGACACAGCTCTTATTTTAGTTGGGAGAACAGCAGAAAGACAGGAATCTAGGGTAAGGTGTGGACCTGAGCTCTCTCTGCATGAGAGGAGAGATGGAAGGGGTCCTAGTCCCTGAGTCACACAAAGGGAAGAAGGAGGGAGGACAGCAGGAGAGGGGGTTCATGTTTGTATAACCTTCTCAACGAAGACAGTGGGAGGGAAGCCCAGGAGGGGCTGCTGGTAATAAAACCTGGCTGTGGGCTGTCCGCTCAGGCTGGAAGCTCAATGAAGCCAGAAACAAAGAGAAGAATGGATGCCTGGTTGGTGGGCCAAGGTCCCTCTAAGTTGGCTGGCTTACTCAGACTGAAGGGGGTGGCCAGTTCAAAGGATTGTTGTACTCAAAGGACAGGGCACAGGTCTCCCTGGACACCACTCCCTCCCTTCCCTTTCCACAAAAGAACACTGGGTACAGGTCAAATTCATTGTACATTATAGACATGTTCCCAAAAATGTTCACATAAATTCGATTTCAGTAATTCCCTCAATGCCAACTAACTTATATAAGCTAATTGAGCATGTCAGGCATGCTCGATATTAATGATTTAGTTTTCAATCGGCTTAACATAGGTCCTCTCTCTTGCTACCTTAGTTAATGCACTATAAAGAAACATCCCGAGAATTGTAACAGACCTGTACTGATGATCTATTCCATTTCAACACCTATGACCTAGGATAAGAAATGACACTTTCTCATCATGCTATAGGAGAATGCCCCATAAGTAAAGATTTGCATTATCCTAAGTCCATGGACCTGAGGCACCACAGGGTAGAATGAGACACACATTATCAGACAGAGCTGATGTGTGGCTTTCTTTTGATTGCCACCGAATGGGGAAGGGAAAACAACCTCATTTCCTTGGTAATTGGACTTAAGTGCTAATTTCATTTCAGTTATCTTTATTTGTAATAAATAATAAATAAGCTCTTTATTTGTAATAAATATACTTTATACAATTTGGAACTATGCCCAAAGAGTTACTAATCTGTGCATATCCTTTGACCAGCTATATCGCTCCTAGGCCTATACCCCCAAAGAAATCAAAGGAAGAAGGAAGGGATTATGCACTTTATATGTATAAAATATTATAGCAGCTCTTTTCATAGTAGCCAAAAATTGAAAACTAAGGAGGCACCTTCTTATTGGGAAAATAATTAACCATATTGTGGCATGTGAATTAATGGAATATTATCATGAATATTATCATGAAATGACAAGATGGACAGAAGCATCTGGGTAGTATGGTATATAGATAGAATGATGGAGCTGGAGTCAGAAAGACCTGAGTTCAAACCCTGCCTTAGAAACTTACAAGTTGCATGACCTTGGGTAAGTCATTTAACCTCTGTCTTCCTCAGTTTCCTTATCTCTTTTTTTTTTTGCTTTTTGGAGGGCAATTGGGGTTAAGTAACTTGCCCAAGGCCACACAGCTAGGTTTTTGTTTGTGTGTGTTAAATGTCTGAGGCCAGATCCAAACTCAGGTCCTTCTGACTCCAGGGCTGGGGCTCTACTCACTGCGCCACCTAGCCGCCCCGTTTCCTCATCTTTTAAGTAAGGATAATAGTAGTACCTGTATTTCAGGGTCATTGTGAGGATAAAATGAGGTAATATTTGTACAGTAATTTGCATACCTTAGGATGCTATATGCTATTGCTGCTACTACTACTATTACCACTTCTGACATTTTCAGAGAAAACTGGGTAGACCTCTGTGAACTGATGCAGGGCAAAGTGAGCAGAATTAGAAGAACAATTTATATAATGATAATAATATCATAGAGAAAAGCAGCCTTGACTTACATGAACTGATGCTGCATGAGGTGAGCAAAGCCAGAACTTTGTCCACAGAAACAACAACAGACTGATAATCAACTTTGATACTTGGCTCTTAACGGTACCATACAATGATCTAAGACAATTCCAAAAGACTATGTTGGAAAATGCTATCTTCATCCCCAGAAAGAACTATGGAGTCTGAATGCAGATCAAAGCAGACTATTTTCACTTTTTGTTTTTTGTTTTTTGTTTTATTTCTCGTGGTTTTTCCCTTTTGTTCTGATTCTTCTTTCACAACATGACTAATATGGAAATATTTTGATATGATTGTACATGTATAGTCTCCATCAGAACACTTGCCTTCTTGGGGAGGGGGGACAGGAGAGAGGGAGAAAAAATTTGAAACTCAAAATCTTATAAAAGTGAATGTTAAAAATTAAAAAGCAAATAAACACATATCATTTTAAAAAAGGAAACCATAAAAAGAACAACTTCAAAAAACTTTAGAACTCAGATCAATGCTATGAGAAGAATAAAGATGGGATGTGCCACTTATGAAAGAGAGGTCATGAACTTAAAAGATAGAGACATACATTTTCAGACTTGAACAATGTGGGAATTAGTTTTGCTAGACTATGAATCCATGTATTGAGGACTTTGTAATTTATTTTAATTTTTTTTTGTTATTCATTTGGAGAGAGTAATGAGAAGTAGAGATTGATAAAAGAAAAAGGGAAATATATATTATATATATATAATATAAATAGATCATTTTCTAGAAGGGCAAGGGGATGCATTCTGGGGAAAATTTTGATAATGTGAAATTAAACACATCAAAGAAAATATGTTTTTTAAAAATATGCTTTATTGTCAAATGTTTACTGAAAACTTGCTGCTTCTTAAGGGGTTGTGGTATCATGGGATAGGATGGACTGAATATCCCTATCGATGAACTAGAAATGAGCCGTATTCAGGTGTTCTTGTTCTGGGTGGGAACAAATCTGAGTCATCCTGCTAGTTATTAGAGAAAAGTTTCCCCATATTGAATTTGGTCTATTGGTCCTTAATGGACAAAATCATTGAATTATAAAGTTGGAAGTAACACTGGAGGCACTCCAGTCCACCCCCTGTCTAAAGCCTGAATCTTTGATACTGAATCTCCCATAAAGGAACTTTCCAGGTAAGCTTTTTGGAAAGTGAGTCACCATACCCTGATTAAACAATATGGTCAGTCTCTACTTTGGTGCATTGGGTTTGCTCATAGTGAAGCAGACCTATATTGCCCTAAGGGTCCTGGAAGATCCCTCCTGAGAAGGGAGAGACTGATTCACCAATGGTGTCTTACTGTTGGACTTTCCAGTCCATGACATTGCTCTCACTCTCATCAAACCCCAGAGACCAACCAAGATGGATATTTCCCCTAATCAGGTGTCCTAAAGAGCTTGTATAAGGATGGTGTCATCTCTGTCTTGATCATCTGACTGCTAGACCTTCCCCCACCAATATTTTAGAAGAGAAATCAAGGTAGAATGCTCACCTGGGTCACCTTTGAAAGAAGAAAAAGACAAGGGGGAAGTGGAGTCCTTGTTGCTGGGCAGGCAGCCTTATTATCTTCTTATTATCACCTTATCTCCTAAATCTGCAAACTCAGCTTCAGCTCAAAGATTCAATTCAACAAGCATTTATTAAGCACCTATGATGTGTCAGACACTGTGCTAAACACTAAGGAGTCAAACACAAAATGGAACAGTCCCTGCCCTCAAAGAGCTTACCTTCCACTGGGGAAGACAACATGTGCACACATAAGTATATATAAAATCGACCTGAAGTAATTTGTGGGGAAGGTAATGCTGATGAGTGGGGGAAGTAGGAGGGCCTCTTGTAGAAGTGGATACTTGAGCTAAGCTGGGAAGGAAGCTAGGAATGTTAAGAGATGGAGGTAAGAAGGGCATGGGGGACACAGTCTGTGCAGGAGCCTGGTGGTGGAAGATAAAATATGTATGGGAATCAGCAAATGTGAAGTTGAACTGGAATGCAGAGTAGGGTGGAATTAGCCTGGAATGATAGGTTGGAGCCATATTGTGAAAGGCTTTAAAATGTCAAAATGAGGATTTTGTATTTTTTCCTAGAGACAATTGGGAGCCGCAGGGGAGTGACATGGTCAGACCTTTGCTTTAGAAATTCCCTTTGGTAGCTTTACAGTGGGTGAATTGGAGAAGGAAGAGACTGAAGGCAAGAAAATAAATTATGAGTCTAAGTCCAAGTAAGATGTGTGATGAAGTAAAAAAAGGACTAGAAAGGAATGGGATCAGGTAGCTTTTATACCTATAGCAGGGAGGAAATTCTGAATCACATAGAGATAGAAGAGCTTTTTAAAAAGTTATTTCAATGACAAGAAACTGATGTTTTTACATAAAAAATCAATAGATTAAGAAAGAGAATTGTCAAATGGGGGTAAATTTTTGCTTACAATATCCCTAATGATGTTGGGGAGAGTATACTCCCAGACTTTTTTTTGTGGGGGGAGGGATGTTTTGTTGCTACTAGCCTTACTTTGCCACCTCAGTAAATACCTTTGCTTTGAGCTAATTGTATCTGGTGGCTGACAATTAAAGGGAAATGCACCAATAGGGGCTTGTGAACTATAGTTTTAGGAATATAAAGACAGAGAATAAGCTGAGATAGTAGCTACCCCTTGGTGACAAAATCTGTAGCTTTCAAGCACTGAGTTAGGAAAGTGACCCTAGTGGTCACTATCCTGATAGGTATTGTTGCAAAGAGAAGTAATCAGAACCAGCAGAATGATATATACAATGTTTACAATAGTCTAAACTAAAAGAACAGCAACAAAAAGAAAATGAACAATGTGTAATCATAACAACCAAGTTTGACTCCAAAGAATTGGGGGAAAAATGTACCTCCGGCCCTTAATTGCAGAGGTGAGAGACCATGGATGTGGAATGTTTCATATGCTGACAGAGTTGATATGTTGGTTAGTTTTACTGAAATTTTATTTTTTTTCTTTTATAAATCTTTAGTACAAGGGGTGGTTCACTTGATAGGAGAAAGTGGAGGGACATGAAAAATATATGGTAGGGGTGGGGAACATGCAACCTCAAGGCCATGTGACCCTCTAGGTCCTCAAGTGTGGACCTTTGACTGAATTCAAACTTCACAGAACAAATCCCCTTAATAAAAGAATTTGTTCTGTAAAACTTGGACTCAGTTAAAAGGCCCCACCCAAGGACCTAGAAGGCCACATGTGGCCTTGAGGCTGCAGGTTCCCCACCCCCTGATGGTATATAAAAATAAAGGTACCAATAAAAATAAGATCATTTAAAAAATAAAAATGAGATACTTTTTTTTTTGCTTTTTTGGGGGGGAGGCAGGGCAATTAGGGTTAAGTGACTTGCCTAAAGTCACATGGCTAGTAAATGTTAAGTGTCTGGGGCCGAATTTGAACTCAGGTCCTCCTGACTCCAGGGCTGGTGCTCTATTCATTGTGCCACCTAGCCGCCCTAATAATTTTTTTTTTAAAGCCATTATAAAGGCCTGAATTAAGGTGATGGCTATGTGAGTAGAACTACAATCAAAGAGACTTGGCAACTGGTTAGAGCAGGAAGGTAAGGTTGACACCAAGGTGGGAGCCTGGACAACTACAAAAATAAAAGCAACCAAGTTGGAGGAATGAATTTAGAGAGGTAGAATGAGTTCTGTTTGGACTGGGTTGAGTTTGAGATTCCCATAAGACATGAGTTGGATATGTAAGTTATTTAGATATGTAGATTTATCCAAATAAAGATGACAATTGAACCTATGATAGCTGATGGTAAGAGAGTGTGTCTTGAGAGATGAAGGCCCAGCGCCCAGTTCTGGCATACACCCAGGGGTATACTGCAGTCAATTAAATGGCCACACAAAAATGCTAAATTTTCAGTGTGAGCAGTTATACCTCAAAAATGGCAATTGCTGTGAATCAGGGGATTGAGTTATTGTTTTGTTGATCGTCTAGACTAGACTTAAGAAAGTGATAGATAAAATGTTAATGATGCAGTTGAAATTCAACATGTTGGTTACCGAAGGAACTAGAAAATGTGATAACTGAACCACTGTCAGTGATCTCTGAATGAATGGAAGACTTGCAGGGACAGAGAAGAGCATCTGAATGAGATGGAATCTGAAACAGCAGGCAAGTGAGCTGTACTGCAATCCCTGCTCCCATTCTGTAATACATTATTAAAGGGATAGCTTGAGAACCTCATCTACAAAGGCAAATGGCTATCACTAAGATCACTCAGACATTTTCAGACATGCTGTGAAGCATACATTTTTTTAACTCTCTTTATTATTCTTGGGGTTTTTTTGGATCTGTATTTTCTTTTGCAACATAGCTAATTTGGAAATGTTTTGTTTGACTGTGCATGTATAACCTCTTCAGGGGTGGGGAACCTGTGAACTTGAGGCCACATGTGTCTCTGTCAGTCCTCAAGTATGGCCCTTGAGTCAAAAGACTGCACTTGAGGACCTAGAAGGTCACATGTGTCCTCAAGGATAGATTCCCTACCCCTGAATCAAACTGTTTGCCTTCTGAAGGAGAGAGGAGGGGAGAGAATATAGAACTCAAAAAATTTTTAAAAGAATGTTAAAAATTTTTGTTCCCCTGTAATTGAAGGGAAAAAAATCAAATAAGAATAGCAAAAAAAAAAATACAGTTTAAACTTAAGAGCACTTTATGATTACATTATTTTTTCCCCAGAGAGCCAATTATTTATCACTTACCAGCATATCCTTGGGTATACATACTCACACAAAGGAGCTGCAATGGCAAACACAGAAGTAGTTAGCACCTTTTTTCAGTTCATGATTGTATCAAGTATTAAGATCCAGAACTTGTGAACCCTAGAACCCAGGAAGGGGAAGAGCTAATGACCATATATAAGAAGAGGCCCAGGCTAGAGAGAGCAGAACTGAGAAGGGAGCTCTTGTGGTGGAGAAAGAGAGAACTTGTGATATCCCAGCATTCTGTTTGTATCTTCTGTGTTGATGTTTGTTTGTGATACTTTGTACAGAAGCCCTGTCCATTAAGGAGATGAGCCTCCTTAAGGATGATTGAATTAAGGACAGTGGTGTTTTTGCAAAGGGTAGAGAAGTGTGTAGGGGTTGAGAAGACTGAGTTCTTTTTGGGAGTTTGGCTATGAACAGGAGAAAAAATAGGAACATAACTTTAGATAAATCTGTGGATAGGTATGAGGGTATTCTGGGCACATTTGCAGGCAGCAGGGAAAGGGCCAGTGGATAAGGATAAATGCAAAAGAGAGAAAGACAGACAGACAAACAGAGACAGACAGACAGGTGGACAGATAAGCTCTTAGAAGAGACGAGAGAGGATCAAGGGCACAAGTAGAAGGGACTGTAGTCACAGGAAGAAGAACCTCTTCTTCCTAGAACAAAAGAGCCAACTGGAGGATGCTGTTGAAGGGATTTCAGGTCTAGAGTTGGGATGAAGAGAACCAGAGACAGATGGTCTCAGTTATTTTTTAGTAAAGTATGACATGAGGTCCTGAGATAAGAAAAAAAGCTTAAACACAACTTGAGGGAAGTTAAGTCAACAAGAATTTGTTAAGCACTTATTATGTCACAGGGCCCAAGCAAATTGGGAAGAGAGGCAAAGAAAGGCAAAAATGAGACCTTTGCCCTCAAGGGGCTACAATTCTCCTGGAGAAGGTAGCATGCCCCAATCTTTGTATGTAGGAGATATATATGGTGTAAATGGGAGACAATCTCAGAGGGAAAATACTGGGAAGGGAGAAGAGAAGGAGAGGAAGGGGACTGGGAAAGACTTCCTATAAGAAGATGAGATTTGAGCAGAGTCTCGAAGGAAGCCAGGGAAACCAGAAGGTCTGGAGGTGAGAAGGGAGAGCCTTCCATGGCAAGAGCACTGGCAATGCAAAGGCATAGAGGGGGGAGATTATGAGAAGAATTGCACGTGGGCCAGTGTAGCTGGATCAGAATGTATGGGGAGGGAAATAAAGTGTCAGAAAGAAAAGAAGGTTTGGAACAAAAGCTAAGAACAAAACCTAATATCATCAATGAAGCAGAAACAAAAGGGTTAAAGCAGTGAAGGTAGAATTGTTCTCCACCATCCCCCCAGATTTTCAGCCATGGTTCAAGGTTACCAGTATTTTTAATCTAGCTATGAACCAATGAATGAATCAATAATTCATTAGCTACCTGCCAAGCTACAATACTATTATTCTTTGTTCAAAGTTTAAACCTCAACTCTTCCTCCAAGTCTTCCTTTATTATCCCTCTAAAAGTAGCCTCTAGGCAATCTGGCAGTCCCTGATTTGCTTTAATCACTGAATGGACATTGCCTCAGTTAAACTGAGACCTGGAAAAAACTTTAACTTGAGAAGCCAAGGTCTCCCATAGCATCCTGGGCCATCTCCAGTCTTACTAATCTATATCTGGCCACTGGACCCAGATGATTCCAGAGGAGAAAGTGAGGCTGGTGACTTCTCACGGCCCTGCCTCACTTAAATCCAATTCACTTGTAAGTCATGACATCACCTCCATGATGTCATGGTCCTCTTTAAGAACAAAGGACAAAAAAGTGGAGGAATGCAATAGGGTCAATCAGGTAGAAACAAAAGGATTAAAGCAGTGAGGGCCTAGCTGAGATCAGTCAGCTTCAATTTATGGTGGATACAGCCAGCAAGGGTGTGTGTGACTTAGTTCAGTAGCATAAAAGGAGAGAAGGCAGATGGGAAGAGAAATCCAGGCTTAGTGTTTGGAAAGGATGAACAAGGAAGAGCAAGGGGACCAGGGATTCTAGGGTGCAGATGGCACCATAAGGTTGAATTTGCTAAACTGAGGTTAAAGCTTTACAAGGGAGGAAAGTAAGGCCAGAGTAAGGGTGTTGGTAACCTGGAAAGTAAAATAGGGAAGGAGTAGAAAGAACCCTGGAAGCTGCTATGAGGACAGAGGATGGATTTATGAGGAGTGAGGCAGAGGGAGAGATGGAAGGACAGAGCTTGAGCCTAGACCTTGGCCATCTATGCCCTGGATTCAAACAATCTCCTACCCACCCCACCATCCCCCCCTTTTTCCTCCTGTTCCCTCCTGTTATCACCAAAGTCCCTCTTTACCACCACTCTTGTGAGGTAGGTCAGCTATTTATGCTGAGTCAGGATGTCTGTTTTAAACCTTCTTTAGACTTTGAGCCTGCAGGAAAGGGCAGTCCTGCTCAAATTTACTAATCTCATTTCCCTATGATTGTCCTTCTTTGTCCCTCATTTTTCCAAGAGGACCAATGACATCATGATACTGGGCTCAGGATGTAGTGTGCTTGGCTATGGCTGGTCAGTCCAATATGAGTTCAGAAAGCTCTACCACAGGTCAGGCCCAAATACTCCATGTGAACCTTTTGGAGTGGAGATGTCTAAATTTGCACATCTCCTATTCGGGTAGAGTGCCTTCTTTGATATGGGCACGCCATGCTGGGCAGTCGTGTGCCGGTGTCTCCCAAATCTCACAATCTATTCCAAAGTTCTTCAGAGAGACCTTGAGAGTGTCCCCATGTTTTCTTCTTCTGACCTCCCTGTGAGGATTTGCCTTAGGTGAGTTCTCTGTAAAGTAGTCTTTTAGGCAAATGTATGTTTGGCTTTCAAACAATGTGGCCAGCCAATGGGAGTTGTGCTATCTGCAGAAGAGTTTGGATGCTTGGTAGCCTAGCTGGGGAAAGGACCTCAGTGTTGGGTACCTTATCTTGCCAGGTGATCTTCAGAATCTTCCTAAGACAATTCAGGTGGAAGTGCTGGTAGACTGTCCAGGTTTCACAGGCAGACAACAGTGAGGCCAGCACCATGGCTGTGCAGACCTTCCATTTGGTAGGCAGCCTAATGAAGAGGTTACCCATAAAGAGGGTTAGGGTTGCTCTGGAGACCCCAAAATACCAACACTCCAGATCCTGCTGAATGAATTCAACTCAAGTCTTCTCTCTCAGCCAAAGAAAAGTAAAGTTTATTAAAAGTTTGCTTGTATTAGACACAGGCTAAGCCTATGCTAGGTCATTCTATGGTGCTCTCACTATTCTATGGCTCTCACATACATGGATGGAAGATGGGGTCTTATATACAGAAGGTTGTGGGAGGAATCCAGAGGTGGTCTAGAGGAGAAGTTTGGGGAGGGTCTTTAGGAGGAGTTAATGAGGTCAATGAGTGATTGAGGGTAGGAAGTTGCTGGAGGCTACCTGGAGACTGCAGACAATGGTGAGCTAGGGTAGTTCAAGGGTGGATTGATATTTTGATAGGCTCAAGGATGGGAAGTCTAGTAACAGAGGAATGTCAGAGGTTTGGGCCCACGATGTAAGGCTTATTGCCTCATGCAAATGCCTCATCAAATGAGGCAATTTAATCAAAGTTCAAGGTGGGGGTTCCCAGAGCCTGTACCTCAAGGACTCAAAGAGAGCTCGAGGGGGCTCCCAGAGCCCATACTTCATCATTCCCTCCTCAATGGGACTCAAATTCCTTTGGGGCGAAGGTCTTAGCCTCTGAAAGTGCTTCCTGCTGGCAAGGGCCACATAGCTGTCCCTGCCTTTCTGGGTCCCATTCAAGGGGGTCAGACTTCACATTCAAGGAGTCAGACTCCGGAAAGTGAATGATGCCAGGTCCAGTGGGCTGGAGAAGTTGGATTCAGTCAGAGATTTGCATAGCCTTAGTGGTCATTCAGAGATTGATGACTTGAACCCTGGAGACAAACTTGGCAAAGAGGTTAAGCAAACGAAGACCAAATAGGCACCAAAAATAAATAAATAAATAAAATAAAAGACAATTTCCCTGCTAGGAATTAGAGATGACTTTGGCAAGGCCAAAACACTGTCAGATATCCCTTTTCTTTCTGAATTGCTCCATGGACATTTAACACATGGAAAGCAATAGCAGCCACAGAATCTAATAGTTTTCAAAAACAGGCAGTAACTCCCAAAACCTGTTCTCTCCTTCCATCATCACAGAGAGTAAAAGATTTTTCCTAGATTGGGTAAAGCTGGAGTGTTGGTCAATTTAGTTTTCAAAGTCTCAAAAGCTTTCACCTGGTGGTCTGGGCCTTGAGTAGCAATTAACTATTGCAGTCCCTCCCAGGCCTTGGGTTTAATTGGATATAGACCACGATGGGGGGACACTTTAGAATCTAGGAGTCAAAAACAAATGCTGGGATGGCAGAAATAGCTCACCCAGGAATTTCCTGATCCTAACTATTGACTCAACTGTCTCCCACATTTCTGAGGGAACATGGGGAGATCTGGGAGGCTTAACTAGAGAAAACTGGCTTCCCAATTTCACCAACAGGTCCCTTCCTAACAAGAGGAAAGGATAAGAGGTCACGAGGAAGGAGTGTTCAAACAACAGATCCTCAAGTAGGCAGGGGCCTGGGTGTGTCTGAAGACATCCCTTTGGTTTTCCCTTCCATGCCCCTGACCTGACTGGTCAAGGGGAGGGTAGAACCAATTGGTTAGAACAGAGAGCTTAGCCATAATAAAGTGGGTAACCTTACCTTCAGCCTCAATGCTTGCCCAGAGTTCAGTGAGGGAAATGGAGAAGGTGGGAGCACTGCCAAACCTTAGGCTTCCTCTTCACTCCAAGTCTCGAGAAGACTGGAGGACAAGGTACTGGGAGGTTGCTCTACCACTTTTCCAACCTCGGGGACAATCCTTCCTCCAATGTCCCGCCTGGTCAAATGGGCACAGTTCTAGAGGCGTTGGTTCCTGGGAGTCTCTCTGGGGGGGGGGGTGCCCTGGGGGGGCACTCCTGGGACCAGTGACCCTGCTTGTGACATTGAAAGCAGGTTTCCCCACTGCCCAAGTGACTGGGCTTCCTTCAAGGGGGTCTCCTGGAAGGGCTTTTCCTAGCCATGGCAGCAGCCAAGAATTGAGCATGTTCTCTGTCTCTGGTTCATTCCCTACATTCTTTCTCCTCTGCTACAACCAGGTCTCTGTTATTAAAGACTCCAAAGGCCATCTCCAGTAATTGGGCCTGAAGTGTTTGGGATCCCATCGCCAATTTCTACAGTTTCCTCCTAATATCTGGGGCAGACTGACTAATAAAATACATGTTAAGGATTGCTGCCCCTTCTATTGAGTCAGGATCTAAATTTGTATACTTTTTAATAGCTTCTACAAGTCTATCTAGGAAAAGGGCGGGGTTTTCTTGATTTGTCTAAGAAATTTCTCTGATTTTCTGATAATTTGCTTGCTTTTGAAATGCAGTTCTTAGGCCTTCTAATAGGCAAAGTACCATATGGTTTCTCTTCTTCCTGTCATCCCGGATCTGATAATCCCATCCTGGTCACTAGTGGGAACAGCAGCTGTTCCTGGGGGGTATTTTCTGAGGTCATTGCTAGCCAAACGATCCCCAAATTTTGGGGCTTGTTCCCAGATTCTCCTCTTCTCCTCAGTGGAACAACAGGTAGAGAAGAGGATATACAAATCACCCCAAGAAAGCTCAAACTGTAGGGATAAGTCCCTAAAGCCTTCAGTAAACTTTGTTGGATTTTCTGAGAATTTACCCAATTTTTCTTTAATTTGATTGAGATCCAAAATGGAGAATGGGACATGCACTCTAGTTGTCCCACCCAACAAGAGAGCTGCTTCCCTTAAGGGAAAAAGCCCTGAAGGTGGTGTGGGGACAGAGGCTTGGGAAGGGAGATTGGAAGTCCCACTTCCTGTGAGAGAGTGACTGGTGGGTACTGGCTGAACTGGATCAGACTGTAAGATTGGGGGATCTGGCTGGCAGGGGGAAGGTCAGCTGGCACATGAGAAGGGGAAGGGGTCAGAAGAGGAGATGATTTAATCAAAGTTCAAGGTGGGGTTCCCAGAGCCTGTACCTCAAGGACGAAAGGAGAGCTAGAGAGCCCATACCTCATCACTAATATCTCTTCTTTTTTTAAGGGAAAAAAAAGTTATTTATTTATTTTTAGTTTAGAACATTCAGTTCCACAATCTCTTGAGTTCCACATTTTCTCCCCTTTCCCCCTCCCCCATGGTGGAATGCAATCAGATATAGGTTCTACAAATACCTTCACATTAAACATTAGTCAAGTTGTATAGAAGGATTATAACCAATGGAATGAACCATGAGAAAGAAGGAACAAAACAAAACACAAAAGAGAGAGAAAGCAGTTTGCTTCAATCTGCATTCATACTCCATAATTCTTTCTCTGGATGTGGATATCCCTTTCCATCATGAGTCTTTTGGAGTTGTCTTCTAACCTTGCATTGCTGAGAGGAGCCCAGTCTATCAAAGTCAGTCCTCTTTAATTGTGTGCTATGTTCTCCTGGTTCTGCTCTCCTCACACAGCATCAGTTTATATAAGTCTCTCTAGGTTATCATGAAGTCCATCTTCGTTTTTTGTTTGTTTTTTGCTTTTTGGAGGGCAATTGGGATTAAGTGACTTGCCCAAGGTCACATGGCTACTAAGTGTTAAGTGACTATTAAGTGTTAAGTGTCTGAGGCCGGATTTGAACTCAGGTTCTCCTGACTCCAGGGCTGGTGCTCTGTTCACTGTACCACCTAGCTGCCCCCTGCTCCTCATTTCTTAAAGCACAATAGCATTGCATTACATTCATATATCACAGCTTGTTCAGTCATTCCCCAATTGATGGGCATCCCCTCAATTTCCAGTTCTTTGTCACCACAAAAAGAGCTGCTATAAACATTTTTGTACATGTGGGTCCTCCTCCCACTTGTATGATCTCTTTGGGATACAGTCCTAGAAGTGGTATTGCAGGGTCAAAAGGTATGCACATTTTTATAGTCCTTTATGCATGGTTCCAAATTGCTCTCCAGAATGGTTGGATCAGTTTACAACTCCACCAACAATGCACCTAATACTTCTTCTTTTCCACACTTTCCTTCAGAGTCCCTCAAACACTGAGATAGCTCTGGCTATTCTGGCATCAATTCTGGGAGGAGCTGGTACAGCACTAATCCCAAGTCCTCATAATTACGAGTACCAATCAAAATACATTTGCCCTCTTACAAAAGTTGTTTGTGGTTCAGTTGTTTCAGTGGCATCTGTCTCTTTGTGACCCCATTTGGGGTTTTCTTGTTAAAGATAACTTTTCCTTCTCCAGCTCATTTTGCAGATGAAGAAACAGAGGCAAAGAGGGTAACTTGCCCAGGATTACACAGCTAGTGAATGTCTGAGCCTGGATTTGAACTCAGGCTTTCCTGACTCTGAGTCCAGTGTTCTATCCACTATACCACCCAGCTGCCCTTATTATTTATTCCTGTCTATAAAAAGCAGCACCACTGCCCCCACCCCCATCCCAAACCAAGTGCTTGTTGCCTTGGTGTGCTAAATCACACTTTGTCTTAGTTCATGAATTTGCTTTACTGACCAGGAAGGCCCAAACAAACATTTCTCTTATCAATGAACACAAGGCTTCCAAACCTAGTATGGTGGTCAGCACCTGTCTATTTGAAGACACAACCACAAAATTGCAGTGTATCCTGGACTAGTCACTCCCTCTCTTTGGGCATCATTAAGTCCTACTTCTAATGGAAGCTCATTGAGGGCAGTCACTGTTTCCATCTGGTGCCTAGCACAAAATAGCACTTAATAAATGCCAATAAAAGTTCTCACATTCTATGACTTTTGCATCTGAACCAAGTACTCCTTCATTCCCTGCCCACACACCTGGACCCTTCCAGGTCTTTCTTCTCTGTATCTCCAGCACTTAGCCCAATATACTGCACATAGTAGGGGCTTAAATGTTTACTCATTCATTTATTCACTCCCTCATTCCCTGTTCTGGGAATGTTGAGAATGCTTAGCAGGAGAGCCTGGACATGTAGGCTGCTGCTTCCTACCCAGTTCCCACTTTGGGGCCTGACTAATGACTGCCTGGTGAACAGAAGCCATCCAGCTAGATAAGTCTTCCTGGGGCAAGATTCCTTCATGTACTCTCAAGCCTGGAATGCCCAGGGTCCTCCTTTCTAATTCCCCTCCCATAGGTATTCACTGGGGAATCAGTGTCCTGATGTAACTGAAGGGTCTTCAGAGCCTCATTTTTCCTTTATCCCACTCTTATTAAAGACCAGACAGCTAGGTGGCACAGCAGATAGAGTGTCAAGCCTGGTTTCAGGAACACTCATCTTCCTGAGTCCAAATCTGGCCTCAGACACTTACTAGCTGTGAGACCCTGGGCAGGTCACTTAATCTTACTTGCCTCAGTTTTCCCCATCTGTAAAATGAGCAGGAAAAGGAAATGGCAAACCATTCCAGTATCTGCCAAAAAAATAAACCAAAACAAAGAAAAACCACAACCCAACAATAAATGGGTTTTGAAGAGAAAAAATGTGTATTTCTTTAGGTTTCAAAACCTATGGAACAAATATAATGCAAAAATAAAGACCTGTTGTAAAGTTATGTTGTTTTTTTTTTTTTAAAGCAAGGCACTTAGCCCTGTTTGCCTTAGTTTCCTCATCTGTAAAATGAGCTGGAGAAGGAAATGGCAAACCACTCCAATACCTCTGTCAAGAAAACCCCCAATGGGGTCATGAAAAGTAGGATGTGACTAAATAGCATCAAAGACAAATTATACACTTCATTTAGTCTGGTTTGGGTTCTTTTGTTCTCTGAGTTAGGCCTGGGGGGAAAGGAAATTTTACCCAGAGCAGCTGTGTCTTCCGTAGTATTGCTGGAGCCCTCACCAGCCTGCTTCTACCCTATCTCACATAGCCTAACAAAAAGATGCACTTTATATACTGTTACTCTTTCTTTGATGTTTAAATAAAAACAATTTATTTTCAGTTCCAAATTCTCTCCTTCCCCACCCAAAGAGAAGACAAGAAATTTAATACCCATTATTCATATGAAGTCTTACAAAACATATTTCCACATTAAGTGTTGCCAAAAGAAAGCAAAAAATATATAGAAAGTGAAAAAATCTGAGTGCTTCAATCTGTACTGAGTTCATCAGTTCTCTCACTAAAATTGGGTAGTTTTTTTTTTCATTATGAGTTTTTTGGAACTTTGAAGGATCATTGAATTGAGCAGCTAAGTTTTTCGTGGGCAGCTGGATGGCAAAGTGGATAGATTAAGCCTGGAGTCAGGAGGACCTGAGTTCAAATGTGGCCTTAGAGAATTACTACCTGTGTGATCTTGGCCAAGTCACTTAACCCTGTTTGCCTCAGTTTCCTCATCTATAAAATGAGCTGGAGAAGGAAATGGCAAACTACTCCAGTATCTTTGCCAAGAAAATCCCAAATGGGGTCATGAAGAGTCAGAATTTTGACTGAATAACAAAGCAAAGTCTTTCAGTTAATAATTGTTACAACATTGCATTGCTTTGTACAGCGTTTTAGTTCTGAAGCTTATATGTGTCTTCTCAGGTTTTTCTGAAACTATTCACTTCATTATTTCCCACAGTAGAATACTCTTCTATCACTATCTTATACCACAACTGATTCAGCCATTCCAAGAAGGGTTATTACCCTCCAACATCTTTTTTTCCCCAATACCTCTTTCCCCTGCTTTTCCAAAGCAATTGAATTCAATGATTCCATAATCCCATTCCCACTTCAGGGCTTTCTGTCCTCTGCCCCAGAGCAGCTGTGTCTTCCGTAGTATCATACAGTTCATACAGATCTTCCCAAGTTTCTCTGATAGCCTATTTGCTCCTTTCTTCCAGCTAACTAGCTCCTACTCCAGACAACTCTTTCTGCTGCCCCTGTTGACCCACCTGGCAGAACTGGAAGCCTTGGAGTCAACATCCTGTTGGGTTCTTCCTCTTGCACTTCCCCCTCCCAATCCAAGTTGGTAGGCAAGTCCTCTTCAACATTTGATCTAATGTAATTCAAACCAACAAAGTACTAATTGAGTGCCTAGTGTCAAGTCCTGAAATAAATCAAAGCCATGAGTTGAGGAGTAAACCATCTTTATTTGAGATAACAGGGTAGCAAAACTGCCAACATAACCACCTGTTATGTTATGACATATGGAATGAGGACAAAGTGCAATGGATTTGCTAACTCTAAAACCCAAGCAAAAGCTTCTTATGGGGCAGCTAAGTGGCACAGTGAATAGAGCACCGGCCCTGGAGTCAGCAGGACCTGAGTTCAAATAGGCCTCAGACACTTAACACAAAACTAGCCATGTGATCTTGGGCAAGTCACTTAACCCCCATTGCCCAGCCTTCCCCCCTCAAAAAAAGCTTCTTATACCTTTAGGAGGAGAGGGAGAGGAGGTAGTATGAGGAAGCAAGACCTGGTCTTGAGACCCCAGTGGCCCTTGGCAATCCAGGCAAGGAAAACCATTTCATTCTGTCCTCCATGCCATGAGTCCCAATGGAAGGGGGAAAAGGATATTAGAAGGTGAGATCCAACTGAGAGAAATGATTATTAATAACTAGTATCTTGGGGGAGATTCAGAGCTCCCCTGTCCCAGATTCTTACAAAGTCCAGACTTTAAATTCCATTTCTAAGAACATTGGAAATTATGAGATTGGACTCAATTTCTTGTTCAAGGCTTCCCTGGTGGAACCTATTGTATTTTGCTTAGGATTGAATGTGGTAGACATTCTGTGAATTGATAGCCTAAAACTATGGGTAGTCTGGTATAGAGAATCCTTCCCTATCCATGAGATGTTCAGTCCTTCATACATATATTTTTTTGTTCTTTTGTGAGGCAGTTGGGATTAAGTGACTTGTGCAGGGTCACACAGCTAATAAGTGTCCACTGAGGCTGGATTTAAACTCAGTTCTTCCTGACTCTAGGGCCAGTGCTCTATTCACTGTGCTACCTAGCTGCCCCTCAGCCCTTCATTTTAATACAGCCAGCCTCAGATCGAGTTAACCAATTGGATTTGAATACTATTTGATGGACCAACTACTATTTAGAAGGTTATATAAACTGGTTCCACTGCCCTGATAGTCTTCAATCTAAGAGAGACAGTCAAATGACCATCCTTTTATTAATAACCTGCTGGCCTTATTAATAAAATGATTAAATTACATGACGATTTGGTGGGGAGTCCAGTCTTCAGAAGTAGTTTGGGGCTCTTCTTCCCTAAAATGGGGTAACTAACCAAGAGAGTGGCTTGAACCTAAAAGTCATTTCCCCTGTACCAGTGTATTTCACTGCATAATCGTCATGGCTTTTATGGCAAATTTTTGGCTGAAAGTAGGGTGTGACTATTATGTAAAGCTTTGAAAATTTGTGCCAGTATTACTTAAAAATCATTAATTATTAAACTGTCTTTGGTGCAAGATTCCTCGGTTTCACACCAACTTTTCACTTACTGAAAACTGTCTTTCTGTAGCCCTGTTTTCATGCTGTTCAGTGAACACAATCACTTTCAGCTTGAAGTCCACAGAGTAGTTTTTATACAATTACACAAGGAAAGGTTATAAACCAATTTGGGGACTGAAAAAAAAAAACCCAGGGTGTGATGATTATGCTGCAAAATACAGTGTGTGTATTTGTGCAGAGTAGGCATTTCTATGTCTACAAATACACACACATACACATACACACACATACACCATATTTTGTACACACACATATTTTTAGGGGAACAATATTCCTTCTCTAAGGAGAACACAGCAAGGTAATCTCATGACTCCAACCTCCCACTTCTGGGCAAAAATAGAAGTGTCTTAGAGAGGGGTGGGAGAGAATCCAGATATTTCTATCCCCACTTCCCTGCAGACTACTTTTAAGAGACCCCATGGGGACACACATATAATTTATATGGACAACACACACACACACACACACACACACACACACACACACACACACACACGCATCCATCCCTTACCAACATTAGGTAACATTTTTGGAGAACGTTTAAGTTTTGCAGGGTACCTTATAATACATTATTTCGTTCATAATCAGTCAGTGAACATTTATTATTTATTATATTTACAAAGTAAAATATGCTATACACCAGGCACTGTGCTAAGTACCAGGGATACAAAAAGAAACAAAAGATAGACTTTCTTCTTAAGGAGCTCACAGTCTGCCTGTGAGATAGACATATGAGCACACAGGCTTCCTGGGGTTAAGTGACTTGCCTAGGGTCACCTAGCTAATGTTGAAGGCCAAATCTAGGGCCAGTTCTGCCCAATTCTGAGTTCAATACTCTAACTAATACTCCACACTTTTCTGGTCAGATTTTTCTAAACTCTGGGACATTCTTTAGCATAAGGACTCCTGGAGCCTTGAAAGATTTAATTTGATCAGAAACCTAAGAGCATCGGGTACAAAATGGTCCTACATTGTGCTGAATTCCATTCTATAGTAAAGAGCCTCAGAAGTCGAGTATTCCCAGGAGGGAAAACCATGCACTTTTTTTTTTTGGAGGGCAGTTGGGGTTAAGTGACTTGCCCAAGGTCACATGGGTGAGTGAGTGTCTGAGGCCAGATTTGAACTCAGGTCCTCCTGACTCCAGGGCCGGTGCTCTATTCACTGTGTCACCTAGCCACCCCAGAAAACCATGTATTTCTGATGGGAGTACTGATCAATGAAGGCCTAGTTCTTAGAGCAGCTGGGTGGTGCAGTGGATAGAGCGCTGGGTCAGGAGTCAAGAAGACCTGAGTTCAAATTCAGTCTCAGACACTCACTAGCTATGTGACCCTGGGCAAGTTACTTAGCCTCAGTTTCCTCATCTGTAAAATATGGATGATAATCGCACCTGCTTCCAAGAGTTGGTGTGAGGATCTAATCTGCTCTCATCCATGTCTTCTTTCATCCCTCCTCCAACTTTCCAGTAGGGCACGCTGGATCGCTATGCCCCAGTGCCTATATATCTTGTTTCCCATTTACATGTAAAATAATATTGATAATAGTATATTTATATATATATACATGTGTATTTTAAACATTTAATTTTAAAGCTTTGAATTCCAGATTCATTCCCTTCTTCCCTTGTCACCCACCCTCACTGGGAAGATAAGCAGTTCAGTATAGGCTGTACATGTCTATCTATGCAAAACATTTCCATAGTGGACATATTGTAAAAGACTGACTATATTTCCCTCCCTCCTATCCCACCTCCCAGGCTGGTCAGGTCTGCCCTGGAGCTAAAACCTCTGGCTGGCAAGGAGTTGGCTCCCAGAATGCTGTGTTGGCCGATTCCTGCCAACCTGCTGGTCTGTCCTCAGTGGGAGGTTAGCGTCTCTGTTTCATTTTGTGGGTTCTGTAGCTCTGAAGTTTGTTCAGAGTCACCTTTTACATGAATTGGAGGTGTTGGGAGCTGGAGCCCAGCAGAAGCCCTGTTTCTACTCTGCCATCTTGACTAAAGTATTTTTTTTTAAAAGAAAAGCAGGAAAATTATAAATGCCAGAGAGGATGTGGGAAAATTGAAATATTGATGCATTGTTGGTGGAGTTATGAACTGATCCAGCTGTTCTGGAGAGCAATCCAGAACTATGCCCAAAGGGCTATAAAAAAAGTGCATACCCTTTGACCCAGCAATGCCACTTCTAGGGCTGTATCCCAAAGAGATCATACAAGTAGGAGAAAGACTTATATATATATGTACAATATATGTACAAAAATATTTATAGCAGCTCTTTTTGTGGTGGCAAAGAATGGTAAATCAAGGAGATGCCCATCAATTGGGGAATGGCTGAACAAGTTATGGTTTATAAATGTAATGGAATAGTATTGTGTTATAAGAAATGAGGAGCAGACGGACTTCGTAACAACCTGGAGAGACTTATATAAACTGATGTGAGGCGAGCAGAACCAGGCAAACGTTGTACACAATTACAGACACACCATATCTGTGATGACTTTGATCTCAGCAATGCAAGGCTAGAAGACAACTACAAGGGACTCATGATGGAAAGGGCTATCCACATCCAGAGAAAGAATTATGGAATCTGAATGCAGATTGAAGTAAACTACTTGCTCTCTCTTTTTTGTTTTGTTCTTTCTCTTTGGTCGTTTCATCGGTTATGATTCTTCTTTACACTTGACTACTGTTTAATGTGAAGGTATGTGTAAAGCCTATATCATATTACATGCTGCCTTGGTGGGGAGAGGAAGGAGAAGAAGGGGGAGCACTCCAGGGACTGAGTAGGTGCTGAGCAAGAAAAGGTCCCAGATCCATAGCAGGGCTCTACTAGATTCATACTGGGCCACTACAATGGGGAGAGGTACCAGCTGGCAGCTTTGTTCCCAGTTGCAGATCACAGGCACAGGGTGGACTGAGAAGGTGACGTGCACACTGGGATGTAATACAAGGGAAGGAGGCCCTGGATGGTGTGCAGAGAAAGGAAGAAGTTTAGAAACCAGCATCAGTAGCAATTTGGTGTGACTCAGATCCCAGGCACAGAGCAGGCTCTTAATTTCTAGCATCTACCTAAAGAAATGAGAAATCCAGCTTCAGGGGAATACCCAGAGCAGGAAGAAGCACCTTCAGTTCTGTCACTCAGAAACTAGTTCCAAAAGCATAGACATCTGCCAGCACTGGAGATGAGGGTCAGGTCAGGAGCATGCTGACCACAGAGAACTCCAGCCCTCAGGGAGAGGTTATTCACCAGGGCAAGAGGGAGCCTCTGAGTCACTCTGGGGCACCCCTAGACCCTCACCAGAGTGCTGTGATGCCCACTACCCAGTCCCACTATCCAGATCCAGGGCAGAGTGAAAAGGAGGCCCATGTATGACAGTTGTATTCCTGGATAAGGAGGCCCTGGGTAGTGTGCAGAGAAAGATGGAAATTTATATTATGTTATTTTTAACATTTTATTTCCAGTTGAAAATTCTCTCCCCCCTCACTCAATGAGAAGGCAAAAAATATAATACCCATTATACATATGATGCTATGCAAAACATATTTCTACGTTAGCCATGTTGCAAAATAAAATAAAAAAGCCAGAAAATGAAAGAGAAAAAAAACCTGTTTCAATCTGTACTCAATGTTGATTGGTTCTCCATATGAAGGTGGATTGCATTTTCATCATGAGTCTTTTGGAAGTGTTGTGGATCGATGCACTGATCAGAGTTGCTAAGTCTTTCACAGCTGACTATTGTCAGGAAAGGAGGACACTCAGAAGTCTGTGGCATCAGTGGTGTGGCTCAAACCTCAGACACAAGGCAAGGTCTTACTTCCAACATTAGCCTAGACTGGAAAAGAATACCCATTGTGGCAATCCCAGACTGAAATGGAGCCTAAAAGCTGATTGGGGCCAGAGTCCAGTACTATTTATTACTGCTCAGACCCAAGCCCAGGTCTGGACCTTGCAGAACTCAGACCATGGCATCCACAATCGGACTTTGCTCCGATGACTGGATAATTTCAGGAGTGCTGAAAGTTTTCAGATCTCCATTTTGTCCCTGAAATCCTGGAACAACACAACACCCAGTACCCCAAGAAAGCAGCAGCAGGACCTGTCCAGGCATTTCCTCCAGAAGTACACAGAGCCTGGCCCTGATATCAAGTCTAAAGTCAGAATAGGCAGCAAAAATGGACAAACAACAACAACCAAAAAAAGAATCCATCATAAAGAATAATGATGGTGGCAAAGAAACCCAAGACACCATCCCAGAAAAAGGGAATGATTCCAAAACAAAGCAAGCAAAATGAACAGAGCATCAGGGAAAAACACAGCATCAGTACAAACTCAACTTGAGTTCTTGGAAGAGATGCAGTTTTTAAAAAGAGCTAAAATATTTTTTTCATAAATGATTGAGACATAAAGAGTAATGTCACAAGTAAATTAGGGGAGCATGGAAAAATGTATGTGTCAGATCAATGGATAAGGGAAGAATTTATGACCAGTGTTAGTGCTTTTCACACACAGGTGGTCACTATGCCAGACTGAGTCCCCCAGCCCATTGACTGGAACCCTCCTCCACTGGTCCAATAGTGTCTGGCTCCCAAGGAACACCATTTTACTTGGCCAACTGATGGCTCCATGTGCTACAAGAGAAGCCCATGCAACTTCAGCAGTCACTAATATGGTGACCGGGGATTCCTAGGGAATGGAGGTCCTGGCAGATCCTACCAGTGGGCTGCATTCCAGGATGCATGACTGGTATGTGAGAAAACCTTGAGGGATACAGCAGATAGATGGCACAATGGATAGAGTTCCTGACCTAGAGTTAAGACCTAAGTTCAAATCTAGCCTCAAATACTAGCTATGTGACCCTGGTAAGTCACTTAACCTCCATTTGCCTCAGTTTCCTCATCTTACAGAGCATGGTCTGGCCCCTGCCACCAGGGCAAGAGGTGGTGGAGGTGCATTGGCTGCAGCTGCTGCTATGTGACTGCCTCAGGAGCTCCTGGCCTACAGATCATAGGAGGACCAAGCAACCATTCAGGGAGTAATAGCTCTTGCTCTGACCTGCTTGGATCTGGGTCATAGTCCTGGGGTAAGAAACGCCAGTGTGCCAGAGCTTGTGGTGGCTGTAAAGAGGACGCCCTCCTCACAACTCTGACAACTGCGAAAAGCCCAGCAATTTAGGACACAGTTCTCTCCACTCTGGAAGCAGAGTTCTACTGTAGCAAAGAGCTCAAAAGTCAGGTAATTGGCAAGATGAGCAAGCAGAGGAAGTGCAATCAGACCACAGAATCCTTTTTTGGGGACAAATAGGATCAAAACGTGAAACTGGAAGAAGACAACGAAGTCAGAACTCCTGCATCAAAAGCTTCCAAGAAAAATAATTGTAACTCATGAGATTTTTCTCTGTATGAGGATAGTTAAAGGGAATATATATATATATATATATACATATATATATGTATGCATACATATATATGTATAGGCGTGTGTATGTGTTTATAAATTTGTATGTGAGTGTGTGTATATGTGTACATGTATACATAGACAAAGGGAACTGGAGGAGTTGAATATGAAGGGATGATATCTAAAAAATAAAATTAAGAGGTGAGAAAGGAATATATTTGGAGAAGGAGAAAGGGAGAGATAGAATAGGGTAAATTATCTCATATAAAAGAGGCAAGAGAAAACTGTTGCAATGGAGGGGAAGAGCAGAAAGGTGAAAGGGTATGGGTCAACCTTACTCTCAGTGAATTTGGCTTAAGAAGGGAATAATATACACATTCAATTGGTTATCTTACCCTACAGGAAAGTAGAAGAGAAGGGGATAAGAAGGGGGGATGATAGAAGGGAGGGCAGTTTCAGGGAGAGGGTAGTTAGAAGCAAACACTTTTGAAAAGGGACAGGGTCAAAGAAGAAAATATAACAAGTGGAGAGCAGGATAGGATGGAGGGAAATATAGTCTTTCACAATATAACTACTATGGAAATGTTTTGCATAACTACACATGTACAAACTATAATGAATTGCTTATCTTCCCAGTGGGGGTGGGTGAGGAGGGAAGAAGGGAAAGAATCTGGAAATCAAAGTTTTAAAAACAAATGTTTAAAAAAATTGCTTTTTACATGCAACTGGGAAATAAGATATATAGGCACTGGGGTATAGAAATCCATCCTGCCCTACTAGAAAGTTGGGAGGATGGGGAAGGATATAAGAGAACAGATTAGGGGAAGGGGTATTCAGTAGGTTTGATATCTTGGGGTGGGGGTATGGGAAAGATGGGGAGAAAAAACTCATAACTCAAAATCTTGTGAAAATGAATGTTGAAAACTAAAAATAAATAAATAAATTGAAATTTAAAAAAAAATAAGGATCACACTGCTCATCTTCTGGTGTGAGAAAGGGGCTAGAAAAGGTACCTTAAAAATTGTTTGCTTACCTAACTCTGGGCTGATTACCATGGCAGGCAGGGATCCCACCCTGTGGTCAAAACACAAAAAAGTGCACAAAATCTTATGCAAAGATGATTCCACTCATCATCAGCTCATGGAATCTGCACACACTTATAGACAACACAAATTTCAGTACATCTGAAAGACAAACAGCTCTGTTTGAGGGAGAACTCAGGAGATATCACATCCAAATAGCAGCCCTGAGTGAAGCAAGACTGACAAATGAAGGCCAGCTTGACTGAATTCAGAACTGGATACACATTTTTCTGAAGTGGCCACAATGAAGAGGAGTGCTGTGAAGGTGGTATAGGTCTTGTGATCAAAACTAATCTAGTAGACAAACTTGTAAGTCTTCCAAAAGAAGTGAATAACAGATTCATGACAATGTGATTACCACTTGCAGGGAAATACCATGCCACCATCATCAATGTCTATTCTCCCACCATTACAAACCCTGATGAGGTCAAAGAAAAACTTATGAAGACCTGGAGACCATCATCATCAATGTGCCAAAAGAGGACAAGCTTATAATTCTGGGTAACTTTAATGCTAGAGTAGGCTCAAACTACCAGACATGGCAAGGAGTCCTTGGGAAGAATGGAGTTAGAAACAGCAACAGCAATGGTCACTAATAAAGACTTGTGTATCTCATGACATTCTTATTACCAACACTGTCTTCCATTTACCTAAATGCAGTAAAACTTTGTGGATGCATCCTCACAGCAAACAGTGGCATTTAAAAAATTATGTGATTGTCAGGAGAAGATACAGAGAGTATATGAATGTGATGAAGGCAATGTGTAGTGCAGAGTGCTGAACTGACTATAGACTTATCCTCTCCAAGCTAAATATTCTCATTCAACAAAATTAGTGGCTCCAAGGCAAAATGACTACAGGAGAATCAATATCAACAGATTAGAACACTTCTCTCAGCAGGAACAGTTTGTTGCCAACTCGGAGGGAAAGTTGAGCTAACATATGATTGGTAACAGTGAAGCAGAAAAGGAGTGGGCAGCTTTCAGAGATTTGGTGTACAGCTCTGAGTTATCTGGGTCAGAACACTTGCAGATATCAAGACTGATTTGATGAAAATGATGAGGAAATTCAGAAGCTGCTAAATGAAGAATGAGAACTCCACATGGTTCGCCTCCACCATGCCAAGAAACTGAATTGCTTCCATTTGAATTGTCTTAGGAAGATTCTGAAGATCACCTGGCAGGATAAGGTACCAGACACTAGTTCTTGAACTAAACAGCCAAGCATTCAAACTCCACTACAGAGAGAGCAACTCCAATGAGTTGGCCATGTCGTTCCAATGCAAAACATATACTTGCTAAAAAGACTATTTTATGGAGAACTCACAAAGGGCAAGCACTTACATGGTTGTCAGAAGAAATGATACAAAGACACTTTGAAGATCTCTTTAAAATTTTAGAATCAATTGTGAGACATGGGAGACACTGACATAGGACCACCCAACATGGCATTCCCTCATCAGAGAAGGTGCTGTGCTCTATGAACAAAGTTGAATTGAAGTAGCTCAAAAGAGGTGTGAGATGCACAAATTTAGAGAATCCACCCCAGATGTTCACTTGGACTATTTGTGCTTGATCTGCAGTATAGCCTTTTGATCAGCCACAGTTGGACACACTGCAACTTGACTCTAACATAGTGATGTCATTTTGGTCCTCTTCAAGAACAAAGGACAACAACTATGCCACAACTTGTTTAGTCATTCCCCAGTTGATGGGTATTCCTTCAGTTTCCAATATTTTGCCACTACAAAAAGGGCTGCTGTAAATATTTTTGCACATGTAGATCCTTTCCTCTTTTTTAAATGCTCTTTCTGGGATATAGACCTAGTAGTGGTCTTACTGGATCAAAGGGTATGTATAATTTGGGTACCCTTTGGTCATAGTTCCAAATTGCTCTCCAGAATGGTTGGATCAGTTCACAACTCTGCCAACAGTGCATTAGTGTCCCAATTTTCCCACATCCTCTTCAACATTTGTCATTTTTTCTTTTTGTCATATTGGCCAATCATAGATGTAAGGAGGTACCTCAGAGTTGTTTTAATTTGTGTTTCTCTAATCAAAAGTGATTTAGAGAACTTCTTCCTATGCCTATAGATAGGTTTGATAGCTCTAAAAACTGCCTATCCATTTCCTTTGACCATTTATCAACTAAGAAATAGCTTATATTATTATAAATTTGACTCAGTTCTCCATATATTTGAGAAATGAAAACTTTATCAGAGACACTAGCTGTAAAGATTGCTTCCCAGCTTTCTGCTTTCCTTCTAAACTTGGTTGCATTGGTTTTGTTTGTGCAAGAGCTTTTTAAGTTAATATAATCAAAATTATCTATTTTCTATTTTGTGATACTCTCTATCTCTTGTTCAGTCATGAACCTGTAACTCACTTAACTTCTTTAAGAATTTAGGTGCTAGCTCTAGCCAAGATTTATGGTGCTCTCGTAAGAGCTCTCCCTCTTCCTAGGCCAGCGCTCATCGTGTAGGTGCCATGTTCAGCTCCAGTGCCAAGATCGTTAAGCCCAATGGCGAAAAGCCAGATGAGTTCGAGTCTGGTATTTCACAGGCTCTATTGGAGTTGGAGATGAACTCTGATCTAAAGGCTCAATTAAGAGAGCTGAATATCACAGCAGCTAAGGAAATTGAAGTTGGTGGTGGCAGAAAAGCTATCATCATTTTTGTTCCAGTTCCTCAGCTAAAATCTTTTCAGAAGATCCAAGTCCGACTAGTTCATGAATTGGAGAAAAAATTCAGTGGCAAACATGTGGTCTTTATTGCTCAGAGGAGAATTCTTCCTAAGCCAACAAGAAGAAGCTGTACAAAAAATAAGCAAAAGCGTCCCAGGAGCCGTACTCTGACTGCTGTGCATGATGCAATCCTTGAAGACTTTGTTTTTCCAAGTGAAATTGTTGGCAAGAGAATCCATGTGAAACTAGATGGGAGCAGACTCATAAAGGTCCATTTGGATAAAGCACAGCAGAACAATGTGGAGCACAAGGTAGAAACATTTTCTGGCATTTATAAGAAGCTGGGAGGCAAAGATGTTAATTTTGAATTCCCAGAGTTCCAGCTGTAAATGCAGAAATGATTAAATAAAGTCCATTGTTCATTAAAAAAAAAAGAATTTAGATGCTATATCACTTGGTGTATATATATTTAGTATTGATTTTACTTCATTGACTATGATCCCTTTTACTAAGATATAGTTTCCATCCTTATCTCTTTTAATTAGGTCTAATTTTGTTTTTGCTTTGTCTGAGATTAGGATTGTTACCCCTGTTTTTTTTATTACTTCAGCTGAAGTATAACATATTCTGCTCCAGCCTTTTCCCTTTATTCTGTGTGTGTCTCTCCACTTCAAGTGTATTTCTTATAAACAGCATATTGTAAGATTCTGTTCATCCACTGTGCTATCCACTTCTGTTTTATGGGAGAGTTCATCCCATTCATATTCACAGTTATGATTACTAACTATGTTTTTCCCCCATCCTATTTTTCCTCCTGTTTGTCCTCTCTCTCCTTTCACCCTTTCCCCTCCTCACCAGCATTTTGCTTCTGTCTACCACCTCCCCTAACCTGCCCTCCCTTCTATCAGTTCCCCTGCTTTACTTAACCTCCTCCCTTCCTACTTTCCTGTTAGGTAAGATATATTTACATATTCAACTGATTGTGTATACTATTCCCTTTTTGAGTCAATCCTGATGAGGGTAAGGTTCAAGCTCTGAACATCGCCCATTCTCCCATTTTCCCCTCCATCGTAATAGGTCTTTCACACCTCTTCATGTGAAATAATTTATCCCATTCTACTTCTTCCTTCCTTCTGCACTCAATATACTCCTCTTTCTCATCCTTTAATGATTTTTTATGTCATTCCCTCAAATTCACATTATGTCCATTCCCTTTTCTATGCATATTCCTTCCAGCTAAACTATTAGTGGTACAATTTTTAAGAATTACAAGTATCAACTTCCCATGAAGGGATATAAACAGTTGAATCCTTTATGTCCTCTTTTCCTTTTTAGGCTCCTCTTGGGTCTTGATATTAGAGAATTTTTTTGTTCAGCTCTGATTTTCTCTTTATGAAAATTTGAAATCTGGGGTGGGTAGGTGGTGCAGTGAGTAAGAGTGCCAGCCCCGGAGTTGGAAGGATCCAGGATTGGTTCCGGCCTCAGAAAATGAGCACCCACACATAAATAATGACTGGCCATGTAACCTTGAGCAAGTCACTCAACCCCAATTGCCTTCCAGAATATCATATTCCATGATCTCAGATCCTTTAATGTTGCAGCTATTAAGTCAAATGTAAACCTGATTGTAGCTCCCTAGTATTTGAATTGTTTCTTTCTGGCTACTTCTGGTATTTTTTCCTTGACCCAATAGTTGTAAAATTTGGCTATAATGCTCCTTGAAGTTTTTATTTTGGGATCTCTTTTCTGAGGTGATTGGTGGATTCTTTCAATGCCTATTTTGCCCTCTGGTTCCAGGATATCAGGGCAGTTTTCCTTGATAATTTCTAGAAAGATGCTGTTCTGGCCCTCCTTTTGATTATGGCTTTCAGGTAGTCCCAAGATTCTGACATTGTCTCTCCTGGATCTATTTTCCAGGTCAGTTGTTTTTCCAGTGAGGTATTGTACATTTTCTTCTACTTTTTCATTCTTTTAATTTATTTAATTGACTCTTGATGTCTCATAAAGTCATTAGCTTCCATTTGCCCAATTCTAACTTTTAAGGAGATGTTTTCCTCAGTTAGCTCTTGTACTTCCTTTTCCATTAGGTCAAGTTTACTTTTTAAGGAGTTGGGCTTTTTTGGTGAATTTTTGTATCTCCAATTATTATTATTTATTTTTTTGTCTTTTTTTTTGGACTGGGGAAGGCAGGGCAATTGGATTTAAGTGATTTGCCCAAGGTTATACAGCTAGTAAGTGTTAAGTGTCCGAGGCTGGATTTGAACTCAGGTCCTTCTGACTCCAGAGCCACCTAGCTGCCCCCTCCAATTCTATTTTTTTTTTAAAGCAATTGGGGTTAAGTAATTTGCTCAAGGTTACACGGCTAGTCATTATTTGTGTGTGGGTGCTCATTTTCTGAGGCCGGATCTGATCTCGGGTCATCCAAACTCCGAGGCCGGCGCTCTTACTCACTGCGCCACCTAGCCGCCCCCCAATTCTATTTTTTAAGCAGTTGTTTTCTTAGTCCAGGCTGTTGATTCGCTTTTCATAATTCTCTTGCATCACTCTCATTTCTTTCCCCAACTTTTCTTCTACCTCTCTTATGTGATTTTTAAGCTCCTTTTTGGGCTCTTCCATGCGTTCTTTCGGGGCTTGCAACCACTTCCCATTTTTCTTTGGGGTTTTACCCATAGGTGTTTTGACATTGTTGTCTTCTTCTGAGTTTGTGTCTTCATAAAATTTTTCTTTGACCCTTTCTTTGACCTTCATCGTAGTAAGAGCATACGCACTGATGAAGGTAGTGCGGTGTTTTCCTGCAAGTGGTAATCACATTGCAATGAGCTGTGGGAGGCACACAAGCTAGATTAGATTTAATTGTAAAATCTACCCCATCTTCATAGTGCTTCCCATCACTGTAGCCACTCCAGAAAAGTGTAGATCTCCAGTTTGGGTAAGTTGACCTCCATCTGCCAGCCTGGTTTCAATCAGGGTTGTTATTTGGAGGTGATACCTGCTGAGTTCTCTTGAAACAAGAACTGTTTGTCATTTAGGTCTACTGGATTTCCTGGTGATGTGAATAATATTTTTCATTGTAGTGATATGTTCAGACATGGCAAAGCATGGAGATTTGCTTTCTAAACAAACTTCTTTACAAATTGTTATAAAATGTTCTAGATTAAACCTTCAATAGACAGCTGCTTTTTCTCCATCTACATATTTTCACAATGAAGAATTACATTTGTGGGGTGGCTAGGTGGCACAGTGAATAGAGCACCAGGCCCGGAATCAGGAGGACCTGAGTTCAAATCCAGCCTTAGACACTTGACACAAAAATTAGCCCTGTGACCTTGGGCAAGTCATTTAACCCCAACTGCCCTCCAAAAAGCAAAAAAAAAAAAAAATACATTTGTGTGACTTTTTATCTTTAGTTACTCTTCCCTAAGAGCCATAAAAGGGGGTGTCCTAGAGGGATAGTGGCAATTGACTAACCCTTTAATCTATATCTATATCTAAACATATCACCATAATGAAAAAATATTATTCACATCACCAGGAAATCCAGTAGGCACTCTCTAAAATCACATCTGGGTATTTAGGTAGAGCTATTGTTCATAGGTATATATAAAATTTCCTTATGAAAAGTACCCTGTATATTCACAAGATGAAACTAATTAAAAAGGCTATTATCCTATTCATCTCAGTCACCAAACATAACTGACCACAGCATGTTCATTATAGCACATGGAATGTTCCACATTATTCCACAGGAAATTATTTCTCTGCTATCACTTTAGCGAATCTGATAGGTGCCAAATAATATCTCGAGGCATAGGAAATGATGAGTTCAATGATCTGAGAAAAATAGACTTACATGCGTCTTCTTCAGCAAAAAGACTAATATGGAAATAAGTTTTGCATAATTGCACATATATAACCTATATGAGTTTGCTTATTTTAACAGGAAGGGAAAGGGGTGAGAGGGAGGGAGAAAATTTGGAACTCAAAACAATTTAAAAATAATATTTAAAATTGTCTTTGCATATGATAATCATTAATAACATATTTTGGCCAAAGTCTGAATTAATCAAAATAAACTGCTTTGGTTGATTTAAAAATGCCTTCCCTGTGTTAGCAACTTCAAAGACCAGAGGTAAGATCCCCCTTATCTTGGGACTTACTCTACATGAGAGTAAAACAGACATCCTGAGACTATAAAATGTAAATAGACCCTGCTCTGGTCATTTGTCAATTTGCATTTACAATCAAGGAACTCTGTTTCACATATAGTTGGTAACAAATAGAAGTCATAAAGTTTTGTGCCATGGTCATCCTAAATGTGCCATGGCTCTAAAAATGTATAAAAAATCTTAAGATTCCTCTGTTTGTCAGTCAGGACTTTTGTCCTGCACTCCTAGCACATGTATTGCTAGCCTTAAGGGAATAATGAATAACTAATAATGAATAAATAATGTAATTTTTATATTACTGTTTGTTTGTCTCCTTTAACCAAACTTTTTCAGAAGGTCGACATATGTAATTAGGAAAAAAATATTTTTTTTTTAAAAGGAAATTATTTCTCTGCCTTAGATCACATCTTAGACAATTAGGGAATGACTGAACAAACTGGGCAATTTGAACATAATTGACTCTCATTGTACTGAAAGAATTTATGAAAGAGACACTTCTGGAGAAACCTGGAAAGTATGAACTGATGCAGAATGGTCCAGAGCAGAACTAGGAGAACAGTTTTTTATAAGAACAGCAACATTAAAGGAAAAACAACTTTGAAAGACTTAAGAAATCTGGTCAGAGCAATGACCAGCCATATCTCCAGAGTACCAATAATTAAATTCTTCCTGAGTGATGAGAGACACAAGAAGTAGAAAGAGACAGGCATTCTTAGACATGTCTACTGTGTAGATTCATTTTGCTTGACTATTTATTTCTATCTTTTTTGTGTCTGTTTCTCTGTGTCTCTCCCTCCCCCTATCTCTGTGTCTGTTTCTGTCTCTGTGTCTGTCTCTCTTTTTTTGTTTCTCTGTCTCTGTGTCTCTCCTTTCTTTCTCCTCCCTCCCTCCCTCTTCTGTTTTTCTGTGTCTGTCTGTGTGTCTTACTGTCTCTCTCTGTCTCTTTCTAGGTTTTGGTGTTTTGTCTTGGCTAGAAATAGGGAGAGAAAAGGTTAGCGATAGTGATGCAAAAAGAAAAAGAGGCCATTGTAACATTCTTTTAAACTCACGAAAGAGAACACAAGTTCAGAAACCAACAAATACAATGGGACCGTTTTGAAAGCAGTGTATAGAATTTACTAGGTACTTTTCTTTAAAAAAAAAACAGCATTAATAGATTTATGGTTTTATATAGAACTCTCTTATTGTTTTGCTGTATGTATGGAAATATCCTTTTTTGTGTTTAAGTTCAAAATTAAAAAAACAAACAATTAGAGTGGAGGTGAGGAGACTCAGATTCCACTCCCACCTGGGGAAACTGAGGCACAGAGAAGTGGCTGACTTTCGGCATTAAGATTTGCAGTTCCTCTTTTCCAATTCGACGCCGCCCCGGGTTCTTTCCACAGTTCATAGTTTCTCTCCTGGGTGACCTGCCAGAACACGTCTTCTAGTTACAGAAAAAGTTGCACAGTGGCACAGTTTGGGGCAGCTGTGATGGTAGTTTTATAGGAATGAGCTCCTGACCATAGTTTACATCTTGATGTGGAGAAAAGATCCTTAAGTTTTGATATTTTTCTGTTTTTCTGAAGTTTGTGACCAAAAAGGGAGTGTAGAATTTCAGCCCGCCCCCGCCCCACTCCCCCTCGCACACTCCCACTCCCCACCCACCTCGGCCAATTGCTCAGTCTGATGAAAACTGAGGGAGGCGGAGAATTCCTTCGTCCCCTATCCGCTGAAAAGGAAAACGTACCTTTTCTGTAGATCAACCCAAGGTTAGCTGGAGCCTGCTACCTTCTTTAGGAAGCAACTTTGGGCTCCTTGACTTTAGATACAGTATTGGAGCAGGAACTTCTGGAAGTGGAGGAAAGCCCTTTCTGTCTGCCTGGCCAAGTGAGTTCCCCCCACCCCCTCCCGCCTCGTTTTCTTGTCTCTGATCCTTAGGAGGGAAGGATTGAGTCCTTACTGGCTTTAGGGAGAGCCATCAGCCATCCCCAGTCCCCAAGCAGGACTCCAGCTTGCCTTCTCCATGCAAGAGGGAAGGTAGAAAAAACAAGGGTAGGGGTGGGGTAGGGGGGAGAGAATTGGGGTGAAGACTTGATCACATCCTGTGTGGAGATACCAGGGGAAGCAGGGGGTGAGTCAGGAGGAAAGGGAAGGAAAGCAGCTATAGGGCTGAGTTCAGGGAGTCTGCTGGGTGAAAAAAGGAGACAGAGGTGCTGAGGCTGCGTTAAGTTGGGGCTTTAAAAGGAGAGGAAAAGACCCAAGAACAAAAGAGCTGGGTTTTTGTCCAAGAATCACTTACAGGGCAAAGTGGAGTATTATCCTGAATGGGGGAAAAATGGATATTTGACACTGAAAAACTTTCAGGTATTTGTAACAAAAGGACCAGATTTCAGTAGCAAATCTGATATAGAAGATCCAGAAGAAATATAAGGCAAACATGAAAGATCTTTCCTCCATATCAAGATTAAGGCCAAACTGTTTACTTATTATATATATGAAAATGTCATCAGTATTCGTAAAACTCTCATCATTACTAAGGTAGTTTGAAAGAAAGGTTAGAGGTGAGTTGTGTATGATGGGGTGATTCTAAAAATCAAAATTGGGTAGGAAAAGGTAAAAGGAAGCAATTATATTATTAAAATGGGGCCTGGAAGGAAGAACTAGGGAAAGGATTCTGGGAAATTGGCAGAGTAGGTCAGAAAATTCCAAACTCTCAAGATTTCCCTCACAAATAAGACAAAATAGCTAACGGTGATAAAAATATGCAGGATTTGGAGCAGAACAGTGATCCTCCCCATAAACAGAAGACAACAGAAAAATCTCAGCACTGAGGTTTAGTGGTCCCTGTGAAGTGTAAACACCTCCAGGAGAGTTCTGCTGAAATAGTAAACAGAAAGCTCTGGGGTGAGCTGAGTTGGGAGGTAGCCAGGCCCATAGGAATTTTCACCTACTGGACAGTGTGGGGAGTCGGGTGTCTGAGTCGGGGCAGATTGAGAGAACCTCTGCCGATAAGGGACTCCAGACCCAGGGGTGCTGCTGAGACTCAACACTGGACAAGAAGAAACCAGCACATTCAGAATGAGTGCAGAAGCAGTGGGGTGGGCTTGCTGGCTCTGGACACTTATAGGAGGGTGGAGTTCTTGAACTGAAAGAAGACCTGAGGCCAAAAGCACCATCCCCCATACTCCAGGACTAGTGGTGATTACAAGTTGCTATACATTTTTTAAAAATGAACAGGCGAGGCGGCTAGGTGGCGCAGTGAGTAAGAGCGCTGGCCTCGGAGTTGGGAAGACCCGAGACCGGATCTGGCCTCAGAAAATGAGCCCCCACACACAAATAACGACTGGCCGTGTGACCTTGAGCAAGTTACTTAACCCCAATTGCTTTAAAAAAAAATGAACAGGCAAAAGGATAAAGAACCCAATGATAGAAAATTACTATGGGAGTAGAGAAGATTGGGGTTTGTCTTCAGAGGAAGATACTAAAGCAAAAAAAGCCTCTCCTACCCCAAAAAGGAACATCAAATGGTCACCTGCCCAAAAATAATTCCTAGAAGAACTTTAAAAAGACTTTAAAAATCAAATGAGAGAGATTGAGGGAAAACATTTTAAATAAGAACAATCCAAGAAAAAAAGAGTATGAAGAAAAGTTAAAAAGGGAGATCCAGAATCTTAAGAAAGACGACAACTCCTTGGACATTAGGATTTGGCGAGGGGAAGCCAACAGAGTTAGGAGACCAAGAAGTAGTAAAACAAAACATAAAGAATGAAAAAACAGAAGAGAATGTGAAGCATCTCCTAAGAAAAACAACTGATCTGGAGAACAGATCAAGAGGAAACATAAGAATAATCAGACTACCTGAAAGCTATGATCAGAAAAAGAATCTTGATGCAACAAGAGAAAATACATTGATCACCACCTGAAAGAGACCCTAAGAGAAAAACTTTCAGGAATATTATATCTAAATTCCAAACCCCCAGCTCAAGGAGAAAATGCTATGAGAAACAAGAAAAAAAAAAAATTCATGGTGAGCCACAATTAGAATCATACAAGACCTAGCAGTGGTGACCCTAAAAGACCACAGGTCTTGGAACACTTTTTATTGAAGAGCAAAAGTGTTGGGGTTGCAGCTGAAAATATCATACCCAGCAAAATTAAACATAATCCTGAACAACAACCAAAAAAAGGATATTTAATGAATTGCCAGACGTTCAGTATTTTTTTCTGTAAAAAAAAAAAAACCAAAACCTGAACTTAATAGAAAAGTTGGAATGTAAGATCCAAAAGAAATATAAGATAAACATCAAAAATTAATTACAAGGGATTCAATAAACACAATCTGTTTACTTTTTCTATGAGGAAATATGAACTGTATGTCTAAGATTCTAATTGGTAATTGAGTAGTTCAAAAGAAAGGCTGGGGTAGAGCTGAATATGATGTGAGTCTAAAAAGTAATACAATCTAAGATAAAAAGAGTATATATCTTATAAAAATGAGGTACAAGAAGAACTGACAGAGGAATTAGATAGGGGAGGAGGGCTGGTAATTCTAGAAACCTACTCTCATTGGGAATGGGCTAAAGAGGGAAATATGTACATATATACATACATACATATATGTGTGTATAGGAAGATATAAAAGTCTTCTAAATTCAGAAAGAAATAAAAGGCTAAAGTGATAGGGAGGAAGGAGGGATTTTTATAGGGAACCCTGCTCACATCAGAACTAGGTTAAAGAGAGAACAATATATACATTTATAAGGAATAAAAGTCTTCTAAATTTATAAAGAAATAAGGTGAGGAAATAGGATAAAGGGGATTATATAAGCGTGTCTTGATTAATGGAAATGGGATAAAGAGGGAGGAGTATATATTATATATATGGAGAGAGAGAAGGCTTTTAAAATCAGATAGAAACAAGAAGGCAAGGGGAAAAGGGTGGGGCAGGATAAGGAAGGGATCCTGGAGTAGGACGGTAGGTTAAGTAAGTAATAGAAGGGCAAGGTAGTGGGTAGAAGTAAAGTAGAAGAGTCAGAAGGGATAGGAAATAAGAGATACATACAAACATAAAATAAGATCAAGAGTAGAATTTATTAAGAGAAAAATTAGGGGTAGTAATCATGGATCTCAGACAAAGTTAAAGCTAAAATAAATTTAATCAAAAGAGAACAATAGGGAAGCTATGCTATATGTCAGTCATATTGAAAATTGACCAGTACTGTTTTAGACTATTTAAAATAACCAGGCAGCATAGGGTTGGAATATTGCTATGGTGTAGGAAATGTTGAGGTCGTAGATTTAGAAAAATGTGTAAAGACTTGTACTTAAGAAGAAAGATGTTATCTACCTTCAGAGACACAGAACACAACTAAATATAGTACAGCCTTAAATAGATGCATGTGAATGTATGTGTATATGTGTGTGTGATTACAGATATCTATGTATATGTATTGTATATGTTTTTGTGTGTGTGTACATACATAAAATATGCACGCATCTGTGCATACATATATCCATACTTAATTGTAGCTTTCTTGGGGGAGGCAGGGAGGAAGGGGAGGAAAAGAACAAAGTAAAAAGTACACATCAGAGAACAAAGTAAAACCTACAAGGAAGTAAAGAAAAGCTGGACAGCTCCGAACACAGTGTGTAGTGTTTATTATATAGTCTTTCTTGAAATGGAAATTTATTGCTTCAGATTTTTAATCGTCTCTTATGTTCTGCTGTGCACATGGCAATGCTTTTTTTTCCTTATTTTGTATTTAAGTTTTAGTATTTAAATTTGTTTCTTTTTTCTTTTCTTGTTTTGTGTTTAAGTTTTAGTATTTAAGTTTGTTTCCTTTTTCTTTTCTTATTTTGTATTTAAGTTTAAAATTTACCCAAAAATATTATATAAGCTTTCTTGAAATGGAACTTTATTGCTGCATATTTTGAATCCTTTATTATGTTCTGCTATGCACATGGCAATGTCATTTTTCCTTTTCTTATTTTGTCTTTAAGTTTTAGTATTTATGTTTAAAATAATTTTTTTAAAGAAAGGAGGAACTAATACAGAGGAAGCAGATGGGGGAAGAGGGAGTGTTTCATGATTGATTATCTTTACAATATTGCTATTACTATGTGCATTGTTCTGGATCTGCTCACTCTACTTCACATCATTTCATATTAAGTCCTCCTAGGATTTTCTGAAATCATTCCCTTCATCACTTCTTATAACATAATCTTTTTACATTATATTCCTATACCTAAATGAAATAACTGTAAATCACTTAGCATGGTGCCTGGCACATGGTAAATGTTATATAAATGTTAACTATTATTATTACTTGTTCTACCATTCCCCATTTGATAGGCATCCTCTCAGTTTCCAGTGCTTTGCCACCACAAAAAGAACTGGTATAAATATTGTCCATATGTGGGTCTTTTTCATTTTTCTTTGATCTCTTTGAGAGTATAGACCTAGTAGTAATATTGTTGGATCAAAGTATATGCACAATTTTATAGCCCTTTGGATATAGTTCCAAATTGTTCTTCAGAATGACTTTCTGAAGAACAGAATGGTGGTCCATGCCTAATTTCTTCCTGATTCCTTTCCAGCTTTCCCAACAGTTTGGGGTTTATCAAATACTAGGTAACTGTGTGCATTTCTACAGTTATTTAGATGTCTTTACTTGTATGAAGAATGTTTTATAATTGTGTTCATATGGTTCCTGTGTCTTAGCAGGTAGACTTCCAAGTGTTTTGTACTGTCTGCAGTTATTTTAAATGAAATTTCTCTTTCTATTGCTTCTTGCTGGGTTTTGTTGACAAAGATAGACAGACAGACAGACAGACAGACATATATCATTGTGTATATCATATATGGGAATGCTGATGATTTGTGTGGGTTTATTTTTTATCCGGGAAATTTATTAAAGTTGTTCATTGTTCAACTAGTTTTTTAGTTCACTTTCTAAGATTCTCCAAGTAAACTATCATATATTTGCAAAAAGTGATAATTTTGTTTCCTTGTTGCTTATGTTTATTCCTTCAATTTCTTGTTTTATTGCTCCAACTAGCATTTCTAGTACAACATTGAGTAATAATGCTGATAATGAACATCCTTGCCTCAACCTTGAGCTCATTGGAAACACTTCCAGTTTATCCCAATTACATATAATGCTTGTTCTTGATTTTAGATAGATATTATTAATCATTTTAAGAAAAGCTTTGTTTACCCCTATGCTTTCTAATATTTTTTTGTTTTAATAGGAATGTGTATTGCATTTTGTCAAAAGCTTTTTCAGCATCTTTGGAGATAACAATATGATTTTTGTTATTTTTCACATTGAGATGGTCAGTTATGCTTATAGTTTTCCTAATAGTGATTCAGCCCTGAATTCTTGGTATAAATCCAGCCTTGTTATAGTGTATGAACTTTGTGATATATTGTCATGGATCATTATATTGACTGGAAATAGCCAAGTCTTTCACAGTTGATTATTGTTACAATATTGCTGTTACTGTGTATGATATTCTCCTAGTTCTGCTCACTTCACTCACATCAGTTCATATAAGTCTTCCCAGGATTTTCTGAAACCACCCTCTTCATTATTTCTTACAACACAATAGTATTCCATCACAATCCTATGGCACAATTTGCTCATTCATCTCCCCATTTGATAGGCATCTCCTTGTTTTCTAATTCTTTGCCACCACAAAATGCTGCTATAAATATTTTTGTACATATAAGTCCTTTTCCTTTTCTTTTGATCTCTTTAGGGTCAGGTCAAAAAGTATGCAAAGTTTTATAGTCAAGTTCTTGAAGAAAAAGTTAAGTTATTTATAGGAACAAAAGATAATACTACTACACTAGGCAGGCCAAGTAATATATTTGGCTGCATAGAACAACCTCCCACACCTAGAGCTGGAAGCTGTTGAAGACTGGCTCCTTTGGACTCTCCTCTCCTTCCTACAGACTTAGAATTACCAGTCTTACAGACCTTCCCCAAGTGGTGGATCCTCTCAGATAATTTCTCTAACATTTATATTGGGCTCCCCTTTCCCTGCAGAGTAGCTGCTGTCATGGACAGGATTAAAGTGACAGAAGTCTTTGAGGGCATATCCATGCCAGGAAACATGCACACCCAAGAAAGCCTGCGTGCTGCCACCAACTTCCAGTTCCAAGACACAGATGTCCTCTTGGTCACCTTCCCAAAGTCAGGTAACAGAGGAACTTGGCAGAACTGTCTCCTTGCACAATGATGAAACAATTCTTGACTTTGGCCAACTTTCCCAACTCCCTTTCAATGCCCCTGTTCCTCCTTCTTGGTGGTTCCTCCTTCCCATTCCAAATGCCTCCATCATATACCTGGTTAATGCCCACTCCTTGTTTTCTAGCCCTCTGAAATTTCCATCTTGCATTTGGTGGGAGATTCTCTTTATAAGATGTACCAAGTCTAAATTCACATATGGTGACCCTAAGAGTTATTCCATGATGGTGTTCCATAGCAAGCAAAGAGTACATTAGTTAACTTGGATTTTTTCTGTTTGGGTGAGTCAGAGTTGAATTGGATTCCAGACCACTTTCCTCCAGATTCGTCCCCTCCATCTGCCAAACTATGAGCTTCGGGAGGAGTTAACCAGAGGGCAAGACTCTTAGTTATTACACATTCCCAGAGATCTGTGACTGCTCTGAATGCAGTGCCTTTTGATCTTCCACCCTCATTCTCTCTTCTTTTGGGACTCCCTGGTTTAGTGCCTCCTTTTGTGGCTTGGCATGGAGATGCTGCTGATAGTGCCTTCTCCACTGTGCCAGAGTTTGACGGGGAAGGGTAGGTGTGCAGGGTGGTAGGAAAGGGAAGAGAAGAATTTCCTGCATGCATGTGGGATAGATGTTTAGTGGAAGAGATATGAAGAGTCCCAGTGTTCTGGGGTTTTTAGAAGATGTCATGCAAACAAAATATAGATAGGATAAATTGGAGACAGTCTCAGAGGGGAAGCTTTAGCATGAAGGGGAACTGGGAAAGGCTTCTTTTTTTCCTTTCCAAATTGTGTGTTCATTTTATTCTTTTATTTTAGAGTCAAACACTAGAACACAAATACAGAATAGAGAAAAGAAACAAAAACATACCATAAACTTAAATATTGGAACTTAAAGAGAAAGTAAGAAAGAAAAAAATAGTATGTCATGTACATAGCAGAACATAAGAGAGGATGCAAAATATGTAACAATAAATTTTCATTTCAGGAAAGCCTGTATGATAAATGTTACACATTGTGTTGAGAGCTGTCCATCTTGTCTTTGTTTCCTTAGAAGTTTTCTTTCATTCTCAACTATGCACTTTTTTACTTTGTTCTTTCCCCCTCCCCCCCACCCAGAAGGCTACAATTAAGTGCAGATATATTTATATATATATGTATATATATATATATACACACACACACACACATATACATATATACATACATATGTAGACATATGCTAGGACAAAGTTTTTGCAAAAGGGTAAGATTTTAGCTGGAACCCAATGGAATTCAGGGTAGCTACCAGGTAGAGATAGAGAGTGAGAGCATTCTAAGCATAGGGGACAGTCAGATAAAACAATGCCTGGAGTCAGGAGATGGAATGAATGTCTTGTGTGAGGAATGAGGCCAATGCCATTGGATTGCAGAGTAGTGGGAAGAAAGTATGGGTGTCTTCAATACTGTAGTCAATAGGGAGCCACTGGTAAGTTTACTCAATGGGTGATATGGATGACAAGAAAGCTGGAAAGGTAGGGAGAGGGGGAAAGTAGGTTATGAGAGGCTTTCAAAGCCAAACTGTGATGTCTTTGTTACCTTTCCTTTAATACTCTCTAAGGATAAAAAATACCCTGATTATTTTATAGCCTCTAGGTCTATCTTATGGAGGACCAAGTTTTTTTTTTTAATCTATAAAATTTTTTTCTAGAAATCTAATGATACTATATGAGCTTAGCTTCATATCATTGCTGTACTGTTACAACAGCCTTCTAAATCATTTCCCCACACCAATCCATCCTCTACTCAGCTGTCAAATTTATTTTCCTAAAGTACAGATCAAACAAAGTCACCCACATTCCTCACTTAGTAAACTCAGTGGTTTCCTATTAACTATGAGACTGAAGACACCCAACTCTATGGGGCATTTAAAGCCCCCTTCCTCCAATCTTCTTATCCACTTCTTCTCTCTAGACAAATTGATGTACTGGCTGTTCCTCACACACAGTGCACTGTCTCTGATATCTGTGCCTTTCCATTTATTCCTCTCAATTCTGAAAATGCTCCCTCCCCTTCTACATCATGGAATCCTGGGTCTCCATGATAACTGAAGATTTAGACTTTCCTGATCAAATTCCACTTTTTATCAGCACCTCTGCTTGGTTTGAACTCCCCTTAGCATCACCATGTCCCACCCCAATAATTTCATTTTATTTATTTATTTTTGTTACATTTAAGTTCCAAACTCTCTCCTTCCCTCTCTGTCATGCAGTGGAAAAGGCCACCATTTGACAATGATTTATAAACATATACCCCCCCAATTGATAAATGGTCAAAAGATATGAACAGGCAGTTTTCAGATGAAGAAATTAAAGCTATCTATAGGCATATTAAAAGTGCTCTAAATCACCATTGATTAGAGAAATGCAAATTAAAACAACTCTGAGGTACCACCTCATACTTATCAGATTGGCTAATATGACCAAAAGGAAAAATGATAAATGTTGGAGAAGATGTGGGAAAACTGTAACACTAATGCTTTCTTGGTGGAGTTGTGAACTGAACCAACCATTCTGGAGAGTTATTTGGAACTATGTCCAAAGGCCAAAAAAACTGCATAATCTTTTATCCAGCAATACAACTACTAGGTCTGTATCCCAAAGAGATCATAAAAAATGGGAAAGGACCTACGTGCACAAAAATATTTATAGAACTCTTTTTGTGGTGGCAAAGAATTGAAAATTGAAGGGATGCCCATCAACTATGGAATGGGTGAACAAGTTGTGGTGTATGAACATAAGGGAATACCATTTGTTCTATAAGAAATGATGAGGTATTATTAGCCCCACTTTACAGATGAGAAAACTGAGACTGAAAGTCATTAAATGACTTGCCCAGGGTCACACAGCTAGCAAATGTATGAGGCAGAATTTGAACTCATATCTTCCTGACTCCAAGTTCAACCAACACTTAGTCTACTGTGTGAGCTTCAGAACCACTCAACCAAGTAGACTCAGTAGGATTTATTATCCCCATTGGAAAGCTTGACAGGAAATGGAGAGGTCCAAAAAGATTAGCGCAGTTAATTGCAGAATTAGAAATAGACTTTAAGGGGTGGCTAGGTGGCGCAGTGAGTAAGAGCGTCGGCCTCGGGGTTGGGATGACCCAAGATCGAATCTGGCCTCAGAAAATGAGCACCCACACATAAATAATGACTAGCCGTGTAACCTTGAGCAAGTTACTTAACCCCAATGGCTTTAAAAAAAAATAAAATAAATTAAAAAAAAGAAATAGACTTTAGGGCTCTGGTATACAAGCCAAGGGCTTGCTCTACTATTCCATGAAGATGAAGAGGTTGGTTTTTGGGGTTGTTTTTTTTTTTTTTTTTTTTTGCTTTTTGGAGGGCAATTGGTGTGTTAAGTGACTTGCCCAAGGTCACACAGCTAGTTTTTGTGTTAAGTGTCTGAGGTCGGATTTGAATTCAGGTCCTCCTGACTCCGGGGCTGGTGCTCTTTTCACTGCGCCACCTAGCTGCCCCAGAAGATGAAGAGTTTTAAGAATCCCCTTTAAATCAGTCAAACAGTAAGCATTTATTAGGCACCTAGTACGTGAGCAAATAAACATTTATTAAACATCTACTATATGCCAGACCCCATAGACACAAACAAGTTTAAAACATTTTTATCGATGTGAGACATCTTGTGGAAATAAAAGTGACAAGATTGGCTATGTCATGTTGGGGTGAATGAAAGTCTAGAGTGACTGTATTTCAGAGATCTCTTTGAAGAAGGAGCCTTAATGGGCTGCCCCAGCCATGCCCAGTTCGAGATTTTGATCACTCCACTGTTGCCCTCTCTCCTTCTGATTTCTAGCTCCCTGGCACACAGGGAGCCTGCTCCCTTAAGAGCTAGGTTCCTGATTCTTAGAGACTCTGTAGTTTATTCACTGCAAGAAGACCAAGGCAACAGGACCCAGCAAAACAACTTTCTTTTAAAACTCGGGCACTGCCATGGAAAGAGTATTGACCCTGGAGCCAGAGGACCTGGGTTTGTTTCATAGATAGATATAGATCTGAAAAGAATTTTAGAGGCCATAGACTCTAACACCCTCATTTCAAAGATGAAGAAATTGAGGGAAGTCAAGTTCATAGAGGGGAGAAGCATCAAAGAGAAAGATTTGAACTCAACCCTGTTCTTCTTAATGAACTGGGAGATCTTATAAGTGTAAATGGGGTATGATCAGGGAAGTACCTAATCCACCACATTTCCTACTGCCGCAAACTTTCTTCCAGCTCAAAATCTCCAATCCAAGACTCCTTTAGGGCTTGGTGGTACAGTGGATAGAGCCCTGGGCCTAGAGTCAGGAAGACCTGAGTTCAAATTCAACCTCAGACACTTCTAAGCTGTGTGACCCTGGGCAAGTCACTCAGTCTGTTTCCACAACTGTTAAGTAGAAATAATAACAGCGCCTACCTCCCAGGGTTGTTTTGCTGGTGAAGTGGGATAATATCTATAAAGTGCTTAGTATAGTATCTGACATGTGGCGCCTAATAAATACTTATACCCTTCCCTTTCCTCTCCCCACCTTTATATCTCCAATACTTAGAACAGGGTCTGCCACCTACTGAAATACTCTACAATACTCAAATGGATCAGCGATCTCATTAATTTGGGCATCTCTTCCAACCCATCCCATCCATACATGCAATTCTCATCCATGCCCTCTCTTAAATTTGCCACAGGCAGTCCGCCCAATGGGCTTCCTCAATTTCTCCTGACATTGGGAGGGTGCCAAGAGAGTACTTCGGCTGTCCACTTGTCATCTCTCATTCTTACCACTTGACCAGTTCATTGTCTCTTCCTGTTATTACAATCCTTGATGTAATCTTACACTTCTTCAGGGATTCCTCATTCAGCCTGTTCATACCCATCATGCTCCTCTCTATTGTCCTCTGTTGGGTACTAATTTTTAATTCTTCGTAGACAGTTGTATTCTATACCTTTTATAGCAACACTAGTAGAATAACAGTATTAAAAATGATATACCTTTGCTTTCATGGGAAGATTGGGATCAATAACAGAACTTTGCAATTTTCTAAAAGCAATCTAGCTTACTTTCCTCCTTATCAATGTTGGACCCCCAGTTCATTGTCCATCTGTCCTATCTGTCCCAAAGTATATAATGATGGCCAAGATCTATAGAGTGTTACATTTAAATATATGTTGAAATCTGGGCAAAATACCTTCTTCATCTACTTGGCTTTTCTGTGTGGATGGACAGGCCAAATTCCCTTGATCTCTTCAATTTTCTAAGGCTTAACACGATCAGTAGAATATTATCTGCAAACAGGCATCTGGAAGACCTCAACATCTGCAAGAGAATCCCTCCTGATCTGAACTCTGCTCTGATCTCTTTTGTCACAGTGGCAAAAAACTCTGGCAAGCTTCTACCTCCCTCTTTCATGCCTCAGCCAATGCTTGTTTGTTGTTTATTTGTTTTTAAAATTAGTTTTTTAATATTTTATTTTTTCCAATTACATGTAAAAATTAACATTTATTTTTTAAAAATTTGAATTCCAAATTCTTTTTCTCCCTCATTGAGAAAGCAAGCAGTTTGATATGCCCTTGTTTAATGTGCAGAAATGCAATACGTATCTCCATATTATTCATGTTGTGAGAGAAAACACAAGGCAAAACAAAACAAAAAAAAAAACCAAAAAACAAGAAAAACAAAGAAAATAAAGAAGCCAATGTTTATGAATAGAGCACAATCGAGTAGGGCTATTTCTTTTATTATTTGTTCCTAGGAATCTTGAGTGAATTTGATATGTGGATGCAAATCATTTTGTTATAAAAGGGCCTTCAGGTCAGGATAATGTTCTACTGAAACAAATGGTTTTTCATCATCAAACAAGAAATACAATGGGATCTCATATTCTCTCCATCACTGTGAGATGCTAAAGATGTGGTCCATTGTCGAAAATGAATTGGAAAAGCCTGCTGGCTCCTTGCTAATACTTTCATCAAGGATAGCCTAGACTCACATATGGATGATTCTCATTAAGATTTTATACAGATTAGAGAAGTAGGCATATAGGTTGGTAATTAATGATATTTTTTTTCCTGTCACCTTTTTTTAGGCATTAAGTGGATAGAGTGCTAGGCCTGGAGTCAGGAGGATCTCAGTTAAAATCCAGCCTCAGACACTTATTAGCTATGTGATTCTGGGCAAGTCACTTAACCTCTTTTGCCTCAGTTTCCTCAACTGTAAAACAGGGATAATAACAGTAAAGCACTTAGTGCAGTGCCTAGCATGTGGTAGGTACTATATAAATGCCTATTTCCTTTCCCTTCACTATTAATGAGACTTGAGATTTTTTCCCCATGTGTTTGACATCCTCCCTTTCTTGAGACACCTTGTATATCAGTCTCTCAAAGCCCTCACCATTGTGGCCCCTCTAGCATAGACCTCTGTATATACTTGGCCCCATCCAACCCTTTTGCTCATATTTATTACTTTTATGTAATTTCTACCTCTCTTATAGGTACATCTGGAACTCTGATGTTAAGGTTCATGTGTGGTGGTTCCATGTTGGGAGTATAAGTGCAGTTCCCCTGGAGGCATGAGACCCGAAACAGGCTGACTCTGTAGTGAATCATGCTTTGTGTAAATTACATGCTAACCTTGCTGTGGTTCATGTTTTGCGTGAGCACTGTGGAGGAGAATCAGACATTCCGTGAGATAAGCTCTGTTCCAGTCTGAGAGTTCCGTCACCTTCTGACTTGTTGCCTTGGGTTTAGCTCAGACTTGGCAATGTGGCAACTTCTGCCTGAGGGGAAGGAGGGGCTGAAGGGGGATAAGAGGAGGGAAGCTCAAAAGGGTTAGGAGTTAGGATGTAAATTAGGGTTGGTTAGGATGTAACTGCAAAAGAAGCTGCTGAATAAAGTCTTGCTACTCTTTGGCTCTCCTGGCTTGCAACTCCATTCTTGGGGAACGTGGCTGGCCATAACCAGATGTACACTGAAGGCCTGAGGCAGGTAACACCCGGCTGCCCCTGACCCTAAAGGTCGGATCAGTTCCACTACCCCTGGTAGAAGATAGAGTTTGTTAGGTAGAGCAGTGGATAGAATATCAGACCTGAAGTCAAGAGGGCTTATCTTCCTGAGTTCAAATCTAGTCTCAGATATTTATGAGATGTGTGACCCTGGACAAGTCACTTCACCCTGTTTGCCTCAGTTTCCCCATCTGTAAAATGAGCTGGAGAAGGAAATGGCAAACCGCTTCAGTACCTTTGCCAAGAAGACCCCAAATGGAGATCATAAAGAGTCACACATGATTGAAAACAACAAAACAGTGAATTTTTGCAAATCTTCATTTTTCTCCTTTTCTCATCCTTGAATGCCTGTGGGACCACTTGTTGCTTATCTTGCCAAACTTTTCTTTCAAGTGGTTTTGCTCGTCAGTGCTTCTCTCTGCTTTATGAGATAATATTGCTTACAATCTTCTATCATCTTTCTTCATACTGTTAAAGAAAAAAAAAATTGATACTGTGTTCTATGTTTAGTTACCAGTCTGACAGAAACAATTTTAATTTAAGATTAATCTTATTAGATTATTTAATTTAAGATTAATCTAATTCCAAGTCATTTCTCATTTAAAGAAGGAGGTGTCTAAATGACAATGTTACCTCATGCCCTCCAACTGTCTCTGCTCCAAGAAAATTTTAGGTAACATTAATAGGAATCCAAGAAAGAAAATTAAGATATTTGACTATCCACTTTTGGATTAGCATTCCTAATAGTTGATATCTCCTTCCTCCTAGACCACTCATCTCTAGGAATCAATGTGGTTCTTCCCACAGACATATCATAGAGAATCCTATTTGAGTGACTTATTGCATAGGAAAGGTTACTTTAAATGGAGAGGACCCTAATTTAAACCTTCTGGGAACAAAGGGAAGAATTTTCCCCTTGATGGGTCCTGTCCTATCAGGCAGAGGTAGGGAATTACCAAGTAAGCCTTTATTTACACCAAAGATAATAAATTAAGTTGTCTTTCAGTCCTATTAACCCTCCATGACCCTATTAGGGGTTTTCTTAGCAAAGATACTGGGGTAATTTGCCTTTTCCTTCTCTAGACCATTTTACAGATGAGGAAACTGAGGCAAAGAGGGTTAAGTGACTTGCCTAGGGTCATGCAGCTAGTAAGTGTCCGAGGCCACATCTGAACTCATGAACATGAGTCTTCCTGACTCCAGGCCCAGTGCTTTATGCACTATGGTGCCAGCTAGCTGACCCACACCAAAGGTACTCTGTTAAATTTCTGGTCTTCACCTAAAGAAAAGGTCGTTTTCTTTTGTCTTGACCTGAGGCACTACTGCTATTTGGAGAGCACAGCTCTGAATGGGATGCTGGGGTCAGGACCCTGGGCAGCCAGGGGACAGCAGACACCTTGGGGAGAAGACCTTGAAGACAGAGGAAATGGGGAAGTGTTGATGGCCAATTTTGCCTCCATTAGAATTGTGCTTGAGGAACAAGCTATGTCCCTCTTCTAACTTTTTCTGACTCTTGGGGAATGAACTAACTAACCTTCTTTCTAACTCTTGGGGGAATAAAAAATGGAAGGAGCTGTGATTCCTACCCTCCTTGCCCCTCTACCCTTGGCCTTCAAAACCACTCCCCTTTCCTTTCTCTTCCAGGTACAACCTGGATGCAGCAGATCCTGAGCCTCATCTTCAACAAAGAGGACTTCCAGAAGGTCCAGGGCATACCTACCTGGGCTCGGGTCCCCTGGCTTGAGCATTTGTTCTTATTAGACTTTTTGGCCCAGATGGAGGCGTCCAAACCACGCCTGCTCACCACTCACTTCCCTGCCAAATTACTTATCCATAACCTGAAGAACTCCAAGGCTCGAGTAAGTAAGATTGGTCCCAGAGGCTTTCTTTGTCTTTTTTTTTAATTTTTCTAAGAAAAAAACATACAGCAAAACAGGTGGGTAAGAGGGTGAGAGGAGATAGAGATAAAGCAGGAAGAAGAAAAACAAAAGAAAGAAAAAAAGGCCTTGGAAATTAATAAATTAATTTTAAAAAAAGAAAGAAAAAAAGGCCTTGGGGGGCAGCTAGGTGGCACAGTGAATAGAGCACCCACCCAATAGAGTCAGGAGGACCTGAGTTTAAATTCAGTCTCAGACACTTAACACAAAAACTAGCCATGTGACCTTGGGCAAGTCAACTTAACCCCAGTTGCCCTACCTTCCCCCTCCAGAAAAAAAAAAAGCAAAAAAAGCCCTTGAAAGCATCTTTTAAAAAAAAAAATGCAAAGAACAAAAGGAAAGTGGAAGGGAAACAGAGAGGGCAGCTAGGTGGCGCAGTGAATAGCATCAGCCCTGGAGTCAGGAGGTCCTGAGTTCAAATGTGACCCCAGACACTTAATACTTACTAGCCGTGTGACCTTGGGCAAGTCACTTAACCCCAATTGCCCTACCTTCCCCCTCCAAAAAGCAGAAGGAATAAAAAGGAAGCAGAGAAAGGCTGGACAGCTTTGAAAGTTACTCATTGAGTTTATCATACACTTAGAAAGAAAAACAAAAAAGTCCTATGCAATAGAAACCTGTAGGTTCATATACAATCTACTTTTTCTGTGCTGCTGTGTATAATGAAGTACCCATTTATTTAGTGTTTATTAAGTTCAGAATAAAATATATACATAATATTCACATACATGTAATACATATATACATACACACAAAATATATGCATACATATGTATAAGTGAGATGTGTGTACATAATTGATGTATATAAATAATATGTAAATTGAATGTATACATGTATAAAAATAATGTTAATATAATGTATATGTGTATAACTAACATGTATATATGTATGTGTGTGAGATATGTGTATATAATTTTTTTTAAGTGGTTGGTCCCAAAGCAGGCAGGGAGCCAACACAGCATCCTCAGTTCTAGGATGCCGTGAGTTTGATTCAGGAGCCAGATCCTTGGGTATGTGAGGAATGAGAGCTTTCAGTCAGAATGGAGGAAATCAAACATATATGTGGAATATGACAAGCTGGTTGACAGGCAACAGCATGGTTTGATTGATGGCATACTAGACTTGGAATCAGGAAGACATAGGCTCAAATGGCATCTTTGACACTTACTATGTGACCTTGAACAAGTCACTTAGCTTTTCTGTCCCTCTATTTCTCCACCTGTAAAATAAGAAGTTGGTACCATAATGGCCCCTATGATCCCCTTCTAGCTTCAAAACTGTGATTCTTCAGTAGACTGAAGAGAAGCATGAGGTGATTTTCAGGACCAGAGCCAGCAACCAGCAGAAGGGAGAGAATGACTTAGTTGTATGCGTTCCAGAAATACAACATTCCCCATGGCAAAAAGACGTTAGTACCCAGCCTCCTGTCTGGTGTTCTAGTCCTTGGTGTGAATCATCTCTCCTGCCTTCAGGAGTCGGCAGTGTCGAAACACTTGGAAAATGGAGGAATGCCATGTGAAGGTTTAAGGTCCTGACCACTCATTAAGCCCACACTGTCTCAATCAGGCAGTCAAGGCATGAGTTCCTGGTTCATCTGCTGCTGTTTGTCTTTTAGTCTCAAAGAGTGCCAGGCTCTCAGATACTTAATGGCTGTATGACCTGGGCAAGTCACTTCCCCCTGTTTACCTCAGCTTCCTTATCTGTAATATGAGCTGGAGAAGGAAATGGCAAACTACTCTAGTATCTTTGCCACAAAAATCCCAAATGGGTTACAATGAGTCAGACACAACTTAAAAATGACTGAACAACAAACAACAACTACTCAGTAACAATAACAAGGAAAAAACCCCATGCTTAATTAGTTAGCATTAATGTTGTTGATACTGACTCTGATTCTTATGTGGGCTTCAGCCTTGTGATCATGGGAAAGTAATTTATCATCTCCAGGCTCTAATTTCCCTTACTTCAAAATGAAGAGTTTGAGGAAAGAGCTCTGGGTTTGGCATCAGAAGACCTTCAAATAACAAGAAAAAGTCATAAGAAATAACAAGAAAAACAAATAAGTCCTATGCAATAGAGACCTGAAGTTTCACATACAATCTGCTTTTCTTTGCTGCTGTATATGAGGAAATGTCCACTTATTTAGTGTTTTTATTTATTTATTACTTATATTTTATCTCTATATAGTTTATGTTTATTTATTTAACTTTGCCGCTTGTTACTGACATGGTCTTGGATAAATCACTTCCCAAGACTATCACCCAGGACATCAGTCATAAGGTGTACCCAGGAAAACAGCAGGAAGGGGGCCAAATTTAATTGTGAGGTAGAGGCATGGAAAGAACTCAGACTTTGTAAAAAGAACATAAATTCCCATGAGGTGGAGAGAGACAGAGAGAGACCCCAGGACACAATCCCCATGGATGGAGAGCCCAGGATTCCATCAGGCTACTGCTGAGGAAGCTGCTGACCCATGAGGGAGCAGAATGAGGCCAGGTCAAAGGGGAGTTCCCCTTGGTACTGCCATTGTTGGAAGGACTTGGGAGCACAGAAAGCATCCAGTAGTTTCCTATTTTATAAAGAGTTATTCTTGGGGGGTGGAGTCAAGATGGCAGAGTAGAAACAGGACTTCCTTGGGGCTCCAGCTTCCACGTCCCCCAATTCATGTAAAAGGTGACTCTGAACAAACTTTGGAGCTACAGAACCCACAAAATTATACAGAGAAGCTAACGTCCCACTGAGGACAGCGTGGCAGGCTGGCAGGAATCGGCCAGGGAAGCACTCTGGGAGCGAGAGCCCATCCCCACAAGCCAGAGGTTTTAGCCCCAGGGAGGGCCTGACCAACCACTGCTTGGAGGGACTTCAGATCACCATCAGCTGTGGCAGTTTCCAGAATTATCAACACATAGATGCGAGGGACAAAGTGAGAGGTCAATGTAGTGTGGACTTTGGGATCCAGTAGTTGGGAGTGCAGTGGGCCTTTGCCCCTGGGGCAAGAAGCTGCTGAGGTGTGCAGCTTCAGCACCTGGCCTACAGAGTGTGGGGGACCAAACGACCAGTCTGAGGGATAATCGCTCTTGCTTTAACCTGCTTGGATCTGGATTGTGGTCTAGGGTGGAGGTCTTGTGGTGTGCAACCAGCTTGCCAGAGCATGTGGAGGCTTCAGAGAGGGCACCCAACTAATGCCTTTGGCAGCTGAGAAAACCCCAGAGTTTGGGACGAAGCTCCCCTGTCTGGTAGCAGAGCCCTACTGTGGCAAAAAGCCCAGGGGTCAAGTGATTGAGTGGCGACATGAGAAGGCAAAGGAAGCAAAATAAAGAGAGCAACCCAACTTTAAACTCCTATTTTGGTGAAAAAAAAGGATCAAAGCATGGAACAGGAGGAAGACAGTGAAGTCAGAACTCCTGCACCAAATGCTTCAAAGAAAAATACGAGCTGGTTACAAGCCACAGAGCACCTTAAAAATCAAGTAAGAGAAGTGGAGGAAAAATTGGGAAGAGAAATGAGAACGATGCAAGAAAATTATGAAATGAGAGTCAAAAGTCTGACTGAGGAAAATAATACCTTAAAAAATAGACTAACTCAAATGGAAAAAGAGGCTCAAAAAGGCAATGAGGAGAAAAATGCCTTAGAAAGCTGAATTTGGCAGATGGAAAAAGAATCTGAAAAGTTCACTGAAGAGAATCATTCCTTCAGAATTAGATTGGAGCAAATGGAAACTAGTGACTTTATGAGAAATGAAGATGCTATTAAACAGATCCAAACAAATGAAAAAATAGAAGGCAATGTGAAATATCTCATGGGAAAAACCACTGACCTGGAAAATAGATCCAGGAGAGATAATTTAAAAATTATTGGACTACCTGAAAGCCATGATCAAAAAAAGAACCTAGAAATTATCCTCCAAGAAATTCTCAAGGAAAAGTGCCCTAATGTTTTAGAACCAGAGGGCAAAATAGAGGTTGAAAGAATCCACTGATCTCCTCCTGAAAACGATCCCCCCCCAAAAACTCCTAGGAATATTATAGCCAGGTTCCAAAATTCCCAGATCAAGGAGAGAATATTAGAAGCAGCCAGGAAGAAACAATTTGAATATTGTGGAAACACAATCAGGATAGCACAGGATCTGGCAGCTTCTACACTGAGGGATTGAAGGGCTTGGAATATGATATTCTGGAGGTCAAAGGAGCTGGGATTAAAACAAAGAATCACCTACCCAGCAAAACTGAGTATCATGTTTCAGGGGAAAATATGGTCATTCAGTGGAATAGAGGACTTTCAAGTATTCTTGATGAAAAAACCAGAGTTGAATAGAAAATTTGACATTCAGATACAAAAAGCAAGAGAAGCATGAGAAGGTAAACAGGGAAAAGAAATCATAAGGAACTTATCAAAGTTGAACTATTTACATTCCTATATGGAAAAATGATCATTGTAACTGATGAAACTTTTCTCAGTATGAAAACAGTTGAAGGTAATAGAAATATATATATATATATATATATATATATATATATATATATATATATATGTATGTAGGAATATATGGGTGTATGAATACATATGTGAATGTATGTATATATATATATATGTTTATATGTGTGTGTGTGTGTTTTTACAGGTGTACATAGATAGAGGGCACAGGACGAATTGAATAGGAAGGGATGACACTTAAAAGATGAAATTGAGAGGTGACAGAGGAATATAATTAGAGGAGATGGGGAGAGACAGAATGGGGTAAACTATCTCATATAGAAGGGAAGGGAAAATGAATACAATGGAGGGGAAGAACGGGAAGGCAAAAGGGAGTGGGTCAACCTTCTTCTCATTGAATTTGGCTCAGGAAGGGAATGACATACACACTAAATAGGGTATCTCACTCTATAAGAGTAGGGGGGAAGGGGATGAGAGGGGGGATGGAGGGATGATGGAAGGGAGGGCAGGCTGGGAGAGAGGGAAGTTGGAAGCACCCACTTTTGAAAAGGGACAGGATCAAAGCAGAGAATAGAACAAGTGGGAGGTGGGATAGGAGGGAGGGAAACATAGTCAGTCTTTTACAATATATCTACTATGGTAATGTTTTGCATAGCTACACATGTACAACCTATACTGAATTACTTATCTTCCCAGTAAGGGTGGGTGACAAGGGAGGAAGGGAATGAATCTGGAATTCAAAGTTTTAAAATCAAATGTTTAAATATATATACATATACATATACATATATATGCTATTGTTAATACTATTTTACATGTAATTGGGAAATAAGATATAGAGGCATTGGGGCATAGAGATTCACCATGCCCTACTGGAAAAGTCGAAGGGGGTATGGGAGAAGATATGGGAGAGAGCAGATTGGAGGAGAGGATATCCTGTGGGAACACTATTTTGGGGCAGTGGATAGGGGGAAAATGGGGAGAATATTTGTAACTCAAAATGGCAGAAATGAATGATGTAAACCAGAAGTTAATAAAGCATTTGAAAAAAAAAAGAATTATTCTTGCTAAGTGCTAGACTCAATTGTTTCTGCATGCCAAAGTAGTACTGGTGCTATCAGCACCCTTTATAGTTCAGTGCCCTGAAACAAAACCTCAGCTGACTCGCCTTAGTTACAACCCTCACTTCCTTCTCTAGAATTCAGTTTCTATACAATAAGGAAGTTGGATTCTTTGATTCCTAAAGTGTCTTCTAACCTTATGATCTACATATAAGGTTCACTCATAGGAAGTGGCATAGAGATGGGAGAAAAGTAAACAGGGCCAGAGAGGACTCTCCAAGGAACTTGGTTAGGCAACAATTCTTAGAATTTGCCTCAGAAGCTCAGGATTGTTCTGCCCTTTCTTAATTTTATTTCTCCTTAGGTGGTATACCTGGCACGGAACCCAAAGGATGTACTGGTCTCCTACTATCATTTCCACAAGTTGGCGAAGTTTCTGCCAGATGTCAGTTCCTTTGAAGATTTCTTTGACAAGTTCCTGGAGGGCAAAGGTTATTATATGGGGACCCAGGGTGGTGAGGACAGAACGAAAGGGAGGAAAACTTGACCAGGTGTGAGCTCCCTTTTGAGGGCAGTTCCATTTCTTATGTCTGGTTAATCTCTTTAATTTTAATTTCTAATTCCAAATTCTCTCCCTCCCTCTATCCTCTCCCCACCCCTTGAGAAGGCAAAAAAATATGATACCCATTAGAAAAGAAATACCATTATACACATGAAGTCATGCAAAAATATTTCTAATGTCTGGTTTAATATCTAACCTCACTAATCAGAGCTGTGCAAAAATAGAAAGGTTTTGTCCTGGTGTTGGGAGCGAACTTCAGCCCCAGTGGAAGCAAATTCTCCATCAATGGAAGATGTCAAGCAGAATCTGATTGAGAAGGGATTCCTCATTCTATTCTAGGACCCTCTGGGATCCCTCCTTACTTGAAGATTTTGTGACTTCATCAGCGGCAAGGTTTCTGGTTGGGAGGGGTGTTTAAGATGAGGGGATAGAGTTGTTTTGGGGTATATCCCAAAGGGGATAGAGTTGTTTTGGGGTATATCCCATGGTCAAGGGATTCCTACTTCTTCCCAGGGCACCAATGACATCAGTGGGACAGGGGAACAGGGGAAGGCCCACAAGCCTCTTCCAACTCTGCCTTTTTCTGTGTGCCCTGTTTGAAGTAGGGGAAGATGGCAGACTTATGTCTAAGATGATGTTGTCCAACTCAGATAGAAAAGGAGGGGTCACTAAAACCACACATAAGGATGTCTCTGGACAGCATATTGATGTAGTTTTAAAATGTCATTTTATCTGTGTTCTGTTATATTTTTATTTATTTTGTTAAAAAAATTTTCTAATACATTTTAATCTAAGTCAGGCTGTGCCCAGGAGTGTTGCACACCACGTGGTAGGCCTCTGGTCTAAGATACCAGAGGGCCAGCCAAATGTGATAAGATTGCTATGGGATGTGATCAGAGCCGAGGATAAAACCACCAAAGGGGATGAGGAAACTGGCCTTGCCCACTGTCCTCTCTAGAGATCAGAATTCAGAGCTGGAAGGGACCTCAGAAGTGCTCTAAATTAGGGTTTCTTAAGCTTTTTCCACTCCAAACCCTTTTCTAGTCTCAGTTGGTTGGCCTTGTGTAGCTTGAGGGCACAAGCAGTACAGAGTGCATGGGCTTTGTGTGCAGAACCAAGGCTGCAGTGGATACAACATAGGCAAGTGCTGCCAGAAACACCTCAGATCCATCGTGTGTTTGAGTTTTAACTAATTTTTGGTTGTTGCACATTCAGAAACCTTTTACTATTGCCATATTTTTTCACAACCCTGACCCACAGTTCAAGAAGTGTTGCTGTCTAAATAGTACATTTCTGAGGTTGGTGGCTTTGTGACCCTGGGCAAGTCACTTACCCTCTGTTTGCTGCATCTTCCTCTCCTGTAAAATAGGGATAATAACAGCACTTGCCGTGAAGGGCAGTTGTAAGGGTGGAATGAGATAATTTTGGTAAAGCAGTTGGCATAGCCCTTGGCACACAGCAGACACCATGTAAATGATTCTTCCCCTCTCTATTATGCATTTATAGATGAGGAAAATGAGGTCCAGAGGTTAAGTGACTTTCCCCAGGTCACAGGGTAATTAGTGGCAGACCATGGACTCTGCCCCAGGTTCTCCTGACATCAGAGTCAGAGCTATTTTCCATCCAGCCCCCTCCATCTCATTATCAACAACTCAGGCAAATCCTGAAGGTGCATTCCACTAGGAAGTTTTCTAAGGCCTCTGCTGCTTTCTTCAGAACCATCAAATGATATGTGTTCTTCCTCTGGGCCCAAGACGGATGCCCCCGTGCCTTCTGGGAGAGCCCTCCCCACAGCTCCCCTAGTCAGAGCTGAGGGGCTGCTGGCCTTGGCTTGGGAGTATGCGCTTGACCCTCTCTCTGCCTTCTCTCCCCCAGTGAATTTCGGTTCCTGGTTTAACCACATAAAGGACTGGCTAGGTGTCCAGCAAGAACTGAATTTCTTTCTGATCACTTACGAAGACTTATCCCAGGTAAATCAACATTTCTCCACCGAGTTTCCCTGTGCTCAGTCCTCTGTGATGGCTCCCATAGCCATCTTCACACAGTCTTCTCAGGGGTCTCCTCCTTCCTGGCCAAGGCCAGTCCTGGCTTTGGTGATGCCATGATTACAGAGGAGAGGGGCACAGGGCCCCCAGCTTTGACCTTCAGCTTTTCCCCAAGCAAGAGCCTTCCATCCTAGCTCCCAGTCCTCTGGGCATCTTCTCAGACACTCCAAACTCCCAGAGAAACAAACAAGCGGTGCTAGGATGCTGGAAAATCAAGTTAAATGGATCGCGTACGCACAAACACACACCTGCATATTGGCAAATCCACACACATTGTCACAAACACAGACACACATGTTATACACACAAGTCACATGTAATCACACAGCTCTCAAACACACGTATACACTCACATGCACATGCATTGTACACACAAACACAGATACATCTCTACATACATTCTCACAGATACACACATAATCACAAAAGCACACATATTGTCACAGAGACATACACGCATACTTCACAATCACAAATTCACATCTACACATGAATTATATGTGCACATCATATACTCATAAATACATGCACACTGGACTCACACATAACCACAAAAGCACACACATTGTCACAGACACACACATATACACATTTTACAGCTAATTGCCACACTCTCATACACATGCATCATACACACATAGACATTTACTCATAAACACACGCCCGCCCCCACACACACCAGTTGGACTAGGTGGGGAGCGGCGCCCGCTCCCCAGTCCCTGGTCCCCCAGCCTGGTTTCTGGTCACAGCACAGACAGCAGCTGCCTCTCTGGGGGGAGGAGAGGAGGGAAGGGTGCAATGATGCCTTAGTCTCATCCCTGCACCCTGTCTCCAAGGCCCCTCGCCAGTCGATCCAGAACCTGGCCAACTTCCTGGGCCAGCCACTGGAGCCCAAAGAGCTTGAGAACATCCTGCATTACTGCAGCTTTTCCTTCATGAGTCAAAATGATCAACTCAATTATTCCCTGATCCCTTCGGAGGTATTTGACCACAGCATGGGAAAGTTTATGAGGAAAGGTAAGCAGGGGGCGCCCCGGGAGGTGCACTGCTCCAACCTGCCCTTGGGAGTCCTCAGGGCTTCCCAAGGGAAAAGAGGGGGCTTCCCCATCCCAGCCTTTCACTCAGGGGCCTTTTCTCCCTTTAGGTGTGACAGGAAACTGGAAGGAATACTTCTCACCTGAGCAGAACACCAGGTTCAATAATGTGTACCAGGCAGTGATGGGTGATCTCACCATTAAACTCCCCTGGTCCCTGGACTAACCGGGAAAACAAGCACCAGACCCTTTCTCTCCTCGCCAGGCTGATTATTGTAGTGATGCTTCAGCTCTGCTCCGTACCCCCACCCCTACACTGACCAGCCAGAGAGTAGGTGGGAACAGGATGGTAAGGAGCCTGGGATTCTTGCACAGTGGGCAGAGCCTGGCTGAGGATAGCCTGCGGGGAGTTCAGGGCTCCCCTCATAGGTCATTCAGTAGTCAATAAATGGAAGCTATCTTAGCCTTCCTTAAAAGGTAATTCACTTCCTTCTAGGAAGGGTAATTTTACTTCTGCATAGAGTGTTGGACCTGGAGTCAGGAAGACCTGAATTCAAATCCAGCCTCAGACACCTCCTAGCTGTGTGCCTCTGGGCAAGTCACTTACCCTTGTCTGCCTCAGTTTCCTCAATTATGAAATGGTGACAATAATAGCACTTCCTAGGGTTCTTATGGGGATCAAATGAGATATTTGTAAAGAGTTTAGTAGAGAGTAGGTGCTTAATAAATGTATATTTTCTTCCACCTATACTAACCTATTTTCTGTTCCTCATATACAACACTCCATGCCTTTACACTGACTTTCCCTAGTGAGGAGGATACCTAAATTGCTAACCTGAGGGTCTAGAAGGATGTTGGAGACTGGGGAAAGGTTTATCGGAAAAGATACCGAGTTCTGTTTTGGACATATCGAGTTTAAGATGTCTGCTGGACGTCCAACTCAAGAATCTAGATCAGAGGTTCCCAAATTTATTTGGCCTACCCCCGCTTTTCAAAAAAGAAAATTATTCAACATCCACCTGGAAACCTACTTTTTTTAACCTTTTAAGGTGTTGTTGTTTGAAATTTGCATTATTTTAAAAAATATTTTAAAAAACTTTTAAAATGGTACATTTTAAATTTAATAATTTATTGTAAATTTCTAGGTTTTTTTCTTGCACTGAAATTTTGATGAAACAATATTGCACCATGTGGCCATATAATATCATCTTGGAAATAAGTCATTACATTCACATATTCCTCCCGATGCATGCTGGACTTACGGACAGTGCTCCAAACTCTGACCTGTCAACAACTTAACCATTTTTTTGGATATAACTTGGGTTTTGTGTGTTTATTTGGAAAACAATGTAATCACTGCGGCTTTAACTCTCTTACACAACAGATGAAACACGTAGGAATGGTTTTTCAAAATTTTCTTGTCTTTTCTTCTTTCCTTGTGCTTCCAGTGCCCCCTTATTTTTATTCAAGGCCCCCAGTTGTCCCTGAGGCTAATATCACCCTCCTGGATCATTCCAGTGCCCCTCAGGGGGTGGCATCTGCCCACTTTGGGAACTTATGTAAATTAAAGACCAGCAGTGAGATAGCTTTGGTCATTAAATCCATGAGAGCTGATAAGAACCCCAAATGAAATACTGTAGAGGGAGAAAGAAGAGGACCACGTGGGACACCAGTGGATAGAGGGAATGATCTAAATGAGGAGACAGAGAAGGAGCAATCAGATAGGTAGGAGGAGGACCAGGAGAGAGTATTGTCCAGAAAACCCAGAGAGAAGAGCATATTAAGGGTCAAAAACTGCAAAGAGACCAAGAAGAATGAGGATTAAGAAAAGATCGTTGGATTTGGCAACTAACTCACCACTGATAAATTCGGAGAGGGCAGTTTCAGAGGCATGACAAGGTCAGGAGCCAGATTGTAAGGGGTTAAGAAGAAAGTGAGAGGAGCCAAAGTGGGGGCATATGAGTGTGAGGAGAGGAAGTGGGGGAACCTATTGTAGATGACTCATTAAAGGGTTTTAGCTATAAAGGGCAGAAGAAAAATAGAGCATAGCAGGATGGAAAGATCAAGTGAGGATTTTCTTTATCCTCTCAAGGAATTGGCAGTGGCCACTGCCAATCATCAAACCAAACTCCATCAAATTGAGATCTCGTCTATATATCTTTATCTCTGAATAGTTCTTATCACAATATCTTACATAACAGATGCTCATGAAATGCTTGTTAAATTAAATTGAACAAGTCAAGCATATACTCTTGATGCAGGCTCCTGGCTTGGAATTTAATAGTGGCTTGAACAAGCCAGGCCCAGCTTTCTGGGTCTCACTGAAGGCCACATTATATCTCTGGGTAACTCAATGATGAGCGTGACCCAGACTACTACTAACCTCCCTCCCCTTTCCAGAAATACATTGACTGGGGTGGCTAGGTAGCACAGTGAGTAGAGCATCGGCCCTGGAGTCAGAAGGACCTGAGTTCAGATCCGGCCTCAGACACTTAATGCACACACAAACAAACAAACAAACAAAAAAACCTAGCTGTGTGACCTTGGGCAAGTTACTTAACCCCAATTGCCCTCCAAAAAAAAACAAAAAACAAAAGAAATGTATTGACTGTCAAACACATTGCAGATGAGCTGAGGCTTACCTGGGCTGAAGTCTACTAATCCTCATTAACCCTGAGCAAATTTTCTGTCCTTATGACACCCCCTTTCCTAGATCAACCCCCCCCAAATATCACCTATTCCTGAATGCTATAATGAGGAACATCTAACCCATGGAATGTCGTGTGAACACTGAGTGTTGATCACAGTAAAGAAACGTGTACCTGGAGCCATCTCACATATGAATATGTAGAAGTCAGGATGAGTGACAAATAAATACGTGATAAGAACTCTGTTTCAACATGTATTTTCCCCCCTAAGTCCTTCTGCTTGGCTGAGAATCCCTTCTCTCCTCTTGTTTTAATGATCAAATGTTGTACCCAGGCCATTAAATGCCCATCTGTTAAAAACCAAAATGCATTTAGTATGGGTGGGAAAAAACGAAAGATTCTCTTATACCACTGCTGTGTTGATGCTGTAAGTGGCCGGTTATGCTGGCATGAGAACCCTGTTCATTATCCATATTCTCTGAATTGTACTTAGAGTTCAGGGGAACAGAACAGTGGGAGATGCTGGGATGATGCACAGTGGTTCAGCTCTGATGAGTTTCATTTGCCACTGGCCCATTTTGGGGATAGGATGGTTGAGAAAGCTTAGCAGCATGAGCCACCATGGAGAAGGAAGAAAGCTGGTGTGAGGGAGGGAGAAAATCAAGAAGCCGAATTCCATTACTGCTTTAAGCTAGTGACGCTAATGGAACTCCTGGGTGGGAGCCAATGCTGCAAAGGCAGTGGGGACTGGAGATTTGCATATGGAAACTCAAGCAGGTCTGTCACCTTTGTTATTTCTAAGCTGATGCTTTCTACCAAAATAGAATAATAGCGGGGATTCAGAACTGGCTTATACTCCTTCCTAGGTCTGGCAGTTCCACATTTCCATCGTCACGCTTTCCTGGGGGCCACCTCCTCACCTATTACTTGCCACTGGATCCAAATGGCTCCGGAGGAGAAAGTGAGGCTGGTGACCTTGTACAGCCCTGCCTCACTTAAACCCAATTCACTTGCATGGCATGGCATCACCTTCCTGATGTCATGGTCCTCTTTGAGAACAAAGGACAAGCAACAACATGTCATTCTTTCTTGTCTGTCAGTCAATTTGAGCACATTACTAAGTAAGTGTCTGGGAAAGGACAGGAGACTTTTTAAGTCGAGCCCTTGGGGAGTTTGGGTGCAAGGTCAGAAATGATAGAAAGGACACCCAGAAAAATGGGTCAAAAGCTAAACATGCACGAATGATGTGTAGAGAACTCCTGGTATGAGAGCTCCCCTCATTAATACAGATTACAATCCATCTGTAACTTACTAGATAAATCTTAGGGAATCCCCCTGAGACTCCAAGGGAGGGAGTTTCATAGAGAGCCTACTATGTGCCAGGCATGTGCTAAGAGCATAACAACTCCCCTGGAGGGTAGGTGCTATTATCTACATTTTACAGATGATGACATTGAGGCAAACAGAAGTTAAGTGACTTACCTAGGGTCATACAACTAGCAAGCATCTGAGGATGAATTTGAACTTGGGTCTTCCTGACTCCAAGGCCAGCATTCTATGTTCTAGGTCATGAAACCTCTCCCAAATTTAAACATGGATCAATGAAATAATTCCCATTTACTATACAAGGTATGTATTGTTCCCCTGGCCAGGTGGCTGAAGATCATAACCCACATTTACTATACAAGGTACTTATTGTTCACCTTGCCAGGTAGTTGAAGGTCATAGGAAGTGAGGAGCTATGGGAAATTCAGACTCTGCATCGACTTTGAACCTGATCCCAACTTTCAAAGCAGGGTAGTGCCCACATTTCCCTCCCACCTCGTTGAAAAAAGACCAGCTTCTCATGACCTCTCCTTTGTTCACTAGGAGAGTTCAGGATCTCAGACTAAGATCTGGTGGCCTTTTCAATGACTCCTTAGCTTTGCAAGTGGGATTCTAGAGCAATTAGAAGCATAACAACTATGTTCTATGATGTGGTTATTAACCACCATGAAGAAAGAGATGAACTTTTTGAACATTAGAAATAGATTAGCTATTGGGTTCAAAGATAGGGAAAGCTGCCTTTTGATCAGCCAGTAGAAACCCTCCATAGACTTAGAGTCATATTTATAGGCGAATTTTATGGTAGGTATACCCCATATAGCTTGAGCTCCTACCTCAGTGTGAAACTGGGGCCTTCCATAATGAAGGTTTTTCATCTTTTTGTGTGTTCTAGCACCCTTTGGTAATCTGATTAAAAACCCAAACCGTATTCTAAGAATACTGTTTTTAAATGCATAAGTAAATCATTGCAAAATGCTTTTGTGATGGAGGATTGAAAAAGGAATTGCAGCTGTCAAAATATATTTTTTAAATATTCCTGAACCCCAGGTTAAGCATCCCTGTTTAAATTAATTTAGGTGCAGCTATTTTATCATAACCATGCTAACACAAACCTAGGCAAACCACATCATAAGATCATTGAATACATTCATTTAATTGGATAAGAAAAGAAAGCTGGGGGGCAGGTTGGGGGAAGAGTAGGTGGGGAGGGAGGGAGAGTGAGAGAGAAACATTCTTAGCAACCATTCCCCAAGTGAATATATTCCTAATCTCCTCTCCAACAAAGTCCAGAGAGGAAGCTTTCTCCCTCCAGGCTTCCATCTGCAGACAGGAAAACCAGATAAAATGTCCACAGTCTTAAGCATCTTCAGATGTTAGCTCCACAGTAGTGTGTTGGTAAATATGCAATCGACTCTCTAAAAAAAAACCAAACCAAACTATAGGATATGTTTTTAAGCTTAATCTATATTTTTAACATTTTCTCCACACTTTCTTTTTTTTATTAAAGCAATTGGGGTTAAGTAACTTGCTCAAGGTTACATGGCCAGTCATTTTTATGTGTGGGTGCTAATTTTCTGAGTCCAGAAACAATCCCAGGTCCTCCCAACTCCGGGCTGGCACTCTTACTGTGCCACCCAGCTGCCGCTCCACACTTTCTTAAATCAAATCAACCAAACAATAAATCTAGCCCTGATTTATAGCATTTGCCATTTCTGAAGTATAAACATTCACAGTAAAAATTTTACAATTGGCTTCCCATCATCAACACCTTCCTGGACATCTCATATGCAGACCTTGGCAGTCCTCTTGGTTGTATTGGCCCAACTCCTCCTAACTTGACCAGAAATCTGATGTTTTAGCCCAGTTGTTCTTTGACCTCTGTTCTTGGAGGACCAGTGATATCTTGACTTGCCAGTGAATTACATTTAAGTGAGACAGGGTTGTGCAAAGTCATTAGTCTAACTCTCTTGGAATCCAGTGATAAGAGAAAAGTCAAGATGACCCAGTTGTGGTGGGTGACCTTGGTCTTCTAAATTAAGGTCTTTCCCAGGTCTCTGCTTGTCTGACCCAAGGCCCATTTAATGGCTAAGGGCTAGGTAAGAATTATGACAAAAGATGGTTCAATTTACCATCACAAAAATATCAACCTGAGAGGAGAATACCCTCAGAGTTTCTGGACAGAACCAGAAAACTGTTATTTACATTTATTCTAAGCCATCAAAAGCTAAGCAATGAGCCACAGAAGCTTGGGCAGGGGCTATTACTGGCCATGCAATGAAAGCCAGAGTTATTGGGTTTAAAAGTGTAGTCAAGTAGTTCCATTTAAAACACCATGTGCTTTTTAAAAACACCATGTGCTGTTTTTCCAAACAAATAAAAACGAATTATTTTTTAAAATTAAATTTTATGTTTATTTTTAGTTTACATCATTCATTTCCACAAGATTTTGAGTTACAAATTTCCTCCCTATCTTTCTCCTAACCACCACCCCAAAACAGCAATCCCACTAAATACCCTCTCCCCCAATCTGCTCTCTCCTATATCCTCCCCCATTCCCCCTCCAACTTTCCAGTAGGACAAGATGGATCTCTATACCCCAGTGCCTATATATCTTATTTCCCAGTTGCATGTAAAAAAATTGTATATATATTAGACATTTGATTTTAAAACTTTGAATTCCAGATTCTTTCCCTTCCTCCCTTGTCACCCACCCTTACTGGGAAGATAGGCAATTCAGTATAGGTTGTACATGTGTAGCTATGCAAAACATTTCCATAGTGGATATATTGTGAAAGACTGACTATATTTCCCTCCATCCTATCCCACCTCCCACTTGTTCTATTCTCTGTTTTGACTCTGTCTCTTTTCAAAAGTGGGTGCTTCTAACTACCCTTCCCCCCAAGCTGCCCTCCCCTCCATCATTCCCCTTCTCATCCCCTTCCCACTACTCTCCTGTAGGGTGAGATACCCTATTTAGTATGTATGTCATTCCCTTCCTGAGCCAAATTCAATGAGAAGAAGGTTGACCCATTCCCTTTTGCCTTCCTGTTCTTCCCCTCCATTGTAACAGTTTTCTACTACCTCTTCTATATGAGATAATTTATCCCTTTCTGCCTCTCCCCATCTCCTCTCATTATATTCCTCTCTCACCTCTCAATTTCATCTTTTAAGTATCATCCCTTCCTTTTCAATTGGTCCTGTGCCCACTGTTTATGTATACCTGTACACATATATACATACACTCACATATGTATTCATATACCCATATACCCTCCTATATAGACATATATATGTATGTATGTATGTATATATATATATACATATATATATATACATTTATATTCCCTTCAACTATTCTCATACTGAGAAAAGTTTCATAAGTTACAATTACTGTTTTCCCATGTAGGAATGTAAATAATTTGACTTTGATAAGTTCTTTGTGATTTCTTTTCCCTGTTTACCTTCTCATGCTTCTCTTGCTTCTTGTATTTGAATGTCATATTTTCTATTCAACTCTGGTTTTTTCATCAAGAATACTTGAAAGTCCTCTATTTCATTGAATGATCATATTTTCCCTGAAACATGAAACTCAGTTTTGCTGGGTAGGTGATTCTTTGTTTTAATCCCAGCTCCTTTGACCTCTGGAATATCATATTCTAAGCCCTTTGATCCCTCAGTGTAGAAGCTGCCAGGTCCTATGTTATCCTGATTATGTTTCCACAATATTCAACTTTTTTCTTCTTGGCTGCTTGTAATATTTTCTCCTTGATCTGGGAACTTCAGAACCTGGCTATAATATTCCTAGGAGTTTTCTTTTTGGGATATTTTTCAGGAGGTGATCAGTGGATTCTTTCAACCTTGATTTTGCCCTCTGGTTCTAAAACATCAGGGCAATTTTCCTTGAGAATTTCTTGGAGGATGATTTCTAGGTTCTTTTTTTTATCATGGCTTTCAGGTAGTCCAATAATTTTTAAATTCTCTCTCCTGGATCTATTTTCCAGGTCAGTGGTTTTCCCAATGTCTTCTATTTTTTTCATTTATTTGGATCTGTCTAATAGTATCTTGATTTCCCATAAAGTCCATAGCTTCCATTTGCTCCAATCTAATTCTGAAGGAATTATTCTCTTCAGTGAGCTTTGGAGATTCTTTTTAAATTAGGCCAATTTGGCTTTTTAAGGCATTCTTCTCCTCACTGGCTTTTTGAGCCTCTTTTTCCATTTGAGTTAGTCTATTTTTTAAGGAATTATTTTCTTCAGTCAGGTTGTTGACTCTCATTTCATAATTTTCTTGTATCATTCTCATTTCTCTTCCCAATTTTTCCTCTACTTCTCTTATTTGATTTTCAGAATCCTTCTTAAGCTCCTCCATGGCCTGTAATCAGTACATATTTTTCTTAGAAGTTTTTGGTGCAAAAATCCTGACTTTGTTGTTTTCCTCCTGTTCCATGCTTTGATCCTTTTTGTCTCCAAAAAAAGGAATCCAAAGTTGGATTGCTGTGCTTGCTTTGCTCCTTTTGCTTGCTCAAATTGCCACTCAGTTACTTGACTTTTGAGCTTTTTGCCACAGTAGGACTCTGCTTCCAGAGAAGAGAACTTTGTCCCAAATTTCTGGGGTTTTCTCAGCTGCCAGAACTATTAGTTGGCTGCCCTCTCTGAAGCCTCCACACATTCTGGCTCACTGGTTACACACTCTAGGACCTCCACCCTAGACAGCAATCCAGATCCAAGCAGGTTAAAGCAAGAGTGATTACTCCTTAGAATGGTTGTTTGATCCCCCTACAATCTGCAGGCCAGGAGCTCTGAAGCAGCCATGTGGCTGTGGCCTCCGCCACTGTGCCTCAGCCACTTATCCCTCCAGGGGCAGAGGCTGGACCACACTCCCGGACTCCCTGTTCCCAAAGTCTACACTGACCTCTCACTTTGTCTTTAGCATTTATGTGTTGATAATTCTGGAAACCACCACAGCTGCTGGTGATCTACTCTCCTGATGTCCCTCTAACTGTGGCTGGTTGGGCTGCCCTGAGGCTAAAATCTTGGGCTCATGTGGGGCTGGGCTCAGCTCCCAGAGTGTTGTGATGGCCCCTTCCTGCTGGCCTACAAAGCTGTCTTCAGTGGGAGATTTGTTTCTCTCTGTCACTTTGTGGGTTCTGTAGCTCTAAAGTTTGTTTAGAGTTATTTTTTATAGGTATTTGAGTTGGTTATGGGGGGAGCACAGGGAGTTTTCCTGCTTCTATGCCGCCATCTTGGCTCCGCCCCCTAGAAATGAATTATTGACATATTGACTTAGAAAACCACAAATTAACATTATGTTATACTTTTATTTATTTTGTTAAACATTTTCCCAATTACATCTTAATCTTGGAGTTTTGCCAACCCATGCACCTTGAGTCTGATACCTCTGTTTTAACCTTTTCCCCTGTTTTGTTCCCTCCTTTACTCTTTGACTTAGAACTTCTTGCCATGGCCTTTATATAGACTGGCTAGAATTCTATTTCCTCCTCCTAACTGTTTCTACCCATGAGCATGTCTCTTCCAGAAGGAATTTGACATCTTGAGTCCATCAGCCCCTACTTCTTGGGCCCTGCAGCCTCATGGGAAATATAATTCCTAATTGACAGTCAGCCATGTGTATTTTGCAAAGATCACTGGAGAATGTAGTCTTCCCCTCATCTGGTCCCTGTATCTTTATCTTGCCACTGGAACCAGAAGCTCCAGAAGTGAAAGTAAGGCTGGTGACTTTGCACAGCCCTCCCTTCCTTAAATCTAATTCACTTGGAAGTCGTGGCATGGCCTTCCTTATGTCATGGCCCAAGAATGAAGGACAAACAACAACAACTATAATAACATTTGGTATTATGAATCCTTTTCCTTCCATTTGAATGACTTCTAGGGAAGGGCAGTATTTAATGAGTTATTAAATTACACAGATGTAAAAGATGGATAGCCTCACTCCATAGGAGCAGAGGTATGGCTAGCCACTGAGGATGTCATTTCTGCAGAAGCCACCCCATAGTGGTCTTTCTAAATCACTCCAGTTTCTTTCTCTCTGCATGGGAGTGATGCGGTCTCACAGGTTTAGGCCTCACCTGATCTCTCTTCAGTCCCTCTGTAGATGCACTTACATGACTAGCATTTTCTCCTTTCAACCCAGGTTTAGTCTAGTCTAGTTTAGTCTAAGGGAGATAAACATTCCTGAGAATAATCCATAATTTACTTGTCTCACATTCACCATTATTCCATTGAGATTCTGATCTCCTTCCAACTTTGGGTGAACTTGAAAGGATTATTCACTATAAATAGATTATTTTTATTAAACTGGAATTGAAATCAACAAAATTTAGGTATAGCCTTCGGGAGCAACAGAGACCCCAGTAGGTTCTGAGATCTTAACTCCCCTTCATTCTTTACTACAATGAAAAAGAAATCATCAATGATAGCTTTAAAAACTACCAAGTGGCAACATCCTACCCCTCCAGGTAAGAACAGATACCTCCACTTTCTCCAATGAGTCTTCTAACCTTCTCAGGTACACTAGGATTAAAGACTGGTGTCTGAGACTGAATTTGAACTCAAAGCTTCCTGACTCTGAGATCAACACTCTCTCCACTGTACCATCTGTGGAAAGGCAAATGGGGGTAGAATGGGTATGCCCCTCCAAACCTTAAAACTAGCTAGCGTTGACATAGGGCCCTGTGGTCTGCAAAGCACTTTATCTCCATGTTCTCATTTGACAACTTTTTATATTAAATTCACCCCCATGATTCCTGCCATTCTTTGGCATCTAAAGACACCAGGAAAATGCAGATGAAAAGAAGACCTCCCCTAAAGACAGAAGTCAATGAAAGACCCTTTACCTCCGGGCTGGCAAAGCCTGACTTTACCCACCTCTCCTTGGAGACTCCTGCTAACTTTGGTCAATGGTTCATTTGCATGTCATTTCAGTATTTGGATACCAGGGTGATATATTGACTTGTTAAATCAGCTGAAATGAAATGTTCTAAAATGCTTAATGCCTTCATTTCCCGAAATAAGTCAGTAAGACTGAATTCATTGGCACTGCAAGATGAAGTTCTGGCCCCAACAGAATTAACATTTGCAGTAAATACTGTGAGGTTTTTAACTGCCACCCCCATACTGCTTCAGTCTGGTCATTGCCTATATGGAAGAGAGCTGTATCCATGAAATAGTTTTAACCAGTTTCCTAATTTGATCTTTACTTCTCACTTCCCAGTTCCCTCAGTTGTTAGAGCCTTCTCCAAGTTTTCATTCCATCTAATCTTTTGTGTATCTCTCTTCTATGTACGTATTTATAGACATGTTGTCTCCCCCAATCAACATGAGCTCCACGATAGCAAGGACAATTTTTGCCTCTCTTTCTAGCTCTACTGCTTAGCATAGTGTATTCAATAAGCATTTAATAAATGCTTGAAGACTGATTGACTGAGTAACTGAATCACATAACTTGCCAGTAGGATAACACTAGGCAAACAGAAATTGGGAAGAACCAGATGTGGGCAAGATGAATTCTAGGAGAAGATGGAGATTGAGGATTGTATGTCTTTAGCAAGAAGGACCCTGATCCATCCCAGAGGGCAGGGACCCCGGGGATAGGGTAATTCAGACAAAAAGACCAAAGTCTCAAGTGGGGATGGGGAAACTGATCAGAGAGACCATGGAAAAAGGAGAAAGCAGAATAGCACCTAGAACCACAGGACAAATGGGACACAAATCTCCCTCAGGGCTGGACTCAGACTAGTCTTTCTCCCTTTCAGAGGTCTTTCATGATGGAAAGGGGGGAATAATTAGATAATAATGATAGAATTATTATCATTAGTGCTGTTAGCCTCTAAGAAAAGCCAGAATTAGGCTATATATGTGTTTATTTTCTCTCAAAGTGACAATAGACATACATGCATACATTTGGAGCTGCAGTAGGAACTGAGCTCACTTTGGGGTTAGGCTGCACAGATTATAAAGACAAAGAGAAACCACAAAGCTGGGTGGGAATGGCCACCGTCCCTTGGGTTCGGTTTCTGTTTCTCGGGGAAGGGCCATTTCACAGTGATCGTGAGATGCCTACATGAAACAAGAAAAGATCACAAGGTCCCAGAACTAGGATGTTTGTGCTAATTCTATCCATTAGTGCTGGTATGAACCAACTTAAGTCAGTTCTGTGGTCATTGGCACAGCAGAGGGAGTTCCAGGTCATGAATGCTGCAAAGAATCTCAGTTCTGTCAAGCCTGAGGGATGCTCAGTCTGCTTCCTGATTGACTGATTCTAATTCCCAGGTTAGTCTGGCATCAACTGGAGGGAGTTCAAGCAAATCCAGGTGGTTAGTAAAGTCATTTTTCACAGTACAAATATCCTTCCTTTCAAAGAAAACCAACGACTTCATGTCGGGATGTCTTGACTTGTGCATGAATTGGATTTAAGTGAGGCAGAGTTGCCCCAAGTCATTGGCCTCACTCTCTTCCAGAGTCACTGAAGTCCAGTGGCAGGAGAAAAGTCAGGATGAGTGGCGCCAGCCTGGGATGCAATGGATGACCTTGGATTTTCAGAACAACTTATGAAGTCCTTTAAGGTTTACAAGGTACTTTACAAATATTATTTCATTTGATCTTCACAAAAACCCTTCAAGGCAGGTGTTATTATCATCCCATTTTATGGATAGGGAAACCAAGGCTAACCAAGAGGTTAAATAATTTGTCCAGGGTCACATAACTGTATCTGAGACTGAATTTGAGCTCAAGACTTCCTAACTCCAGGTTTAGCACTCTATGGAAAAGCAAATGGGAGCAGAGTGAGTATGTTCCTCCAGGCCCTAAAACCCTGGAAAATGCCAATGACAGTGAGAGAGAAGCCATTGGAGAGGGAGGAGGCTCCTTGGAAAACAGAGCCCTTTGAAGGATACTAAGAGGAAGTGTGCCTTCCCCCTCCCCCACAACCACTCAAGAGATGTTTCAATCAATCAACCAATGAGTATTAATTAAGCACCTACCAAACATTATATCAAGCATAGGAGAGATTCTCTAATCCACAGGACCCTAGATCACTTCTGGTGTGCCCACTAACTCAGTACTAAAGAACTTGAGTTTGCAATGGCTAAGCAATCTGCCAATTAGGAAGAGCTACTCACTTAGTAGATTTTTTTTCCATAACAGTATTTTATTTTTTTTCCAATTACATGCAAAGATAGCTTCCAACATTCACTTTTTTGATTTCCAATTTGATTTCCAAATTTTTCTTTCACCATCCCTTCCCTCCCCCCTCCTCAAGACAGCAAGCAATCCAGTATAGGTTATACATGGACAATCATATTAAACTTATTTCCACATTAATCATGCTGTGAAAGAAGAGTCAGAACAAAAGGAAAAAACCACAAGAAAGAAAAAACAAAAAAAAAGTGAAAAATAAGACCCTCTGCATTGCAACTCCACAGTTCTTTCTTTGGACGTGGTTAGCCTTTTCCATCACAAGTGTTTTGAAGTTGTCCTGGATCATTGTATTGCTGAGAAAAGCTCTCTATCATAGTTGAGCATCCTACAATGTGACTGTTACTGTGTGTAATGTTCTCCTGGTTCTGTTCACTGCACTTGGCATCATTTCATGTACATACTTAGTAGATTTTCAAGGGAGTCTGGCCTCTTCCTCTCTTCTTTTGAACCTGGAAGGTAGAGGATGTTTCTCTCCCCCTCCCTAAGACTAGCCCCAATGACGATGGTACTTAGCAGCCTGAACCTCAAGCTGACTGGAGTTCTCTTCTGCTTTATCTTCTTTCTCTGAGCATAGGCAACCAAACTGCTTGAAATTGCATGAAACCCATGAGGATCCCTCCAAGTCTTGAGACTTGGAGGGATCCTCATGGGTTTCATGATTAGGAGTTCCTGGGTCCCTCATCTAATTCTGGCTACACTGTAAGAGGTGCCTCCTGCAGCTGTGACTTGGAGAAAAAGATGACCAGTGACAGGAAGAGAAAAACTCAAACCCTGCCCTAAATTGCTAGAAGACATGGAGTTGTTCGGACAGTACAGAGCTGAGGGGAAGGTGAAATGACCATTCAGCAATCTCTTATGATTAAACAATGCCTTAACATTATAATATAGTAACTGATAATTCTTCCTGTATTATATTTTGTCATTGTCAATGCACAATTTTTAAAGGAGATAAATAGCTGTCCTATACATGATCTACAATGTAAATTGAGTGCCTTTCTAATCTCTTTTTTTTTTTTTTTGCTTTTTTGTAGGGGAGAAGGCAGGGCAATTGGGGTCACATGGCTAGAAAGTGTTAAGTGTCTGAGGTCATATTTGAACTCAAGTCCTCCTGAGTTCTATTCACTGCACCACCTAGCTGCCTCTCTAATCTCTTTTAGGGAGATCTCAGATTTATGCCCAAAACTAAGTTTTGAATGATTTCTTCTGAGGTGTCTGGGCAGGTCAGGCTCCCCTTGGGATTGAACACAAGGTAAACATATTTGGGTCCAAGACTAGGGGTCCCCTTACTTAAAAGAGGGTAAGTATTTTAAGTCTCTCCTGTCCTAGTATATTCATTGTTACATAGGTACATATATAATATATATTCAAAAAGATATACAAATGTTGAAAGTGAGGTTGAATCAGTTACCCATTGTTCCCAGTCCTGCTTATTGGCCAGTGTTGGGAAAGGCTCTGGTGGGAAAGGAAACACCAAGTCTGCAGTTTTGTTTTGATTTGTTTTGTTTTGTTTGTATTGCCTACTCTTTGTCACCTACCTCTACCTACAAATTATTAAGTTCTTGTTTCCTTGGGGAGGAACCATGATTTAAGGACCCAACCTCTGCGTCTGAGCTGAGGCAGCTATGTGAATTGTTTTAAAGTTACCTACAAAAGGGGGTGGCTAGGTGGCTCAGTGAATAGAACACTGGTCCTGGACTCAGGAGGACCTGAGTTCAAATCTGACCTCAGACACTTAACACTTACTAGCCTTGTGACCTTGGGCAAGTCACTTAACCCCAATTACCCTGCCTTCCCCCCTCCAAAAAAGAAAAAATCCCAACAAAGTTACCTATAAAAACTATTCCCATCTTAAAGCCACCACTGATCTTCAATGATCAACCCATCTTCATTCATGTGTTGCTTGATGTATTTATAATAAAATCCTTTTAATTCACTTTGTCCTTTGTTTTTTGTCTTTAATCAGAATGAAAGCCCAAATGAAGAATTTTCCTTTCAACACAAAGTAACCTTAGAGGGCAAGGCATTAGCAGAAAGAAAGACAAGGAAAAGGTAACTTGAGCTGAGTATTAAAGGAAACCAAAGATTACAAGAGTAGGGGTGTTAAGGGAATATATTACAGCCTTGTAAGCCCTAAAGCTCTTAAGGGGAATTGTTGTCTACCCTTGAGTCTGTCCCAGATTATGATATTCCCAAGCTCCCCCTAAAGAGACAAGACAATGAGCCAGAGAACTGAGAAATCTCCAAAGTGCACCCTTTGTGTCAGAGGCAGGAGAGGAGGAAACTGAGATGTATCTCAATTTCATCTCTCTTGAGAATCTCCAAAGAGAACAATGTTTACAAAGAGAGCTCACCACTTTGACAGAACACTGTCAAAAAATGGAAGCAAGGACAGATAAGAGAAGATGAATAAAAAAAGTGTGGCTTGGTCCTGTGAGAATACTGCCAGGCAGGAGTGCTTTAAAAAAGAAAAATAATAATAATAATAACAGCCAGAACGATCTGAGGCTGGCAAAGAATGTTAAGGACAACAGAATTGGGGGAGAGTTGGGGAGTGGGGTGGAGATGCATGTTTGTGAATGTGTGTGTGTGTGTGTGTGTGTGTGTGTGTGTGTGTGTGTGTATGTGTGTGGTTCCTATATTGGGAAATAGAAGGAGAGTCAAAAAAAGAGCAGGAAAAAGATGGGATTTTCTCAACTGTCATTTTGTTCCTTGTTCCTTTGCCAAGAAGAGCAGCTTTTAGAAGGGGCCAAGCACAAACAGTTAATAGAGACTAGAAAACCAGACAAGGGGTGAAATAGTCACAGAGCACTGACCTGTCTCTAATGGGTTCAAAAAAATTGGGAGATATTAGGATATATATTTTGATATATATAGTCAGACAAATAGCTGACAAGCAGGTACCTGTTAAGCACTGGCTGTGGGCTAGCTATGGTGGCACTAGGCTTGGAATCAGGAATACCTGAGTTCAAATGCGACTTCAGACACTTACTAGCTGTGTGACCCTGGGCAAGTCATTTAGCCCTGTCTACCTTAGTTTCCTTATTTGTAAAATGAGCTGGAGAAGGAAATGGCAAACCCCTCCCATATTGTTAGCAGGACAATCCTGAATGAGGTCACAGAGAGTCAGACACAACTAAAAACATGAACTAGACACCGGGTTGAGTGCTGAGACAACAAAGAAAGGTAAAAATGCCATCCTGCTCTACCCACTACATCACCTAGAAAAGAGAGACCCCAGGCAGTAGCTAGTGGGGGATGGTCAGAGCAAGTGAGCCCTTTAGCCACCACAGAAGGAGCTGCTATAAATACCCTTGTACAAATAGGTCTTTTTCCCTTTTCTTGGTCTCTTTGGGTTCCAGGAATCAAAGGGTATGCACAGCTGTGCAGCCCTTTGGGCACAGTGACTAAGATGCTTTTAAAATGCTTTTTTAATATTTTTAAAAAGAGTAATGGGGGTTGGGGAGAGAGAGGGAGTGGGGGCGTATTCGCCAATACAAATTAGGACTTCATTTATTTTGCTGATCATCTCTTTTTTCCCTAATTAATGTAAAAGCAATCTTAAGGATGGGGTGAGACGTGGGGATGTTTGTAGGCAGCAGGGAAAGAGCTGTTAGGAAGAGGCTGGAGATTACTAAGAGGGAAGTGATTGCAGGCACAATCTGCTGGAGAAAATGGGACAGTAAGCAGTTAAGGGTACAGGTACAGGGCTTGGATTTGGCAAAGAAAAGGGCCATTTCTTCAGCAGAAGCAGGAGTGAAGGAGACTGATTGATGAAGTGGGGAGGTATTACAGGATTGGAAAGAGGCAAATAAATGTCCTGGTTTTCTGTAACAGGAAGAAAAAAAATGAAGTTTTCAAGCTATAGACTTTTTTTTTTAACTTGGGGCTTTACTTTGGATTCTTGGAAAAACTCCAGAATGGATTATTAAAAGACTTTTTATTGAATTCCCAGCATAGTTTCCTCAGAAACAGGTCATATCCACGATAAGCTCATTTGCTTTCCTTGTCTTTTTGGACTGGAAGATCAGGTGAAAGCTGGATATAGGATTTGGGTTCATCTAGACTGGAGCAGAGCATTTAATCAAGCCTCTCATGCTATCCTTATAGAAAAGATGGAGGGATATGAGGTAGATGGATGTAAATATGCGATGATTATGACTTTGAATGTGAACAGAATGAACTCATAAAACAGAATAGAATAGCAAGGTACATTAGAAAGCAGAAGCCAACAATATGCTATTTACAAAAAGCACAATTGAAATAAGAAAAAAAAATGAGCAGCTAGGTGGCACAGTGAATAGAACACTGGCCCTGGAGTTAGGAAGACCTTCGTTCAAATCTGCCTCTCAGACACTTAACACTTACTAGCTGTGTGACCTCAGGCAAGTCACTTAATCCCAATTGCCCTGCCTTTCCCCCTCCAAAAAAAAAAAAAAAAAGTGAAATAAAAAAATTCAAATAGTAAAAATGAAAGGTTATAGTGGAATTTATCTACATCCCAGCAATTAAAACAGAGTTACCAGTCATGATATCAGATAGTAAAAATAGATATGGTTAAAAGAAATAAACAAGAATCGGTTGTTGTGTTGCACTAAATAGAGCACCGGCCCTGGAATCAGGAGGACCTGAGTTCAAATCCAATCTCAGACACTTAACACAAAAACTAGCCTTGGGCTAGTGTGTGACCTTGGGCAAGTCACTTAACTCCAGTTGCCCTCCAAAAAGCAAAAAAAAAATTAAAAAATAAACAAATGAGCTACATTTTGCTTAAAAGCACACTAGATAAGATAAAATAACAAACAAAAAACACAATAAAAAAGATTAAAATAAAAGTATCCTAGGCTGAATTTTTTTAATTAATCTGAAAAGGGAACCTCTTCAGCCTTTCTTTAGTTATCTATTATGGAAATAATGTTCTGATGCCTTCTCTCCCACCAATTCAGAAAAGGATGCCTCCCTGAATTCATTAGAGTGATAACTTGATAAGAAGAAGGGGCCTTTAACTGATCTGCTTGGACCATATTAGGGTAATAATTATACTAATGGTTCCCCATGTTCGTTGCTCTGTGAATCCCTTTTAATAATTTTTTAAAATGTATTGTGCCCCCCCAGAATAATTTAATATATCAATTATAACAATCTTTTAGATTTATTTGTTAAATGCTTACAATGACTATCATTATAACTTGCCCGAAAAAGTTTCAAATTAATTTTTACATTATATGATTGTAATTGTAAAATATAAAGTTTAATTCTACCTATAATTGTAAAAACTCCATATATGGAATTATTAAGGCTCTAATGATAAAAGTAATTATGAGTATTTTATGTTGAGCAATCTGTAAGAATTCACAGAAGTAATCCAACAAGATTATTCTCTGTAAATTCCAACAAAATTCCATCTTTTCCAGGAAACCTTTCCTAACCCCTCTTAATTCTAGGACATCATGTCTGTTGTTTCCTGTATCTGGCTTGTTTTGTATATATAACAATCATATATAGACAATTTCAACATTGGAATATTTTTATTTAAACAAAGGATTATATTATTTATCTCAGTACCAGACAGTCTTAAATCTGGTTCCTCCTCAATTCTGTTTCTGTATCTTGATTCAAAACAAAAATAAAATGTGAATACTTGCTCTCACAGATATGTGGTGAAATATAGCAGAAGAATTTTATAAGCTCTCTTGGGGTGAGATGGAAATTTTTCTTAAATTTAGCTGCCTAACCAACTGATAAAAATAAAGAGCTCATTAAAATATAAAATATTTACTTTTCTACTGGCAAATGATGACTGCTGAATTAAGTGACAAATGTACTTAGAGTATAATTGCATATGTTGCTTTGTTATAAATAATATTTATCTATAGAATATCTTTTTTTAAATTTCTTTTATTCCCACCCCCACTTAATAGTATTTGTTTTCCAATTACATGTAAGCATAGTTTCAACATTGACTTGATAAGATTTTGGGTTCCAAATTTTTCTCCCCCCCTCTCCCTCCTTCCTCCTGCCCCACTCTTTCCTTTCCCTGCCCTTCCCCAAGGCGGCAAGCAATCTGATATAGGCTATACACGTACAATCATGTCAATCCTATTTCCACATTAGTCATGTTGTGAGAGAAGAATCAAAACAACAGGGAAAAACCACAAGAAAGAAAAACCAAAAAACGGCGAAAATAGTCTGCTTGGATCTGCATTCAGACTCCACAGTTCTTTCTCTGGATGTGGATGGCATTTTCCATCATGAGTAGAAGAAAATCTCTAGCTGTAGCTTCCCTTCTATCACTGGCACACCAGCTACACCCAAACAGAAACTTCTGACTGATTGACCAAGGTTGCAACTAGCTAATTAGAAAATCCTTCAGATAAAAAAATAGTAACATAAGCAGAGAGTGTCTAAACAGGAAAATAACCTTAATACCATGCCACAAAGAGAGGCAATGTAAGGGTTGTTTCTGCAGAATATTTACAACAGTCCATAATATCTTCAAGATGACATGTAATGCACATGCATTGCCACGCTGGCTTTCAAACAGCCTGACATTGGTGCTGCCAGGATGCTAACTTTGTAACATTTCTGTCACATGATTACACAGCTGATGAGGTATGATTACAGGGCAAGAGGGGGGAACCCTGGAGCTGGTCTGGTACAGTATATGGAACTCAAACGAGGGGATCTAACCATCTGCTGGGAGCTGGTTTGCACTTGAATGTCAGACTTTTATAGCATTTTGCAACAATTCAATGACAGGCTAAGAAATTACAAGGACATGCTGCACTTAGAAGCAGTCAGAGTTTGATGTCATATCTGCACAGACACCAGAATTGACATGCACATTGTCATGGCGATTTTGAATGCTTCAAACATGAACGTGCCTGTTGACACAGAAGATAAATATATTTGTAACATAATTGGGCAATTATTTGCTGCTTAAGGTGACTATAAATACATTTTTTTTTAGCACAGTTCACTTGGACAATCATCACAATTCCTCATGGGTTTGTGAACCACTAAATTCGAAGCATTGAATTAGAATAACAGAATAAAGAAATGTCTTCATGGCTTCAGTAAATGGAAGCTGTTCTTGAGTTCACCTTGCCAACCCCAAGGAACACACACCTTAAAATGCAGAGGAGTCCAAGCTGAGTTGAAAGCAGAAAAGTTTTATTAGGAGGAAAATCAGACAGTAATGCAGAGGCATTACACACCCTGCCCAACCCATCTGTTGCCTGTACCCCCTCCTCTCCTCCCCTCCCCCATACAAAGTACAAAGGAGTCTACTGCCCAAGAAAAGCAGGGCAGATTTATGCTTGAAAACCACAAAGGGGAGGTTTCAGAAGGGGTTAGGGTAAAGAATGGACAGTCTTTCCTAGGAACTGGTGGGACATATAAGCAGGATGTTTTTCAAGAACAGTTGATCACAAGGCTGGTTTGGTCTGGTTTGGGGACAGGATTGGGGTGGGGTGGGGAACAGCTCAGTAAGGTCAACCAGCGAACAGCAGCAAAGGAGTCTGGGAGTGAGCAAGACTATTCACTGCAGGCTCCTGACTGGCTGCTTTTGGCAAACAGCTTACTCTGTGCCAAGTGCGTGTAACTCAGAGAAAACACACATGTTAATCTCAGGGGTACTCAACAACCTTTGATCAGCTGGAAAAGGGAATCCTTAAAGCAGAGGTACATAACTTTTTTGGGGTCAGGGACCCTGCTGGCAGACCCCTTCTCAGAAGTCTTTTCAAATACAAAAAAAGAAAAAAAAATGAAGTACATAGGACCACAAAGGATATCAAAATCATCACTAAAATATATTTTAAAAAGTCGTGGACCCTCGGTTAAGAGCTCCTGATGTAATGGGAGTGATCAAAGAGAGATTGAATGATTTCAAGAAAATGATTCTTCAAGGATGTGCCAAAACTTAAGTGACCATTGTCCTGTTGATGAAACAGAATATTAACTGAATTTTACCCTGACCACTGTAACTATGTTTTCATCTCTAGGAATTGTCTAGGAATTCTATCCCTACAACTCCAATATGACTGGAGTTAGAGAGAGATCTTCAGAGTTATGGACTGGCTCTATCAGTCTTTGGTTCTCTCTAAAATTAGATAATCTAAATTAGTGAAATGATTAGATTATGTAATCTAAATTATTTCATATTAGATTAGATAATCTAAATTAATAATAGATTAGATCATCTAAATTATCCATTAATTTTTATATATTTTATATAATTTACAATTATTATGGCATTTAAAGCATTGAGCACCGTCCTAGTACATAGTATCCCTTCGCCTATATTAGTGCTATTATTTAGCTATTATTATTAATTTAGATAAGCTAATCCATTGTTATTAATTTAGATTACCTAATCTATTATTAATTTAGATTATCTAATCTAATCTGGTCTAATTAGATTATATAATCTCATCATTTCTTTTCTAACTTTTTTTTCCCAACTTGGGGCGTGAAGCTCATTCATTCATTAACTCATTTATTTATTCGTTCATTCGTTCACTTATTTATTTATGTGCTCATTTATTTATTTTTTAGAAAGAGTAACTTCAGAGGGAAAATAAAAACCAGTAAAATCTTTTTGAGAGAAAAAGGAACTATCTCATTTATTAAGTGGAGTTTAGTTGACCTGACCCCTGTGGGCCTCTGAATAATTTGGCATAGTTCAGTTGTCTAGTGAATTAGAAACAAAGTCATCTGAAAGGAATTAAAATTAGACTACACGTTTGCAAGTTCTTAAATTAGAAACCAAATGAGAAATGATTTACACAGCAAAAAGAAAAGGCCAGGTAAACCCAGAAACTTCACCTCTGACCACCCAGTACCAAAGTCAGGCAACAGATGGCAGACGCAGGGAAAAAAATGGTGCTAATTTGCAAAAGAGAGAGATTCGATGGAAACCAGGAAACTAGATTTGAAAACACACTTTGAAACATGATTTGAAAGCAGATTAAGAAATTAACAGTATTAGGAGGAAATTGAAATGTTGAGTCAATATAAAAAGAAATAAAACTGTTCTTTGCAAGAATCATTCTGAGTTAATCAGACTTTGCAGCTGAAAAAGGAGAGAGAATTAAAGACAATTTACCCTGACACGATGTAGACTTGAAGCTCAGTAAATAGATAACAAGAAATGTAAAAAAAAATGCCCTGAAAAGTAAATTTTAAAAATACAGCCCTGCATATAGAGACATTACCTCAGCAGGCAGGCAGGTAATGCTGGCCCTGGAAACAGGTAGCCCTGAATTAAAAACCCCAAATCAAATGTGCATTAACTGTCTGACTCCGGACAAGTCATATAACCTCAGTTTCCCCCTCTGTACAATGGGAATATTAATAGTACCTACCTCTCAGGGTTGTGTGAGGGTCAAATGAAATGATCTTCATAAGGCGTTTTGTAAACTTGAAAATATTAGTTAGCTTAACCCCAATTACCTAGCCTTCCCCCCTCCAAAAAAAGCAAAAACAAAATAAACTAAAATATTAGCTAGATGCTAGCTACTTCTCTTATTGTAGCACAGATCTCTGATTGAGATTTCTGATTCTCCAACAATAGGTAAAATAGAATTAATCATCTTTTTTTTTTTTTTGCTTAAATGGATATCAATAGAAGATCCTCATTTTTGTCAGCTTTCAGAATTTCAAATGTATATAAATTACATCTGTGTATATATGGTACATATAATACATATGTGTATATTTATGTATATGTGTGGATAGATAGACAGATAGATAGATTAGGGGCAGCTAGGGTACACAGTACAAAGAGAACAGGATTTAAGAGTCTGGAAGACTTGAGTTCGGATTCTGCCTCTGATACTTACCAGCTGTGTGGTACTTACCCAGGCAAGTTCCTTAAATTCTCTGCCTCAGTTTCCTGATCTATAATATGGAAATATTTCTACTTTCCAAGGTTGGTGTGAGCATCAAATAAGCTAGAACATATAAAGCACTTTGTAAATGCTATTTATTTTTCAAGGCAGAAAGAAAAGTCCAGGATTATATAAAGCATCCACATAATTTTTTTTAGACCTCATTGAGGAGAAAGAGAGACAGAGGGTAGGGGGAGGAGAGAGAAATTATTGTTTCCCTCTCAGGGAATTGGAACCAGTTTTATTTTTCTAGAGATTTCTCAACTTAATTTCACAGAGGTTGGTATTTTTGTGAATTTGGAAGAGGATTATCGTCCTGGAAGATCTCATCAGCCCTGGAACTCCTGCTTCAGAAGCCCTTTCTGCCCCTGGAGATCCTCCTGCTGACTGGAGGGTGAAGGGCTCCTCTCAGAACCTCCATGTAAGGAGGGAGCCCCAACCAGCCACCTCTTCATTCCCACCAGTCTGTATTCCTCTGGATTTTTCCATTGTACCCCAACATCGGGTACCTTCTCCCCCACTCCCACCTCTGTTTCCTTTTATGTGTTATCTGCCCCAGCAGAATGTAAGTACTTCTAGGGGCAGGCACTCTTCCCTTTTGCTTGTATTCTATTCCTAGCACTCAGCATAGCCTGGCAGAGTAAGTTCCTAAACAAATAAAGGCTTGTTGACTGACTCATTTGTGGATTTGGAAAATCACTCAGAGGACCGACCAGCTTCGGTCTTTTCTTTAAGATTATTACAGTGGAATCAGCTTATATTTGTGATGAGGCCTGGTTTAACCCAAGTCAATGAATTTCCTGAATGAATAGAAGTTTTACCCACGAGAATAAAGCATTAAATCAGAAATTGGGACCATGAACAATCTCTGGCTTCCTTGTTCCACAGATTGCATGAAGACTGTATAAAAAGGATTTTTCCAAAGTCCAATCTATAACCTATGGTGCAAGTGCTTGGCCAAGATATCATTCCTTGTTCTAACTAGTGAATGAAGCATTGGTTAGATTTATACATGCAATCAAATTTCATCAATGAAAATTTAAAAATAAACCCCTTCTCCAAGAACAAGCCACTAACCTTAATCTTAGAAGTCACAAGATTGCACCTCGGCCCAGGGGAAGGAAATGAACATTTCTACAGTCCATGCTGTGCTCAGTGCTTTTTACACATTTGAAAACATTGGATAACAATCCAGAGAGGCAAGCATTATATTTATTCTCATTTTACAGTTGAGGTAAAACACAGGTTAAATGACTTGCCCAGGGTCACACAGTTAATGTCTGAGGTTGAACTTGAACTCAGATCTTCCTGACTCTAGTCCTAGTGTTCTATCCACTGCACCCACCTCTGAGCTGGAGGCCCTCTGAGATAGCCATATGACAGGTCTATGTCAGTAAGTGATACCTTGGAATCCTCGTAGGCTGCTGAGTCTCCAGGGAGAAGAATCCAGGAGCGTGTCCTTGTTGTACCCCAGAAAGTCTGATGACTGGGGCTTCCAGTGGGCTTTTTAGGGTCCTAGCTTTGGATGCTCCAAATTTCACATACATTTATCCCTTCCACATCGAGGGGGTTAGGAGTACAGTGCCCCCACCATCTGGAAAATCCACACAAAATTTTTTGGCCCTCCCTTCATACCAGAGAAAAAGTCTGAATTATTATAGTATTAAAAGATAAAATATGTTGATATTATACAAGACTATGCATGTTTTATGCACTTCTGAGTTTCTAAACCCTTTCTATATAATCTGCTGACCTTTGTGTATTATCTGTAACTCCCACAAAACTCCCCCCAAATTCCCATTTAATTTCTAATGCTAACCCCCAATATATCTAAACCACGATGGGGAAAGTCGAGATGTGGAAAGGACAACTGTAATTTGATTGGTAGTTTACTATACGATTTATTGATCAAGTTACCAGTCATGTCTTATAATAGCGCCTGCCTATGTTCATCAGCTGTTTCAGAATACACACGTTATTTGCTACATCATACCACACAAATTTATCTGTTCTTGAAAAAAACAACTTATCCCATCACTTGACTCAACATAATTCAATTACGAAATGGACACACAACCAAACAGAATCAGTTATGCTAAGTTAACAAACTTATTCCTGTTATCTTATTAAGGCAATAAAATTTATTCTCAGCATAGTCAGACAAATTAGAAACAGAAGTAATATCTCTGCAGATTTGGTGGCCTTTTTTTTTTTTTTTGCCCCATCAGACAATATAATCATTCATTTCTTTATCTTATTTCTTCCACAATTTCTATTACTTTTGTTCAGTCATGTCCAGCTCTTCATGAGCTCATTTGGAGTTAGTCATTTTCTTTTCCTGGCTTATTTTACAGATAAGGAACTGAGACAAACAGAGTGAAGTGACTTGCTCAGGGTCACACAGGATAGGTCCTCCTGACTCCAGGGCCGATGCTCTATTCTCTGTGCCACCTCGACACCCCAGACCTCTTACTCTTCTACAAGGTTAGTTTTTGCCTAACTGAATCTTTGTTTCTCTGTTTGGTATAATACAGGTGAGCAAAGGTGGTAACAACAAAAAAAATTTTGTTGGTAAGCTCAAACTTTTTCTTTCATAGCTCAGCAATAGTCCCTGTCTGATCTGCCAAGCACAGAATGGTAGGTAACCAAACCAAGCCATCTACGCAAAGGTCTTTTCCTTTTGTTATTGTACAAGTTGATTTTACTTCAACAAATAAATGCTTCTTTGATGCTGTTATGATGACGAGGTTCTCATTGTACTAAAGGTGTTTTTATGTTGAATTGGCAATTACCCAACAGTTAAAACAGACTCCAAAATGGATCCAAAGGAAACTGCAGGGTCGGGACAAAAACTTTTTTGTAAACAAATCACTGTTAGTCACCAAAAGTGCTACTAAAAAGTCAGGCTCTTGGATGCTGAGTTCTTGTATATCCCACAGCAGATGAACTTTGATTCCAATGGAGCTTAAGGCAAAAGGACAGGAGAAGCTGCAGTCATCCAGAGAAGACTGGCCACTCCCAAGCAGGGAGACTGCCTTGTGAGAGCAGGCCTGCTTCTGTACAAAGAACAGCCATGAATTTTGACTGAGCTTTGTTTGGAAGTAAGGAGTGAAGGTTTAGTTGAGTATGAGAGATGTAAACTTAAAAACAGCAGCTCCTTGTATTTCTATGTTCCCTTGCCTCCTGCTTCCTTTCCCAGTTGTCACAAATGTATTATTTAAGAACCTACTTGATAAGTGTGCAATCTCAGAGACAAAATGTCCCTAACGTTGACTTGTAAGTTGTTACGATGACAACCATACAGGGCTATCATGGACTGTGCTTTGTAAGGTAGTAGATAGAGCCATAGTTCCATAAGGGACGATGTTGCTATTTTATTACAGAATCTAAAATGTTTCAATTTTATTTTATTTTTAAACAAAGATCAACTTTTTCTCCCACCCTCTTCCCTCCCCCCACTCCCACTGAGGAGGCAAGAACAACAAAACTCTTGTTACAAGTATGGAGTCAAGCAAAAAAAATTTCTCATTGGCTATGTCTAAAAATATGTATTTCAATCTGTGCTCGAACTCCACCTCTCTATCAGCACTGGGTAGATTGGTTCCTCATTAACCCTCTGGAATCCTGGTTACACATTATGCCAATAAGAATTCAGCACAATAGCGGCAGTTAGGTGGTGCAGTAAATAGAGCACCAGCCCTGGAATCAGGAGGACCTAAGTTCAAATCCAGCCTCAGACATTTAACACTTACTAGCTATGTGACCTTGGGCAAGTCACTTAACCCCAATTGCCCTGCCTTCCCCCCTCCAAAAAGCAAAATAATAATAATAATTCAGCACAATAATATTCCATCACATTCATAGTACATAACTTGTACATCCATTCCCCAATGGGGACCAATTCCCATTCCTTCCCACCTCAAAAAGAGCTATAAGAGTTATATGTATTTTTGTACATCCTTAGAATTTGTTTTAGTTAGGACTAAACCTTCCCCTAACCTACCCTCCCTCTAATTTTTCCCTTCTCCCCTTTCCCTCTTATTTCCCTGTTGAATGAAAAGTAATTTTGTACCTAATTCTCTGTGTGTGTGTGTGTGTGTGTGTGTGTGTGTGTGTGTGTGTGTGTGTGTGTATGTTTCCTGCTGTGGACCAGTTCAGATTAGAGTGAGGTTTAAGTGTTAGCCTTTCTGCCCCCTCCTTGTTTGCATATATGCCTACTTATACATCCTGATTATAGGAGACAATTTCCCCTAACTTTCCTTTCCCTTACCCCTGCCCATGTATTTCTTTTAATTTAATTTAAAGTTCCAAATTGTCTCCCCCTCACCATTGAAAAGGCAAGAGAAAAAAAATCAATTCTAAATCTGTATAGTCATGCAAAAAAAAAAAAAAAAGAAATTCCCTGCATCAGCCATGTTCTTTAAAAGGGTAAAAAAAAAACAAATAGAAGACAAAATGCTGCGCTCTGAGTCCATTAATTCTCTGTCTGAAGGGGAGCAGTGTGCAAGTGAGAGATGAAACGACCGAGAAAACAAAGGTCTGATCTTCCAAGCATATCGATTTATTAATCAAAGGTTGCCAATTGACTGACAAACTGGGACCAAAGCTCCTCAGCTTAGGCCTTGATCCTGAATATCCTGAATATAGACAGATTTTTATACATTAAAAACAATTCATCAAAAGGAAACAATACAACATTAGTTAATTTGCTTTTCATTTGGAGGAAAGATTAGGGACTTTTCAAGTTGGGAGAAGTGTGAACAGGTATAATTCCCTGCAGTCAAAAAAAGGGGTGTCCCACCCCTCCAAGTGTTGATAAACAATCCAAGGAACATGGAAACAATAACTGATGAGTCAGTATGAGGCCAGTTTTCAGTTAAGACACTTGGATTGCTTAAGATGTACAATTGTGAGAAAGCTCCTTATATCAATCGGTCTTCAGATCTGACTAGATTTTCCGGTCAGCATAACCTCGATTGTTACTTAAGGGTGTCTAAGCATCAGATCAAAGTGGTTCAGCTTCCCAGTCACAGAGGGCCAGGTACAAACAATGCAATAAGGTTTCTCCCAATTCCCACAGTTGAATAAGGTTTTTCTCATGGGACAAAATTTGTACCAGTCTCATAACTGGATAGAAAGGGAACTGAGCTAGGTCCAGAGCTGAGTCACAAGATGGAATCAATGTGGTTCACTCAATTCCCATAATTAACCACTTGCTGTCCTAGTCTCCTCAATTCCCTCAAATGTATAGTGTATTTGGGAAAAAGACAAATGAATGATATCCGCTTGTACCACCTTCTCTGAGCTCAATCTCCCAACTCCCATTCACATTAGCAAGTTGGTTCCTCCTAGGGCAACTGACTAATAATATCTTCCCCAGATTCTAGAGATAATCCTAAAGGATTTGAGCTTCTAATACTGTTGTTCACAAGACCCCATCTGGTATGCTTGCCAGTATCAATCAACTAGTAGAACACAATAAGTGTCTAGAAAAAGATTTCTAATAAAGTCTAGGAAGAAGAGTAATGACAGACATAATGCCACCCCAAACCATCGGCATACTCTCCGTTTTCACAATAAGGTTGCTGGGGAGTATGGGCTCAAATTTTAAGTATCGATGTTGTAAGGCACATGTGTAGAGAATGTGTGGGACCATGGGATAACTCAAGGTCCCTGTATCTCAGAGTCATTTTTCCCCCTTGGAAGTTCTTGTGAGATTCTCCTTAGAGGCAGTTCTCTGCTAGGCTATGAGGATTAGTGCCTTTCTACTCAATATACAGTCTTTTCTCCATCACAAGGGGTCACGATGCCCAAAGTTAGCACTGACCTCAAGTGACTGTCTTTCCACCTCCTTTTTCTATCATTGGCTCCTATTACACCATCAGTTCTGCCCCCCTTCTTGGTGGGCACTTCTAATGGCTTTGATGGATCTCCCAGTTGCCCAGGCATTCTGCCTTTGGATTATTCATTCACCAAAGACCAGAAAAGAGAAAATACAAAAGAAGAAAATAAAAGAGAAAATAAAAAGGCAACATGAACTGATGGACATATGGGAGCCCAGGGGGGAAACAAATTGTTGTTCCACCACCTGGTTACTCCCAGAAAATTTCCCACACTTTCCACCAGGGAAGGAAAAGAAGCAAAAGGGGAAGAAATCAACAGTATCTCTTTTGTATTCAAATTTGGTTTTGGCAGCCCTTCTAGTTCCTTAGCCAATGACATTGCAGATCACCAACCCCCCCCCCCCACCCCCCCCACCCCGCAGTCAGAGGGTTTAGAGACCAGCTCCCCAAAATTCTACCTGTTAGATTGAAGCTAGGCAGGGAATCACTGACCATGGTATGAACCACCAGGAAGGGTAAAGCTGAGCATACACTAAGGACTGGTCTTTGTTGGCCAGTTTCTCCATAACACATAGAACTGTTAAAAGGGGGGAAAGTGAGGCAGTTGGACTGGGCTAATCTCTAAGATACCTCCTAGTTCTACAGTAATGATTCTTTGACTCTATTCTTATCCAGCTGCCCTCAGGCTTATGCACAGAATCCCCCATCCTCCCTACATTATACCCCTCTTTTATATTCTTGACTTCATTTTTACTTTTTTTATACCATGGAGATTAATCTTTTTTTAAAATTTGAACCAATTTCAGCCCAAGCCCTGTTTCACTTACTTGTCAGTAACTGCCTCCCTCTCTCCCCTGATCAGTTTATTGCCCTTTTTTTTCCATTCCAAAGACTGCTTTTCAGTCCTACTACCAACCAGTCTAGAATATTCACTGCTTTTCATCCCTCTCTCCCTCTGCCTTTGTCAGGCAGAGCCAACTCAGAGAGACAATTTATGGTGCCAGCTACCTGCCCAACAATTCCACTGCTCTGACATATATAAATGGATATGACAGTGCCTAAGAACTTTTTACCTGTTTTAGCAACAATTAATTAATTGAGTCTCATGAGTGACTAATAACCCAGCAAGCAGAGCCATTGATTTCAAGGCACAAAGATGCCTCCTTCGATTTTCAGTGATTTATATCAGGGCTTTTTAACCCAGGGCCCATGAATTTATTTTTTTATATATATTTTAATGAGTATATTTCAATAGAATAAGATTTCCCTTATAATCCTATATATTTCATACATTTAGAAGCAAGATTCTGAGAAGAGATTTTAAAACTTCATCACATTGCCAAAGGAGGTCCATGACACAAAAAAGGTTGAGCCCCTGGATGAGATGAAAGAACTATTTTTATGTCAGTTAGTCAGCCAATAAGTATTTATTACATACCTACTATGTGCCAGACACTGTGTTAAATGCTGGCTACAGACACAGTGTGTTAGGAAGTCCTCCAGGTCCCCAGTCATACTTTATAAGTATCTTGTGTGTCTCTTATTCACTCATGAGATTACAACCTTCCATCTTCTTTGGGGGAAATTGTTAACATGTATTTTTCTATTAAAAACTTAGGTTGGAGGGGTGGCTAGGTGGCACAGTGAATAGAGCACCAGCTCTGGAGTCAGGAGGACCTGAGTTCAAATCTGCTCTCAGATACTTAACACTAACTAGCCTTGTGACCTTGGACAAGTCACTTAACCCCAATTGCCCTGCCTTTCCCCCTCCAAAAAGAAAAAAAAAAAAAGAAAAAAATTTAGGATGGGATTACATATTAAAGGGACAGAAGAGATGTCAGTAGCCCACCCTCCCATTATACTGATGAGGTAAGTCAAGGGCAGAGAAGTTAAATGATTTGCCCAAAGTCACAAAATGGTAGCAAGTAGGATTCCAAACCCAGTGTGGTTTTCATTGCCCAGCCCTTCCTACTCCGGACCTGGGGAAAGGAGGAGTTCTTCCCTGAATGGGGAGTGACCCTGTCAGAGAGTCAGGAAAAATAGCCCTGGGGAAGCAGGTATATTGGATCTTTCCCAAGGGACTGGGTTTCTCACACACACACACACACACACACACACACACACACACACACACACACAGCAGTCATCTCTGTTCTTCAAATTGGAAAAGGCAAGAGCTAAAGCAAGGCCAGCCTTAATAAGGTCACCGGAGTTTGGAAAGCTTCCCCTCCCTCCCTTTTTAGCTTTGTTGTGGTTCTTTGTATTTTGTGAACCAAACAAATTCACCTCCTTGCAAGATTAAAACATTCCATCTCCTGTCTCCATAATACCCATCTCTGATCATGACTCCCTTATATCTGTTGTATTTTATTAAAATATAAGCTCCCTGGGGCAGCTAGGTGGTACAGTAATGGAGCACCGGCACTGGAGTCAGGAGGACCTGAGTTCAAATTCAGCCTCAGATACTTAATACTTACTAGCTGTGTGACCTTGGGCAAGTCACTTAACCCCAATTGCCCTGCCTTCCCCCTCAAAAAAAAAAAAAAGATTAAAAAAAAATATATATATATATATAAACTCCCAGGGTCAAGGACTGTCTTGCTTTCTAGATTTGTATCTTCGGCTTAATATAGTGCCTGGTGCATAATAAAGGTTTAATAATTGCTTATTAATTACTTAATTAATTCTTTCGTTCCATGCCTTTGTCTTGGCAATTTCCAGTACCTAAAATGGGCTTCCTCTCTTTTCTGACTTACAGAATCTCTTACTTCCTTAAGATCTGAAGTTTTTCCTGATCTGTATCCCAACTCCTAGCAATCTCCTTCCCCAAACTGTTGTGACCTCCTTAGGGTTTTCTTACCAAAGATTCTGGAGTGGTTTGCCAGTTGCTTCTCCAGCTCATTTTACAGATGAGGAAACTGAGGAAAATGGGATTAAGTGACTTGCCCAGGGTCACTAGTAAGATCTGAGGTCAGATTTGAATTCAGATCTTCCTAACTCCAGACCATTCTCTATCCATTGTTTCACCTAACACAATTACCTTATATTTATCCTGTATATATTTATGTAAGAGGAAGGGAAAGTCATTTAAATCAACCAGTGATCCCACCCCTCTTAAAAGTAATTAACACAGTACTTAGTACCTCTGATGCCTTCATCAGGTGAGAAACCCTCTAGTGACTCAATCAAGCCTTAGACCAGGTCCAAAAAGTCCCTTATTTATGTCACCTCAGGCTTTTAAACATCTCAGTCTGCCTCCTATGGAACCTGCTTCTCCCCTACCAAGTGGGTAGGGGGAGGCCCCTTGATCTTTGTCTTTAAAATTGGGGAGAGAGCTGCTCCCTCTCTTTCTGCCATCTTTTTTGGCTGCTTCCCATGACTCTTACCTGCCCTGCCCAGCCTGGCCATGACCTGAACTGGTGACTCAAGAGGGACTTGCCTTCCCCTGCTTACCCCCTTTAAACCTTGGCTCTGAGGAATGGACCCGGGGTATTATTCCTGTTTTGCGCTTTTTGTCCTCAGTTTCAGGTGCTGGAGGAGGTGATCCTCCCTGATGGGTACAGACCTCAGAGACAGGACTACAAGGGGCATATTTCAGCTAGCCAGACTGGCATGGCAGCCCCAAGAAACCCGGATGCCTGGGACTCGGGCATGAGAGTGGTTTTGCACTGGAAGCTGGGATTGACCTCTGTGGGTTCCAAGTTAAATCATGAAGCTAATCCCCTTCCCCCTCTGCAGAGACTGAAGTGGTGCCAAAGGGAGAGAAGGAGGATTATGCCTCCCATGTGTTGGAGAGAGTATGTTTATTTGTGATTATACCTTCTGATGCAAATATTCCTTTTAAATACTTTACACAGTTATATCGAAATGGAAGTAGAAAAATGCTTCCAGCCAGCAGATGAAATGAGGTGACATTACAAAGGAAGTGTATCATTGATTACTTCAAAAGTTGCTCATGCCCCCATGGGGTTTGGGATAAAAACAGAAAACTAGTTCAGAATAGGACATTCCAGGGGCGGCTAGGTGGGACAGTAAATAGAGCACCAGCCCTGGAGTCAGGAGGACCTGAGTTCAGATTTGGCCTCAGACACTTAACACTTACTAGCCTGTGTAACCTTGGGCACGTTACTTAACCCTGATTTCCCTGCCTTCCCCCCTCAAAAAAAAAAAAAATCGCCACTGAGTACCTCCAAGACAGAAGTGGCCAATGGTAGTGTCTACACTGGAAGCTGGTAGACACTTTAATGACTAATTAGACTTTCTTTTTTAAATTTTTAAAAATTTTTTGCTTTTTGAAGGGCAATTGGGGTTGTCACTTGCCCTAATTAGACTTTCTGAGGAAAGGTGGCTTCACCACTCTATAAGCAGCCCAGCAGAAAAGGACTTCCAGAAGCCCCAGGTCATGAATCATCCCTTTTCCACATGTGAAGCTTGTAGGGGAATATGCTCCCAGTCTAGAGGAATGTCTTTACTCCTCTGTCTTATTAGCCACTTATTTTAAAATGTTTATTAGGTGTGGCTAGCTAGTTGCTATCAACTGGTAATCATTGGGAAACACACTAGTGGGGACCTGTGAGTGATTAGACTAGAAAACTACTCCCAACCCTGAAGCTTACTCCTAGAACTTTGAGGGTAAAAATAATAACCACATGCTCTCTGGAGACCCAAACTGCCAATATAAACAGGGACTGGGATGCGTAGCCCAGAGCCTGAGCTATACTTATATAAGTATATATTATCTCCCCTGAGAGAAGCTAAGCTCCTTAAATGAGTCTGTATAGGATCCCCTCTAGTGGCAATTTGCACTTATAGGCTATAGCCTGAGTCCCCAAGGAAGATACCCAAGGTCCTGAGGGTATTCTGTAGATCTGTACTATTTATTTATTCATTCATTTATTTTTTTAGCCTGGGTCTCTCTATCTCATTGAGAACCTGATACTGCTCTTAAAGTGTATGGGAGCTTTGAGCTGCTCCATTTGTGATCTAGGTCAGTCCACCCCCCCTTAGACAGTCTAAGTTAACAGTGGAATGAACCCTGTTCCCAGGGATTCATCCCGTTGGTGATGGACTCAACACAGAGACCCAATCAACTTTAGCCCTACTGGATCTCAGAACTCCAGAGTTTAAGGCATCTCTCAGAAGCAGAGACTATAGGCCTGTGCCTTCTGGGCCTTTTCTTCTAAAATTATCAATCACGAGTCAATACTAGTGTGTTTACGACGTTAATAGTCAACCGCTAGGTGCTGTTAGCTGAAAACGAAAGTGTTTACCAAGATGGCCATGTAAAAACAGTAGCTATTTGGGGAGCGAGCTTAGACTGTTTAAAGAGGGGTGAGCGAACCTAGATAACAAATGCAGCAGGTCAAAGCTACCATGTCCTTCAAGGACAGGATCAAGCCCTCAATGAGATAGAGAGACCCAGGCTCAAAAAAATCAATGAAGAATATTGGGGTGGAGTAAACCCCAAACCTGAGACCCATTGTCCAACAAATACACACAGTGTCAAGGGGTAGGGTGAGCACAGATCTAGAGCACACTGGTGGGAGGGGGGTTACATAAAGAACACACCCGGCCAAGGCAATTCCTGGAACCCACCATAGGCGCCTAAAGGCCTTTCTCATCTCATGGTGTCCTCCCACCACTCTGTCTCTGGCCCTGGTGTCTCTGCTAGGCAGTTTACTCCCTAGGCAAGCTCCTCTCTGCAGCTCAGGTCCCCATTGCAAGGACTAATTCTCTTTTTAATCCATTAATCCATGGCTGGCTCTCTTCTCTACTTCTAGGGGTTGCTTCTTTCCCAGAATCTTTCTGTCTCTCTCTGTCTCTATCTCTGTCTCTCTTCTCTCTCTCTATTCCTCCCTCTCTCTTTCTCTATCTCTCTTCTCTCTCCCCTCTCTCTCTGTCTCTCTCTATCTCTGTCTGTCTCTCTCTGCCTCCATCTCTCCTCTCTCTGTCTCTCTATGTCTCTGTCTCTCTTCTCTCTATATCTCTGTCTCTGTCTCTCTGTCTCTCTGTCTCTGTCTGTCTCTCTCCCTGTCTATCTCCCTCCCTCTCTGTCTGTCTCTATCTCTCTAAGTCTTCAGAGCTGGGTGCTGTTTCCCTACTTGGCAAGTAGTTTCAATGAAAGACTCCATCAAGAATGGGAGAGATGGGGGCGGCTAGGTGGCACAGTGAATAGAGCACTGGCCCTGGATTCAGGAGGACCTAAGTTCAAATTTGGCCTCAGACACTTAACACTTACTAGTAATTAACTTAACACAACCCCAATTGCCTTGCTTTCCCCTCTCCAAAAAGCAAAAAAAAAAAGAATGGGAGAGATGAATGATGATGAATAAAAACATCCCTTCTTTACTTTGCTGCTGTCTGGAAAACCTTCAGAAGTCGCACTGCTACACCTGGTTCCAGCAGTGACCATCCGGAAGGCTGGGAGATTGAGTTTCTAATGACCCCCAGGGGTGTGGCCAGTCTTCTGATAGGCAGTAATAGCCTGCTCTTGTAATTCCATCAGGGAAACATTTTCACACTTTGAAATGGAGTATCAGAGTATAGATGTCTCCTTAAGGGCTGCTAGGTAGCATAGTGGACAGAGCACTAGGCCTGGAGTCAGGAAGACCTGAGTTCAACTCTGACCTCAGACACTTACTGGCTGTGTGACCTTGGGCAAGTCACTTAATCCTGTTTGCTTCAGTTTCCTTATCTGTAAAATGAACTGGAGAAGGAAATGGCAAACCCCTCAAGTATCTCTGCCAAGAAGACCCCAAAGCAGTTACAGAGAGTCAGACAGGACTGAACAAGCTACCTCTCTCCTGTGATTTCATTCACTGGGCTAGGGGTGGGGTGGAAATTAATTGATGAGGAGACAGTTACCTGCTTTGGTGTTGCTAGCACATGGGATGCAACAAATATTGTTATTCTATTGCAAACTTCTCCATGACTAAATTTTATTATAATTATGTAGTAAAAAGGGGGCTGGATTTGAGGTGAGAGAATTTTGGTTTGAATCTCAGCTTTTCCACCTGTTTGGCTTTAGACAAATTCCATAGCTTCTCTGCATATCATTTTATTCATTTATAAAGTGAAGGGCCTGGGAATAATGTTCCCAGAGTACAAATAAATGTAGTCCCTATAGGCCCTAGGGATCCTTAGCCTTACAGGAAAGTTAGATGGTGTAGTGGATAGAGCAACTGGGTCTGGAATCAGCATAGGCCTGAGTTCAAATCCAAATACATGCAAAATTCTGCTCCTCACAGGCCTATGGCTCCAGCCCTAACTCTGGTACTTAATTTACTAGATGGACAGCAGAAAGAGTATTGAACTTTGGAGTCAGAAAGGGCTGAGTCCAAATCCTGCCTTAGGTCCTTATTAACTGTGTGATCCTGGACAAGTCACTTAACCTCAGTTTGCCTCAATTTCCTCATCTGCAAAATGGAGATAACAATAGCACCCATCTCCCTGGGTTATTGTAAAGATCAAATGAGATAATAATTGTAAAGTTCATGGCACATAGTAAGAAATCTATAAATGTTATCTATTACTGTAGCTCAGACCAATGAGTCAGGTCCCACCAGAGACTGGCTGCATCTCTTCCTCGGGTCCTGGGGCTGTCAATGAAAGGTTGGTGTGTGTGTGTGTGTGTGTGTGTGTGTTTCTCTATTGGTCCCAGCCTGAATCCCCTTTGCAGTGTGCTCTCCCCGATGTAAATTGCCAGGTACAAGTGGGTATCTACCTCCCGTCGTCATCTGGTGATTAATGGTCTAGATCATTTTAAGCAATAAACATCATTTTAGCTTTTACAAAGGGCTTCTTGCTGAGAAAATGTAGCAAGAGCATAAGTAAAAATACATTTCCCTCAATGTCAGGAGCCCATTTCCAACTGCATTTCAGTGCTTGAGGGGAGTGGGATCAAACTCAAAGCAGTTGCTATAAGGGTTCCCCTCTCCCCACCCACTAAGTTCACTTCCCAATTTGGCAATGAGTTCTCCCTTGGGGCTGCCTTCCATCCACCACTATTCTGGGTCAGGCAGGTTACTCCTCAAAATCTACCATGAACCCCAGCTCTCAGGTGGCTCATCCTCCCCCCTGGTCTGATATTTACAAGGGCACATTCTAGTCCTATACTCCTCAGAACAGGAAAGAAAGGGGAGCAGGGAGATGAAGGAACAGAGGCCACTGTTGGCTCAAGTGAGAAGGTTAAGACCTCTCCCCACCCAGAAGCTTGAGGTTTATCTTCTTCACTCATACCAGTCATGCAGGACAGTGGTCCAAATCTCTAAGTGTCTTTTGTAAGTATTCTCAGTTCTGGGCCAAAGCCCAAACTTTTTCATGTAGTAAGTAGATCTGAAATAATACCTGTGTATTCTCTGAAGACCATGGGGATTACATAACCAGAGTAGTCAACAAGCATTTACTGTGTGCCAGGCACTGGGTGAAGGGCAGGAAATAGAACTATGAACAATAAGACAGTCAGTGTTCACCCTTGAGGAGTTTCCATTGCATTAGGGGCAGCTAAAGCATGAGAGATACTGAATAGTGGAGGGGGTGGGGGGAGAGACCAAGATGCAGGGGAGGGAGGTGGAATGATGTCAGCAAAGTCCAGAGGGCAGCCAGGGGAGAATGAAGACCCTGTGCTTGCTCATGGGAACTTAGCCAATCCCCATTGCTCCTAAAGAAGTATTTCAGGCAACTCTCTATCTTTTTGCTTAACTGTTCTTCAGTAGGAAGAAGGGTTCAGTTGTATGAGGTCAGGAGGTGGCAGGGCTGGGGGCGTTATAATCCAGAATATATCTGGAGGTTATATCCAGAAATGATTATGATGTAAAAACAATAGAATAAATAAAACTGATTTTCATTATCATTCAATAAAATTTATTTTTAAAAAATAAAATAAGGGAATTAGACCAGATTATCTCTAAGACAGCTCAAAAACCTATGATCCCTTTGTTTGGAAAAACCCATCTTGTTTCAGTCAAACCAAGGGGTAAAGAGGGATTTTTCCACACTTGGTCAAAGTAATTTGGGGCAGAGGCTCCTAATCAGGGGTCCAGGGATGTATTTGAGGGGGAGGGGTGTCCATGAACCTGGATGGGGAAAAATGTATCTTTATTTTCACTAATCTCTGAGTTTAACATTTCCTTCAATTATTCATTTTAAAAACAAAGCCTCATTCTGAGAAGCAATCCTAGGCTTTTTGGTAGGCTGCCAAAGGGATCTATGTTCTGACTTAGGAAAACCAGCACCCCCTTGAGGCCACAAAAGGTTATAACAAGAGCTCTTCCAGTTACCCAGATGGGACAAGAACTGAGGAGGGAAATAGGTGTCAGATTGCCAATTGGTTTTCAGTAGTGTTTGACTCTTCATGATCTCCATTTGGGGTTTTCTTACTAAAGATACTAGAGTTGTTTGTCATTTCTTTCTCCAGCTCATTTTACAGATGAGGAGACTGAGGCAAATGGGGGAAGTGACTTGTCTAGGGTCACACGACTGATAAATGTCTGAGGTTGGACTTGAACTCAGGAAGATGAATCTTCAACACTCCCAGCCCAGTGCTCTATGCACTAGGGTGCCACCTGGCCACCCATAGGTGTCAGGACTTGGCTATAATTTGTGATTCCTTCCTACCTGGTGTTTCTCCTTAAATCAATTAGCAGAACTTTTGAGAAGATGGTCTTTGTGAGCCCCTTAAAGCGGGATAAGGAAGGGAGAGTGGTTATTATCCTAGCCAGTTGTAGTGGAAAGACAGATGGGGCCAAAGCTAAGAAATGGGTCCAAGTGTGATGCCTTCTACTTGCTACTCTGTTTGACCCAGGAAACTCAAGGGGCCATAGATTTAGAACTAGAAGGGACCTTAGAGTATACCCAGTCTAGTCTTGTCCCTCAGTTTACAGCTGAGGGAGCTGAGGCTCAGAGATCTTGTCTAAGCCAGACAGATAAAGACAAATCCAAGTCTGACCTTTGTCCTCCATGCCCAGAGCCACCTTTTTTCCACTCTGTTTCTTCATCTGTGAAATGGAGGCATTGGCTTTTAGGGGGTGATCTCAAAGACCCCTTCTTGCTCTAAGCCCACTGACCTGTGGTTTTCAAAGATGGCAGACACATAGTAGAAAGAGCAGGGGTTCTGGAGTCAAAGAGCCTATTGCCTCTGATACCTGTGTGACTTTTGTTGTTGGCAGTCATTCCAGTCATGTCTGAGTCTCCATGACCCCATTTGGGGTTTTCTTGGCAAAGATACTGGAATGATTGGCCATTTCCTTCTCCAGCTCATTTTACAGATGAAGAAACTGAGGCAAATAGGATAAAGTGACTTGTCCAGGGTCACAAGTCAATAAGTGTCAAAGACCAGATTTGAACTCAGGAAGGTGAATATTTCTCTCTGTACCACCTAGTTGCCTTTAGGCAAATGTTACCTTAGACCAGTCATTTCATTTCCCTGGGTCTCAGTCTCCTCATCTGTAAAATGAGGGAGTTGGGATGAGGTGACCTTTGAAGTCCCCTCCAGTCCTAAATCCGTGCTGCTTTGACCTCTCTCAGAGGCCTCTTTGCAGGTTGGCCATCTTCCTCACCCTTGACCTGTGACTAATGACCCCAAGGCCCCACCTATAGCACAGCACAGGCCAGGAGGACCACTACCATCCATCCCTTGGCCTAGCTCCCAAGGAGAGCTGGGGAGGGAGCTGGGCCAGGAAGTTCTGTCCAAAGAGTCCTTGTTATTGCCAAGATCAGCAGACTCTTGAACATCACTGATTGAGTGAGTAATGTGGGGGTGGCGGGGAGGGAGGGGGGAGAGGAGGGAGCTGGTGAAAGAAGCCCATCAGTCTGTGCCAATTTAGCTGGGATCTGTTGAGTGGTCCAGGCAGCAATTATGATCGGCTAAGAGTTCCCCAGGCTGTCTCCTTTCTTCTCTAGATACTGTGACAAAGCGAGATTAGAGCCATTATTTTGCTATCCATTTCAGAAACAGCTGCTCCCCTTAAAGACTTTCTTCAAAGTCCAGCCCCAAAAGAGAGCAGCATTGTTCAAGCCTCAAAGGGAGGCTTAGGATGAAGCTCTGGAAGGGCTGTCTACACAATTGCCCACTGGGTGCTGGCGGCTCCTGGGGCGCCCCACCCCTCGTTCTGTCTGGGGTTATCTTTCTCTCTTCTTGAGCTCTCAGAATGTCCTTGGGATGAATGGGGTCTGGTGCCTGAGGGGCCGGGCTCCAGAGAGGCCAGGTCCAGGAAGGAGGTGACAATCCTAGGCCCAGCCTTAGAACTGAAGAGTCTGAAGCCAGCATCGATAACCAGAGGAGGTCTGTGCACCCCTAGGCCACTGGGACAAGTTTTGTACCCAAGGAGCTCTGAGGGCAAAGCAAGAAAAAATGAATGCCCTCGGCTGGAGACAGGTGTCTCCCCCACAAAAATAATGAGAGAGGAGAATGGTCAGAGGTATGACTAGGATGGGGCAACTTGTGCCTTGCCCTGGAGGAGAGGATTTTAGAGGGCATTGACAACACCCAGTCTTTTGGCAAGCTGATATGATATATATATGATATATGATATGATATATCCTCCCCACTCATGCCTTATCCATCAACTACTCCATGCCTATATCCTGAGTCTCCATCTCTGCCAATAGGGTGCTATCGTGCCTTCCCACCCCCAGCCCCACCAACACGTGTACATACACAACTAAGGGCGCCTTTCATGTTTCTTGCCCTGGCCATGGTTTGGAGGACTTGCCCCAGGCGCACAAAGTCTAAGTTATAACTCTGAAACTGGATAATCTCCTTCTAAAAGGTGGTGATAGTGGGGTTCCCCACTTCTGAAAGTCTTTATTAAAATAAGAATAACTCACATTTTTTACAATGCTTCAAGTTTGCAAAAGTGCTTTGCAAATATTATCTTTTTTGAATCTCACAAACAGCCTGAGAGGTAAGTGTTATTACTTATTCCAATAGAAAGTAAGCACCTTCAGGACAGGAATTGTTTTTCCTTCCTTCCTTCCTTCCTTCCTTCCTTTCTTTCTTTCTTTCTTTCTCCTTTCCTTCCTTTCCTTCTTTCCTTCCTTCCTTCCTTCCTTCCTTCCTTCCTTCCTTCTTTCCTTCCTTCCTTCCTTCCTTCCTTCCTTCCTTTCTTTCTCCTTTCCTTCCTTCTTTCCTTCCTTCCTTCTTTCCTTTCTTCCTTCCTTCTTTCCTTTCTTTTTTCTTTCTTTCTCTCTTCCTTCTTTTCTTTCTTTCCTTTCCCTGCATTTAGCACAGGGACTACCAGATAGTATGCCCTAAATGAATGTATATCGATTGGTTGATCTTCTTTCTTAGCTGAGGAGCTAAAGTCTCAGAGAAGTGAGGTTATCTTGGCTCATACATTCAGGTAGCATCAGAGGTGGTATCTGAACCCAAGCCTTCCTGAGTCCTACACTCTAACCCTCTCCCCCAGGCTGCTTCTGAAGCAGGAAGAAGCTAGGAGACTGCCAGGCAGGTGGCTGAGTGGATTCTTGTTCAGGGTGGGCTAGATGGCTTCTGAGACCCCCCCCCACTTCTGATGGTCTGTGAATTCCAGCCATGGTGGGAAAGGTGAATTACCTCCTACCTAGGGCTCCCTGTCTCTGGCTGGGAGGAGAGAGGCCTGGCTTTCCAGAGGCCACCGTCAGAGGAAGGACATCTTTGATAAGAATGACAGCAAGTACATAAGCCCAAATTGCCTGGGAGCGTGTTGGCACACAGACCCAGCTTGATTTTATACAGCCCACCTCCCCTACCTGTCAGTTACCGTCCTTGGGCTCCTCTCTCATCCAAGTCACCCAGGCTCAAAATCTCTGTGTCCTCTTCACCCCCTCACTCACACTCACCACCCATGTCCCATATGCCCCCCTGTACAGCTCCTCTGTTCACATATGCAGACCCTACCCTCATTTGGGCTCCTATCACCTCTCAGCAATAGCCTCCTATTGGGTCTACGCAATGAGTCTATCAGTGCCTGCTAGGTGCCAGACACCATGCTAAGTGCTGGGGACTCAAACAGAGGTAAAAGAGAGGCCCTGCCCTCAAGGAGCTTACAGTCTCATAAAAGAGACAACATGCAAACAAATATATACGAAGCAAACTAGATACGGGATAAATAGGAAATAACAGAGAGCAGACACTGGAATTAAGACAGGGTGGGGAAGGCTTCCTGGAGGAGGCGGGATATTAATTGGACTTGAAGGCAGCCAGGGAGGTCAGGAGTCAGAGAGGAGGAGAGAGAGCGTTCTAGGCATGGAGGACAGCCAGAGAGTATGCCCAGAGCCCACAGATGAAGCATCTGGTTTGTACAACAGCCAGGAGGTCAGTGTTACTGGAGGGAAGAGTACATGTCGGGGAGTGAGATGGAAGACAGGAAAGGGGCTGGGGGGAAGGGCTAGGTTACAAAGGGTCAAACAGGACATTTTGGATTTGCTCCTGGAGGCATGAGGGGACTCCTGGGGGTTACTGAGTAGGGGTGGGGGGATGATGCAACGGGATCTGAGCTTTAGGAAAGTCACTGCGTTTGGGGCAATACTTGAGGCAGGCACACTCACCAGCAGCTGCTATAATAATGGAAGGGGATGGCAGCCTTCACTGGAGTGAGGGAGGTGTCAGAGAACAGGGCGCCTATCCAAGACATGTTGCAAAGATGAAATCCATCCCCTGCTCAGACCCCAAAGTGATCTTCCTAAATCCCAAGTCTGACTTGGTCACCCCTTTGCTCCATACACTCAAATAACTCCCTAGTACTTCCAGAATCAAAAATGGAATGCTTTGTATGGCTTCGGAAACCTTCCATAACTTCCTTCCTCCAATGCCCTCTTTACTCACTGCTCCCCTCTGTGCATTTCTGTAGTCCCCCTACACTTTCCTTTCTCTTCCTCACCCATGACACTCCATCTCTGTAATGTTAATGACATGGGAGGATCTTCCCTGCCCATTAATAGGCCTATGTGCCCAGCTGTGATACATCCTGAATCACATAGAGCCCAGTGGAAGAGGAACTTGCTTAAAGAGAAGCTTGTTTAGGGAAGGCTTGCTCACAGGAAGGCTTTCACACCTTTCGGTACTAATATCAGTAGGCACTGAGTCAAGGGTTGCCATACCTTCTGGCTCTGAGAAGTGTATATGTACTCTGAGTTGGTATTTTGCTTTGGGGGTTTGCTCATGAGAAGGATCTTTTGGTTTCCTATAGCCATTTGTTCAGATCCCCCCACACGTCTGTACTCTCTTGATCCAGTGACATATGTAACGTGCATAGCAATATTGCTTTGTTCAGACAGGGTGCCTGCTGTTACAATCTCTCCATTCTGGGCCTTTTCACTGGCTCTCCCTCATGCCTAGAATTCCCTTTCTCTGTTTCCTAGCTTACTTGACTTCCATTAATTCTTACTCTTGATGATAACCCTTGCCTGGTCCCTTCAGTGACTTTCTTCTAAAATTGCATTCTATATAGATGGGAGGCAGGAAGAATACTTTAAATTCACCCCTCATTCCTCCCCTGCTTCCAAGAAGTCCCAGAGCCCATCCAGGACTGCCCAAGGGGGAAAGGGCCACCAGAACCAGGAGGTGCCCTCCCCTCTGGCCCAGCTCCTTGACTGCTCATAGGATTTAGATGCCATGAGAGTCAGCAGTTCTATTTCTTCTGATGATATGGAGGACCACCAGGCCTAACCATCCACCCTCTCTCTTAAGTTACTCTAGGCCTTATCATTTAACCTGCCTCTATGTCCTGTACTGTCATGGCACTGTCTTCTTACCCTAGTCATATAATTTACTGATCTCCAAGTGGTGTCACCTATACCCCCAATGTACCATGCCAACTTTTAAGACTTTCCATCATTGTTGCAGCTCAACTTTTTAATGTGTTGTCTCCAGTTAGAGCTCCTTGAGAGCAAGGACAATGCCTCTTTTCCTATTTGTGTCCCCAGTACTTGGTACATTGCTTAATAATTTTTTCACTTATTCATTTTTACTGTACATAATTATTTGCATGTTGCTTTCTCTATTAGAATATGAGTTCCTTGAAGGCAGGGACCATGTTTTTGCCTTTCTTCATATTCCCAGGACATTAGCAGAGCACCTACTACATAATCAGCTCTTAATAAATGCTTAATAACTCACTGACTGAATTCTCTGCTCTGGCATCCCTCTCCTTCAAAATAGAGTTAACAGAGGCATTTCCCAATAGAGACAAGTACAGGACAGCAGCTAAGGGATTGTTATTAGGCATAGAGCCTGGTGGGCTTAATCCTAAAGGCAATAAGACAACAATAATGCTGTCTTTTAGGTGGAGCAGAAAGCCATGAGATGCATTTGTGCAAAAAGAAAAAAAATTACATCAATACTTTTTGTAATAGAAAAAAAAATGGAAGTAAAACAGGTACTGATCATTTGGAGAATGGTTGAAAAAGAATATGGTGGTAATGGGTTATTGTTAGGCCTTAAGAAACGATGGCTCTGAGGAATTTAGAGAAACTTGGCAAAGACTTTTATGAGTTGATGAAGAAGGGAACAAGTAACAATCTGGTACTGGCAAAAAAAAATAGAGTGGTGGATCAGTGGGATAGATTACATACACAATACATAGTAGTAAGTGACCACGTTGATAGTGTTTGATAAACCCAAAGATCCAAGCTTTTGGGACAGGAACTCACTATTGGACAAAAACTACTGGGAAAACTGAAAAAATAACCCAGTCTGGCAAAAATTAGGTATAGACCAACATCTCTAGGTACATGATTTAGACATAAAGTAAGTAAATAACTAAGTAAATTAGGGGAGCATGGAATAGTTTACCTGTCAGATCTATGAATAGGGGAAGAATTTATGACAAAACAAGAAATAGAGAGCACTACAAAATGTAAAATGGATAATTTTGATTATATTAAATTTTAAAAGTTTTACACAGACAAAACCAATGCAACCAAGATTAGAAGAAAAGCTAGGGAAAATGTTTTACAAGTATCTCTGACAAAGGCCTCATTCCTCAAATAAATAGAAAACTCAGTCAAATTTATAAAAAACAAAACCCATTCCCCAATTCATAAATGGCCAAAGGACGTGAACAGGGAGTTTTCAGACAAAGAAATCAAAGCTATCTCTAGTCATATGAAAAAATGCTCTAAATCATTGTTGATTAGAGAAATGCAAATTAAAACAATTCTGCAGGACCACACTACACCTATCAAACTAACTACTATGACAGAAAAGTAAGATGATAAATGTTGGGGGGGGAGTTATGAAATGATCCAACCATTCTGGAGAACAATTTGGGACTATGCCCAAAGGGCTATCAAGCTGTGTATACCTTTTGACCCAGCAATACCACTACTAGGTCAGTATCCCAAAGAGACTTTTTTTAAAAGGAAAAAGGACCCATATGTATAAAAATATCTATAGCAACTCTTTTGTGGTGGCAAAGAATTGGAAACTGAGGGGATACCCATCAACTGGGGAATGGCTGGACAAGTTTGTAGTATATGAATGTAATGGAATACTATTGTTCTATAAATAATGATGAGCAGATGTATTTCAGAAAAACCTGGAAAGACTTATATGGACTGATGCTGAGTGAAGAGGGAAGAACCAGGAGAACATTGTACTCAGTAACAGCAACATTGTGTGATGACCAATTCTGATAGACTTAGCTCTTCTCAGCAATATAATGATCTGAGACAATTCCAAAAGACTCAGAATACAATATGCTGTCCATATCCAGAGAAAGAACTAAGGAGTCTGAATACAGATCAAAGTAAATTATTTTCTATTTTTTTTCTTTCTGATGGTTTTTCCCTTTTGTTCTGATTCTTCTTTCACAACATGACTAATGTGGAAATGTATTTAGTATGATTGTACATGTGTGGTCTATATCAGATTGTATGCCACCTTGTGGAAGGGCAAGGGGAGGGAGGGAAAAAATTGGAATTCAAAATCTTACAAAAGTGAATGTTGAAATGTAAAAAAAGAAAGAAAGAAAGAAAGAAATGATGAGCAGGATGATTTCAGAAAAATCTGCAAAGACATACATGAACTGATGCAAAGTGAGTTGAGCAAACTCAGGAGAACACTGTACACAGTAACATCAATATTATAAGGATGATCAACTGTGTATGACTTAGATATTCTCAGCAATACAATGATCCAAGGCAATTCCAAAGGACTCATAATGAAAAATGTTCTTATCTCCAGAGAAAGAACTAATGGAGTCTGAATGCAGATTGAAACATACTATTTTTCACTTTCTTCCTTTTGGGGGGTGGGGAGGATCTGAGTCTTCTTCCACAAAATGACTAATATGGAAATATGCTTTACATGATTGAACATGTGTAACCTCTATCAGATGGTGTACTATCTCAAAGAGGGGGAAGAGATTGAATTTGGAACTCAAAATTTTTAAAAATGAATGTCAAAAACAATTTTACACATAATTGGGGGGAAATAAAATATTATTTTAAAAGAAGGGAGCAAGTACAACTAGAACAATTTATACAACATACAAAATAATGCCAAGGAAAACAATACCTAAAGACATCAGAGTTCAAGACAATGCAATGAGTTCTGACTCCAAAAACTGATGGTGAAACACACTTCCCTTTATGTAGAGATGGTGTACACAGGCATGGAATAAAGAATATATTTGCAAGCATGATCAGTGAACTGGTTTGTTTTGCTTAAATATACATCTTTGTTAGGAGGCAGGGATCTGTAGGTGGGTGGATTGGAGTTATTAGGAAGTGAGGATGCAAAAAAAATCAACTATAAAACACTTTAAAAAAAAAAAAGATCTTAGGAAGAAAGTTGTATATATGGAAAACTCACAGAAGGCACGGGGATGGGAATGGGAAGAATGTTCTAAAAGCTGTATTCTGGGTAGACACCAAAGAACCCCAAACCCTGGCAGAATTGCAGAGAAGCTTGCCATTTGGAAGTAAATGAACAGTTGTTAGTATTGTTCAGAGTTAAACTGCAAAGGAAAAAGTTTAACCAGTAACTTCAGACTGTGGTCCCAATGGCATATAAAAGGACTCTAGCATAGGTTCCCAAAGTGGGTGATACTGCCCCCGGGGAGTGCTGGAACAATTCAGGAGGATGATAGTAGCTTCAGGTGCAATTTGGGAAGGTTGTTGAATAAAAATAAAGGTTAACAACCTAACCCCAGGGGGGCACTGAGTAGTTCTTTTAAAGGGGGCAGTTGGTCAAATAAGTTTGGGAACTTCTGGGTCACTGAGGGTCTGTGGGGAGGAAGCCATGGACAAAATGCTTTTTTGCTTCTAGATGGGTTTGACACAGCCAAGATCACTGTTAGGGAAATTGTCTTTGAAATGACTGGTTCATGGAACCAAATATGTGAAGCTTCCTCTCATCCTCCTCTTGGGATCCATAATTTCCAAGGCTCTGTTCAAATGCCACCTGGGGGATGGCATCTCCAGTTGTCCTGATCTATATCTGGCCTCTGGACCCAGATGGTCCTGGAGAAGAAAGTGAGGCTGGGGACTTTGCACAGCCCTGCCTCACTTAAATCCAATTCACTTGCAAGTTATGACATCATCTTCCTGATGTCATGGTCCTCTTTAAGAACAAAGGACAAACAGCAAATGCTACCTTACCCACAGACTTCTCCTGATGGCCCCCACAATTGTTAGTGCCCTTCCCCTGCCCCCCCAAAAAAACAATGTATTCATTCATATGTCTTTTGAAATGACTTTTCCACATATGTGTTACTTCCCCACAATAAAACATACCCTGGAGAACAGGTTTTGTTTTTAGTTTAGTTTCTGTCTGTGTAGCCCTGTGGCTCAGCCCAGCACCTGGAACATAAAATATGTTTAATAAATGCTTATTGAGTGGACAAATGAATGAATGAGACCCTCCTTAACCTCCAAAAGTCTGAATTCTTTCACTCATTCCAGTGATTCCTAGGGCAAAAGGAAAACCTGTAACAAAGGTGAAACTTATTTGGGTGGTCTCCTACTGCCATTTATTCCCTTTCTTATCCTCCAGATTCCTGGAATTCTGGTTTATATACCCATCCTTTGCCCTCTGCTAGTACCTTCCCTCTGAGATCACCAATTACTTTCCACTTAATATACATGTATATATGTATAATGTGTGTGTGATATATATGTACACATACATGCATTGTATTTTGTATGTGTATTGTGTATATTGTATTGTGCATATACATATATTATGTGCATACATGAACACGTGTGTTGTGTGCATCTGTGTATACATGTTCATATGTGTGCACATGTGTATATATGCATATACACAGATAAAGGAAGGGAGGGGGAAAAAGAGAGGGGGGGGGACAAGAACTGGACTAATAATTTTACTTGTATAGGGAACTCCCAGATGAGAAAACTTCCTCTACAGATGCAGGTCCACACCCCTTCATCTTCTAGTCTTTGCCTAGAGTATTGAGAAGTTAAATCAGTTGGTCAGTTTATCAGTAAGCATTTATTAAACACCTACTATGTTCCCTCAAGGAGCTCACAATATAAAGAGGGAGACAACAAACAAACATATATGTGAAAACAAGCTATATAGGGGATAAATAGGAAATAATTAACAGAGGGAAGAGGGAAGGTACTGGGGTCATACAGCCAGTATGTGCTGGAGGCAGGAAGTGAATCCAGAGCTTCCTGACTTCAAGGCTGGTTCCCCTTTTATTTTTCCAAACACGCACAAATACACACATATATGTGCATACGTGTATATAGCTCATACATATAATGTATACATGTGCATAACATGAATGTGTGCATATGCATATTTGGGAGGAGAGCTTGCCTCTCTTCTCAGATCATACAGTATGGTTAATACAGAGTTTCAAATATTCAACCTACAATAAAAGAGACTGAAGCAGAGTTCTGAGCCAATGGCACTTTACTGGAGGGCCCATGATCCCCTCTAATGAAGTTGGCCTCACATCTTCCTCACGATCTGAGATGCCCCTAGTCCCCAGGACCCTACTTTTATAGGATTTGATACCCAAATATGCAAAAGAGTTACAGTAAAATACAGAATCTCATTAGTTGGTAAACCTTGCTCTTGATGGCCAAAAATAACAGCTTAGCAGGTGAGTCACAGGCTGGGTGAAGCGAGGTGCTGACTAAGTGGTCACAAGGTGGTTAGAGGCTGGTCCCCTCTCCACGGTGGACAAGAGAGAGTGGTCCAGAGATACAAAAATAAGTTGGAATCAAGGCATCCCACCCACACTGGGCTTGGACGAGGAATTTGGGCAAAACAGGCTGGAGATCTCTTTGTCAGCATTCTAGCAGTTGTGCAAGTGGGCTGTTTAACTGGGGGAAAAGAAAGGAATATTATATTAAAGTTTGAGACCCACTACATAGGCCTGCTATGAAAACCTATCTTACCAAATTACCCCTATATGATTTTTGTAAAATACCAAACTGATTAATGCTGATTGGAATAAGTAGGGGTCCAAATGAATAACTTCTCACATTAAGGACCTACTTCATCTGCCCATAGAAGATAATGAAAAACCCCCACATCCCCATGGATAGATACATCAGGGCCCACCAACGCCACCACCAACAGCCCAAAGGTGAGCTGCTCATTTCTTCCCAGCTCCTCCCTCCCTCTGTTCTCCAGCCTTTCCCATCCTGTAATCACAAGTCATCAGACAGCATTCATGTGCAAAGCTGAATTCAGGAATGACTCATCTCCGGGGAGTTGTGTTTGCAGCATGGAGGGAAAAGGTCTGTGGGTGACTCCAGATTCGTGCCTGGGAACTAGAAGACCTGTTGCAGAAATGCATTCCGGCTAAGCTGTCCCAGCCTTAGGAATCCTCCCAGCTCCCCCAGGGGCTCTAATAAGCAGATTCTCCCCCTGACTTAGCCCCAGAAGGACAGGTTGTTTCCCAGGGAGAGGAGTGATGAAGGAGGCCAGAGACTTCTCTTTCTTTGGTATCTCTCCTTACAGTACCAAGGACAGGGCCATGCAACCAGGGGATTCTCAGTATGGGATTGTAATTGATTGACTACAGGTAGGTTTCCCAAAGGTTAAAAATGCACTGGCTGCCATTCATAGAACTCCCTCAAGCCCCTCATCTCTTCCCCTGCTCTCTGGTCTGCCCCACATTAGCTCCAAGTCCCCTTTGCCCATTTTTTCGAAGCCTGCCTATGTTCCATTAAATCACTTTCCTTTTCTGGGTCACATAGCTTTAGCTTCCCACTGGGATGAAACTGGATTCAGTGCTAGCCATGTAAGTGAGGAAGATATTGAATGAGCATGGGGAAAGCTTTTCTTGGGGGGAGGGGGCTGAGGGTGGAGCAAAGACAGGAACAAGAGAACCTTCTTTGGGCAGTGACCCTGGATCAAGACTTCAGGTCACTTTGGAGCTCCTTGGGAGGAGAGGAGAGGTAGGCATTAGAGCAATTTGTCCCGCCACAGAAGGATCATCAAGGCTGATGTCCCAGAAGTTAGCAACCTGTGCCCCTATCCCTGAGGTTCAGGGACACAGCCTGAAGCCATTTCTTCATGGGACCAGATACCCTTCCCCCTCATGGAGAGTAAATGGAGATATCTGGTACCCCAAGATTTTCCCCTGCTCCCCTCCATCTCCTTAACAAGGTATGGTATAGAGACTCTTTAGTAGTTGGAGGGCTTCTTGGGTATAGACCATTTCTGGGTACTGATGTAGTTTTGCAGGCCCAACTGTTATTTTTTTAAGGCAATGGGGGTCAAATGATTTGCCCAGGATCATACAGCTAGTGTCTGAAGCTGAATTTGAACTCAGATCTACCTGACTCCAAGACTGGTGCTTTTTCTACTCTACCACCTAAGCTGCCCCCTGACCCAACTGTTATGAGGATGAACATGAGTATGATGGGGACCAGACAAAACTGGGTGGGGAGGGGGAGGAGGACAAGAGAGGAGACAAAAGGGAAGAAAAGCATAAACTATGCGTTCCCATATCCCTTTCTGGAACAATCACTTCCATAAGCTTACTAAAGATTTCAGAACTGGGAAGGGACCTTAGGAGTCCTCTAGTCCAGTGGTATCAAACTCAAATAGAAATACTTCCTTGAGAAAACCACAAATCAACATTATCTATGTTATATTTTATTTTTAAACATCTCTGAGAAAACCACAAATTAACATGTTGTATTTTTATTTATCTTGAAACAGATCCCTGAGAAAACCACAAATTAACATTATTTATGTTGTATTGTACCTTTATTTTTTTTGTTAAAACATTTCCCAATTTCATTTTAATATGATCATCCTTGGGAGTGTGGCACTTAGCCTGTGGACTGCCCCTGATTCCAATATTCTTTCTCCTTTGCCAACTTGTCCCCATTCTCACCTCCCCAGCAAAGTTCATTTGCCATTCTAAGTAGAGGCTGCATCGATTCTTACCCTGCTGAGGAGATACCTATTCAGAGATAACCTTTCCTCCCCATATTTCTGCTTGTATTTCTGTGGGACAGACTCCCAGCAGCACTAGACAGCCCCCCTGAACTGCCAGTTCTGGACACCACCATTTACTGAGCAACCACTGGAAATTCACTTCCCCTCTCTGGGGCTGGTCTAGCTGGCTCCCCAGCTGGCCTCTAGGGTTCTTTCCCATTGGAAATCCTAAGAGTCCAGAATGAGGCAAGTGCGTGGGAGGGCTGCTGCCTAACTAACCAAGGCCTTTCAAGCCTGTGATGTGTGTGCATGTGAGCTCCTTTGTATCTGGGGGAAATGTGAATTCACTTCCTTTTCCACTGGTACATTCATGTCCTGTTTACATCCTGTCCTCCTCTTTCTTCTTCCAGCTCTCCCACCTCTGCCAAAGGCACTGTCAGCTTCTTGGTAAACATGCTGTAGATGGAAGGGCTGGGTGTCTTTGCCACCTGCTGCAGAGATGCAGCCCCCACTGAGAGCGGTTTTCCAGGATTCAGTTACAGCTGGTGCAACAGGACCGACCAGCTCCCAGTAAGCTACCCCCTGTAAGAGGCACAACTAGGGTGAGGCAGTTAGGGCTTTTCCCCCAGGTGCTGAAACTCTAGAGGGCACTGACAGTATTTGTACAGGTAGAAATAACTGAACCTTTAAAAAAAAAAGAAAGAAAGAATTGAACTTAAGTACTCAGAAGGAATAGTCCAAATAGGAAGCTTCCTTATCAAACCCCAGTTATGCTGCCTCCCTCATTCCCTCCCCTCACTATTTCCCTATCAGCAGCTTCACTGAATCCTCTGCATATCTGTCTTAAGATCTCTTTTATTCTACTTGCCCTGGGCCATGCTTTTCAGTTCGATCCCTGGCAGCCAGAATTGCTGGTTGCTTTTCTGACATCTGGGAATACCGACTATCACCATAGGTTCCAACTCAGATGGGGAAACTGAGGTTTGGTGGGTCAGCCTGCCTCAAGTCTTTCCCCACTCCAATCCATCCTCCATTGAGCAGCCAAAATGATTTTCCTGACACTGCTCAGACCATGTCACTATATGATCTCCAGTATTAAATGCAAAATGCTCTGCTTGGTGTTCAAAGCCCTTCATATTCCAGCCCCTCCTGCCTTTCCAGTGTTGTTTGCCTCATTCCCCTCTGCATACTCTTCAATCCAGTGACACTGGCCTCCTGGCTGTTACACAAACCTCTCCCAGCTCCAGGAATTTTCTCTGGCTATTCCCCATGCCTGGAATGCTCTCCCTCCTCCTCCAGTCCCTACTAACCCCCTTGGCTTCCTTTAAGTCCCAACTAAAATTCCATTTTCTTTCTTTAAAAAAATTTATTTATTTTGTTAAATATATCCCAATTACATATAAAAATTATTAACCCTTTTTTTTTTGGAGACAATTGGAGTTAAGTGACTTGCCCAGGGTCACACAGCTACTAAGTGTGTGAGACTGGATTTGAATTCAGATCCTCCTGACTCCAGGGTCAGTACTCTATTCACTGGTGCCACCTACCTATTTTTTTTTTTTTAACATTTCTCTTTCTCCTTTCCTCCCTGCCTCCCCCTTGAGAAGACAGATTATATATCATAAAATCCTGTTTTCTACAGGAAGCCTTTCCCACCCCCTTTTAATTCTAGAGTAGTCCCTCTCTTAATTGTTGCCTGTTTATCTTATATGTAGTGTAAGCTCCTTGAGGGCAGGAACTGTCTACCTTCTTTTGTATCCCAGAGTTTAGCACAAAGGAGGTACTTAAGAAATGTGTGTTGACTGACTGACTGATCAACCCTTAGCACTGAGCATTTAGGTTCTACTGAGGGCTACACAGTCCCAAGTCAGTCCTCTAACCACAGAGGATATAAGCACCACAGAATAAGGCTGGGCTGTAGTTTATCCAAGAGAGCAGGAATGAAAGACCTGGGATATAGACTAGTTTAGCAGGTCCTTAGCTCTCAGGGAACTAAGATCCTCTCAGAGCCTTAATTATATTATCTATAAGGAGGGTTAAAACCAATTTGTTAGAAACCCTTGGTTGTGCCCTGGGGAGAGTACATGTGTATGTGGCAGAAGGGAAGAAAGTTATTATTGTTCCTTTTCATTTAAAGCAGAAATTCTTAACCCGGGGTCCTTGAACTTGTTTAGTAATATGTTGAGAACTGTATTTCAAAAGAATTGATTTTCTTTATAATCTAATGTATTTTATTTTATGCATTTAAAACATTCTGAGGAGACTCTGGGCTTTACAGACTGCCCAAGGGCTCCAATGCACTCAAAGATGTCCAGAGCCCCAGTCTAAGGGGATGCAGAGGCCTGGGATCGTGAAAAGACGGCGTGCTTGGGCTGCCCCCTCCCTTACTGACTTCCAGTTCCTTCTGGGAGAAGGCAGGGCAGAGAAAGAACATTTAGTTGCCACTGAGGCTGCCATTTTTGTCTCTTGAGGCCCAGGCATTGTTCTTAGAGAGTCTGAATAGCACCAACTCATGGCTGTGTGCTGCCCATAAAAGAATGCTATCTCTGGACTCAGAGGAATTGGGCTCAAATTCTGCTTTTGCTACTTATAGCCAGGGCTCATTTGGTGCCTGGAACCAGTTATATTTTACATAATTGTAACTTCTAATTGTGCAAATGTGGCCACATGTGACCCCTATGAAGGGATTCATTATTTCTAGTAATCACTTCCTTAGGTCTCAGTCATCTGGCAGTTAGGTGGTACAATGGGAAGAGCCCCAGGCCTGGAGTCAGGAAGATCTGAGTTCAAATCCTCCCTCACACACACTTACTAGTTGTGTGACCCTGGGCAAGTCATCTAATCACTTTCAACTGTAAAATGGAGGTGATAATAGTACCTTCCTCACAGGGTTGTTGTGAAGATCAAATGAAACATTTATAAAGCACTTAGCATGGTGCCTGGTACACAGGTGCTATATAAATGCTTGTTCCTTTCCCTTCCATATGATCTGTCAAAAGTGGATGACAATTTCCATCTGATCTACTCCCACCTCTCCCCTCACTATTTAATTCAATTCAATTTGAAAAGAGATTTGGTATTTTTAGTGGACTATAAGCTCAGTTAAAAGTCAACAGTATAATGTAGCCAAAAAACTAATAAATCGGGAGGTCTTACTCTACTGTGTCCTCATCAGACCTTATCTGGAGTCCTTGGTCTGAGCTCCACAGTTTAAGAAGGACATTGATAAGTTGGAGTATGCCCAAAGGAGGGCAACCAGGATGGGTGGATGGATGGATGGATGGGTGGATGGATGGAGTATTTATTAAGCACCTTCTATGTGCCAGACACTATGTTAAGTGCTTTACAAATACGATCTTGTTTGAGATGGTGAAGAGCCTTGATTCCATGTTATATGAGGGTCATAAAGGAAATGAGCTTGTTTGGCTTGGAGATAACTCAGGGGAGACTTGATCACTGTCCTTAAGCATCTGAAGAGCCGGTGATGAGGAGGAGAGATCAGCTTTGTTCCGAATGACTCCAGAGAGCAGAACTAGGAGCCACCAGTGAAAGTTACAAAGAGGCTTAGACCCAATGTCAGGAAGAGCCTCCTAACAGAGCTGCCCAAAGATGGAACATCCTGCCTCCAGAGGCAGTGAGTTACATCTCCTTCGAGGTCTTCAGGTGGAGGATGGATGGCCACCTGTGGGATGTATCATCGTGGTGACTCCTCTTGAGTATGGTTGGACCAAATGGCCACTGAAGTCTCTCCCAACTCTCCCAACCTAGGAGCCTCATAAGCCCTTGCTTCTGAGACTGGCTAATAACAATTAGCATATATTAAAAGACAAACCCAATTTGAGGCAACAGGAGGAGAAACCTTGGGATACTAAAACTGCTTTATGGAAGGGATGGGGTCAAGGGTGTCCAAGGCAGGGGCAGGTTAGGAGTTCACTGAGGTAGAACTGTAAGGGGAAGAAACTTTGTTTACTTGGTGCTAGGCTTACTTGTTCCTGGGCTGCTGAGTTTAAGAGCTACTGTCAGTGTCCTTTAAATTTCAGTGCCTTTGGACAAAGCCCTGATCACCCTGCCCTAGTTATAACTGGCTTTCTCAAGGCCCTTCCCTACCCAGAACACACACACACACACACACACCAGGTCCTCAGTATCAGTGCCACTCTGTCTCTCTCTCTTCATAGGGCAGGGAGATGAAAGTCATAGTCCAGCCAGGTCATTTTACAAAGGAGGAACTAAGGTTCAGAGAGACTGACACGTTGCCAAGGTCACACAGAGAGTAAATGGAGGATTCAAATGCAATTCTTCTAACTCTATATTCAGGGCTCTTTCCACTGTACTATGCCCCCAGAAGCCTTTGCTTTGGAGTCCAGTTTTGGAGTCCAAAACTAGATGGGTCACTGACTCAGACAGAGGAAAAGGTTTGTTCCTTCCTTGGTTCCTGACTGCTTTCTCAGGCTAGAGGTTGATGGCTTAACTAATTAGCATTGTGTCCTGTCAGACCTAGGCTTAGCCAGGAAGATCTTCTAGAGATCCCATCCCACCCATCCTTTTATCATTCCCACAGATGTAGACATGAGATGAAATTTGAGTGGTCCCCAGAAATCTTTTCCTGCCCTGCCTCCCACAGGACCTGAGATCCTATTAGTATCTGTCCTTCTGGGTAAGGCATCTGGGTCATCCAAAGACCCCTGTAAAAACTCAAACACCTCAGAAGGATTCATATAATAATAGTGTCTCTTTATTCTGAGGCAGTCAGGGTTAAATGACTTTCCCAAGGTCACACAGCTAGTAAGTGTCTAAGGCAAGATTTAAATTTAAGTCTTCCTGACTCCAGTGTTGGTGCTCTAGCCACTGTACCACCTAGTTGCCCCTGATAATTGCCTCTTGAAGAATGTAGGTACCATAGTGGATAGAATGCTGGATTTGGAATTAGGAGGACCCAAGTTCATACCTTGCCTCAAATAGTTACTATAGGACAAGTCAAGTCAATAAACTCCAGTGGCTCCTTTTGCCTCCCTCCCTCCATTCCTTCCCCCACCCCATAAGAAGGCAAGCAATATGATATCAATTATATATGTGAAATAATTGGAAACATATTCTCATATTAGCTATGTTTTTTAAAGCAAGAAAAATAAAGAAAATGAAAAAATTTGCTTCAGTTTGTACAGAGTTTATCAGTTAGCTCTCTGGAGGTGGATAATATTTTTGATCATAAGTCATTAGAAAGTGTCTTAGATGATTGTATTAATCCAAGTAGCTAAGTCTTTCACAGTTGGTCATCAATACAACACTGCTTTTACTGTATACAATGTTCTCCTAGTTCTGCTCATTTCATTTTGCATCAGTTCATATAAGTCTTCCTAGGTTTTTTTTAAACCATCCTGTTCATCATTTCTTAGAGCACAATAGTATTCCATCACAGTCACATACCACAACTTCTTCAGCCATTCCCGAGTTTATGGGCATCCCCTCAATTTCCGATTCTTTGCCACCACAAAAAAGCTGTTATAATTACGTTTGCTATATATATTTTTGCTATAAATATTTTCCTTTTCCTTTCATCTCTTTGGGATATAGATCTAGTAGTAGTATTCCTGGATTAAAAGGTGTGGCCAGTTTTTTAACCCTTCAAGGTATAGTTCCAAATTGTTCTCCAGAATGCTTAAATCACTTTACAATTCTACCAACAGTGCATTAGTGTCCCAATTTTTCCACATCCCCTCCATCATTTGTCATTTTCCTTTTCTGTCATATTAGTCAATTTGATAGGTTTGAGGCAGTACCTCAGAGTTGTTTTAATTTGTAATTTTCTAATCAAAAGTAATTTTGGGTATTTTTTTCATGTGATTAGAAAGAGCTTTGGTTTCTTCATTTGAAAACTGCCTGTTCATATCCATTAACTCTTAAGCAATTAGGGAACAGGTCTTATTTTTATAAATTTGACTTAGTTCCCAAAATATTTGAGAAATGAAGCCTTTATCAGAGAAACTTCCTGTAAAATTTCTTTCCTAATTCCCTGCTTTCCTTCTCATTTTGGCTGCATTGGCTTTGTTTGCACAAAAACTTTTAAATTTATATAATCAAAATTATCCATTATGCTTCCTGTGACCCTCTCTCTCTTTTTTATATGGTTATAAACTCTTCCTTTTATCCATAGATCTGACAGATAAAAATTTCCATACTCCCCTAATTAGCTTATGATATTGCCCTTTATGTATAAATCATGTACCCATTTTGATCTTATCTTGGTGTGCAGTGTGATATATTGAGGGCAGCTAGATGTCTCAGTGAATAGAGCACTGACCTTGGAGTCAAGAGGACCTGAGTTCAAATCCAGCCTCAGACTTGCTAGCTGTGTGACCTTGGGCAAGTCACTTAACCCCAACTGCCTTGCCTTCCTCCCCTGTCAAGGGGGGTGGGGGAATCAATGCTTAGTTTCTGCCAAACTGCTTTCTAGTTTTCCCAGTAACTTTTGTCAAAGCGTGAGTTCTTACCCCCCCCAAAAAAAGTTTATCAATTACTAGATCACTAAAGTTATTTACAACTGTTCATGATAATCTATTCCACTGACCAACCATCTAACCATCTGTTTCTTAGCCAGTACCACATCCTACATACATGCTCTTTGATCAAGTGACCTTGGCCTCCTGGCTATTCCATGAACCAGACATTTCATGGCTCAGCTCCAGGCATTCTCTGTGGCCGTCCCCCCATTCCTGAACCTCTCTGTCTTCTGAAATCCCACCTCCCTAAGGGAATGCAACCCCTCTTAATTTCATTGCCCTCCTTCCGTTAATTACTTCTATTTATTCCCATATATAGCTTGCTTTGTATATATTTGTTTACATGTTTCTCTCCCATTAGATTGTAAATTCTTTGTGGACGAGGACTGTCTTTTGCCTCTTTTTGTATCCCGAGCACTTAGCACAGTGCTTGGCACACAGTAGGTGTTTAATATTTATTGAATTGAAAATATAACCTCTCAGCCCCAGTCTCCTCATCTATACAAAGGAAATAATAGCGCCTATTGACAGGGTTGTTGTAAGGATACAATGAGATACCACATAGAAAGTGGTTTGTAAACCTTAAAGCTGTATTATTATTTTCATGGAGATCTGTTTATCTCAATAGAGTAAGAGGAGGAAGGATCATAGACTATAGAGTTTATTTTTTTAATCAGAAGAAGATCTTTGAATTCATCTATAGAAGAGAAAACTGAAGGTGACTGGAGACCCAGCTGCCTCTGGCTGGTGCCAAAGAGGAATTTTATCTGAGGACAGCAGAGACACCGGGTAAGGGGGAAGTAAGGGCAAACTTGGGGGGGGGGGGGCAGGGGTCGAGGCACAGAAGATGAAGCCAGGGTTGAGAACAACACACTTCCCCTTCGTTTTACCCACCCCCACGTCTGACAGCCCTGCCGCCCCCTCACCAATTACACACACTTAGTCACAATTTTCTCCCTGATTTGCCTCTCAGAAGCTAACAAAATAAAAGCATCAGGACTGGCTCCCACAAGCTCCCCAGCCTTCACACACAGCCCCTCAGAAGGACTCCTTGATGGATTCCTTGATGGGCTGTGGGCAGAAGGGGAGGGTCCCTATGGAGGCTGAGGCAGCAACTGAACCTCCCCGGAGACAGAATGGAAACATGGAGCTTGTGCCCGTCAAACACCACCCCCAGCAGCCCATGTTCAAGGCCAAGGGTCTGTTACTGGGGACTTTGTGATGTGATGCCTCAGCATCACAATGGGCCAGTCCCAGCTGGACACTTTAGGAGTTTTAATGGAGGGTACATAGGCAGAAAGAGACAGGGAAAAGGAGAGTTCGCCCAGTTCTGCAAACAATTCTTCAAATGTTCAAATGCTAATTTGTTTAGCCAACTCATTTTGCAATAGTTGACATTTATCTCTCTCTCTCTCTCTCTCTCTCTCTCTCTCTCTCTCTCTCTCTCGCTCACTCGCTCTCGATCTTGCTCTCCCCACCCCCTTTCACCTCCCTCTCTCTTTTCCTCCTCCTTCCCTCTGTCTCTGTCTCTCTGTCTCTCTCTCCCTCCCTTCCTCTCTCAGTCTCTGTTCTCTATTCTCCTTCTCTCTCTCCCTCCCCCTCCCCTCGGTCTTCCTTTCCCTCTACCCCTGTTCCTCCCAGTCCCTCAGTTTCTCCCACCCACAGAGAGGCAGGAGAGGACAAACAGAATGAATCCATCCTTGACCTTTTGCTCAGAGTGAGCATTGATTGACCCTTCCATCATCTAGGCTGCATACACACTGTACTGCACACTGCATGCATGTTTTCTCCCCCATTAGACCATAAGCTCCTTGAGAGCAGGGACTGTTTTTTCCTTTCTTTTCCACCCCAGCTCTTAGGACAAAACTTGGCACATAGTAGGCATTTAATAAATGCTTCTTGACTTGACTTGCCATGAGTACACTGTCCAAGAACTTTGGGTCAGGAAGACCTGAGTTCAAATTCTTCCTCAGACACTAGCTGTGTGACCCTGGGCAAATCACAAGTAACCTCAACCAGTCAATAAATCTCTCCTAAGCACCTACCGTGTGTCTCAAACTAAGCTAGAACCTGACAGAGGCATGAGAGGGGAAAAGACTTGGTCCCTGTCTTCAGGGAGCTTATAGTCTAGTCCAAGTGACAAATAACCAAAACAACAAAAAGGAATATAGAACCAAGCATTAAATTGTGTGGTATCCCTCTCTTTTCCATTCCCACCATTCATCCACCTTGGGATCAAGATTTGCTGCTACTGAGGAAACTCAAAAGAATATTACACAAAAGCAATTACCAACACAATCTGAGCAATTAGCAGGAGCATTCCTGGAATAAGTGTACAGCCTCCCAAGAGGACTATTTTTATATCTACCTGGACATATAATTTGTTGTGCTTATTAAAATCTGTCTTGCTATGTTATAGTTTCATCTCATATTATTACACTGTACAGAGTTTTTTACTCTAGGGAGGAAGAGGGAGAGAGAAAGAGAGAGAGTGAGAGTGAGAGAGAGAAAGAGAGGGAGAGGGAAGGAGAAGGAGAGAGAGAGAGAGAGAGAGAGAGAGAGAGAGAGAGAGAGAGAGAGAGAGAGAGAGAGAGAAAGGAAAGAAAGAAAAAAGGAAAGAGATACATCGAAGAAACAGAATCTAGGTATTTCTAGTCTAGTCACTATGTCCCCAGGATTTGTTACAAAGTCACCTGTTAAAGGAAATATCTATCTGTTGAATTCAATTAAATATTTATTAAGCATCTACTATATGCCAGGCACTGTGCTAAGTACTGGGGATAGAAATTTAAAAAAAAAGACAGTCCCTGCCCTCAAGGAGTTTACAGTCTAATGAGGTAAGATAATATGAAAAAGGAAGCTGGGGGGGCCAAGGATGGGACACAAAGGGGTAGCTGGGGTGGAGGCATCTTGTTCCATGGAGCTGAGACCAGGCAGAGCTTGTTATGGAATGTCTGACTCTATAACAAACATCCTTGTGATAGCAGGCAAAGATAAAACTCCTTTGCTGAGCAAAGTCCTATATAAAAGCATCACACACTACCTCTGCAAGTCATGAGTTTTGTGCTAGAATTCTTCATCACCTGGGAGAGGAGACTGTTCAGCAAAGGACAGTGAGCACTAGTAAATTGTACATGTAATTCAGTATAAAGTGTTATTTCTATGGTTTAAGAAATGACAGATAGGGACAACTAGATGGATCAGGACACAGTGCCCTGGATTCAGGATGAACTAAGTACAAATCTGACCTTAGACACTTACTAGCCATGTGACCCTGGGCAAGTCACTTAACCCTGTCTGCCTCAAAAAAGAAAAAGGAAGGAAGGAAGGAGGGAGGGAGGGAAGGAAGGAAGGAAAGAATGAAGGAAGGAGGGAAGGAAGGAAAGAAGGAAAGAAGAAAGGAAGGAAAAGAAATGGCAAATAAATAGATATAAGGGATTCAGAGAAGCATGAGAAAACCTATGAACTGATTCAAAATAAAGTGAATGGAACCAGGAAAACAATCTATGTATGAGATGACTACCACAATGTCCATAGAAAGAGCAATGACAAAAATGAAACTGTGTAATTGTAATGAGCAATCATGGCCCCAAAGAAAAGATGAGAAAATGCACCTTCCTTCTTGGCAGAAGAGGAGGATCATTGATGTAGAGCAAAGCATACATTGTCAGCTCCACTGGTGATATGTTGGTTACTTTTGTTGAACTAATTTTTCCCCCTCTCTTATCTCCTTTGATAGAAGGGATGGCTTCCTGGGTGAATGATATCAGAACAGAAGATATCGAGTGTGTGTGTGCGTGTGTGTGTGTGTGTGTGTGTGTGTGTGTGTGTGTGTGTTTAAAGAATCAGTGTTCTCCATGTGCTGAGTAAATCACAGAATCAGAAAGCTGGAAGTGATCTCAAAGTTCATCTAACCCAACCTGTACCAGAAGAAGAAATAAGGCACTTTTTTAAGGCAATGGGGTCACACAGCTAGTAAATGTCTGAGGTCAAATTTGATCTCAGGTCCTCCTGATTCTATGACCAGTGCTCTAAGCACTGCATCATCTAACTGCCCAGCAGTCTTGACAACTCACCCAACCCCGTTCTAGCAAGGAACCAACTCCCCTCAGAGCTAGTGAATTCTACTTTGAGATGGTTCTAATTGTTAGGAAGTGTTTCTTTGCCTAGAATTTCTTTGCAACTCCTACTCACTGCTCCCATCCCTCTTCCACTGGGAACCCTTCAAATATTTCAAGAAAGCATCCCAGAGAATGTAAGCTCCTCCCCTTTAGAATGGAAACTCCTTGAGGGCAGAATTTTTTTTTTGTCATTATATCCTTATTACCTAGCATAGTGCATATAGTAAGAACACAGCAAATGCTTGTTGAATTTAATGAATCTCCACCCCTCCTTCCCCTTCTCCCATCCCAGGTCTTGTTTTGTCCAGGTTGCCATTTCCTTCAATCATTTCTGATTGGGTGAAGTCCTGAGGCCCCTTGTGATCTTGACTGCATACACCCACCAGCTTGTCAAGGACATTAGGCCCTTGTCTGGGCCTGGTATGACTACCCACCTCAACTCACAAACTTCTCCCTGCCAATTCCAATGCTCCAGAGTTTGACCAGCATCCTAAAGACCGAGGAGTGGCCTCCCTACAAACTGCTTTCATGAAGCTGTATCTTGGAATCACGTCCCTAGAAGGGACCTCAGAAGCCATTTAGTCACCCCCTTCATTTTCAGATGAGGAAACTGGGGCCCAAGGAAGTAAAGGGACTTAGCCAGTTTGTCACAGCCAGTAGATGTCAGAGGAAGGATTTGATTATAGTTCCTCAGTCTCTAAAGCTCTTCCCATTTATTTTTGCTTCCGAGAAGGGTCCAGAGATTGTCAGACACATTTCACAGCTAGAACAAGAGAGGTCAAGTGAACTTCTCCATGGTCATACAGCAAATTAGCAATGAGGTTGGGATTTGAATTGAACTCTCTCCAGCTCCCAGACCCAGAACCTTTGTTCCTGCTAGGTTCAAAGGCTTACCAGAGGAAGTCCTAACCCCGGAGGGCAACCTTAGGAGGGGCTACTCCATCCCAAAAGAGAGGGAATACTTCCATCAGGAATTCACCCAGCACCCATGTTGCCATGGTGATGCCTATTATCCCTACTTAAGGGGAGATGAATCAGGCACTATAAATAGTCTCTGATGTTGATTGATGGAGGAGGTCTGGAGGCTGAGGTGAGGCTATTTGTTTTTCCCAGTCAGGCTAATTAGGGGGGATTTCAGTCAGGAAGTCCCCGGCAGCTGCCCTGCTTGGGGCTGGGGTATGAACAACTGTGTTTGAGGCTGCCGATTTAGGCCACATCCAGATGTGAGCCCTCATTCCCCCTCCCAACAGAGGGAGAAAGGGCCAAAGCCCCAGGCCACAAGGTCTGGAAGGGGCCACTAGGAAGTCATCTGGTCCAATCACATCATTTTACAGAGGAGGAACTGTCTAGAGCAGGAGTGGGGACCCTGCGACCCCGAGACGTGGCCCTCTAGATCCACACCTCACAGAACAAACCCCTACGTAAAAGAATTTGTTCTGTAAAACTCGAACCCAGTCAAAGGGCCATTCCCGAGGACCAGGGATTTGTTCTGTGAAGTTTGGACTCAGTCAAACGGCCAGGTTTGGCCTCGAGGTCACAGCTTCCCCACCCCTGGTCTAGAAAGATGAAATTACTTGTCCAAGGTCACAGAGGTGATAGAGGCAGGCTCAAACTCAGGTCCTCCGAGTTTGTATCCAGAGTAATTCCAGCCTATGGTACTGCTAGCTGGAGTCCTATCAGTGGGAGCAGAGGACACTGTACATTCATTGATTAAGAGTCTATATACCAGGCACTGTGCTAAGTGTTTTCTGATTACCAGCTCATTAATCCTCATTACACCCTCGGTGTTTAGTCAATTAGCCACGTCGGACTCTGTGACCCCACTGGGGGTTTTCTCAGCACAGATCCTATTTCCTTCTCCAGCCCGTTTTACAGATGAAGAAACTGAAGCAAAGAGGGTGAAGTGAGCTGCCCAGGGTCACATAGTCAGTAACTTTCTGAGGCTGGATTTGAACTCAGGTCCTCCTGACTCCAGAGCTGCCACTCTATCCACTGTACCACCTAGTTGGGTAGTTGATATTATCATCCCTATTCTACAGCTGAAGAAACTGAAGCAGGCAGAGGTTAATAGACTTGCCCAAGGTCACACAACTGGTCTGAAACCAGAGCCCCTAGCCACCTCAGAGCTGAGCTAATGGTTCTTTTATGGATCTTCCCATGGTTACAGGTCACTCTGACCAACCCTCCATTCCCACTGCCTCAGGGATGAGTGGGGGAAGGTTAGGAACAAAGTAGGTCAAAATCTCTCTTATGCCAATCAGTAGTGGGTAGGATTGGCCAGTGCCAGTCACTGACACTGACACTACAGATGCTGTTCTTCCAGCCTGGGCAAAATGAAGAGTTAAAAAAAATGTAAAATGTACCCCACCAGACAGCCTGGGACTCCCAGTGCCTGGGACTTGTCCCTACCACCCACCCCCAACCTGTCCCCAGCCTCCTTAAAACATTCCTGATGAAGTTTCTTACATTGATCAAATCATAGTTCTAGACCCACCAAAAAAACTGGCCCCAAAGATGAAAGGCAGAAATGTACTACCCTCCTCACGTTGGAGAGGTGGGGAACACTGGGTGTAAAATGTTGAATAAATATCTGGGTGGTTTGTTGTTTTGTTATAAGGGAAGGTATGTGGGGTGGGGTGGGGGGAAGGGAACGACATTTTAAAAAAAGAAAAGAAAAGGCAGCAATGAAACTTTCAAATAAAACCTCCCTGGCCTGTACCTCATTTCCCATTGTACAGAGCGGGGAGGGAGAAAGAAGGCAGCTTTCTCTGACTTCTTGATTCTGCCCTAGGCTTACCACCAAGAGCCCCAGCCCCCAAAAAGAACAGAGTACGACAGAGAAAGGACGCAGAAGTAAAAGGACCAGGCTGCAACAGGGAAAGAATACTGTTTATTGGGTTACTCTCTCCCTCCACATCCTTCCCATCCCCCTACCCCCCATCCTGCATTCCTGGAGAGGACACCACTGAGAACAGATACAAGCAGACACCACACAGAGGGGGCAGGAGGGAGCTCATAAGAACATGGAGATTTGCTAGATTGAAAAGTAAACAAACAACAAACCTGGGGGGATTTCTCAGTTTTGGGGAGTTTTTTCATCATGCATATTTCTGAGAGAAGGATACTGAGCCTCATTCCCAATCCACTGGCCTGACAGCCCTAAGGGTTTGGGGAGTTGGAGGGGTGGCAAGGGGGTTCTGCATGATGGGGCTGCACCTCTGGGTGAGGTGATAGCTCTTCCCCACTCCTTTCCATCCCACCTCACTGGACAGGCCCTTGGCCCCAAGTCAGTAGTGACAAAAGTCCTGATCTTGGTGGCCCCAGCCAAGAGAAAAGGAGGTACCTGGATGGGGAGGGAACTTTACTACCAGTAGGGAAACTAATAAGGGAGTAAACCCCCACATGACCATGTTCACCATCAGATCCTTAGGGTTTGGAGAGTAGCCACAGCTGGAGAAACAATCCTATGGGCAGAAAGCTCAACAAAGGGAGAAAGAACAAAAAACAGAGCCATAATTATGGAGGGGAAACCCCTAGGCTTTGACCCCAGAGTAGGAAATTTAGAACATACTAACTAATTGTACCATTACAGGGCTTCCCCCCACCCCTGGTGCCACCAGCACTAGTCCAGAGTCTACTACCTGTCCACCCTTCCTGTTTTGGGCAGTCATGGGCTTTGCAAAATGGAGGAGGGGGATGAGGGGGAGCTGGAGGAAATCCTCCCTTAACTGATCCATCCCTAGCAATGTCAGCCTCCTCCCAGGGCTACTTCCTCCTCCTTTGACAGTACAGAAACCTTGGGAAATCCCAGAGAGTCCTTCCTGTCCCCCATGGCCATGATCCAGATGAACATCCCTGTGCCCCTTGTCCCAGGTGCAAAAGAAAGAAAGAGCTAATCACAGATCTGATCGAGAGAGAGGGAAGCCACCTAGGCATCTGAATTGCCTGTCTTCTTGGAATGGAGGGAAGATAAATTCCAAAGTCTTTCCCTATGACCACCCTCACTTGGAAATTTTTGGGGATGGGAGCAGGAAGGTAACTGTTTTTTTTCTGGACAGCAGGGAACAGAATGTAAGGTCATTGGCTTTACCTAGCTCCTTCAGCCTTGAATCAGCCACCAGACCTGCAAATTAATTTCTCCCACTCCTCTCCATTCCTGAGTCCACTGATGAGGGATGGGAAGAGCAAGTCAGGTGAGCTAAGCCTTGGGAGACCAACCAGGTCATTCTGACCTCCCCAGAAGCTGTGAGGAGGGAGTATCACATTGGGACTTGGTATCTACTCTCTCACCATTACCAGAAGGAAGGGGGCTCACAATAGGAACTTGGGGCTAGGAGGTAGGAAAAGGGTGCTCCCTCAGACTATTCTGAAGGGAAGAGAACCTTTCTGCCTGCTCTTTGGGGCTCCAAAACCGCCACTCAGTATCCACTCTCACACTCTGTGCCTTTCTGAAGCAGAGAAGAGGGGATGCCAAGTATTTATTGCCTGGACTTTGGATCTCACTGGAGCTGGATCAAAAGGGGCCAGGATTCTCCCAATAATGTTTATCCTTTCATCATACACGGGCCATGGTCCCTGGTCCAGACCTCTCTAGAACAAGTCACCATGGAAACAGAAGACGTAAGGGGAGAGGAAGAGAAAGGGGCGGGGGGAAGTCTGATGTGAGCATTGGGGGAAAGGGAGGGCAATCTGAGAGGCCCTGGGAAGTATTGAAACAGAGACAGAGAAAACAAATACCTTCTCCCTCTCCCACCTCCCTGCCCCATTTTGTTCCCCTCCCTATCTCCAGACTCAACATTAGAAGGAAACGTGAAGGGTTTTGGCTGGCTGGAGGCTGATGGCATCTCTTCACTGTGGAGGGCCGGGGCTGGCATCAGGGGAGTCCATATTGGGGCATCGAGGAGGAAGCTCCTTGTGGCTGTAGTATTCAACCACCTGCTTGGGCACCTCAGCTAGGACACACTTGGCCAGAGCTGTGGCAGAAGCCTGGGGAGGAAAAGGAAGAGAACCATTTTATGCTTGTGAGAAACATACCCTTTCAAGAGCTAACGGGATTGTGTGCTCCTGAGTAGACACCTAATCCAGGAAAAAGATGCTTCTGCCTGGACATGAAAACCTGAAATGCTGTGGGTTTGTAAATGCTTAACAAGAAAATGGCACCTTCTCAGAGCAAGTCCCCACTTCTCTGTGCCTTGATTTCCTCATCTGTAAAGTGGGGACAGTGCTTACTTGTTGTCCTACCTACCTCAAGGCACTGTTGGGAGGATCAAATTAATTAGTGTACCTGAAAGTACTTTGGAAAGTACATGGTGTCACATAAAGGTAAAGTATGCAACCCTTGAGTGCCGGAGATCTGTGAGGCTCGTGCAGTGCTACTGACTTATAAGAGCATCTTCTGCATTTCAGCATCCAAATCCTCTTGGATGGGATTTGGGATCCAAATTTACTCTACAGATAGAAGGCTCATGGTCCAGTTTCAGCACATTTATCTAGATCCCATGCAGCCCATTCCAGTGCCCTCCCTCTACACCACCATAGGAACTCATTGCCCTTAAACAAGCTGAATCTCACCCCCAAGCACTCACATTCTTGAATTCTCGGAAGGGGACAAACTGTACGATGTCTCGGAGGACAGGCTCTCCCTTGGGGGAACGCAAGACCCCATCATCCCCATCCAGAATCTGCATGTCCGTGAAGTCAGCATTGCCCACACCTACTATGATGATGGACATGGGCAGGTAGGAGGCACGTACAATGGCCTCCCTTGTGTCTGCCATGTCAGTCACCACACCATCAGTCAGGATCAGGAGAATGTAGTATTGCTGTGTAGAGAGAGAAGAGGCAGGACGCTGGAGAGAAGCCTTATAGCCTCCCTGCCTCCTCCCCTGGGATTATGGGGAAAAACCCAAGGTAGGGGAGGGTCTACTTCCTGTGTAAAGGAGCAGGCTACACGTGACTCCTTTCCCTTCTCATGACCTCTAGTAAGAATCTCCAAAGTTGGAACCCAAAGTGAACTAGCGCATAGTATTTGGCTATTCTCCAAGGTATTTTTCCCCAAGTGGAAACATGGCCAAAATAAGAATATCCCTTCATCCAGGTACCTCCAGTTTGGCATTATTCTTATGTCTCAGAAGGACCTAAAAAAGGAGGGAGCCTATGGCCCTTCTAGCTTGGAATTTTGGTTCTGACAATGAGACTAAGGGAAATTTAGGCACCATCCTGAGCACTTGGACTGCAAAGAAAAAGCAAAAACAGTCCCTGTCCTCAAAGTGGGGACAAAACCCACACCATATAAAAAGCTTTGTTATTGGTAGGTCTCCAGGATTGAACCCAGTCCATCCGTCCTGGTCTGCACATGGATCACACTTTCATAGCCCATCATGACTATCTAAAACTTGTTTGAACTTGTATTTCCAATTTTCTACCATCTCTTGGTAAAGGTTCCATAAGTTTCTTTAAAAGGTAGTATAATAATCCTTATTTGGGGGGGAGCATCTTAAGCTCATGTTTCCTAGCTTTGAGAGGACCCCCTTATCCTAATATGCATGAGTTTAATGAGCAAGTCTAGGTTTGTGTGTGCGTTTGCCTTGGGCAAGTTGCTTAACCCCAATTGCCCTCCAAAAAAAAAAAGCAATAAACAGAAATAGTCAATATAGTGACATCTGGCCATGTATACACTATTCTCTTCCGGTCATCCCCCACCTCTCTTCTGTGGGGAAGGAAGTTAAGTTTCCTTGCCTGTTCTCCCTGGGCAATTTGATTCATAATCTTTGTGTCACATGCTGAGTTGCTAGTTTTCTCTGATCCTTCTTGGGTCACTAACTTGGAGAGAGTGGTAAGGACTTCTCTATTCCCAGGACAGACTTCAGGTTCTAATCTCCATAGACTTGGGAAGTCTGACTATCCTTTCACAGTTCCATCATCTTTTCAAGAGAAACCACAGATGAGCTCCAAGTAAGGAGAAGGGATAGGTCAGGATATTAATGCCTATAATAAGCAACATGTCCTACACTCATTCTCAACTTCAGTTACACAGGCTGCTAGCTCTGTATGTACACAACTGTTTGCCAGGGGCAGCTAGGTATGGTGAATAGAGTGCAGGACCTAGAGTCAGGAAGGTTTATCTTTGTGAGTTCAAATCTGGCCTCAGACTCCCAGTGACTGTGTGACCTTAGGCAAGTAATTTCACTTCTTTTTGCCTCAGTTTCCTCAAAATGGACATAATAATTGCACTTACCTTGAAGGGTTATTGTGAGGGTCAAATAAAATAATAACTATAAATTATGAAACAAATAAATAAATATAATAATTATACTTATGTTGTATAATTATAAAGCACTTAGCACAGTACCTGCAATAGTAAGTGCTTTATGAATATTGGCTATTTTATTTATCGTTCCCCCCATTAGAATGGGAGCTCTTTGGGGGCAGGGATGCTTTGTATCTCCAGCTCTTAGCAAGTGTCCAGCACGCAGTAAATGTTAATGAATATGCTTTTCTGACTGATTGCTTAACTAAGGCCTCTGTTGACAGTCTAGAATCCAGCAGAAGGTTGAAAGGAAAGCCTTTTAAACCAAAATATCTATTTCCCTCAACCTCCAAGGAAGGTACTAGTCAGAAAAATGAGAAGCTTAGGGGAGAGAAGAAAGGTCACCTGGGGCGAATAGGTGGTGCAGTGAATAGAGCACTGGCCCTGGAGTCAGGAGGACCTGAGTTCAAATCTGGCCTCAGATACATGACACTTACTAGCCATGTGACCTTGGGCAAGTCACTTAACCCCAATTGCCCTGCCACCCATCCCCAAAAAGAAAAAATGAATGAATGAATGAATAAATGAATGAATGAATGAAGAAAGGTCACCCTTTGCTGCTTTCCATCAGTCTGAAAGGTGATGCTATCCATCCTTAGCATGGAATAAGAAATAGGGAGGGGGAGAGCATGGCTGATTTTCCAATGTTTCTTAAATCGGCTCTTCCCCTTGAAGTTTCATTATTTTGTTTCTAATGAATCCTCAGAACATCAGGCACATTCGTTTTTAAGGAAAGGACAAAAAAATGCAGCCCCCAAATGAGTTTTGGATCCCCTCTTCCAAGGCTGGCCAGCACTGGCCCAGACCCTCCAGATGAGGCAGAATCTCCTGCAAAAGCAGATTCTGCTGCTTCTCCCTGGATAAGGATGGCAGCGAGGTTGCCCAGTCAGTCCCTGATGCTGCACATGAATAACACAGATGCTTGCCAACCTCTGGGTAATTCCTGACCTTTCCCTGCCCCCTCCCTCCACCCCACCGGTCACATCTCACCAGCTGCTGTCTGTTGACTTGCCAGGAGTGATGTATTAACAGAAGAGGTCCTGGTGGCGATTAGCAGCTGCTCAAATGTTGCTAAAGGGCAGCAGAGAGACTGGGGAGAAGGCAGCAGGAAGCCTCTCCACAAAGCCAGTGTGGGGAGGCGGGTGGGGCTTTAAGTGCCTGCCCAAGGCTCCAGCTTACCACCAGCCTGAGTTCTGCCTTGGCCTTGGCAGGCCAACTTGGGCAAAGGGAACATGCTGAGAAAATGAAGAGAAAAGTGTCCCACATGTGGCCTTCTAAACCCTTATTGTGCCCTTTTGACTGATCTGTTCTGTAAAATTTGGATTCAGTCAAAAGGCTGCACTTGAGGACCTAGAGGGCCACACGTGGCCTTGAGGTTGCAGATTCCCTACTCCTGCCTTAGAAACCAATCACTTTCCTTCCCCAGTTTAGATTCAAACAGTCTGCATTTCTGTGAGATAATATATGTAAAGTACTTTGCCACCTGATACTAATTCCAAAGTATAAAAGCTAAGTGTAAGCCCTACAAAGAAAGCACTCCTGCCAAGGCTATTGTAGCAGCCTTCTAACTGGTCTCTGCCTCAGGCCTCTCCCCATTCCAATCCATTCTCTACTCAGCCGTCAAGGTGATTTCTAAAGCAAAGACCTGAGCATGTCACATCCCCACCAACCCCCACAGACTCCAGTGGCTCCCTATTATTCCCATGATCAAAGATAAAGTCTGATATTCAAAGCCTTCACAACCTTGCTAGCCCTTTCTGACCTTTCCAGTCTTCTTCAATCAATAAACATTTATTTTTATACTTTGCTCCCCTCCATACACTTGACTCTCCAGAGACATGGGCTTATTTGCGATTCCTTGAAAATGACACGACAACTCCCATGTCCCCACCTTTGCACTATCTGTCCCAATGCCTGAAATGTTCTCCCTCCTCACTTCTGCCTCCTAGCTTCCAAGGCTGCTTTCAAGATTCAGCTCAAAATATGTCACCATATAATATTGTGCACAACTGAACATGTATCATCTATAACAAATTGCTTACTATCTCAGGGAGGCAGGAGGTGAGGGTGGGAAAGAGAGGATTTGGAATTCAAAACAATTTTAAACAAATGTTAAAAATTGTCTTTGCATGTTAACTGGGGAAAAATAAAATATTATTTTAAAAATATATCTCACTTTGTGGAACTGAATGTTGTAAACTAAAAGTAAAATTTTTAAAAAGAAAAGAAAAATAACTAGCCGTGTAACATTGAGCAAGTTACTTAACCCCAATTGCTTAAAAAAAAAGTCTATCTCACCTTATGCAGAAGGTTTTCCCAGTCTCCCCAGCTTCTAATGCCTTTCCTCCTGAGCTCACCTTTAGTCTCCTCTGTGTTCTCCTTGTACATATCTAGTTATTTACACGTGGTCTCTCCCATGAGACTGTGAGCCCTTTGAGAGCAGTAGTCACGTTTTTTGCCTTTCTTTGTATACCTAACTCTTAGCACATTGCCTAACACATAGGAGCTGTTAACAAGCTCTTGGGGGACTGACTGACTACTTACAACTAACCTCTGAGGAGGTAAGACAGGTTTTAACTCCATTTTATGAATGAGGAAACTGAACATCAAGAACTTACCCAAAGTCACACAACTAGTAAGAGGCAAAGCCAGCACGCATGAATCCCAGCCTTTTGACTGCAAGTCCAGTGATTTTTCAATTATACTTCAGATACCTTGACATGGTCTCACAACCCTTAAATTACTCTAGGACTGCTGGACCACGCTTATTACATACTTCTTCCCTCCCTTGGCCCTCAACATCGATGGTTATTGCAGAAATCATCCCTGCCAATAGCTGTGCTTGCTTTCTGAGGTAGCCCCAGCTGGAGCTTGAGAATCACAGGATCCCCTTCCTCGATCATTTTTGTCATTGTCTATCTCCGATGTCTAGAACAGTATCTCACACATTACAGAGGTTGAATGATGGTTGGTTGAAATGAATTGGTCATCCAACCTTTGAGAGTAGACAGCCAGCAAAGGGGAACCCAGTACCTCTCCAACCCATCCATTCCACATCTGGACAGCTTTTAGTGTCAGAAGTTTTTCCTTATGTCAAGTCTAAATCTGTCTACATGCTGTTTCCTCCTACATGCTCACTCCTACTGAGACGTCACTGTCCACTGGGGCCAAGCAACACAAACTTAGTCCTTCTTCCATGGACAGCCCTTCAAATACTTAAAGATGGCTGGCACATCGTTCCTAAGTTTTTTCTTCTCTGTGTTCAACATTTCCACTTCCTTTGACTATCCAGGTGAATCACACTAACCCCTAATCAAGTCCAACTGTAACCCTAACTGACTAGGGTTAGATGGGTAGAGGAGGAGCAGGCAACAGAAAACTGTTCTTTCACAGGAATTCAGAATTAGAATAATAGCAAGTATTTATACTTTAAAGTTTGCAAGTCTTCTCTCATTTGACCCTTGTAACAACTCCAGGATGCTATTATTAGGCCTATTTTACAGATGAGGAAAATTCGTCAGACAGGGGGTTAAGCCTTTTCCAGAGTCCTACAGCTAGTAAGTGTATGAGGTCCCATTTGAACTCAGGTCTTCCTGACTCCAGGTGCAGGGCTCTGTGCCCTGCACTGCCTAGCTGCCTCTAGTTAGAAGGGGCATCAGATGTTTTTGAATCCAACCCCTAACTAAAAGAGGCAGAGGGCATAGTAGATACTAACACTAGACTTGGAGTCAGGAAGATCCATGTTCAAAGTCTGTCTCAGAAACCTGGAAAACACAGTAACAGCAGCATTGTACAATAACCAATTTTGATAGACTTAGCTCTTCTCAGCAATAAAATGATCTAAGACAATCCCAAAAGATTCCTGATGGAAAACACTTTCCACATCCAGAGAAAGAATAATGGAGTCTGAATGCAGATAGAAGCAGACTATTTTCTTTGTGTGTGTGTGGGTGTGTGTGTGTTTTTTGTTTGTTTGTTTTTTGCAGGGCAATTGGGGTTAAGTGACTTGCCCAAGGTCACACAGCTAGTTTTTGTGTTAAGTGTCTGAGGTCGGATTTGAACTCAGGTCCTCCTGACTCGAGGGCCAGTGCTCTATTCACTGCGCCACCTAGCCACCTCAAAGCAGACTATTTTCACTTTTTTTTTCCTCTTTGGTTCTAATTCTTCTTTACAACATAACTAATGTGGAAATATGTTTAATATGATCAAACATGTACAGCCTATATCAGATTACATGCTGTCTTGAAGGGATGGGAGAGGAGAAAGAAAGGGGAGAAAATCTAAAACTCAAAATCTTATAAAAGTGAATATTGCGAACGAAAATTAAATAAATAAATAAATATTGTTTTAGTTCTGACTCAAATACCTCCTAGCTGTGTGACCCTGGGTAGATCCCTTAACCTCTCTGTGGGGCAGTTTCTTCATTAGCAATATGAGAAGATTGGATTCACTGGTTTTTTAAGCTTTTTCCATCATTACGACCCTTTAAGCAGAAATTCCTCTCTTCCCCATCTCCATCTTTTGAGCCTCCTAGGGGAAATACCTCCTATCAAATAAGGGAGGCCACCATCACCAGGCTCTATGGGCTGACTTTACAGTCAAAAAGTCCTGGGTTCCAATTCACCCTTTGACCCGTGCTATGTAATCATAGACAGGTCCCTTAACCTCTCTGAGCCTCAGTTTCCTCATCTGTTAAAAGAGGATACCTGTAGCATCTATGTCTTCAAGTTGTTGTAAGGTTCAAGTAGGATAACACATACAAAATATTTCACAAACTTTAAAGCCCAATACAAATGTCAATTATTATTATTATTATGCCTCTAAGTAAATCCAGGTAGGAAATTGCCAACAATGGGCAGAAGTTGCCTGAGAACACAACAATTTGTTGAGCCCAGGGGCAGAGCTGCTCCTCCCCTCCATCCCAGCAGACAGCCTCTAGTCAACCATATTTTGAGAGTATAAAATAGGAAGATAATATCATTCAGATTCAATTACATGATATTATCATTTTGATGTTTCAATCATAATTCACATATGTCTGATGCTTTAGGGATGATAAAGAGCTGGCTCAGTGAGGAGCCTTCTGGGAAAACCTTGGCCAGACATTGTTTGGAGAACAGTCAAATAAACTATCTTAGATCAGTATAATAGAATTGTCAAGATGCAATAAGAAATGATGGATATGAAAGTGAAGAAAAACATGGGGAGATTTCTGTGAACTGATTCAGAATAAAATCAGCAAAACTAAAAAGACAATATACATAGTGATTACAATAATTTAAATTTAAATTTAAATTACTGTGTAATTGAACAATTGAGAATGGAACAGGGAAACATAATGAAACAAGCCTCCCTCCATTAAGCAGAGAAGAGTCTAGGAGGTTAGAGGGCTGGATACGTTGTCAGACAAGGAACATTGTGTTTAATTTTTTTCTTTGTTACACGAAAAGGCTTAATTTGGAGGGAAAAGGGAGGGAAAGAAAGAGGGGAAGAAGAAAGAGAAGGGTAAATGTTTTTAGAAATGACTGTGATGTAGAAACCAAAGACATCCATGCCCCCTATATCAGGCAGCCCTAAGTTGCCTTTTTCTTGTACCACCAGGTACACTCTGGGTACATACAGAGGCTTCCCCAGTTCTCTCCTCAGCTGCTGCCATCCTGGCCACCTTGGCAATGATGGGTGCCACATTGGTGGGGCCATAGAGCTGGATCTTGGGTAAGCAGTTCTGATACGATTCCACCACTCCTTGTATCCCTGTTTGGGGGGAGGGGTAAGGGGGGAAAAAGCATCTTAAGTCTATGTGGCACTAATCATCCTCCTCCCCACCTTCCACAAGCCATACCAGAGAAACTTGCCACTTCCAGGATGCATTCCTTCCTAACCTACACCCAAACAGCCAAATGCAGCAAAAGCAGGTCATCATCATCAGAGCCCAGACCATTGCAATTGCTGGAAAACAAGCATGGTTCCCTTAGCACCCTAGAGACTAGGAAGGGTGCCTTCTCCTAGGGCCTTGAAGATAGTGTAGCACAGTGGGAAAAGATCTACATTTGGAATCTGAGGCCAGACTCATGGCCAGTGTGGCCTGGGGCAAATCACTTAACCTCTCTGGGCCTCAGTTTCTCCTTCTATAAAATGAGAGGATGGAACTAAATGGCCTCTAAGTTTATGATACAGTGATAGTACAGAACAGCAGGGGCATTGGGAATAGACGACCTCTGCTAGACCTGGCCCCTCCAAGGTGAGAGGAGGAGCCCAGGCAACTCAAGGCCATGTCTTAGTATATATAGGACACCCAAGGACCCTGCCTCTTACCTTCACATTCATCATCATCCGGGTTGAAATTAATGGCAAAGTCATGGGAGACCTGCAATAAAGAGCAAGATGGCTGTGGTTTGTCAATGAAATCATTTTTCCAATGGGGGATGGAGATTAAAATTTGTGCTGCTTCATTCCCTCGAATCCCAACTTAGCCCGCTCAGCCATGCCACTGCTCAGGACCATGGGAAAGAAATGCCCTTGCTCAGGAGCTTGGGAGATTCTAGAACGTACCCTTGGAATGATGGATATTTATGGATTTGCCAGATGGTTGCCCACCTCACTTTGGAATGGTATTGAAACCACATCCTTGGTCTCAGTAACATGTGCAATGCTTGGCACATGGCTTAGTCGTTTCGGTCACGACCCATTGGGGATTTTCTTGGGGGAGGGCGGTGAGAGGGAAAAACCTGAGTGATTTGCCATTTCCTCCTTATTTTACAGATAAGGGAACTGAGGCAAAGAGGGTGAAATGACCCGCTCAGGGTCACACAGCTAGTAAATGTTTGAGGCCAGATTTGCACTCAGGAAGATCAGTCTAGCTGTACCACCTAGCTGGTCATAATAGAGTGAATAGAATGAAATGAATGAATATGCAATGGATGATGAATGAATATTGTTCTAACCATTAGATCAAGGGTTCTTAACCTGGTGTCTGAGAACTTGATTTTTTAGTTCTGTGGTATTTTTTTAAAATTTCTTTCATAACTGGATTCCAATGAAATTGGTTTTCTTCCTATGGTTTTATTTTTTGCCTTTAAAGACGTTATGAGAAGGGGTCCATAGGCTTCACCAGAATGTCAAAAGACAGTCACAGAATACAACAGAATAAGAACCCTGCATTAGAGAAACAAACCCCAGGCTAGTGCTACAGCACCAAGGTTGGGATCACAGCTTTATAGAGATATGTTCAGAAGCTCTGACCTCATACTTGGGAGGAATCCGGGCACCAAATCCCAAAGCAGAAAATTTCTTGTCACTGGAAGAAAGTAAATGTCAGGTCCAGCACTCCCATCCCACTTTACTGACTCCCATGATCCCATTCCACCTTGCTGACTCACATAGCCCCATCATGCCTTGCTGACTCCATGCTCCCATCCCACTTTGCCTCTCTGACTCCCCCTCCCACAAAGTCCCCAGGAGACAGGAACAGACAATGAAGAACCAGGGCAGAGAGAGGGGAGGTGAACTAAGGTGGGGCTAGGAGAAGGCTGGTACAAAGGTAGTAGTGAAGGTGGACATGTCACCTGTCATAGTCCTGGCAGATTTCTCCCACAGCAATGAGTGCCTTCAGGTACTCATTGGGCTGGTAGGGGTTGATATAATGGAGAGAGCAACTGTTACGGGGGTCTCCATTGGAAGCTGTGAAGTCAATGGCCACCTGGGGAGAAGGAAAGGAACACTGGATCAGGCTATCCCCAAATGATCATAAGAACCACCTGGCAAGTTCCCCAAGAGCTTTCATCCCCATTATTTCCTCTGATCTAACAACAAGTCTTGCAGGCAGATATTGTCTTAGTCTTATCATTTGACAGAAAAGGAAACTAAATTCAGAGATGTGAAACAAAATGTCCCAGGTCACACAACTCACTAATGGCACAGCCTAGACTAGAAGCTGGGGTCAAGGTGAAGCAGACAAGAGTTAAGTCACGGAGTTCATGGCAAGCAATAGCACTATGGCTCCATGGGCAGAGCTGGGATGAGCACTTTGCCTCCCTCAATCCAGAGCAGGCCAGACTACTTTATGGACCAGGGATTTGGAGCTGGACAGTGACTCAAAGGGGCCCCTGAAATGAAGACTGGAAGGTGCAGACACCACTCCCTGGCAGGTGTAAAATCGCTTAAGGGTGGGTAGAAGGAATTGGGATGTTTAGCCTAGAGAAGAGAAGACTCAGAGGAAATATGAAAGTTCATTTAAGTAGAGGGTGGTAGGCAGGTGGTGCAGTGAATAGAATGCTGAGCCTGGAGTGAGGAAGTTGTTGTTCAGGATAACAAAGGAAATACATGCATACATACATATACATATATATGTGTGTGTGTGTATATATATATATAGGTGTGTATATGTATTATACATTTTGTTGTTCAGTCATTTAATTGTGTCCAACTCTTTGTAACCCTATTTGGGTTTTTCTTGGCAAAGATACTGGAGTGTTTGCCATTTTCTTCTCGGGCTTATTTTACAGATGAGGAAACTGAGGCAAACAGGGTGAAGTGACTTGCCCAGGGTCACACAGCTAGTTAAGCATCCTAGCCTTCCCAGTTCAGTTCCCAGCATTCTATCTGCTGCACCATCTAGCTACCCCATGAGTCAGGAAGACCTGAGTTCAAATCTAGCCTCATACCAAGCTGCATGACCCTGAGCAAGTCATTTCATCTTGGTTTGCCTTAGTTTCCTTAACTGTAGAATGGAGATAGTGATAGGACTTACCCTGTAGGATTATCATGAGGTTCAAATTAGAGAATATTTGTAAAGCACTTAGCACAGTACCTGGAACATAGTATTTAATAATTGTTTATTTCCTTCCTTCATGTGAAAAAGGGATAGCCCTCGCTTTGTGTGTCCTTGGAGGACAGAACTAGAAGTGAAGTTTCAGAGAGGCAGATTTAAGTTGGAAGAAATTCAAGATTTCCTGAGAATTAAACCTGATGAAAAGTAGAATGGGTTCTTTCAGGAAGGGTTCCCTTTCCTGGATGTCTTCAGGCAGAGGCCAGATGGCTACTCTTTTGTTTTTTTTTGGTTTTTGCTTTCTTTGCTTTTTGGAGGGGGGAGGGCAAGGCAGTTGGGGTTAAGTGACTTGCCCAAAGTCACACAGCTAGTAAGTGGTAAGTGTCTGAGGTTGGATTTGAACTCAGGTCCTACTGAGTCCAGGGCCAGTGCTCTATTCACTGCACCACCTAGCCACCCCCAGATGGCTATTCTTAAGGAGATGCTGTAGATAGAGGGGCTTCTGTTCACATCCAGTTTGTGCTCTGTGACCTCTGGGGTCCTTTCTAAGACACAATTCTCTGATCCATCCCCGAGGTTCAGATACACTCAGCACAGAAATTTTGCTCTTCCCACACCTTCTGCTGCCATCAAAACAACTGAGGGAGGTGAGAAGGGGGTAGGCTGATAGACCACAATGCTGCCATAAGAATACAAATTGCCCCTTGGGGAGATTTTTTTTTTTGTTCTAGGCCACCTTTAGTACATCTAGGATGTTTGGCAGATAGAGCACTGGACTTAGAGAGAGGAAGAAAACCTGAGTTCAAATCCTGCCTCAGATGCTTATCAACTGTGTGAACAAGGAAAGTCATTTAATTTCTATCAGCCTCAGTTTTGTCATCTGTAAAATGGGTATAATAATTATATGATATAATGATAGAAATGGTATAAAAATTGTAAAGCACTTAGAACAGTGCCTCATACATGACAAGAGGCTATTGTCAAAGTCAGGATTTGAACTGTTGTCTCCCAGACTTGGAGCCTAGTACTTTATCCACTATAACATGCTGCCTCAAGAGGGCCTGTGCCCCCACTTAACCAATACTAATGGTTGACTCTGTTATTCTGGACCATGATGTGAAACTAGCTGTGGATAATCCCGAAGTCTATCGTTTTTTGGAACCCTCCCGAGCTCAGTATATGACTTGCCTTTCATGGCACACTGATTTCCACATTATGTTTTGCTCAGGCTAATGTTAAAATTAGTTTACAATTCCCTGAGTATCCAACCTCTGGGCAGAGGAGGGAGGAGGCCCAGAAATCTGCTGGATGATGGCAGGAAATTATCGTGGCTAGAGAGAATTTGCAAAGGAGTTTACTTCCTTCATAGAGCACCATGAAATGGTTCGTTTAGCTGGGCTCAGGGGTTCTCAAAGCCCCTGCTGACCACCAAGGTCCTGTCCAGGAAGTGCCTACCTCCCCAACCCAGCCCTGAGATTCCCTTTCAAGCTGTTTCCAGAACAGCAGAGTGGGTGGCTCTGCTCCTGGCAGTGTTCCCAGCATCACCAAGGAGGTGACAGAGAAAGTGTTACTTACAGTGAAGTGAATCTGGCATCCACCCATAATGTAATCCAGGAAGGAGTAGACCCTGTGAATCTTCCAAACAAACAGCATTAATGGGGTTCATTGATGGCTCCAACCACCAGGCCTGGGACTCCAGAGATCAGTGAGGAGACCTCCTGAGACACAGGGGTGAGGGGAACTAGGCCGAAGGGAAGGGAGGGCATGGGTCACAAATAAAAAGCAAAATATTTTAGGCTAGCAAACAACTGGAGAAAGGAAAGGGGCAGAATGACTTCTCTTCCATTTGTCCACACCTACCCATCCAAATAACTTCAACCCTTAGTCCTTCCAAATCCACAGTCCTCCCTCGTCTCTCCCCCATGATGTCCACCATTGCCACTCCAAGATCCATGAATAGGCCAGAGAAAAGAGTCCAGAGGGTCAATGAGTCTAAGACAGAGAAGACTGTTCTGGCATTCCATCAACCCTAGCCTTCTCAACAAAAATCTGAGAGAACCTAAGATCCGAGAATGAAGTAGGCTGTGCCTTCCTCTCCTCCCTTAAAACTACCAAGACTCAAGGATAAGGAAGGGGGAAACCTGAGGGTAATTATCAGTTTTCCTACCCTATAGGGTGCTGAGCAGTCAATCCATATGAAAGAGAAGAGGGTCACATATAGGGAGCCTCAGTTCCAGACCTTGGAAAAGCACAATTGCTAAAACAATTCTGGGGTATCACTTCATACCCATTAGATTGGCTAACATGACAGAAAAGCAAAGTGACAAATGCTGGAGGTGATGTGGAAAAATAGGAATACTAATGTACTGTTGCTGAATCTATGAACTGGTCCAAACATTCTGTTGAACAATTTGGAACTATGCCCAAAGGATTGTAATTTCCTTTCGACCCAGCAATACCACTTCTAGGTCTGTATCCCAAAGAGATCAAATAAAAAGAAAAAGGACATATATATACAAAAGATATTTATAGGAGCTTTTTTGTTCGTTGTGGCAAAGAATTGAAAATTGAGGGGATGCCCATCCATTTTGAAATGACTAAACAAATTGTGGCACATGAGTGTAACTGAATCCTATTGTGCTTTAAGAAATGATAAACAGGATGGCTTCAGAAAAAACCTAGGAAGACTTATATGAACTCATGCAAAGTGAAGGGAGCAGAACCAGGAGAAAACACTGTATGCAGTAACAACAATATTGTAACAATGATCAACTGTGAAAGACTTAACTACTCCAATCAATACAATGATTCAAGACAAATCCAAAGTATTCATGATGAAAAAATGTTATCTACCTCCAGAGAGGGAATTGATAAACTCTAGGACAAACTGAAGCATAATTTTCTCACTTTCTTTGTTTTTCTTGCTTTTTTTTTGCAACATGGATAACATGGAAATATGTCTTGTACGACCTCACATATATGATTGATATTATATTGCTCGCCTTCTCAGTGAGTGGGGAAGGGAATGGAGGTAGGAAGAGGATTTGGAACTCAATTTTTAAAAATAAATGAACATTTAAAACATATAAATAATCTTTTTTTTTTTTAAAGAAAAGTAGAATTATAAACCCCTCCTAGCCTCACCTTCAGGTCTGACAGGATGACCACCCCTGAGTTCTTATAATTCCGTTTCTTAGTTTTGTACTTGGGGTTCACACAGTCCCATTGAACCTAAGAGTAGAAAACAGAGGACAAAGGTCTGGTGTCTATAGAACAGATCACACACATATTCACTTGAGTGATAGATCCTAGATCATTATAGGACAACACAATCATATACTTTCTAATTCGCACACACCTTGCAATACTAAGGATGCAGATTATAGGCATTTCAGGTGGGGAAACCTGTTCAGGTGAATTTACTTCCAATCTTAGCATATAAGCTCCCTGAGGACAGGGACTGGTTCATTTTTGTTTTTGTCTCACCAGGGTCTGACACATAGTAGGTGCTTAATAAATGCCTATTAAAAGGATGAAGGGTATAATAAGGATGAATCCATTTCTGCCATATGCAAATATGCATATATCTCACTTCATACAATATGACCTGGAAAAAGGTTGAAATGAAATTACTATAAAATAAATCACTCATATGTCCCAAGAAGTGAGTGATAAAAAGGACAATTCCCTTGTAAAAGTAATGGTAATCTTGTAAAGTGAATATGGCCCCCTAATTTTTCTTTCTGTATAAATCTGATTCTTCATTTAATGGAATTCTGAAAAGCGGAAATAAACCTGTATTTAACAACGCCCATGCAGACAATCTGAGCTTTCACTAACAAATACAGTGTAGCCCTTGCACACAGTGTATCTATCCCATGCATAGGGCTTTCCTAGACTCTTAAGATAAGATACACTTTCCCAGAGGGATGGCGGACCCATGCATCTTGGAAGCTCTGCAATGGCCACCCACACACACCAAGAGTCCTAATTCTCATGTAAACCTCCTCCTTTAGATAGAGGGCATTGAACTCTAATGAAATGACTGTATGGTTTTGGATTTCTTTGGACTCCACCATTACCAAGGCTTGTCCCCCCGGGGTCTCAGGACACCTTGTACCTTGGCTCTTGTACCTTGTACCACCCCTATACCTTGGCCCTAGTAGATTCTCCCTCAGGTAAAGGATGAGCAAAGACAGAGACATTGAAGCACTGGGGGGAAACCTAACTTTTATGACCCCAAGGGAGCTAGATGGTGAGTTAGGAAGAAAACTCAGCTATCCTTACTGCCCGGCTGAGCACCCCGTCTACTCTTTTCACGATGCTATTATTTTTATAAAGTAGTTTAGGTTGGAAAACACCTGGAGATTGGAGGAAGGGGGGAATTGTATTGAACTCTCTCCTTTTCCAATTGTTCACATTTTCTTGTTTATTTTTCAGTCATGTCCAACTTTTCGTGACCCCTTTAGGGAACCATCCATTAACCCATCATCAATCCAAACACATTCCCCAAATGCCAATCTCATTGCAAGCACTTATTCATGGTCTTCCTTTCTCTCTCCCCTATGTTCACCGTCTTCACTCCCTGAGTACAAATTGATCAAGGGGAGGAGTGAGGGACCATGGGATATAGCAAAACACTAACTGCTTCACTCTGCCCTCAAGCACTCCAACCATATGGTCTGGGTCTGGGGGAGAAGACATCACATCCTCTTGCTCCCTGGTGTGTTGACCATACATGGAGACCAACAAAGGGAAGAGGGGCTGGTCCTGGTCCATCTGGTTCATCCCTGCTGCCAGTGAGCCTTCCCTCTCCCTCCCTGGCAGCCCTTCAGCTCCTAACCATGGACCCCTATGCCCTAGGTCCACCCCATCCCATGTACCTTGTCCTCCTCAAGTGCCTTCTGCATTTCCTCGAAAGTGGTGGAGAACTCGCCAATAAAGTCATGTTTGCCTCTAGAATCATAGTCCCAAACCAGACACTGCCACAAAACAACAACAAACTTTAGCCCAGGCTGCCCAAGTGCATTTTGGGAGAACTGGCTCAGTTCCCGGACCACATGGCATGTCCATCCATTCCCCCCTTTTCTTTCTCCTCAATACCTGTACCCAACCTATCCCTTGGCCAGAGCCAGAATTTTTCATTCTGTGCTACCTATCTCCCAAGGTTTAAAGCCTATATAACTCCTATTATCATCATGTTCTAGGTTTACCTAGTACTGGTCCACACCCCACTGAGCCCAACCCCAACCCCACTCTTGGCCAGAGCCTCGCTCCTAGACCAAGCTCTTCCTCCACTACCAATCAGGATTTTTCTTCCATCCCACCTGTAGCTAAAGATTAAATTCTAACCCCCAGCCCAAGCAGAGGCTGGGGCAAGAGGGGAGATGACTTCCTGTTCCCAGATTCCTTCTCAAGAGGAAAGATGGACTCCTTACCAGTCCCATTGCTCAGATCCCAGGTCCCACTACCTTAAGAGGTCTCTTCTCCTCACAGCTACAAAGGGAATTCAGGGAAACTTTAAAGGTCTCCCACACAGGATTCAGATTATTCTTCACAACCTATGGAAACCAGACAGAGCCTATAGTCATGGCTTGTAGGGCAAAGTTAGTAGTGCCGACACATTCACCTTCAAGTAAGACTGGTTATTGAATTATTTCCCCTTTTGACCTTATCAGAGTCTCCACCCCCAACCCTATGATGTAATGTCTGTCTCCAACCTAGGAGAGGATTCTCTCCAGGGAACAGCTCTGGTCTTTCTACGAGGAGCTGAGTAATAAGGCTTCAGTCTCATCTTGTCACAGGATTTTGGAGCACAAAGGACTTCAGACATTAACCAATCTAATCCCATTAGATAGAGAAAGAAATGGAGACCCAGAGAGGGAAGTGACTTGTCCAAGGTCATATAGCTAGTAAATGCCAGCACCAGAATATGAATCCCAGGCTTGACATAAGGGAAGGGGGTGAGGGGGAGTGTTAATCATATTTTTATTTATATCTTTTGCTTTTATATCACCTTAATTTCCAAATATATCCCTACCCTACACATCAGGCCATCCCCTGTCTCTTTTTAAGTAGAGAGAAAAGAAAGCAAATCAGCAAAAACCTATCAACACATCAAGTGTCTCAGCATAAGCTGTATTTCAAATCCAGAGTACTCCTGGCCATACTTCTGCATAAAGGAGGGAGGGAAATGAATTCTCTCAACAATAACAAAAATCTGCTTGACAATTACAGCTTTCTCCAGATTCAATGAGCTGTAGCAGGCCCCACATTGCTGGAGGTCTTCAGTGGGCACACTGATCAGAGCATTTTTCAGGTCTGGATTTCAAGGTCAGGAACCTGGTTTAGAATAACTGGCTCTGATCCTTACTCTGGTCTGAGCACTGAGTCCTCAGCACCCTGTACTGAGCTCAGCCCCTCCCCCCTTCTTGTCTCCCAGACCTTGACCTTGCTCTTAGACCTACCTCTTTCCCCTTCTCCACCAATCAGGAATTTTCTTCCATCCTACCTGTGTATAAAGGCTAAATTCTGATGCCCAGTCCAAGCAGATGCATGGGCAAGAAGGGAGGTCATTTCCTATGAGTGATTACCCTGGAGAAATCACTTTACTTCATCTGACACTAATTCTATGATCTTATGTCCCTTATCTCTTGGAGTTCAGTAAATAGAATCAGGTGAACAATATACATACTACAAATAATACAAACAGCATAAAAAGGCAATTGGATCCAGACTAATCATAATGACCAATCTTAATCCAAAAGAAGGGATGATGAAATACATGTCCCTCCTCTCAGGAGAGGCGGGGAACATACATGGCACATACTCTCAGACTGTGCCAGACACTGTGGCTGTCAGAGTCGCTTAAGGGTTTTTGTCTTTGTCACAGTCTGGTTCAATGGGGAGAGGGCACATGAGGGGAAATCTTGTAAAAACAAAAACATCATGGAAACTAAAAAAATCCATATTGGGTTTTTAAAAATGTTGCTTCGTTTTACAATTTGGTAGAGTGAGTACACCATCATTTCTCTTTGTGTATGTCCATGTAATCAATTTAAAATTAAAAGCATGCTTATATGCACAGATATCCATTCCATCTTATAACTGACACTAGAACCTCTTCCTGTATTACATTGTACCATGCAAGCCATAATTACTATATTCTTCAGATTCACATTGTGTATGTTTTGTGTCAAGTCAAGAAGCATTTGTTAAACACCTACTATGTGCCAAGCACTGTGCTAAGTACTGTGTGTGATACATACACACACACACATATATATATATATATACATAGATATGTATATATGTAGGTACATGCACTTGTTTGTTCCATTGTTTTAGTCACATCTGACTCTCCATGACCCCATTTGGGGTCTTCTTGCTAAAGAACCTGGAGTGGTTTGCCATTTCCTTCTCCAGCTCATTTGACAGATGAGGAAACTGAGGCAAAAAGGGTAAAGTGACTTGCCCAGGGTCACACAGCTAGTAAGTGTCTGAGGCCAGATTTGAACTCAGGAAGATGCACTCTGCCACGCAGTTGCCTGTGTACATGTATACATACATATGTTCACATAAACACCTGTTGTCCCAAAAGTCTTTTAAGCTTAGTTATTTTTTAAGCTAGTCAAGCCTAAAACTGAACTTAAAATTTTGGGAGACCGTGTGTGCTCTTACGTGAGTGTGTGTGTATGTAGACATATATACATAGACTACATAGTTTTAATCAGTGTGTATAAAGTCTTCCTAGTTTGACTATTTGCTTTGCATTCCTGTGCACACGACTTGGATTCACCATTCTTTCTGATGAAATAGTATCCTCTCTAGCACCCAGTTTCTTCTTATATAACATAAGGGCGTTGGACTGGTGGACAATCTCTCTGGTGCCTTCCAGCCTTAAAATCCTCTGTCCTTATGGGATTGCACTGCATCTGGGTACCACACTTTTCACTGCTATTTCCCAACTTTCTAGGTCATTTCCTATTTTCTTCTACTACCTATAACACAATTAAAGGGTTAGGAATAGACCTGTGATTTCACTGACACAAAGACTTCCTAGGTCAGGAATCTCCTCCCACCAATACAGACCAGCACTTTCTTGGCAATGTATAGTCTTAAAGAGATACCAAAAATACTTCAAGGTTAAGTGATTGCCCAAGCTACTAAATCCTACATATGTCAGAAGGAAGATTTGAATCCCAGTAATTATAAACATGAGGTTTAAATTTGATGTAAGGGGGCAACTAGGTGGCTCAGTGAATAGAGCACCAGCCCTGGAGTCAAGAGGACCCAAGTTCAAATCCAGCCTCAGACACTTAACACAAATTAGCCATGTGGCCTTGGTCAAGTCACTTAACCCCAATACTCTACCTTCCCCCCTCCAAAAAAAATTGACATAAGGAAAAACTGCCCATCAATTAGAACTATCCAGTGGACTTCCCCATGATTAGATGAATTCTTTGTTACTGGAAATCTCTCGACAAAAACAAGATGGCCACTTCTAAGGGGATATTTGTTTTTGAAGAAATTCCTATTTGGATTAGACATTGAAATGGATGACCATTGAGATTCCCTCTAACTCTGAGATTCTAGGTGACAAATCATGTAGCCTAGGGGAGGGGAACCAGTGGCCTTAAGGCCAATGTAGCCTCAAGGCCAATGATATGTTCTGTAAAATTTGGATTCAGTCAAGAGGCCACACTTAAAGACTTAGAAGGCCACATATAGCCTTAAGGCCGCAGGTTCCCCACCCCTGACTAGCCTCTCTGCAGCTCCTTTATAAATTAGAGAATAATACGGCCCTAGACTTAACTCAACAAGACTGTAGGAAGGAAGAATTGCCTTTGTAAACCTTTAACTCTGTATACAAAATGAGCAATGGAACTGTGGGCTGTTATTTCTTCTGGTAAACTCAGGCTGTCTTCTCATAAAAGAATTTTTGACAGCTGCTCCAGCCCCCTTTACAATCCCCATTCCCCTGAGAGGCCACCAGTGACCCAGCACTGGGCCTAGCGTCAGGAAGACCTTAGTTCAAACCTGACCTCAGACACTAGCTGTATAACCTTGGCCAAATCACTTAACCTCTGTTGCCTCTGTTTCCTCAACTGTCAAGTGGGGATAATAATAGCGCCCACCTCAAAGGGCTGTCGTGATTAAATGAGATAATATTTGGAAAAAGTGCTTATCGCAGTGCCTGAAACCTAGGAAGCTCCATATAAATGCTTACACCCCTGCCCCCTTTACAAATGTCATTCCTGTTTCCATCCCCCCATCCATGAATTGGCACATTCATGTTCTGGGGGCGGGGAATAAAATTACATCCACCTGGTATCTCTGGTCATTTATTTCCTCTACCACAAGTGTCCCCCACAGCTCACCTCTGTCCTGTATACCAACTGCTCGCTCTGATCATCATTGATCCTGTAGATCTCCAGAAAAGGATCTGACTTGCTAAAGAGATCCTGGGAGTAGAAGAGAAATGCAGTTAACTCCCCAGCTGTGGGAGGAGATGTTGGAAGGGGAAATGTCCAGGAGGCAAGTCACTTAATTTTTATGGGTCTCAATTTGTCCTATCTGGAGAATCAGAAAGAGTAATACAAGGTGTTCTGCTTTTAAAAGTAGTGGCTTAAAAGAGAATTAAATTTAAAAGTGGCAGCTTCAGGGAAAAAAAGATAAATTAAAAGTAGTGACTTCTGATAGGTACCTGTCACTGACCTCCTAGTCCTTCTGGAGGGTTTCTGTTCCTTTCCACTTACCTTGTCATCAAGTTTCTTGGCCCGGAAAGAGAGTTCCACATAACCATTGTTGCCCGAGATCTCCTCTGCTATCACCTGGGGAGGATGAGAATGTTCTAGAATCATAAAACTCTGTGCTAGACAGGGACTTCCAGATCTTCTCCAGATCTTAAGTCCCTTTATTTTATAAGAGTATCCCTAGAGAACTGTTGGGGAAGGCTTTCAAGCCTTTCCAGCCAAGCCAACTGAATCCCACAATCATAGAAAGGCAAGTGAAGGATGAAGTGAGTGCGAGGGGCCTCCAGACCTTGACTAGGGTGAAGGAATACTTCTCAGTGGGAGTCAGGAGACCTCACCCCTGCTCTGCCAATAAGTACCATCTTCACCTCCCTGACCCAAGTTTCACCAGCTGTTAAATGGAGATCATGATGCTTGCTCCATTTAATTTGAAGATTATTGTAAGAGTCAGGTGAGAATGTTTGTTTAAAAGTGCTTCATAGAGTATAATTAGCTATGGAAATAGGCATCAAGAACAAGTGGAGAGAGCCTGGATTTGGAGACTCCCCTTTAACACTTACTGGCTATGTGACCTTGGGCAAGTCAATTGATTCAGCTCTCATTTTGTCATTGTAAGATGAAAATAACTATAGCATGTAGCTCACAGAGTTGTGGGAAACAAACGAGATGATGTGTTTAAAGTGCTTTGTAATCCTTAAAGCTTTATATAAATGTGACTATTACTAATGTAAGCAGCTGTCCTCGTGATGGTTATTAATTATTAATGAATCACATTCCAATGATGTTAGATCTTATTCAGATGCCTCCTCTTGGAATGAAGATGATCTGTTCTCTTGAAGGATTTGGCAGAGCTTACCAAGCTAGATGTCTATCTATCACCAGAGGACCAGTCCAGCTAAGTTCTAAAAAAAGCATCTTCGACACATAAGCCACGGGGTCATGAGATTTTTTGGCCACAGAAACTCACAAAGTCCACCTGCAAACACTCAGAAGTGAAGGAATAATGGAGTTGGAATCAGGAAGAGAGCTTCATCTCCTGCCTCTAACACTACCTGTATGGTACTACTACCTTCTCTGGTCCTCAGTTTCTTCATTTGTAAATTGAAAATTTTAAACTGATATATAAATGCTAGTTGTTATAGTTATTGTGATAGCACAACCATGGAATCTTGGACTGTTGGGGCAGGAAGAGTAAGGGTCCTGTGATATCATTGGCTTGAGGAATTTTTAGTTCCACTACCCTTAGGCAAGTTAGAGCCTCAGAGAACTTAGATGATTTGAGCCCTGGGGATACAAAAACAGAACAAAGGACAAAGCCCCTCAGGGGCTCACAGCCTATTGAGGAAGACAATAAATATATCATATACATATATATATATATACACACATATACATATATACTTACAAACAAGTTACCTATAGGTTAAATACGTAATAATTAACAGAGGGAAGGCAATAGAATTAAGAGGGATTGAGAAAGGCTTCCAGTAAAAAATGGGATTTGAGTTGGGACTTAAAGAAAGCTAAGAGGATCATTAGTCAAAGTGGAAAAGGGAGAATATTCCAGGAATGGGGGACACCTAAAGAAAATACCCAAAGGCAAGAGATGTAATGTCTTATTTGTGGAACAGGCAGGAGGCCTGAGTCACTGGATGGAAGAACATGTGGAAGGGTATAAGGTGTAAGAAGACTGGACAAATAAAGGAAGGCAATGTTATAAAGGTCTTTGAATGCAAAGCAGAGACTTTTGTATTTGATCCTGGAGGTAATAGGGAGCCACTAAAGTTTGTTGAGTAAGGGGTGACATGGTTGGACCTACACTTTAGGAAAATCACTTTGGTGGCTGAATGGAAGATGGATTGAAGTGTGGAGAGAGTTGAGGCAGTTAGACCCACCAAAAAAGCTATTGCAGTAGTCTAGGCATGAGGTGATAAAGGCTTGTACCAGAGTGATGGAGAAGTGGGGGAGAAGAGGGTATATTTGAGAAATGTTGTAAAGTCCTTGGCAACAAATTGCATGAGGGTGGGGGCCAAGGGAGAACTAGTGAGGAATCAAAGATGATACCTAGGTTGTGAGCCTGAGGGAATGGGAAGATGAGGTTGCCTTCTACAGTAATAGGGAAGGTAGGAGGAAGGGAAGGTTTAGGGAGAAAGATAACAGGTTGAATTTAACATGTCTACTGGACATCCAGTTCAAGATGTGTGAAAGACAGCTGGAGATGCAAAAATGGAGGTCAGCAGATGGGTTGGGGCAGGTTAGGTAGATTTGAGAATTGTCAGCATAGAGACAATAATTAAATCCATGGGAGTTGATGAGATCACTAAGGAAAATGGTATAGAAAGAGAAAGAAAGAGAGATCAGGACAGAGGCCTGTGGGACACCCACTGTCAGGGGACATGACCTGGATGAGAATCTAGCAAAGGAGAATGAAAAGGAGCCATCAGATAGTTAGAAGACAAGGAGAGAGTGGTGCCCTGAAAACCTAGAGTAAAGGGATTATTAAGGGGAGAGGACGATCAAAGGCTACAGAAAGGTCAAGGACACTGAGCAATGAGAAAAAGTCATTGGGTATGGCAACTAAGAGATGATAGGTTACTTTAGAGAGAGCAGTTTCAGTACAATGATAAGATGGGGAGCCAGATTTTAAAGGGGAAGAAGGGGTAATGAAAAGAGTGGGAGGAGAGAAAATAGAGTCACCTAGTATAGTCAGTCTTTTCAAGGATTTTAACCACAAATGGTAGAAGAGATGTGGAATACTAATGAATGAGGATGAAGGACCAAGTGAAGGTTTTTTCAGGATGGGGAAGACATGGGCATGTTTGTAGGCAATGGGAAATAGAGATAGAAAATGAAAGTGAGTGATGCTATTTATTAGAGAAATGCAAATCAAAACAACTCTGAAGTATCATATCACACCTATCAGATTGGCTAACATGACAAAACAGGAAAATGATAAATGATGGAGAAGATTTGGGAAAATTGGGACACTAATACATTGTTGGTGAAGTTGTGAATTGATCCAACCATTCTGGAAAGCAATTTGGAACTATGCACAAATGACTATAAAACTGTGCATACCCTTTGACCCAGCAATACCAATTCTAGGAGTGTATACCTAGATCATACAAATGGGAAAAAGACCCACATGTACAAAAATATTTATAGCAACTCTTTTTGTGTTGGCAAAGAATTGAAAATTGAGGGGATGCCCATCAGTTGGGAAATGACTGAACAAGTTGTGATACATGAATGTAATTAAATACTATTATACTATAAGAAATGATGAGCAGGGGTAGCTAGGTGGTACAGTGAATAGAGCACTGGCCCTGGAGTCGGGAGGACCTGAGTTCAGATTTGAGCTCAGACACATAACACTTACTAGCTGTGTGACCTTGGGCAAGTTACTTAACCCCAACTGTCCCGTCTTCCCCCCTCCAAAAAGAAAAACAAACAAAAGAAATGATGAGCAGGTGGACTTCAGAAAAACCTGGAAAGACTTCCATGAACTGATGTTGAGTGAAGTGAGCAGAGCCAGGAGAACATTGTATACAGTAACAGCCACATTATATGATAACTTATTTTGATAAACTTATCTCTTCTTAGTAATGCAAGAATCTAAGACAATTTCAAAAGACTCATGATGGAAATGCTGTCCACACCCAGAAAAAGAATGATGGAATCTGGATGCAGATAGAAGCATATTATTTACTTTCTCTTTTTTTCTTTTTCTTTTGTGTGTTTCTTCTTTCTTGTGGTATCTCCCATTGGTTCTAATTCTTATGTACAACATGACTAATATAAAAATAGGTTTAATATAAATGTACATGTTGAGCCTGTATAAATCTACATGCCATCTTGGGGTGAGGGAGGGGAGAGATGGGGAGAAAATGTGGAATTCAAAATTGGAAATGAATGTTGAAAACTAAAAATTAATTAATTAATTTTTTTAAGTGATAGAGTGGGGATGACAGGGAACAATCGTTGGAGGAGATGGGATGAAATGTATTGCTTCAACAAGTGGAGGAGTTAGCCTTGGTAAGGAGTAAGTCCACTTCATCACGTGAGGCAGAGGTAAAGGAGAGAGTGGCAGAAGGCATCCGAGTGTTGGGGGATGAGGAAGGGGAGAGAAGAGTGAGCACATGGCCAGGGACTTCAATTTTTTCTGGAAAATATGGGGCAAGGTTCTCAGCTGAGAGAAGCCAGGGAGAGGGAGCTATGGGAAGTTCTATCCATTATGCATCTCCTGAAGTAGCATAATTAATAATAATAAATAGGGAAAGAGGAGGGGCATGTTTCTATTGGGTGCAATCTCCTAAGCCTCCAGACAAAGGTCCCAAGGAAAGGTGGGTGATGGATGGAGCTGGCAGCTCCCAGAGGGGATGCTTCAACTTCAGGATTTTTGTGGGGAAGCAGATGGTGAGGAAGGCAAAGAAGGGCAGGAGAGCATAGGGCACCCCTACCGTGATGGTGGATTTGCCGGCATGCTTGCCATTTTTAAGGAGCAGGGCTCTGGTCATCTTCTTTTGGGCCACAATCTACAAAGAGAAGAGGAGGAATCCCATTGGTGGAGAGAAACCAGCATCTGTCAAAGGTTACCCTACTCTACCTCTAATTCTGCTATTTATATAACTTAGAACTTTATAATATCAGGATTTCACAGAATCTCAGAGATGGATGGAAACTTCTGGGTCATCTCATCCAAACTACACCCAAACCCCCTACAACACCCTCCTCCCCAAAGAAGCAATCAAGCATCTGGCCTCTTCCTAAAACTCTTGTGATGGGGAACCCTTCTCAGGCAGTGCATAAGCTTTTGGACAGCTCCAGGTCTTAAAAAGTCAACCAATACAGCTGAAATCTTCCTCGTGCAACTTCCGCCCACCCATTGCTCCCCTCTGGGGCCAAAGAGAACAAATCTAATCTCCCTCCAGATGAGAGCCCTTTAAATTCTTGGAAACAGCTATGATGAATCTGATGCTGTTGAGTTCACAGTCGTACTCATCTCTCCAATTAGACTGTAAGTGCCTCTTGGGCAGAGACTACGAGGCCGATTTCTTCTGCCACCCCCAGGGCTGATCCATCAACACTTGTAGCTTTACACGGAAGAATGGGGGTGGAGGGTTGATAAGCATCTTAACGAGTTATCTCTCCAAAACAGGCATTTTACATTTCCTAACCTTAGGAGGAAATTTCAAGCAGAGAGTTCAGATGCCACCAAGGCATCACACCTGGGGAAATGGCTCCCAAGCCAGGAAGGCATAAAGGAGCCCCTCAAATCCAGTAATGTAGCCTACAACATCCTAGGCAGGACAAGATACAACTTTTGTGTCTGGGGCAACACTAAGGAGTCTTAGCTCTCCACAGGACCTCTCTTCTGCCTCTTGGGCGCTCCAATGGCTGGTGAATGCCTGTGCTGCCCTTTGGCTGGAGCAGGGAATGTTCCCACTAGTCCCTTTCATGACCCTTGGGTGGCTCCTTCTCTCCCTCTTTTCTGAACTGCCATCCACACCCTATCCCACCCATAGTCTGCACCCAAAGCATAGGGCAGGGGAGGTAGCTTTACCTGCCCCAAAGTGCACTCCAGGCCCCCCAGGAAGTCATCATCCTGGGGGCCAATGTTGCAATGTCCATGAATGTCATAGGCCTCAAATCGAAGTTTCTGTACTTCCTCAAAGTAGTAGTCCAGAGTGAAGACCTTGGAGAACACCGGGTGTAGACTGCTCTTGATAACCTCGGTCCTGTCCACCTAGAAACAGCAGGGTACATTGGAGCAGGGCCAGGTGCTGCCCTCCAATTTCTAAGAACCCCCTCCAATGGCAGGCGGCTCCTAAAAGGCCTCTTCATGGCTGGACCAGGTTTTTCTCCTCCTTGACCCTCATTTCTCTCCTGTAGGACCATGAACAGACTCAGAGTTCCATGTCAGGATCTTCTAGGTGTGAGGGAAGACAAGTATTAATAGGGGCTACTTGCAAAAGTTAGAGGTATAAGTACTAAGCTTGGGTTCACAAGAATCATCGTCCTAGGATTTGGAATAGGAAGGGCCATTAGAGATTTTCCCTGATTTGACTGATGGGCAAAGAAAGGAAAAGACCCATCCAAGGTCACAGAAAGGTCATAGAATCTGGATGAACCCAAGAAATTACTCTGAATCAAAGGCTTTTCCCCCTAATAACACTGCTTTTCACACACCTAGGTTCCAGCCCTAACTCTGATACTTAATTTAATAGCTGAACAGTGGAAAGAATGTCGAACTTTGGAGTCTGAAGGATCTGAGTTCAAATTCTGCCTTGGACACTTTCTAGGTGTATAAAACCTCTCTCAGTCTCTGTTTCTTTATATGTAAATAATAATACCACCCAGGTGTTCCCAGGTCTGTGAAGATCAAAGGAGATACATGTAGAGTGCCTTACAAACCTTAAGTGTTATAGAAAATCTAGCTATTGTGGTCGTTAGTTGAGCTTGGCTAACATATTTAAAGAGCAGTTAGGTGGCGCTGTGGATAGAGAGGACTCAGGAAGACCTAAGCTCAAATCCAGCCTCAGACACTTACTAGCTGTGTGACCCTGAGCAGGTCACTTTTAACTCTGTCTGCCTTGGTTTCTTCATCTATAAAATGAGCTGGAAAAGGAAGTGGCAAAGGACTGCAGTATCTTTGCCGAGAGAGAGAGAGAGAGAGAGAGAGAGAGAGAGAGAGAGAGAGAGAGAGAGAAGAGAGACAGAGACAGACAGAGAGACAGAGACAGAGAGACAGACAAAGAGACAGACAGAGAGAGATAGAGAGACAGAGACAGAGAGAGAGAGACAGAGAGAGAAGATGGGAGAGGAGAGGAGAGGAGGGGAGGGGAGGGGAGGGGAGGGGAGGAGAGAGGAGAGGAGGGGAGGAGAGGGAAGAGGAGGGGAGGGGAGGGAAGGGGAGGGAACAGGAGGGGAGGGGAGGGGAGGGCAGGGGAGAAAGAGAAAAGAAAAGAAAAGAAAAGAAAAGAAAAGAAAAGAAAAGAAAAGAAGAGAAGAGAAGAGAAGAGAAGAGAAGAGAAGAGAAGAGAAGAGAAGAGAAGAGAAGAGAAAAGAAAAGAAAGAAAAGAAAAGAAAAGAAAAGAAAAGAAAAGAAAAGAAAAGAAAAGAAAAGAAAAGAAAAGAAAAGATCCAAATGGGGTCACAAAGAGTCAGACATGATCAAACAACAAAAACATATTTAATCTCCCTGACTTGTCCCAATATCAAAAGGTTTGTGGCCCACTTCACAGGGATTTTAAGAGGATGAAATGGAGTCATTGTATCTGAAAATGCTTTCCACAAGTGAGGAGTAAAGCAAAGCTCCCACACTCCTCTCCTTCCTTCCTTCTTTCCTTCTTTCCCTCTCTCCCTCCCCCTCTGAGCTTCCCAAGTCTGCACCTCGACATGCCCCAGCCTCTAGGGCCACCAAAAAGCAGCATTAAGCTCCCCACCACACTCCCCACCCGCAGGCCCCAACCCTAGCCCAATCTCTTTCTCCTGATTGTCTGAGAAGATGACAGCCATCCCTAGTCCTGATTGCCTACAATTCAGACACAGGCACTAGGGATTAAATTACCATATAGTGAACTAGGGACCTCTCATTTTTTCTCTCCCTGACTCTCCCTCCCCAGGCAGTGCCCTAGCACTAAGCTTCAATCCTTGGAATAAAGTGGAGATAGAATGTAAACTCCTTGAGGGCAGGGACTGCTTCAGATGGTTTTGTTTTGGGGGGGTAGGCTCCGTTTGTTTTGCTCTGTATCTTTAGAGGCTAACACAATCAGCACCTGGCACTTGGTCAGAAATGCCAGCTGAATAAAATGAATGAATGCAGAGTGGTGGCCACAAGAAGGAGGGGATTCCCACACCATGACCCTCAAAGCTAAGGCTTTTAAGAACCACAGCCTGGGCCCAACACAGGCCCCCCACACACACCTGGAGGTGCTAACTTGGGCCTCTAAGGGACCTTTCAGCTCCAGGGTCTTCCAGCTACAACCACCTCTAACAACATTGACAGGGGCAGCAACCCCGCAAGAGGCATTGACAGAGTAGCCACTAAAACCTGGCACTGGATATGGTCCCAAACCATCCCTTTTCAGATGGCTGCTTCAGGAAAATACAGGGGGAAAGGCAGCCTGATGCAAAGCTCTCTAAAGCTTCATATTTTTCAGGATCCACCTGAGAAGGATCCACCTGAGGTGCTCCCAAGTTTAGGATCTCCACCCCAGGCAGGTTTTGTCCAGAAGAAGGCCAAGGGAGATATAGAGCACCAGCCCTGGAGTCAGGAGGACCTGAGTTCAAATTTGGTCTCAGGGGGCAGCTAGGTGTCTCAGTGAGTAGAGCATCGGCCCTGGAGTCAGAAGGACCTGAATTTGGATCCCGGCCTCAGACACTTAACGCACACACAAACAAAAACCTAGCCATGTGACCTTGGGCAAGTTACTTAACCCCAATTGCCCTCCAAAAAGAAAAAAAAAATTACAAATTTGGTCTCAGACACTTGACACGTTTACTAGCTGTGTGACCTTGGGCAAGTCACTTAACTCCAATTGCCCTGCCTCCCACCTGTTCCAAAAAAAAAAAAAAGGCCATGGGGGAGGGTCCAATAGACCTGCCCCTAAATGGAATCCAGAGTTTAAGAGATGAGAAAGTAAGGAAGGGGAAGAGGAAAGTCCACTCTGGGGAACCTGGAGAGGAAAAAAGAGAGAATATCTCTCTCAACTGAATAGTACACTCTAAGGAACCTAAATTGAGGGGAGGGGACTGACCTAGAGACACCGGATGCCCTCAAAGGAGGACTGTCCTCCCTGGGTAATAACCTGGCTGAGACAGTCAGGGCCAGAACATCTCTGTCCTGGACTATTGGAATAACCTCCCAAAGACTCCTTTGCCTCTAGTCACTGCTTCTCCACTTCATCCCATTACACAGCTGACAAATGCATCTCCTAATGTGAAGAGCTAATCATTTTGCTCCCTTGTTCAAAAGCCTCTGTTGCCTGTAGGATAAAATAGAAACTCTTTATCCTGGATTTCAAGAGAAAGCTGGGGGCGGCTAGGTGGCGCAGTGAATAGAGCGCCGGCCCTGGAATCAGAAGGACCTGAGTTCGGAGCCGGCCTCCGACACTTAATCCATACAAAAACAAAAAAAAAAAAAACCTAGCCGTGTGACCTTGGGCAAGTTACTTAACCCCAATTGCCCTAAAGGGGCGGCTAGGTGGCGCAGTGAGTAAGAGCGTCGGCCTCGGAGTTTGGATGACCCGAGATCAGATCCGGCCTCAGAAAATGAGCCCCCACGCATAAATCAAATGACTAGCCGTGTAACCTTGAGCAAGTTACTTAACCCCAATTGCTTAAAAAAAAAAAAAAAGAGAAAGCTGGTTCAGAAACCTGGCTCCATTCGACTCTCCAGCCTTGCTTCACATAACTCCCTGTCCTGTATTTCTCTGTTTCAGCCAAACAGATCATTAGCTATTCCCCATCTACCAAACCGGGCGTAAGTCCAGCTGGATCACACTCCTTCTTCTCTGCCCCTTGACTTCCTTCAATTTCTTCAAAATCCAGCTCAGATCCTACCTGGGACCTGGACCTGTGATTTCAAGAGTACAGGACACTCCTGAATTAAGAAAGTCCCCCCAGCAATGGAAATTGGCATCTTCTCTCTAATCTATGGCTCTGAAGAGCTACCTGGGAAATTCAGTGACTTTGCCAGGGTCATGCAGTCTCTATGTGTCAGAGATGGGACTTGAACTCAGGTCTTTCTGTCTCTGAAGCACTCTTACGACTAAGCTGTTTGACTTCTCCTCCTCCCCTTTCTCAATTCTTTATCTAGATTTCTCCTATTGCCCTTATCATATCTGACCTTATATTATGCATATTTGTGTGTATATACTAATCAGCTAACTCACCCTGTGCCCACACTTCCTGCCTCAGCATCTCATAACCCAAGATATAACTTAGGAAGTGAAAGTCTCTAACACCAAAGTCATCTTAAATCCCCCTTGTCAGTTTAATCCTACAAACATTTATTAAGCACTGCTATGAACAGAATGGAATAAGCATTTAAGTCCCTACTATGTGCCGTGCACTGCTAAGCACATTACAAATTATCTTATTTGATCACTCTTATCGAGGCACTGAGAATCCAAAGATAAAAACCAACAATTCCTGTCCTCAAGGAGTTTATAGTCTATGTGTGTGTGTGTATAGGGGCGATAGAGGATATAGATATATTGATATCTATTACAAACATGTTCTCTCTCTCTCTCTCTCTCTCTCTCTCTCTCTCTCTCTCTCTCTCTCTCTGACTGAAGACTCATCCTAGTGGATTCTTCTGGAATAAGTGTTTTCATCCCAAACACTCCCAAGGACTTGAAATATAGAAAGCACCTTTAGGGCTATTGTACTACAGCTTAAAAAGCACGGGTGAAAAGGAGGCCACTCCTTGTCACTTCCCCAGAGAGTGGCAGCCAGCCTTCCTGCCCCATTTTCTGACTGAACAGAAATAGAAGATACTGGTAGGTGGCCAGCCTTGTACGAAGGCAGACAGTTCAGAGTTAAGGACCATGGCAGATCTGGACTGCCTAGACACGGGTCTTCATGGAGCCAAAGATGAGGGTAGGTTAATATGCAATGGCTCCTGGTAGATTTCTTTAGTCCCATTTTTAATTACTGAAATCTCATGTATATTACTTCTGAAATTAAATTTTTCTCCTTGAAGATCATTATCTTTGCTTAAAACTCCAGATGGGTGGAATTAGGCAAGGGAAAGAGGGAAGGTGGGATTTGCACTTCATGTTGGTGATAGTTGGTGTGGGGCTTCCTGATCTCTAGAGATCGAGATTGGGGGATCAGTCCCAGCAAAAAAAAGTGAGTCTGGTCACTTCAAGAATTCAAATTCCTCTGATGTTGGTGGGAGGTTAGTAATGTTATAATCACTGCAGTGGATAGAGCTCTGGGCTAGGAATCAGGAAGACTCATGTCGATGAGTTCCAATCCAGCGCCACACACTTACTATCTTTGTCACTCTGGGCAAGTTACTTAACCCTGTTTATCTTAGTTTCCTCATCTGTCAGATGAACTGGAGAAGGAAACAGCAAACCACTCCAGTATCTCTGCCAAAAAAAAAAAAACCCCAAATTGGCTCACAAAGAGTCAGAAATAACTGAAACAATTGAATAACAACATCACAATCCTCCCCACCACACAGAATAGTAGAGATAGTAATAGACATTGCTCTCCTCTGAGAGCAGGGCTGGAGTGGGGAGGGAGAGAGACCTGAAGAGGAGGTCTTGGATCTTTCCTCTGCCTACTAGGTAGAAGCCCCCTTTTCCTTTAAGTAGCATGATGCTATGGGAAGATTCCTGGCCTGGCGGTCAAGATACCCATTTGCCTAGTTCTCTAGATGACACTAACTCCCTAGGATGACCTTGGGTAAATTATAGAATCTAGAACCATCCAGAACCTTACAGATGATTTAATCCAGGGGGTCGTAACCTGTTGTGCTCATGGACTCTCCTCAAAATAAATACACACACACACACACACACACACACACACACACACACACACACTTAATTTTTTAAATAATTGAAGGAAATGGTGAACTTTGGTTCAGGGTTAGTGAAAATAAAGATGTATTTTTTTAACCATCTAAATTCATGGACTCCCTGAAACTGACCTTATCCATTTCTCTCATTTTACAGATGAGAAGACCAAGGCTCAGAAAGGAAACATAATATGCCAATGACATACAAAGCCAGGATTCTAACCTAGGTATGTTGAGTCCAAATCCAGTGCTCTTTCCCCCATAACCTTCCCCTGATTCTGGACCTCAGTTTCCTCAGCTGTAAGAAAGATTGGACTTGATTATTTCTAGGGGCCTTTTCCTGTTCTGTTTATCTATGGTCCTACATAATTCACTCCAGGGGAGAATGCTGACTTTCAGTGGCAGGGGACCTGACTAGAACCTGGAGTGGAGGGCATTTGAAGGTACCGGTGCTTTAGCTTGGAAGAACCCCAACTACAGTTCCCTTAACTCTACCCTCAACAGTATGGTCATAGCCCTTACTCAACAATAAGAGTTCTTTTTGTATCATGGACCTTCTAACATTCAGTGAAGCCTATTGATCCCTTCTTATAATAATTTTAAATGTAGAAAATAAAATACATAGCATTACAAAGGAAATAATTATATTGAAATAAAGATGCCTTTTCCCCGTCCAAAACCTCCTGAAAGCTATCCAGATAGACCCATTGGTGTTCTCTGGACCCCCAAGTTAAGAACCCCAAAGATGGCAGATCTAGGATTCAAGACCAGGTCCTTTCTGCTGCACCCCAGCAGCCTGTTTCTCCCACCGAGGGCTCCCAGCCAGCCAGGCGGAGTGGAGCAGCTGCCAAGCCACCGCCCCCGCCAAGGTTCATCAGAGCTGGATCCCTTTGTTCCTATCTCTCTGCCCTACTCAGGCATGAAAGCTTTGCTGTTGCCAGCTTCCTTTGAGCCAAGAGATCTGATAAACTCCATCACCCTCAGCTCTTCTGGACAGAATGGGACAACCTTCAGAGGGAGTTCACTTTTTTAAAGCGCAGAGTGACATTTAACCCAAAGTGATGAATTCTAGAAAACAGAACTGTAAAGAACCTTATATATCATCTAATTCAAAATTCCCATTTTACAGATGAGGAAAATGAGGCCCAGAGCCTTGGACTGATTTACTAACCAAGGTCAGTTAATGGAAGAGCTGAGACCAGAAACTGGGTGCAGCACTCAGTAGTGAAAACACTACACCAGGAGTGGGGAACCTAAAGCCTCAAAGCCACATGTGGTCAACACAAGCATCTTAATTAAGGAAAACAAAAGCAAGTGTATAGCTGGTAGGTATTGATGGGGAAAGGCCTCCCAGGGGCCAGCCACACCTCTCTGAAGATATGACCTAGTACTCTCCTGGCTAGTTCTGCCTTTGGGGTCCCAGGGTAGGGCTACATTTACCCCACATAAACTCAAAAGTCAGATGGGGAGCTCCAGTCCCGGCTCCACAGGAAAGCTCTCACTTGGAGGGGACAAATCAATTAATGAATGAAGACTGTTTCTTGATGACGAGCCAGAAGGGTTCCAGTGCAGCCTCAGTCTTTGAAAGGGGAATGACTCCAGTCATCTGGAGACATCCCTGCCCTACTTCCCCAAAGGACCACCGACTTCCCCAGCCTTGCCACAATCAGCTGGAATCCAGGCAGCCTTCGGAGGCCCCTCCCATTTTCTACAACCTGAGAGGTACGACCTCCCCGGAGACACTCCAATCTGGTTCCCTGGAGCTCCTGCCGGTCCTTCAGGAGATGAGGTTCCCTTTCCCATTCCCCATACCCTCCTTTGCCTCAAAAATATCCTGCCCTTTCCTTTTTTGCGCTTCTCTGAGGAAGGACAGCAACCCCGAGGGCCTGTCAAAGCTACACACAGCAAAGGGGCCACACTGTCCTGGGTTCCAAGAGAGTGGCCTGGGAGAGACTGAGGTGCCTTTCCTCGGGACTGCTGGTTTATACCCACACCTGGCGCCAGTGCTGTGGGCTCTCAGTCCCGCCCGTCCCTCCCAAGCAGCTCTCCTGCCCAAGCCTCCTTTCTCATGCTTGGAGGCGGCTGTTTCTAATCAGTCCCTTTCTTCTCCAGCAGCTTCTTCCCAACTCTGTCTCAGCCCTCGAGATCCCGCCCCATTCAGTCAGAGGACGGGATGAGGACAGAGGCGGTGGATGGATAGATGGATGGAAGGATAGATAGATGGAAGGATGGATGCATGGAAAGAAGCAAATAGACAAACCGCATCCCATTAGTGTGGCGAGCCATTAGCAAACCTGACTGGCGGCTCCCGGGCTTTGGTCCAGGCACCCTGGCTGGGGGCAGATCTCCAGGGTTCACAAGACCCGCAGTGCGGCCCATAGCCCAGGGAGGGGCTCAGGAGAAAGTGCGAGATGTCCCTGAGGCACTCTGTTTCTTGGGCTTCGGAAAGGATCTTCGCTCAGCCCGGGGGTCAAGGAAATCAAGTCCGCCAAGGACCTGAACATCAGGGATTCCCAGGACAAACTGGGGAGTTCAGGTCATAGGATCCGGAGAAGAAAAGGGGCCCCTGGAGGTAGACCCCACCATACTCTCCCTCCACCAAGGGTGGCTCCACGTGTCTCCTCCTCCTTCTTGCGCCTTCACCATCCCTCCCCACCCCCACCCCAACACTCCAGTCCTCACGGTCAGGGAGGCAGATTGGGCCTTCTAGACAGCTCAGTTTAATCCGGCCAAAGCAGAGAGGCCCAACCCAGAGAAAACTGAGGAGCCTGGGTGATGACTAGATTTAGAATGTCAGAGCTGAAAGTTAATCTTAGAGGTCATCGGGTAGAGCTCCCTCCTTTTATTTACAAGGCCCAAAGAAGGAAAAGCAACTTCGGACCTCCTCAACACCACACAGAGGCACACTGAGATCCGAATGCAGGACATCCGACTCCCAGGCCAGTGGTGTTTCCCATGCCTTAAAACCACACAACCTCCTGTTCTCCCCGACCCACGAACAGAGAGTAACTGTAGGGCTTCAGGTTCATGATCCCGTAGCTCAGTGGATTGGGGCGGTCAAGACGTAGTTAATTCAGATAGTGTCGGTAACGTCACTCGCCCTAAACTGATCTGGTTCTAGAAGATCTTTGCCCCCCTTCCCTAGACCCCAGCTAAGCTCCCAGCCTTCACTCTCTCTAGCTTCCTCTGCTTTCACTGAACACAATAGCCCTCGAAAAAGCCAACCTGGCCCCCCAACTGAGAAGAAATGAGACTGATTCTTCCGTCCTGGCCTCCTGCAGCGTAGAGACTTAGAGTCTAAGGAACGTAAGAGCAAGTCTCGGGAGAGTGCTGATTTCCAGGTAAACTTCTGGCAACCGTACCAAGAATCTCCAGTGCACCAAGACATTGCCTGCCCAACATACATCCCACCTCGCCCCAGGCAGGTTTAACTCCCTTATTTCTTCTAATAATATTCCCCCAGAGTCTGGATTTTTAAAGCAACGGAATAAAATTCCATTAAAAGAGCCCTCATCCCCACCCCACCCATCCTGGCCTTCCTGGGACTGGATATTCCAGGGCCTAAAGGCTCCCGTCTAGTCTTAAACGTGGCGCTCTTAGCCTCAGGGAGGTCAAGCGATTGTGTGCCCGAGGTGAGTGGGGCACAGGGACCTTGATCGCCGGCATCTGCTGAGGATCAGGTCTGTGCCAGGCATCCGACACTGAACCAGCCTAACAGCTCTGGGGTCAGCTTTACTGGCCGCAAAACCAACTGCTGGCGCCACGGCCGTGGTTACACTCCTTAGAACCTGAGCCCGAGAGCCTCCTAGACCGGGTGGACAGGGTGAGAGTGAGATTGACCACACCCTGGATGGGTCCAGAGGGCAGAAAGGACTCAAGGCTGTGCTGATTCGCCCTGACCCCTGCCCGCTGGGGCTGGTGGAAAACCGGGAGGCTGGGAAATTGAAAAAAGCATCATAGCGCTGGGAGGACTGGGGATGGAAGGAGGGGTGGGGGGAAGGGGATGAAAAGAGGGAGAGATGAAAGGAGCCCCTCTCCCCAGTCGGGAAAAGCTGACTACCCTTCCCCATCCCATCCTTCCTGCTCCCACCTCATCCCCAGACCACTAGGCCAGCCTCTCTAAGGCACGCGGACTCCTAGGCACCTTTCCTCCCTGTCAGGGCAGCCTTCACCACCCCTACCATCAATAATTAATACTCTAATAGAGAGGGCCCAGGGCCCCAGGCAGCAATCTGCCACCTTCCGTTGCCGTAAACAAGGATGGAGGTGTGTCCCTTCATTTGTTTTCACCCCCCAAACACACACACACACACACACACACACACACACACACACACACGGATTTCAGTCCCTCCTCTAGTTTCTAAGGACCCAGTATCATTGGCAAGATGGGGAGGAGGGGCGCAGCATTCCCACTAGGGTACCTAGAGGGAACCAAACAGTCTCTTAGCAAGCAACCTGTTACTGCTCCTGAGCGGAGGGGCGAGGAAGCCTTCAGGCCCTAGGGGGAGTATAGAGGGACTCCTCCGCCCACCCTCCTCTGCTGGGGCTGGGGTGCAACTGAGCTCTCTTTTGAGGAAGGGCTTCTCAGTCGTCCCGCTAAGAGCCCTGAGGACCTCTGCATTCAAGGGGACCGCTGAGTGTCCCGTAATTCACCATCCCCGCCCCTGCCCAGCCCCAGATTCGTCCTGAGCTGGGCCACGTTCCCCACTCCCAGCCCTAGCCCATCCCGAGTCCTCCGCCTGGCGCACCGCTCCCTCCCTCTCCTTCTCTTAAGCCGTCTCTCTCCCCGCAGTCGCCTCCTACCTCCACCCACTGGCCCTGGGACTGCATTAGCAACACCACGCTGGGGTCCGACTTGTTGAGCGGGTCGCGGTCCAGCAGATGCCGGCAGCTGAGTCGGAGCTCCACCTTGGAGACGCAGGTGGCGGTGACTACCCCCAGGGCGGCCGGGGCTCCCTGCTCGGAGCCTGGGTTCATCTTCTCTCTGGCCGGCACCTGGTTCTCCCCTGGAGTTCGCAAGTAAACCGGCTTTAAAGGAAATGAAGGGGCACGAAATGGGGGTGGGGTGGGGTGGGCTCAAGCAAGGAGCGTTCAGAGAAAGTGGAGATTTCGACAGCTTTCCTGGGTCCTGCAGGTTCAGGCTGGGAATCACTCCCCCTCAGAAGGTTTCCACCTCTTTGTTCTTTCCGTATATGCCCCCCCACCTCCCCAGGACCCTTCCTCCAGCTCGGCTGGAGGCTGGGATAGGGCCACTCTCTGAAGCCCCAAGCAGTGATTGTAGGGATTGTAGGCACTAGGTTTCCCCTAGGGAAAAAAGAGGGTCTAGGGGAGAAATGAAGCAGAGCCCCTGGTGGTCCAGAGCCAGCTTGGCTGGCTGGCTTTCCTGTGGGTCCTCTGTCCCCTCCCTAGAGGCGCGAAGCCGGCGCCCGAGCTGCCAGGGGCTCAAGGCAGGGCTAATATTCTCCGGCTAGGAGGACCCCCTGAGCGCTGGTCTTCAAAGTAGGAGAGAAAGCTGGAGGAGAAAGGAAACCGTCTCGCCGGCTTCGGGCCCCGGTCGAGCGCGAAGTTGGCAGCGGGAGCAGCACCACGCAGTGCCCGGCCAGCTCCGGCAAGACAGGATGGAGGGCAAGCGGCTAGCCAGCCCGCTGTCGCTGTCCCCTCAGCTCCCCAGGCAGCGGGGCGCAGCTGGACGGAGGGGGCCAGAAGGGGCCAGGGCTGGCAGAAGGCTAGGCAATGCGATGAGGTGGGAGTAGGGAGGTGGGGGCGAGGGGGAGGAAAATTCTCCTAAGGGACTGAGGGAGGGAAGAGGGACTCGGAGCCCCTAGTCCAGCTGCTCCCCCTTCTCTCAGCCTCTGCGCCGGGGGAAATGGTGGCCAGTCCCTAGGCGCGGCCCCGGCTTCCCATTCATACCCACCCGGGGCGGCGGGCACACGTGGCTCGACGGGCAGCAGCGCCCGGCGCATTGGCTGGCGGGCAGGGCCCCTCCTTCTCTCCCTCTTTCCTTCTCTCCGTCTCTCCCTCTGTGTCTCTTCCTCTTCTCCCTCCTCCTCCGCCTGTACCGCCGTTGTCGCTGGGATTGCGGGAAAGAGGTCGCTGCAGCCACAGCCTGGTTGGTCAGCATTGCTCCTCTCAGGGAGCGGCCTGCGCCCCCCACTCCGAAAGCCATAAAAACAGCCCCACCCCACCTCCTGCACAGTTTAGGAGGCTAGGAGTCTTTTGCCCAGGGAGCAGACATCATTCCAGGCTGGGCTGCAGCAAGACTGACATTCCCACAGGTAGCTTTGTGCGCCTTCCTGGGTGCCTCCCGGGCCAGGTTATATCTAGAAGCCCCACTGCACGAAGGAAGGGTGGGGGTGGGGGGCAGGGCCAAAGGAAAAGGCATCCTCCTTTCCAGCTGCCCCTGGTGGGAGCTCATATTATCTGCACGGCCTCCCTGTAACAGTACCTGCCTTCTGAACTAGGACCACCAGGAACGAGAGCCAGCCCAGGAAAGGCCCATCTCTCTCCCCGTGAGGCACCAATTTTTCAGCAGGGACAACTACCGAAGTAAACTGTTGGTAGTGCCCTGTTCGGCCCTCCAAGGCATAGCGAGGGGCTTGGAGATTCCAGGACGTCTTTCCCTCCCCGTCTCTGCTCTGAGGGGAGGCACCTCACTACCTGCCTCTGATACAGGCAAAAAGCAAAACAGCTTTGTGCCTAACTTAGGCACCACAAAACCCAGTGATTTGGAAAGACTTCTAATATAAAGAAGGAGCACCCTCCTTCCATCCTTACACACACATACCTAGCCCAGGGGTGGGGAACCTGTGGCCTCCAGGCCACTGTGGCCCTTTAGGTCCTCAAGTGCAGCCCTTTGAATCCAAACTATTCTATTAAGTTGGAGTTCAAAGGGCCACACTTGAGGACCTAGAGGATCACATGTGGCCTCGAGGACACAGGTTCCCCACCCCCATCTTAGAGAGATATATCTTGTTTCTGAAGTTCTTACAGGCTGGGGGTGTGAAGAGACTGAGGGTCCTTCCTCTGGCTCATCCCCCTACCTCCTCATGTGTTCTTTCAGCTTGGCTCCTGAGTTCACTTCCAGAAAGAGAGGCACAGACTGAGAAATCAGGAGCTCTTGAAGTATCTGAGTGTGAAGACCACAGGCTTCTGACTAAGGTCCAGTTCATACCCAGGGCCTTTAATGTCCACCACATCCCCTCCCATGCAGCCAGGAAAAGACTGATCCTGATCCTACAGGAAAGGTGGCAACCTTTCCCTAGGGAAGGTGACTAAGCCTGCGGACTCCAGCCCCAAAAGTAGTTTCACACCACCCCACACACAGGCATCAAAAGAAGCAAGGGGGAGGAGGTGGGAAACCACCTCTCAGCCCATTCTCCTTGAATCTTTCAGATAAAAATAGCACATAGACCTGAGTAGGAGCCATGTAACCCCAGGAAGGGAAGAAAATAATGGAAAACCTGAAGAAGGAGCCTGAGGCAAACTAGGAGGAGTTTGTGGATTGAAATTAGGAGAGAAGGAAGAGGAGGAAAGAAAGGCACCTTACTGTCTCAGCAATGGTTTATTGGCCCCCTGGAAGAAGAGTCTGGGGCCAAAGTGTATCTGAGAGAACAAGATTATTCCTACTTCTGTCCCACAGAAGCAAAGGAGATAGTAGGGAAAGGCTTGCAGGGCCTTTATCTATTGTCCATGTCTCCTGAGAAGAGATATGCCTCCAACAGAGAAAGCCATCTCTTAATTATCCTACCCTAGCTTTTCATACTCCCCAAACCTGACCCAAAGGATACTAGCCCTACCCTGCAGGAACTGAGGAAGGGCAAGAGCCCTCCAGTGGTCACATGGTTTCATTGCAGGGGCTTGACACCTAAAATAGAATAAGGGAATTCATATTTTTTAACTGGATCTGGAGGTAGGAGGAAGAGGCAAGAAACCTGGAACTGGAAATCTAGGAACCAAATGAAGTGAGTGTAAATGACCAACATTCACAGCTGGTCTCAATTTTTTCCCTTAGGTGTTCCCATTTCCTATTTCTGACTAGATTAGGTGCAAAAAAAGAGAAAAAAGCAACATTCTATCCCAAGGCAGAGCTGGATTCATTTCCAGGGCTGGTGTGATCTTTAGCTTCCTGTTCTGACTGCCTGCCCCTCTGGACCCAGACTGTGCTGTTCATTTGCCCTCTGGGATCCTGCCCTGGTGCATGAATCCCTGAGGGAGAAAGGCACTTTCCTCCCAAAGGTTCCTCCCCCCTAGGTTCTAGACCAGTGGTTCTCAAATTTTTTGGTGTCTGGCCCCTTTTAAGCTATTAAAAATTACTGAGGACTACAAAGAGCTTTTATTTATATGAATTATATTTTTAATATTTACCATATTAGAAGTTAAACCAGAAATTTTTAAAAATATTAATTCATTTAAAATTTCATTAGAAATTAGGGTTATGGGGTAGCTATGTGGCACACCGAATAGAGAACTGGCCCTGGAGTCAGGAGGACCCGAGTTCAAATCCGGCCTCAGACACTTAACACACCAAAAAAAACCTAGCTGTGTGACCTTGGGCAAGTCACTTAACCCCAACTGCCCTACCTTCCTTACTCCAAAAAGCAAAAAAAAAAAAAAAATTAGGGTTATTTCTGACAACATATTTTTGTGGAAAATAGCTGTATTTTCCTGAAACAAAAAAAAAATTTGGTGACAGGAGGGGCATTGTTTCACAGACTTTTACAGATCTCTTCAATGTCCAGCTTAATAACAGAAAGCTGGATTCTCCTTTATGCTCAATCTGTTATGATATATTGTATTGGTTGAAATATATGAAAAAATTCCAGCCTGACACATCTAGGAAAAGTTAGGAAAAAGTTAGGAGAAGGAGAAATATTTCAATGGGGGAATAACATCTTAGTATTATTATGAAAATAGTTTTGGCCTCCTGGACTCCCTGAAAAGGTCTCAAGGTCCCCCAGGGGTCCATACTGTATTCACCTCTCTCCTAGAGGACTCTATAGCTCCAGGCCCATTAAAATGCCAGTCAATTACCCTGACTCCATTCAGTTCAGCTCATTAGGCTGCTCTGAACAAAGCCCTTTTTTTTTTTAATTTTTTTTTTTCAGGGAGGAAGGCAGGGCAATTGGGGTTAAGTGACTTGCCCAAGGTCACATGGCTAGTAAATGTGTCAGGTCTCTGAGGCTGGATTTGAACTCAGGTCCTCCTGGCTCCAGGGCCAGTGCTCTATTCATTGTGCCACCTAGCTGCCCCTCATTGTGCCACCTAGCCACCCTGAACAAAACCCTTTTTAACCTGATAGCACCACAGAAATGTGAGTTAGTTCTGCCTTCTAGAGAAGCCTCAGTTCCCTTAACTTCTGTTCTATCAGATCAGTGTCATGGCACAGGAAGGAGAGTAATTGCCTCTGACTCTAGGCTCTGCCATCTGTTACTCTGGGAGACCCTGCATAAGTCACTTCCCCCAAATCTGGGCCTTGGTTTCTCAATCTGTAAAATTATGGGATTGGGCTCTTAATCTTCAGGCTATGCACTGACTGACTCTCTCTCATACACACACACACACACACACACACACACACACACACACACACACACACACACACACATACACATATACACTTATGTTTATATGTATACACAAAGTTATATAAATATATAGGTATATTAATATTTCAATATAATTTGTTTCCTTTGTGACTTGAGTATTTTTATGCATTTAAAAATATTATTCTGATAGTCTTTACACTTTACCAAACTGCCGAAAGGGTCCATGATCTCCAATTTATTAAACACATTGATTTTGTTTGTACAAAGTTGCATGCTGTCTCTGCCGTTAAATTGTGAGATCCTTGAGAGCAGGGACTGTCTTTTGCTTTTTTTGTGTGTTTCCGGAATTTAGTACAGTACCTGATACACAGTAGGTGCTTAATAAATGCTTGTTGACTTGATTTAAGAACCTCTGAACTAGATGATCTCTGAGGTTCTTTCCAACTGTGATATCCTATGATTCTATATTCCCAGCTAGGCTAGTCTGATTGGAAGCCATGTAGCTTTGATGGTGGGCTCCATCTTTCTTTTAAAATTGTATGAGATCAACTCCTCTCTACAGTCAAAAGCAGAAAAAAAAAAAACCACCTTTTTCCTCTTTTGCTGGATTCTCCTGCTTCTGCTCACAAAGTCCAGGCATGCTCCAAGGCTCCACAGTAGGCCCACACTCTTTCTCTCTCACACATTTGTCGCCCTGACCGCTCCCATGGGTTCAGTTATCATTTCTATGCAGGTGATGCCCAAACCTACACTTCCCACCTCTTTTTCTGAACTTCAGTTCTCTTGCCGGACACTTCTGCCTGCTTATGCCATAGACATCTTGAACTCAACATTTTAAAATGGAAATTCTTCTTATTCATTCTAGTCTTGTTCCAAACTTTCTCATTTGTCCTACTGGCACCACCACCTTTGCCGTCACCGAAATCCATAGTCTCAGAATCATCCCTGACTGTTCTTTCTCCCTCCCACCGCCCCAGCCCCTCAGTTGTCAGGTCTTGGCTAGCCTACCTCCACAACACCCTTTGCAAATGTCCTCTCCTCTCACACAGCCCCTGCTCCCCTTGCCTATCACATGAACTACCACAGTAACCTCCCAATAATGGGTCTCCCTATCTCTGCTCTCTGTTCTTTCCAACCCATTCTCCATATGGCTATCAAATCAAGCTTCCTACAGCCCATATTATGTCATCCTCCTACTCAAAAGTTGGAATTGTTTCCTATTATCTCTGGAAGAAAATATGAACTTCTCAGTCTGGTGTTTATTAAAAACCCTTGCTATCTGGCCCTCACCTACCTTTCTAGTCTCATTTCCTATTATTCCTCACCATGAATTCTCCATCCATTCTGCTGTCACTCATACAAGACCAGAACTGTGGATAAAGTGCTGGGCTTGGAATCAGGAAAACCTGAATTAAAATCTGGCCTCAGACACATACTTGCTGTGTGACCTTGGGCAAGTCACTTAACCTCTGTTTGCCTCAGTTTCCTCAGCTGTTGAAATGAGATAATAATAGCAGCCACCTCCCAGGGTTGTTGTAAGGACAATAGTATTATAAGGTGATTAACACAGTGCCTGGCACATAGGAGGGGTTTAATAAATGTTTCCCTCTTTCCTAGCCTTTGCACAATTTCCCCTCCCTTTACCCCCCATATCTGCTCCCTTCTTGCCTCTGCCTGGCTTCCTCCAAAGTCTAATTCAGATGCCACACCTTACACAAACCTTCTCCTGTGCTCCCCAGTTCATATCACTTTTTCCATCTTGTAATGACTGTGTAACTCTGGATTTGCAGCATTTTTTATCTACTTATTTGGGTACATGTTGTATCCTCCCAGTGGAGCATAAACTCCTGGAAGGCAGGAACTATTTCTACTTGTCTTTGTTTCTCCAGTCCCTTGCATGTAGCACCACAGGCCCTTAACACCTGCTTGGAGAATTGAATCAGGTCACTCGTCAAGTTCCTATTTCCTGTCTGAGGGTATTATTTTGGTTTTCTGATCATTGGAACAAAAGAAAGACTGATGGCTGGGTGCTGCAATGCAGTCAGAAGACCTGAGTTCAGATGCAACCTTAGACTCTTATTAGCTATGGGACCCTGGACAAGTCACTTAACCTCTGCTTCAGTTTCCTCATCTTTCGTTGTGAGAAGCAAATGAGGTAATGTTTATAAAGCATTTTGCAAACCTTAAAGTGCTGTTAAATGCTTGCTGTGGTGGCTGCTGCTGCTTTTGTTATTGACTCTAAGTACAATGAAGATGATTTCAGTCTGGGTCCACCCACTCCCCAACCCAATACAAGTTCTGTTTTGGGGAGTTTTTTTTTCCCAACAATTGATCAGTATAATGAGGCACTGGAAAGAACCATGGGAAAATGCCCTTGGTTCAAGTCCTGGACCAGCTGGTTATTAGCTGTGTGATCTTTGACAAGTCATATAACCTCAGTAGGTTTCAGTTTCCTTACCTGTAAAAAATGACATTAAACACCACCAGCATCACTTTAACATTTTTTGTGTCCGAGGCCCTTCAGACAGTGCAGGGAAGCCCATGGACCCCTTCTCAGAATCACATCTTTATGGGTATCAAATAAAATATGCAAGATTATAGACGAAACTATAGCTATCAAATTAAAAAACAAAACTCAACAAACCTTACAGATCCCAGGTTAAGAAGCCCTGATATAAACACTCCATCTCTCTGGTCCTTCCCAATTCTCTACCTCTGATGTCCTGCTCTTATTCTTTATAATATTTTTTCCCAGTTACAAGTAAAGACAATTTTTAAAATTCATTTTTTTATTTTGAGTTCTAAATTCTCCTTCCCTCATCTTCCCCCTCCCTGAGATAGTAAACAATTTGATATAAAAGTTTTATAGATAGATAGATAGATTCAATCATGCAAACATATTACTGTATTAGTCATGTTGTAAAAGAATACACAAACCAAAAGGAAAAATATACAGAAAATGAAAAAAAATTATGCTTCAATCTGCATTCAGATTCCATCAGTTCTTTCTCTGGAGGTGGATAGCATTTTTCAACAGTCTCATACTCTTCTGAGGGAGCACATAGGGGCCCACCTGAGCCTACCATTTTTGTAAGATTGTAGCATCAGGAGATAGCATCTGAGGAAGGTAGAATTATTACTACACTTTATACGGTGATTTTTTTTTTAAATCCCATTTCCATTCAGGAATCAGGGAAAAGGGATCATTCCTTTCCCTTGGGAAAAAAAACATTAAAATGAAGGTGGCCACCCTTTCTTCCTTAGTTCCTGTTATAAAAGTAGATATTTGTTGTGGGAATGGGAATTTAAGATCTTCCCTCCCCCTAGGCCCTTTGATAGGCTTAAGTGCACCTGGAGACTGTGGGGGGAGGCTTGGTTTTCTGGAATGCTTTTTGATTGGGCAGTGGGTCAAGAGGGTTGTAACATTCTCTGAGCCAGGAGAAGGCTATATAAACCCTTATGTGAGGCTTTGTTTTGGGGCCCACTTTGAGAAGTGTTGTGTGATTTGACCAGATGAGACTCTGGGCAGCCGTTGAGCCCCCCAGCTTTGAAAACTCAGATTTTGATGCTTCCCTCTCTGGTAACGGACTAGGTATGGATGTAATGGTCAGACAGTTGGAGGCCTGTCTGCTGATCTGTTTCTCTGTCTTCTTGTAACTTCTGTCTGTATACTCTGAAGTTTGGGGTGCTGACTTTTTCCCCTTAACTAGGTAAATGATATGTTTGATTGATTAAAGCAAGATTGTTAACCCATTTTGAGTTGCTTTCCTTTAGAAAAGCAGATCTAAGAACCTGTGTTGGCAGCCATCCTGGGTATGCTGGGGTGCTTGCTTCTACAATACTGTTGGGGTGGCTAGGTGTTTCAGTGAATACAGTACCAGCCCTGGAGTCAGGAGGACCTGAGTTCAAATATGGCCTCAGGCACTTAACACTTACTAGGTGTGAGACCTTGGGCAAGTCACTTAACCCCAATTGCCCTGCCCTTCCCCTCCAAAAAGATTTTTTTAAAGATTTTTTTAAAAGTAGATACTGTTACTAATCAATCAAACATTTCCTGAACCCCAATACTGTGCAAGGGCATTTAGGGAGCACACAAAGAAGGGTCAGCTGTGGGCTCTGCCCACAAGGACCCCACAAGGAAGTCTAGCAGAGGATTCAGGCAAGGCATGCAGATGGAAAGAGACTTCCCATTATAAGCAGCATATGGTACATGCCCCCAAAAGGGGGATAGTCAGTCCTCCAGGTATTCAGAGGACACAGAGGTCATTTACTAGCAGAGATGGCCATGAAAGGCTTCAGGGAGGAGGAGCAACCCAAACTGGGCCCAGAGATGCCATCCGACACTGTAAGATGCCCAGCTGGCTAGGGATGGAACCAAGTTTTCTTTCTCAAAGACAACTCAGAATCCTGACACTCACTGTTTGGGGAAGATTCAAGGCAGGTAAACACTGGCAAAGTGCTGATGTTAGTAGCTGGGATCAAGATGAATTTGCATTTCCACCTTCAGGAAAGGGTCTTGAGGAGAAAAACAGGATTTTGACTTTGGAAGGTGGTGGCCAGCCTTCCTGAGTCCATCCCTCCTGAGTATAGAATTAAAACTGCAATCCAGAGAATTTGAGTAAGATTTGAAATAGGCTTATATTTTTTACATTGTTTTTAAAATTTTGAGTTCCAAATTCCCTCCTTCCCTCCAATGAGAAGGCAAGCAATATAAAATCAGTCATACACGTGAAGTCATGCAAAACATGACCATATTAGCCAAGTTGCAAAAAAAATTTAAAAGAGAAAAAAATATGCTTCTAACTATCAACAGAATAGGAGTGTGTGTGTGTGTGTGTGTGTGTGTGTGTGTGTGTGTGTGTGTGTAGGGAGAAAAAGAGATCTGACACTCATGTTACCCAACACCCTCTTTTTTTCAAGTAGGGAAACTGGGGCACATAAAGGTTAAATTCTTCACAATTAGAGATTTTTCATTCTCTGTATTTGTATTCCCAATGCCTAGCACATGTAAGGGACTTAATAAATACATGCTGATTGATTGATTGATTGATTGATTGATTGGGCATTTTCACTGGCTGTTTCTCTTGCCTGGAAATCTCTTGTTCATCATCTCCTGCCTCCTGGCTTCCTTCAAATCTCAGTCAAAGTCCCACCTGCAAGAAACCTTTTCTGGTCCTCTTCAATATTCCTGCCTTCCCTCTGGGATTCTCTCCTATCTCTGTCTTGTTTGTACATAATTGTTTGCCTGTTGTCTCCTCCATTAGATTGGGAGTCCCTTGAGAGCAAGGGCTGTTCTGGTGGGGAGAGGGAGGCAGCTTTCTCTGCATCCCCAGTGCTCAGCTTAGTGCCTCTCACTTACTAGACTCTTCATAACAGCTCCTTGACTTGACTTACTCATGATCATTCTGATAGAAAAGGGCAAAGGCAATATTTGAACACAGGTCCTCTGCCTCCAAAATCCAGCACTTTCTACTATGTGGCACTGCTCTCCCTTTCCCCTTATATAAAGAAGAGAGTCTGAAATTATAAGCTATTGAGGACTAAGAAAGTTACTGGGAAAGAGGTGAAATCTTCCCTTGAGATCCCAAAATTAGAGATTGAGAGTTGATAGGGAACCAATTCCTTAAGAGCAGAACAGTTGCTGAATGGTGATACTGTGGGCCACTAGGTGGCCCAGTGGATAGAGACCTGGCTCTGAAGTCAGAAGGATCTGAATTCAAATTGTACCTCAAACATTTACTTGCTGTGTGACCCTGGGCAAGTCACTTAACCCCTGTTGCCTTAAAAAAAAAAGTTTTATTTTTAAAAATTATGCTGGCATGGAGGCAGAGGATTGGATCAGGTCAGTCAACAGATGTTTATTAAGGACCTACTATGTGCTCACAATCTAATAGGGGAGACAATATGAAAGCAACTATGTACAAATAATAAACATACAGGATAAATATACAGGTGACCACAATATCTCTGAACAAGAAGAAATCTAGTCCTCACAACAAGCCAGGGAGGTAGGGGCTATTGTTATCTCCATGTTAAGGTTGAGGAAATGGAAATATGTCTTTGCATGACTTCACACATATAATGGGCATTATTCCTTGCCTTCTCAATGGGTGAGGAAAGGGATGGAAGACGGGAGAGAATTTGAAACTCAAAATTTTTTAAATTTAATGTTATAAAGAAATACAGTTGAGGAAACCAATACAGAGGTTAAGTGACTTGCTCAGGGGCACACAGCTCATAGTTATCTGAGTCAAAATTTGAATTCAAGTCTTCCTGTCTCCATGACCAGCACTCTGTCCATCTAGATGTCTCTAAAAAGATGTGATGAATAGTAGTTTCATTCGTGCATTGCCTGTTAGGTATGTGATGATCATGGATCATTGGGGTCAGCCTACAGGACAGGAGAAGCAGTAACTGACTGCCTATAATGTGGGGTCTGAGGGGCTTAGGAAGCCCCCAAACAGGAGAATAAGTAAGTACTTCTTCCCTCGGACAAATAGGATGGAAGGGCATTCAGGTCTGTGCAATTGGCTCCATGGTCTCCTCTGAGCCCCACTAGAGCAAGTGTCCTAGCAAGACCCTCTCCCCCTGTCACCCAAGTCAAGTCACCCTCTGCCATCTTCTGTCTCCTAGTTTCCATCCAAAGCAAAGAACACACATAAGACCTAAATACAACTTCTTATTCTCAACTTTACAAATAGTAAGATATTATGGTTTAATGATCATTTATAGCCACCCCTTAAATAATCCCAGAACTTGGCTCTTTTCAAAGCACTTTCAGGTTATATATATTCATTATCCCATGTGATCCTCCCAACATGCCTGGGAAATAAGCACGGGTAGGTATTATGTTCCCCATTTGTCAAATGAAGAAACTGGCATAGAGAGGTGAGGTGACTCCTGAGAGCCCAACATGGCAGGACAGTCAAATAGGCAGCTAAGGCAGCTAAATGACACCCTCTGACTTCCTATTTTCTTCTTCTTCTTCTTCTTCTTCTTCTCCTTCTCCTCCTCCTCCTTCTTCTTTTGCTTTTTGGAAGGGGGAGGGTAGGCAATTGGGCTTAAATGACTTGCCCAAGATCACACAGCTCATCACACGGGCTGGATTTGAACTCAGGTCCTCCTGACTCCAGGGCCAGTGCTCTATTCACTGAGCCACCTAGCTGCCCCTGACTTCTGTAGCAGCAAGCACCCCAATATCCCCAGGGTAGCTGCCAATATAGGTTCTTAGATCTGCTTTTCAAAAGGAAAGCAACTCAAAATGGGTTAACAAGCTTACTTTAATCAAACAAACATATATTATCTAGTTCAGGGGGAAAAGGTCAGCATCCCGAACTTCAGAGTTACAGAATTTACAGATTAAACAGACAGGCTTCCAAACTGTCCAACCATTATATCAATACCAAATCACAGTTACCAGAGAGGGAAGCATCAACATCTGGGTTTTCAAAGCCGGGGGGCTCTCAACAACGGCTTCCCAGAGTCTCATCTGGTCAAATCACACAACACTTCTCAAAGTGAGCCCCAAAGCAAAGCCTCTCCTCAGGGTTTATATAGCCTTCTCTTGGCTCAGAGAATGTAACAACCTTCTGGACCCACTGCCCAATCACAAAGTATCAAGGTGTGGGCTTTCCTGGAAAACAAGCCTCCCACCACAGGCTCCAGGTGCACTTAAGCTAGGGGCAGGGAAGATCTTTAAATTTGCATTTCCATTACAACTTCCTATTTTCTGATGAAAATAAAGACAGGACAATTGCCCATGCCAGGCTGGCTGTCTCTGCCATGCCAGTGATGTTCTCCCTCTTCATCCCTGCCTTGTGGAACCCCATCAAGAGACCTCCCTTGTTCTAATTCTTTAATTTTAATAACTCCCAGTTTTAATTCTTCCCCCAACCCCCACCCACAAATTTATCTTGCACACATTTTGTGTTTCCTTGCCAATGTACTGATTGTTTCCTCCCATGAGAATACAAAGTTGTTGAAGAGAAGGATGGCTTCATTTTTGGTTCTGTTATCCCTAGTGTCTGGCACCATTCCCTGACACAGAGCAAGTGTTTAATATTTGGTGAATTTAATTGAATTGCCCAGGACTGAAACACAAAATATATAATATTCTCCCTTGGTGAAGATATAAAATCGTAATGTTAGTAAAAACTAGCATTTATATGGTTCCTTAAGATTTAAAAGGTGCTCTGCAAATACGATCTCCCTCAAGCCTCACAAACCCCGGGAGGTAAATGGGATTATTATCTCCATTTTACAGATGAGGAAACTGAGGCAAACAAGGTAAGAAAATTGCCCGAGGTCACACAGATAGTATTTGAGCCTAGATTTGAACTCAAATTTTCCTGTCTCCAGTCATTCTCTTTTCAGTGCATGAGAAGGAAGGCCTTGTGGAAGGCCTGGAAACTTCCCACAAGGAGGCAAAGATCTGACAAAGACAAGCCCACCGTTTTCCTTTCCTTTTTCTCCACCTTTGCCTCCCCAGAATTTATGATGCTGAAGAGAAAGGCACAGAGAAACTGGATCTTCACCTTAGCCCTCTAAGACAAACTCCTTCCCTGGACCAGAAAAAGCCACAGAAGATGGCTTCCTAGTGTTGTGGAAGGGGTCAGAGGACCCAGATCCAAATCCCAGCTTTCAATTTGCTATTTGTGGGACCTTGGATAAGTTACTTCCTGACTCTGGGTTTTAGTTTTCTTATTAGTTCTAGCCCTTAGCACAGTGCTTGGCATTTAGTAAGCATTTAATAAATGTTTTTCTTCTCTCCCTTTGTTCCTTCTTCCCTTCATCCCTTTCTTCCTTTCCTTCCATCTTTTCTTTTTCCACTCCTTTCTTTCTTTTTTCCCTTCCTTTCATCCTTTCTTCCTAAAATGAAGGGGTTAGACTAGATTCTCTCTGAAGTTTCTTCCATTTGATGATTTAAAATATGTCCTCTGTCCCTCTTCGTTTTTCCTCCTCCATTAGTAAAGAAAACCACCCAAAGTCAGTAAAAATAGCTGTTCAAAGTTAAAGAAGGGCTCCCCTTGAAGAAGAATAGTTATTTGGTGACAGTGGAGGGATCAGGGCAGGAGAAGAAATGGCCAAAAGGGCTTTCTTTACCCAGAGTTCTAACCCTTGATTATAGGACAGGGTCTCCTACCCCAGATAGGAAGCAAGTATTTTTACACTCAAAACAACTTCCAAGATCTCCTCCCCTCTCCTTGAACTACTTATTCCCTTGGCCTCAGCTCTCCCACTTGGCACAGAGACAAAAACAATCCTCCAGACCTGGAGACTGCTCATTGTATGTGGAAGGGACAGAGAGGGAGGCTACCTGTGTGCACTCTTGATTCTTCCTGTAAAGATCTGTCTGCCCAAGGGTCTTTCAGATACAGAGATGAGACATGCCTGAAATTGAACTCCAAACAACTTCCTTCAGAACCTCCAAGAGAGAAGACATTCAATCTGGAAAGATCATAGATTTAGAGGTCATTTGTCTAATCCCTTCATTTAACAGATGGGCAAACTGAGGCCCAAAGGGATTTAACCAAGACAACACAAGTAATAATGGACAGATTCCGGATTTGACACTTCAGATTGGAGCCTCTGGCTCTTTCAATGTCTTCAATGTATGGGAGTCCTGGAAATTATTCTCTTTCAAATAACAATCCCTGAAGTGCTTGTATGTTTTTCCAAAATCTCATTTGATACCAGCATCACTCAGAGGATAGGAAAACAGGTACAATGAGCTCCATATGACCAATAAGGAAACTTACTAAGAGGGGCAAGGAGATCGGTTGAATCTTGGATTTAGGAAAGACCTTATATGTCATCTAACCCAACCTCTCCCTAAAACATGGCTTCCTTCTTCAGATTTGACATTTGGATAGATTCTTCCCTGGATCTGTGACTTCATGAGTCCAGGAATTTCCTTGGGCTGCTCTTCCTGGTGCTGTTGCTTTCGATGCCATTTCCATTTCCCCATGTAGCACACTGGAGATTGGGACATTAGGATTAAAATGTGGTGGCTCTACTGTCATTAGTAGAGAATTCAGCGAAAAAGCAGCTAACATTTCTGTGGTGCTTTAAGGTTTGCAGAGGACTTGACAAATATTATCTCAGCCCTGATGGGTGGGCGTGAGGCTTCTGGACAGCCTCCACATCTTTGGCCTCCTCCCTTTTCTCTTACCCGTAACCCATGCTTTCCAACATCACATTCTCCTCTATGCTCACTTTCATGAGATCACGAAGTTTTTAAATATGCTTTGATTTAATTTGAACTACTGTATTTGACTATAGAATTCTCCTACTTTCTCCTCCTCTGCAATGGTTATTGGAAATTAAGATACGACTATCTTGCGAGTGGTGCTTTTTGTTTGTTTGTTTGTTTGTTTTTTGGAGGACAATTGAGGTTAAGTGACTTGCCCCGGGTCACACAGCTAGTTTTTGTGTTGTCTGAGGCTGTATTTGAACTCGGGTCCTCCTGACTCCAGGGCTGGTGCTCTATTCACTGTGCCACCCAGCCACCCAAAGACAAATGCTCTTTTTTTTGCTTTTGCTTTTTAGAGGGCAGTTGGGGTTAAGTGACTTGCCCAGGGTCACACAAGCTAGTTTTTGTGTTAAGTGTCTGAGATCAGATCTGAACTCAGGTCCTCCTGATTCCAGGGCCGGTGCTCTAGTCATTGAGCCACCTAGCCACCCTAAAGAGATTTTAGAAATAAGGGTTTTGTTTATTTTTGAGGGCAATTGGGGTTAAGTGACTTCCCCAAGGTCCCATGGCTAGTAAGTGTGTCAAGTGTCTGAGGCCGGATTTGAACTCAGGTCCTCCTGACTCCAGGGCCAGTGCTCTATTTACTGTGCCACCTCGCTGCCCCCCCCCAGTGGTGCTTTTGCAAGGGTATATCACAAGTACTGTAATACAAGATGACCCAATATCTTGTGAAATGATGTTTCCCATTGCCATTGGATGCATGATTGTTGCCTCTCCAAGAAGTTGTAAGCTAGGAGTTCTTAACCTTCTTAGTATCATGGACCTCTTCTGAGGTCATCTGTAGATATTTCCTTCCAAATGACATGCTATTTATAAAGAGTGCTTAGTACAGTGTCTGGCACATTGCTATTCAGTCATTTTTTCAGTCATGTCCAATTTTTTGTGACCCTATTTGGGGTTTTCTTGACAAAAATACTGGAGTGGTTTGCCGTTTCCTTCTTTTACAAATGAGGAAACTAAAGCAAATAGGGTCAAGTGACTTGCCCAGGGTCCCACAGATAGTAAGGTTTGAACTCAGGAAGATGAACACTCCTGTCTCCAGGCCTGGCATTCTATCTACTCTGCCATCTAGCTTCCCAACCTGGTACATAGTAAGAGCTTAATAAATGCTTATTTCCTTTCCCCACTTCTCAGAATCATATTTTTGAATGCATGAAATAAAACATGTAGGATTACAAAGGAAACATAGTTATCTAAATACAGTTGAAATACAGTTATCTAAATATTTTTAAAAACAGATTCTTTCTGTTAGACTGTAACTTCCTGTTCTCTCCTGGTTTCATTTATAAGGAGAAATGTCCACATTGGTATAATATGGTTCTTCCAGTGGTATGTCTGCTCATTAGTCTCTGGAGAGAGGGATCTCACTTTTCAAGTATCAACAGCTAATGTTTATAGACAGACTGGAGTCTGAGTGACCCCTAGAATACCCTTCCCCCAGTTCTGTTACTGCCCCCATCCCTGATGGGGGAAAAAGAAACTATAAAGGACTGAGGTCCATTGGATTGGTTTTTTTTTTTGTTTGTTTGTTTCATGGGCTGTCATGGCCAGAGTTCATGGCTAAGTGACTCATCTACTGGTAATGATCCCCCACATAGTCTTCAAGCCTGGTCACATGTTCATAGCCTGGAAGGAATCTCAGGGGTCATGGAGTATAACACTTTTACAGATGAGGAAACTGAGGCCCAGTTAAGTGACTTATCTAAGATCAGTAGCAGAGCCAGAATTGCATCACATGATCAAAGCGTTAGTATTGGAAGGGACCTCAGAGGTCAACCCCCTCCTTTTCTAGATGAAGAAACTGAAACCCAGGGAAGATGATTGACTTACATGGTCACACAGGTAATGATTTGAACCCAAATCCTCTGATTCTGACTGCAGTATTCTTTCCCCTATACCACACATTCTTAATATAGGGTATATCTTACTACAGACACACCACCATTGAACTTTATTTTCTTTTACTATGTTGGTCAATTTGATGAAGGTTAGAAGCAATCTTTAAAAAAAAAAAGATTCAAAGGAATCTATTTTAAGTTATCATGAGTTAATTCATTATTTTAATTTATTCCATTTCCAAAAAAACTAATTATTAGGGACTAATCTAAAAAGTCAATCCATGATGAAGACAACTATAACCCAGCTCAGTCAGCCAATCAGTCAGTCAGTCAATCCATCCAGTACTTATTAAATGCTGACCATGTGCCAGGCATAATGCTGAGTCTGGGGAGATACAAAAAGCAAAAAACAGTCCCTGCCCTCAAGAAACTACTCCTAACTCTTCACACCATTATACCACACTGCCTCTTAAAAATAGAATGCCATTCTAATGAACCTCTAAGATGCAGTTTTTTTAAAAATGGCTAATTGTGAATTAATTTTGCTTGAATATGCATATTTATTACATGGATTTTTTTTTTCATTTTCAAAGGGGGGAGGGCAAGAAAAAGGGAGGAAGAGAAAGTAAATTTTTGTTTATTTTTTTAAATTAGGTTAAAAAATATTTAAATGTTGTCCACTGTTGGTGGACCTGTGAATGAATACAAGCGTCCTGGAAAGCAATTTGGAATTATACACACACAAAAAATAACTTAAAGAGTTTGTGCCCTTGACCCACCTAAACCACTGCTATTCCTATTCCCAAAAGCAATCAAAGAAAGAGGGAGAGATCTTTTATGTATAAAAACATTTATAGCTGCTCTTTTGTATGGTGGTAAAAGACTAGAAGCTAAAAGGATTTCCAACGATGGAGAAACAACTGAATTTCAGGGCATATGAATGTGAGGGAATATTATTGTGCTGTAAGACATGGAGAAATGAGTGATTTCAAAAAGGCATAGAAAGACTTATTTGAACTGATCCGTTCACTGTGGAACTGCAGAAAGAATACTGAACAAGGAGTCAGAAGACCTGAGTTCAAGTCTCAGCTTGACCTCTAACTAGATTGTGACCTTGAGGCAGCTAGGAGACCAGGTAGATAGAGCACCAGGCCTGGAGTCAGGACAACCTGAGTTCAAATCAGCCCCAGATTCTTATAAGCTTTGTGACCCTGGGCAAGTCACTTAACCTTCATTTGCCTCAGTTTCCTCAACTGTAAATTGGGGATTATAACAGCACCTAATTCCCAGGATTGTCCTGATGATCAAATGGTATAATATTTATAAAGGGCTTAGTACAATGCAACACACAGTGAGTGTCATGCAAATATTTATTCCCTTCCTTGGGCAAATACCTTAGTCTTTCTGAAACTCGGTTTCATGACCAGGCCTTCCTTCTAAGGGGGTTGTGGTGATCCAGAGAGTCATCATATGAGAAAACACTACCTAAACTGGAAAGAGATTATAAGCAGAATTGTTAAAACGGGAATAGCACCACAAATAAACCTGGCTAGACACTTCTTTTTTTTACTCTGGATGCAAACCTACACTTTTTTTTTTCTTACCCCCAAAGAAATATTATTTTATCTGAGAACATCTGCAACCCGTCTGGAACATTTTTTTTTCTCTCTAGTTCTTGACATTCAGTTTACTCTAGAAATCAAGCAAGCTCTCCCAGACTCTGTGATAAATGACAGTATTATTAAACAAACACCGGTTATGCCAATGTCTTGAGTAGTGTCAATCTGAATTGGAAATGTGCTTACTTTGTCGCCATCCCCAAGCAACTTCTTCATTAAACCACGGGAAGATACTGTCAATAACATCAGCTTTTGGGGAATCAAGACACCAAGCACACTCTTCCCTGTGTGGCTTTAATATTTCTTCTAGAGGACCAACAGCTCCTGGACCCATGCCTTTCCAGCCTCATCTCTCATTGCTTTCCACCACTGAGCCATCACCCCAGCCTTGCCCCACAATTCAGATCTATCTCCCTGGTCATCCTCTGCATGTGTCTTTTGCATTTGCTCTTTTCCCCCACCTAATCCACATATTTCTATCCTGTGTTCAAAACGGCTCTTACCCAACAAACTCTACCATCTGCCAGGTGCTAAGAACCATTTTTTTGGCATATCATCTCTTTCGATCTTCATAACCTGGTGAGGTAGGTTTTATCCTCATTTACAGTGAAAGAAACTGAAACAGATTAAATGACTTGCCTAAGGTCACATAGCTATCGTTGGTCCTTTGGTTTTGAAGAGCACCAGTGACATCATAGGGTGATGGTTCTGGTGAATTGGATTTGAGGCATGAGCAAAGTTGTCAGCCTCACTCTCTTTTCCAGAATCATCGGAGTCCAGTAGTAGGACAAAAGTCAAGATGACTAGTGATGGCCCGGAATGCAGTGGATGACCTTGGCATCTTTGATGTCTAACCAAGCTCTAAGCACTTCATAAGAGCCTGCTTTGGACCCTTCGTGGATGTGGGAACAAATTGTTCTTACCCACCCATTCTTCGAGGGGAAATCTTCTCACATTGGGATGGACACCATTTAATTCACCATTGGGTTTGAAGCCTGTTGGTTACCCTCATCCTGGTTTGGTTTATCTGTCATGACAAGTGTACCAGGATGTGGCCATCATGCATTCTATAGCTTCTTAGAGCTACAGTTGAGAGTTGGGTGAAGGTAGACACCAAAGGTTCATGGGCAGCCCCAAAAAGGGCTCAACAAACCTACACACAAGAGATACTAGTCCTTCTTGAACACCCCACATAGCCAGTATGTGTGACTCCACCTTGCTACCTCAATGCCTAATGAACCCCATGCTACTAATTATTCCAAAGACTGACAGATATTAGATCTGGAAAGGTCTGAAGAATTCATCTAGCTCAATATCCCAATTTTGAAGAGAGGAAAACTCAGGCCAAGAGAAGCTAAATAACTTGTCCAAAGTCACAGAAATATTAGTAGCAAAGCATTTATGTATGTAGATTATTTTTATGTTCCTTTGTGCCATAAAATCCCTCCTATGGGTCTCCTCAACTGGAATGTAGGTTCCTTGACAATAAGGGCCTCACTTTCTCCTTTTTTCAGTACCTAAGACAGTGTTATGCTAACAGCTGGCTATCGACAAATTTGTATTGAATGAACAGAGAGATGTGCCTTAAACTTTTCTAGCATAAGGAAGAATTCTCAATAACACCCTCCCTCTAAGTCAAAATTATCTTTTTAAAATTCTTTGATAACATTTTCCATCAGTACCTAAACCTATCTTCACTTCTAAGTTTGTATTTTAACTATTCTGCTGTTCTCTAGTCTTATTAACTTTAAAAAAAAAAGGGCATAGAGACCATTTGTTTATCATTTTAGAAACATAATTGGAATGATCCTTTCCCTTTCCCCAGCCACTACAATTGAATCTTCCTTAGGAACAACAACAACAAAAGTTCATGAGAGAAAATGTTTACAACCTTCTGCCCTAGTAGTCTGCCATCTGTATACCAAGAGGAGAGAAGTAGGTTTTATTATCTTCTTCCCCCCTCCTCCACCCCAGTATTTATTGTTTTTCAGTATGGCTAATAAATCACAGTGAATTAGGGTCAGGGAAAAAAGCAAATTACTTCTATTGTAGAGCTTAGGCAGGAAGGAAACAGCTGAAGGTGGGGGAGGAACAATACAAAAGAACTAGGAAGGAGTCTGTCATCTTTTTATTAACATTTGCAGTCATGGTATACATTGTACTGGTTCTATTTTTTCCCCTCTGCATCAGTTCATACAAATCTTCCAGGTTTCTCTGGACTCCTTGTATTCAAAACTGTGTATTGTACAGTAACATCTTATTCAATTCACATCTGTTCCTTCATTCCCCAATTGGTAGGAGCCCACTTTGTTTTCAGTTCTTTGGTTGTTTCGATAGTGTCCAACTCTTCGTGATCCCATTTGGGATTTTCTAGGCAAAAATACTGGAGTGGTTTGCCATTTCCTTCTCCAGCTCATTCTACAGATGAGGAAACAGAGGCAAACAGGGCGAAGTGACTTGCCCAGTAAGAGTCAGAGTACCAGATTTGAACTCATGAACATGAGTCTTTCTGACCCCAGGGCCAGCCCTCATCCACTGAGCCACCTAGCTGCCCAGTTGTTACCTCTGGTGAATTTCTCTAAAGCTTTGTGACAAAGGGGAAATAAGCACTGGATTTGGAATTAGATGACCTGAGTTCAAATCCAGACTCTATCAATTGTTAACTGTGTGACCTTGGGCAAGGTCACTTCATACTACTCTTTGAACCAATTTCCTGTAAAATAGGGATAATCATACTGATACTACCTTCCTCTCTCACAGAATTGTTGCAAAGGTCCAACAGGAATGTGTGTAAAAAGCACCTTGTAAGCCATGAAAGGGGCTGTCATTTATGAACACCTGACTCTCAAGTAAGAATCTAATTATACCTCCTCTAAGCTAAAAGAAAACAGTTATGGAAAACACCTGATACATGGATCACATCAGACAGTGTAGACAACTTTCTACCCCACTGGTTCCCTACCTTTCTTCCAAGAGGAAAGAGAGTTAGTGGCACATAGTAGGCACTTAATAAATGCCTCTTGGGGCGGCTAGGTGGCGCAGTGAATAGAGCGCCGGCCCTGGAGTCAGAAGGACCTGAGTTCGGAGCCGGCCTCCAACACTTAACGCACACACAAACAAAAACCTAGCCGTGTGACCTTGGGCAAGTTACTTAACCCCAATTGCTTTAAAAAAAAATAAAATAAAATAAAAGATAAAATAATAAATGCCTCTTAGCTTGATCAGTGGTACAGGTAGGAAAACAGAGGAAAGGGAATAAGCATTTTTTAAAATGATACATGTTTATTCATTAAATATACATTTTCATTTTCTTTTCCTATATTTTTGCTTTCTGTTCCCCACAAAGTCAATCGATTACTAAGTACCAGAGAACATGCCTTCTGTGTGAAAAAAAAATTATTTTCCTTCCATCTGTTCCTATTTTTTAAATTTAATTTAATTTATTTTTTGGCTACATATTAGTTTCAAACTGTCTCCCTCCCTCCCTTCCCACTCCCCCCAGAGAAGGCACCATTTGACACAAACATATATACATATACACGTGTGTATATATACATACATATATATATATATATGTAAAACTATACTATGCATACATCTATTCTTTCTCTGGAGGTGGATGGCACTTTCCTTCATATGTCCTTTGTAGTTGATTTAAGTATTTATAATGCTAAGAATAACTTGGTTATTCACAGTTGTTCTTTCAACACTATTGTTATTACTTTTTTTTTTTTTTTTGCTTTTTTGGAGGGCACTTGGGGTTAAGTGACTTTGCCCAAGGCCACATGGCTAGTTTTTGTGTTAAGTGTCTGAGGCCAGATTTGAACTCGGGTCCTCCTGACTCCAGGGCAGGTGCTCTACTCATTGCGCCACCCAGCCGCCCCAATATTGCTATTACTGTATACAGTGTTCTCTTGGTTCTGCTCATTTCACTTTTCATTATTTCATGCAAGCCTTTCCATGTTTTTCTAAAATCAGCTAGCTCATCATTTCTTATAGCATAGTAGTATTATATCTCAGAATAGGCATTATTAAACACCTTACAATAACCCTGTGATTATCTGCTTTCTGGGGGCCTTTATTGTTCTAACTTTTAGTCACTGGAAACTAAAATTTCATTAAAGGTGGGAGTAGCATTTCTAATATTCATATTCCTTTGGTTCTCCTACTATATGATTCTGGCCCATCATACTTGAATAGACCTTTATTTTCATCCTTGATACCACTACCTGGCAGCTAGGAGACACATTGGAAAGAACACTGGGCTTGAAGTCAGGAAGACCTGAGTTCAAATCTGAGCCTTAAGACACTTCCTAGCCATAATACCCTGGGCAAGTCATTTAACTTCTGTCTGTCTTGGTTTCCTCAACTGTAAAATAGGGATCATAATAGCACTCACCTCACAGGGTTATTGTAAGGATCAAACCAGATAATATTTATTTGTAAAGCACTTAGCCCAGTGCCTGAAACTTAATAGATGCTTAATAAATGCTCTTCCTCTATCTGTACCACTGATCAAGTCAAGTAAACAGGCATTTATTGAGCACCTATTATGTGCCAAGAGCTGTGCTAAAACTCAGGTGCATGGTCTTGTCCTCCATGTTTTCCCTGAAATTCCCCATAGTTGATCTACCCAACAGGCTGAAGACCATCCCTTGGTACTTCCAGCTGGTCACATCCATCTGTCATATGTTGTGGTTTATGCCTTAGCTTCATGCTAAGCACAAAGTACCAAAAAGGAACCTTGCTTCCCTGGAGGCCATCCAAGAAGAGGATATTCTGTTCCTTCCTTGTGACAAAATGCACATTTCTTATTAAAGGGCAAATCCTTCAATTCAAAAGGTTGAATAGGATGCTATCCTACTTAAAAGAAAATTCTAGCTGGTTAAATTTAGGGCACTGAAAAATATCCAATCCAAGCCTATTCTCTGAGAATCTTGATTGCTTATGACATCCTGGAGTTGTTGGGGTTTGGGGGTAGGTTGGGGTTGGGAGGGAGCGTATTATTATCAGCATCAGGAACAGATGAAAAAATCAGAGGTTAAGGGGTCTGAGGTGAGTTATTTTGAGCAGATGAGGAAGTATTGATGGGCACCGTGGCCCCAGCCACCATGCCTTACTTGATCAACCCATCTCAGTTATGTTATTTGGAAAGTGGGGACTGTGCAGATTTTTTTTTGAGTGATTAATGGTGCAAGCAACAATGATATTTTCCTACATTGTTTGGCCTCTCGATCAATAACTTAGCCTTTTCCCATTCTCCCCTGTAGCCCTACCCTTCATTTTCTCCAAAGCCATTTTTCAGAAGGAAGATCTAGCTAGCCTGAGGGGAGTTGAAATGCTCTGTCTTCCTGACTACAGACAAAGCCAACCAGTCTCGGGCTCCCATTCCCACCCGGCAGCCTCATCTACTACTTGAAGCCTTTCGGGATAACTCCAGCCCACACAGATTCCTCCCCCTCAACCCACTTCCCCCCTCCCCTCTCATCCCCTTCTCAGAACTCCTACAGTATTTATTATCTTAGTAGAACGATCAAAAGCTGAATCATATGTTGTCTCTTACTGTTCCCTAATGATGTTATGGGTGTCGGGATTGTCTACCTGACTGGAAGGCAAGCTCAAAGGATAAGGTACCACTTCTGAGATCTCTTGTGTCCCTCCTAGTGTCTGGGTACAGGCTAGGAGGCAGCCTGCTGTGATGAATCATAGAATCATAAGGTGTAGAGCTAAAAGGGACCCTAGACCAATCAATAAAAACTCATTTATTAAGCACTTATTATTTGCTAAGCCCTGGAGATTCAAAGAAAGGCAAAAACACAGTCTTTGCCCTCAAAGATTCCATATTTTCTAGGAGGATTTAACATGGAAACAAAGGGTGCATAGACAAGAAATATACAGAGTAGATAGCAAATAATTTCAGAAAATACTAGGGACTAGAAGCAGGTGAAGAGAAGGAAAGGTCCCTGCAGAAGGCAGGATTTGAGCTGAGTTTCAAAAGAAGCTATGGAAACCAAGAGGGAAAGGTAAAGCATTCCAGGCATGGGGAACAGATAGGGAAAAATCTGAAGGAAGGAGATGGATACCTTTTAATAGAAACAGCAAATTGGACAATAATGCTAGATCGTGGAATATGCTGTTCTTTTGGTTCTTGACCCCATTTGGGGTTTTCTTGGCAAAGATACTGGAGTGGTTTGCCATTTCCATTTCCAGCTCATTTGACAGATGAAGAAACTGAGACAAACAGGGTGAAGTGACTTGCCCAGGGTCCCACAACTAGTAAGTGTCTGAGGTCAGATATGAATTCAGGTCTCCCTGATTCCAAGCCAGGAACTCTATCCACTGTGCCACCTAGCTGCCCCATAAAAGGGATTAAAGGTATAAGAAGACTGAAAAGGTAGGAAGGGGTCAGGTTAAGAAGGACTTTAAATGCCCAAAAGAAAAGTTGATATTTTGTTCTGGAAGAAATAGGGAGCCACTGGAGTTGACTATCAGGTGATATGGTCAGACTTGTGTTTGGCACCCATTACTTCAATAGCTGAGCCATGATGATTGGAGTGGGGAGAGTCTAGATAGAAGACTATCTTAAGGTGAGAGTGATGAGGGCTTCAGCTGGGCTGGTGGATGTGTCCATGGAGAAAGGAAGTAGGATATACTAATTACAATAATTATAAAAACAAAAGTTTTCTAATTATAGCTACAATGAATAGCTAGCATTTATGTAGATCTTTAAGGTTTGCAAAGGATTTTATATGTATTACTCAGGATAACAGTTGACAAGTGTCTGAAGTGGATTTCAACTTAGCTCTCTCCTCTCTAAATTTAGCTCTATCCACTGTGCCACCCAGTCGACATAGATAAGAGATGTAATAAAGGTGGAAATGAAAAGATCGGACAATTGACTGGATGTGTGGAATGAGTGTGAGTGAGGAATCAAATACAGCACACAATTATGAGCCTGGATGCCTGAGAGAATGGGAGTGCCCTGCTCAGTTACAGGGAAATTCCTAAGAGAGGAGTTTGGGAGGGTAAGTAGGCGATGGATGAGGAAGGACTGCAGCTCAGGTGAGAAACAAGATCTGGGAATCATCTGCACCAAGGTGGGGGTTAAAACTCTTGGAGACCCATCAGCTGGTCTCATTTTACAGATGAGGGAACTGTGGCCCAGAGAGATACAGTGACTTCACTGAGATCACTATTGAGGTCCTGAGGGACTGGAGGGACATAATTCGATGAGCTGATGAGTCAGACAAAGCAGAGGATTTGTGGCCTGGAAGAGCTAGGCTGAAGCTCACCTCAGCCACTTCCTATCTGTGAGAGCCTGGGCTTGTCACTTTACCATTCTGGGCCTCAGGAAAGTCGCAGGATTGTACTCAATGCCTTTAAGGAGCTTTCTATCTCTAAACCTATGATCATATGAATACAATAGTTCCTTTTATTTGGCATGTTGGAGGGAAAGCCCAGAAGGGGAGACCATATAACTTAACTAAGAAACCCTCAAGGTAGCAGGGGGAAATGAAAGGGAAGGGCATCCCATTGGCACACACAAACCCCTTACATTACATCAATTGGAGGTAGGACTGTCAAATTGGCAGGCTGTCAACTTTCTCACACCAGGGTTGAGATGAACATCTTTGGATACACTCAGGGATGTAGCAGGGTGCTATGGACGTTATGGTCTGTGGATCAAGGAAGGAAGAGGAATTCTCTACAATGGAGAAATACTGCTAGCAGGATTTGGGACATGGTTCCACCAAGCTCTCCCTGGGCTAGCCTGTATCCTTAGGTATAAATAGAGCATAGGACAAGTATGCCCTCAAGAGAAAAGCCAATGGGAGCACTTGACCCAAAATATGGTGGCATATCCCTATACCCGCCCACACACAGACACTGATTCCATGCCTTCCATACTTCAGGACAGCTCCCCAGCAGAATTGATCAGGTATCTTATAGACAGGGGAAAGGTCCTATTTAAGTAGATCTGATTGGTTCCCCCAACTACCTCCATACCAATCAGTTACAAAATCAGATGGTTCTAGTTCATCTGGGAAATTTAATATTCCCAATATAGAAGTTTCCAGATATGGGGCCTTCCAGAGAAAGGGCAGAGCAGAAAAAAAGGAGGTACTGGGGAGAAGAAGAGGGCATGACACAGTATCCTGTTGAACAGAGAAAGTCTAGATCAGAAAAAAAACAAAGGTTTTTCAGACTACAGTAGTCACACAGGTATCAAGTATGAAAGTATATTTAAAACTTATTTTTAGTACAACTAGAAATATTATGAAATAATATTTTTCTAGGTTAAAAAGCATTTTCCCAAATCCTTGTGAAAACATCTTAGAAAAGTGGGTGATAGATCAAGACAAAAAGGCTTTTCTTTGGAAAATGGATTAAGGTTGGTTGTTTTTCAGTCATGTCTGACTCTTTGTGACTCCATTTGGGGTTTTCTTGGTAATGATAATGGAGTAATTTACCATTTCCTTCTCCAGTTCATTTTACAGGTGAGGAAACTAAGACAATCAGGGTAAAGTGACTTGCCCAGGGTCACACAGATATTAAGTATCTGAGGCTGGATTTATACTCAGGTCTTCCAGACTTGAAGCCTGGCACTCCCTCCGCTGCCCTATCTTAAGGTTAGCTTAAGGTTGTAGGCTTAAGGTTAGCACCCAACCTTTTAACTGAGAGCAATTCTTGTATTATTTACATCATTGCCTTCCCCACCCACAAAGTGATTGGATCATTGGCCCACCTGAGGGTCCTATCGGCTGTGTTCATCCCCTTTTAGGTCCCAACCATTTTCCACTGAGAAAGAATTAAAATATTGATCAAGGGAGGGGGTCCATTTGCTTACTCCACCAGTAAGGGAGACCAGAGAGCATGGGAGACCATGCTGGTTTGGACATCTCTCTTTCCATGCTAGAAATGTGTGGATATTAGTGCCATAGTGGATAGAGCACCGGGCCTGGAGTCAGGAAGACCTAATTTCAAATCCAGTCTCACTTACTAGCTATGTGACCCTGGGCAAGTCACTCCTCCCCACCCCACCCCTGACTGCCTCAGTTTCCCCATCTGTAAAATGGATACAATTATAGCACCTACCTCCCATGGTTGCTGTAAGGACTGCATGAGATAATAATTGTAAAGCATTCAGCCTTGCACATAGTAAGTGTTATAGAAGCTATTATTAGATTCATATTAAATTGAACAAAATTGTATCTGTCAGATGTGAGCCAGAAACTGCAGACAAGAGTATTAATATTTTTTCTTTGATGTTAGTGACAGAGCCCAGATTAGAACCTAGGTCTCCATGACTTCAAAAATTCCCGATATATATCATTCACAAGGCTTTCTCAGAGCAAGACTTTAAACCAAAGCATCAGTCTCCCTTTTAAATCTGGGTCAGAACCAGACCAGCGTTTGCACTCCTCACAGAAGACCTTGTCACTTTTTGGCTTAAGGATCTTTCCCTGCTATCTCTTAAGTCCCATGCCCTGGCAGGACCTTACAAATCATTGTTATTGTTCAGTCTTTTTCAACCCTTCGTGATTGCATTTGGGGTGCTGTTGTTGCTGTTCTTGGCAAAGATACTGGAGTGGTTTGCCATTTCCTTCTCCAACTCTTTTTACACATAAGGAAACTGAGGAAAATGGGTTAAGTGACCTGCCCAGGGTCACACAGCTAAAACCTGTCTGAGGCCAAATTTGAACTCAGAAAGACTCAGCTTCCTGACATCAGGTCGGGTGTTCTGTGCACTATGGCGCCACCTAGCTGCCCTCCTTACAAATAGCAGATCCTCAACAAATGCTAATTTTAAAAAAACTAGATCTGGATCCTAGAAGACCTTGTTTCAAATTCTAGCTGTGCCACTCACTAGATCAAGATTACCAGACTTGAAGCCTGGCACTCCCTTTGCTTCGATACCTAGCTGTGGGCTTAAGGTTAGCACCCAACCTAGATCTGTGACCTTGGGCAAGTCTAACCTTTCTGGTCTTCATTTTCCTCATCTGTCGTATGAGGCTGTGAACTAGAATCAGGGATTCTTTTTTTTTTTTCAGAAAACATTTTTATTAGTTAATTTATTTATCTTCAGTTTTCAACTTTCACTTCCATAAGTTTTAAATTTTCTCCCCCTCTCCCCTCCCCAAGATGGCCTGCAATCTGATATAGGCTCTACATATAGATTCCTATTAAACTTTTTTTCACATTAGTCATATTGTATAGAAGAATTAGAGTGAATGGGAGAAACCATAAGAAAGAAAAAAAAACAAACAAACAGAGAAAGAAAATGGTCTGCTTCATTCCCCATTCAAACTCCATAGTTCTTTCTCTGGATGTGGATGGCATTTTCCATCATGAGTCCTTTGGAATTGTTTTAGGTCCTTGCATTGCTGAGAAGAGCTAAGTCTTTCAAAGTCAGTCATTGCACACTATGTACAATCATCTCCTGGTTCTGCTCCCCTCACTCAGCACCAGTTCATATAAGTCTTTTTAGGTTTTTCATTTCTCATAATAGTATTCCATTACATTCATCTAGTACAACTTGTTCAACCATTCCCCAATTGATGGGCATTCCCTTGATTTCCAGTTTTTGGCCACCATAAAAAGAGCTGCTATAAATATTTTTGTACATGTGTGTCCTTTTCCCATTTTTATGATCTCTTTAGGATACAGCCCTAGAAGTAGTATTGCTAGGTCAAAGGTTATGCACATTTTCATAGCAGAATCAGGGATTCTTAACTGGGGGGTTGTGAATTATTTTTGTTGTTGTTTTTAATATCTTTAAATTTTCATGTCAATATCATTTGTTTCCTTTGTAACCCTACGTATTTTATTTTATGCATTTAAAAATGTAATTCTGAGAAAAGGTCCATTAAGCTGCCAAAGGAATCATCTAGGATTTAAAAAAAAGATGAAGAAATCATGAAGTAAATGATCTCTGATGATCTTAATTACCTCCAGGACCAAATAGAACAATCCTCTGCTTGCTTTCTAAGCCCTTCATAACCTGGACCCTTCCTACCTTTGCAGCCTTCTCATCCTTTACTCCCCTTTTGCCCATGTCCTCTCTCACCCAATGACGCCAATTCTTCTCACCTAACACTCCATCTCTTGACACTGTCACTGACTATCCTCCATCCCTAGAATTCCCTCCTCCCTCATCTCCATCTCTTTGGCTTCCTTCAGGCCTCAGCTGAAATGCCACCTTCTGAATCATCCTCTTTCTCTGTTAGTTATCTCCAGTCTATCCTGTACATATCTTGTTTGTACATAGTTGTTTGCAGGTTGTCTCTCTTTTTAGACTGTGGGACAGTTTTTGTCTTTCTTTGTATCCCCAACACTAGTGTATAGTAGGCACCTAGAAATACTTATTCACTGTTGACTGACTGATGTCCCTTTTAGCTCTAAATCTGATAGTCCTAAAAAAACCCAATTAAATGTAATACAACTTTCAATTAACTCCTGCTTATCCCCCTTCCCATTGTTTTTACCTAGTTTTGTTGCTGTTGTCATTTTTCAGTCGTGGTCACTCTTTGTTGACCCCATTTGGGGTTTTCTTGGCAAAGATATTGGAGTGATTTGGCCATTTTCTTCTCTAGATCATTTTACGGATGAGGAAACTAAGGCAAACAGGGTTAAGTGACTTGCCCAGGGTGACACAACTAGTGTCTGAGGCTGGATTTGAACCTAATGTGATGAGTCTTCCTGACTCTAGACCCAGCATTTTATGTATCCTACCTGCCCCTTTGCCTAGTTAAGTGAAGTCAAATGACTTATGTCATCCTCTTATCTTCTAATTCCTAGTAGTCTTATCTTCCCTCCCCTTGAGGTGCTGTCACCATCCTGTGAGTGCCTGACATCCTAGGATTCCCCCCTTATCCTTTTCCATCTCCACTGTGACCTTGTGAGCCACACCCCCTTCACATTGACCCTTTGGCTGCTCGGTGATCCTGAGACCCTAACACCCCCCATCCTTTTACAGTGACCCCCTCACTCTAGTGTAACATTGGACAAGTCACATCTTCTCCCTGGCCATCCTTTTTAAAATAAAGTGGCAGGACCAGATGCCCACTCAGGTACATTTCAGCTCTGAGTCTATAATCTTTCCATTACAGGGGAAGGAGGGGCAGAACTGAGTTATCCAGCTGTTTCATGTGGCCATCTAAAAGGTGGGACGAGGAACTGACCTGAACACAGGCTGTTCCAAGAAGTCTCTCTCATTTGTTTCAGGGCTAGTCCAGCAAGGAAAATCTAGAGTCCTGCTGAGGAAGCCCTGCCATGTTCCAGAGCAGCACTGGCAGTTTTAATGTTGCCTGGCAACAAGATAGATCACAAAAGAGATGGACTTTCAGAACAACCCACTCCACCACATACGAATTAAATCCACTTTCAAGCGTTTCCGAAGCTCAGGGGATTGGATGAATTTCCTGGGTTAATGGCTTTAGGTTTTCAAGGCTGTCACTTTCCTCCCTCCAAGCCCTTTCTTCCCTTGTTTTTCCCATTTTCTTTGTACTTTTCCTCACCCACTTTCTGCTGCCCCTGTCTGTGCCAAACCTCTACCTAACAAGTGAGTTGCTCCTCCCCAACCCTAATTCATTTGCACATGATTAAAATGAGACAATGCCATTTACCAATTCATGCTGTCTGGTACCAAAAATATACCTTTGATGATCTGTTAACCTGATACTAATATTAGACATAATTTGATACTACAATTCAACCAAGGATGGGATAAGAGGCAACCTTTCTCACATTAATCCCTTCTGTAATCTCTATAACAGGCAGCCAGGCAGTCAACAAACACTCATTAATTATTTACCATGTGCTAAACATTGGAGCTACAAAGAAAGATAAATAGAACATTTATTATGTGCTAAATATGTGCTCGGCATCATGTTAAGAGCTAGGGATTAAAAATACAAGCAAATCAATTTGGAACTATATCCCAAAAACTATTAAACCATGTATACCCTTTGACCCAGCAATACTACTACTAGGTCAACACTCCAAATAGATCAAAGAAAGAGGAAAAAGATCCAAAGGGACAAAAATATTTGTAGCAGCTCTTTTTGTCGTGGCAAAGACTTGGAAACTGAAAGGATGCCCATCAATTGGAGAATGACTGAATGAGTTGTCATATAAATGTGATGAAATACTGCAGTGTTGCCGGAAATGAAGGGGATGGTTTCAGAGAAACCCAGCAAGACTTGTATGAACGGATGCAGAAGGAAGTGAGCAGAACAACTTATATAACAAGACAATCAATCTCTTTTCTTTTCTTTGTAATTTTTTTTTTTTTTTGCTTTTTGGAGGGGGGAAGGCAGGGCAATCGGGGTTAAGTGACTTGCCCAAGGTCACACTACTAGTGTTAAGTGTTTGAGGTCGGATTTGAACTCAGGTCCTCCTGACTCTAGGGCCGGTGCTCTATTCACTGTACCACCTACCCTCCCCAAGACAATCAATTTCAAAAGATTTAGGAACTTTGATCATCACAATGACCAAGCACAATTTTAGAAGATTCATGATGAACAGGGTACCATCTCCTGACAGAGAGTGATGGGCTCAGAGGGAAGATTGAGCGATAATTTTTTGGACATGGTCAATGAAGCAACTTGCTTTGCTTAACTACAAATGTTTTTATAGGGATTTTATATTTTTGCTTTTTTAACAGAGGAGGTGGGAAGTGGAAAGGACAGAAGAGAGATCTTCATTTGAAAATTTAATTAAATTAAAAACAAATAAGCAAATAAGACAGTTCCTACCCTTGAAAAGCTTACATTATCATGGGGGAAGACAGAAAATAAATCAGAGTTGGAAAGAAGGGGAAATCAATTGGGGAATTGCTGAATAAGTTGTGGTATATAATTGTGATAGAATACTTTTGTGCTATAAGAAATGATGCAAGCAATTCGGTTTCAGAAAAACCTGGAAAAGTTATATGAATTGATACAAAATGAATTGAGCAGAACCAAGAGTATATTGTACATATTAACAGAAACATTGTAACGATGATTAACTGCAAAAGACTTGACTTGACTTGATCAATACAATATCTAAGACACTATCTACCTCCAGAGAGAGAACTGATGAACTCTGAATACAGATTGAAACGTTTTTTGTTTTTTTTTTAACTTTATTTTCTTGCTTGCTGGCTTGTTTGTTTTGCAACATGGTTTAATGTGGACATATGTTCTGTGTGTTTTCACAGGTATAACTGATAGGATATTGTTTGTCTTCTCAATGGGTGGGGGAGGAGTGGGAGAGAATTTGGAATTCAAAAATTTTTTTTAATAATGTTAAAAATAAATTAATGTAAAAATGTTTTGTAAGACTGCACATGTAAGGGGCGGCTAGGTGTCTCAGTGAGTAGAGCGTCAGCCCTGGAGTCAGAAGGACCTGAGTTCAGATCCAGCCCCAGACACTTAACGCACACACAAACAAAAACCTAGCCGTGTGACCTTGGGCGAGTTACTTAACCCCAATTGCCCTCCAAAAAGAAAAAAAAAAGACTGCACATGTATGATCTATACATACAATGAAGAGTAGAGGGGAAGTGAATTTGGAACTTGAAAATTTTTAAAAACAAATGTTAAAAATAGTTTTTACATGTAATTGGAGGAAAATAAAATATTAAATTAAAAAATGAATGAATGAATGGATAAATAAATCACAAAAATAATAAAATCTAAAAAAAAAAGGAGAAAGTGATATGGAGATCTGGGCCCCAGACAGATAAAATAAATCCTGACTATCAAAAATGAGGGACACAGGAGTGAAGGCCAGGCGGTTTGCAGTGGGGAGGAGGTAGAGATGATTGTCAGAGTGGAGGGGTCAGGCTATTCTTGCCATCAAGGAATTCACATCCAAAGGGAGGAAACAACATGCAAGTAATTATGTTCATCTAAAATACAGAGAGCATATTATATTGGCTAGAGCGTTAGCCTTGGATTAGGAAACCTTGAGTCTGACATGTACTGGCTGTGTGACCTTGAATAAATTATTTAATCTCTTGGTGTCTCAGGAAACTCTGTGGAAGCAGTTTTGGCACTGGAAACCTTCCCTCTCCGGTGAAATGAGATCCAGATAAAAAAGAAAACAAAGAAAAAAACCATTCCCCCTTGATTTGCAGCCTCTGTTTCATTTGCTCCCACTCTTCCCTAGACCTTGGAATGCCTTCTTTCCTCCTGCTGATTGCCTATCCCTCCTTTAGAGGAGGGTAGCTTAAATCCTATAGAAAGCTTTCTTGAGTTAGTAATGAACTTCCCCATCTCTCCTCTTGGCATTTTGTTTGCAGTTCACTGAAACACTTATGCTGAATAATAAATCAGTCCTCAGACATTTATTAAGCACCTACTATGTGTTGTGCACTGTTCTAGGCCTTGGGAATATAAGTACCAAAAACTGATTCAGAAAAGTTTACATTCTGATGGGGAAGATGACTAGGTCATATATGGGCATATGCAGAATAAATATGAAGAGAAGGGTCATTTGGTGGGAAGGGGGGAAGCAGTTAAAGGGAGCAGGGTTTAGAGGAAATTTTCTCTTGAAGGAAAAGGATTCAGTGAATCAGGCATAAGGAAGGAGTACACTTCCTCGGGGTATGGAGTACAGCTGAATAAATGGATGGATGGAGAAAAAAAAACAAAAATAAAGCCTTAAAAAAAGAAGTATTGTGAAGGTTTGTAGGAATAGAGAAAGGAGATGGGGAAAAAAAGGAGTGCGCGAAAAACAGAGCAAAGACAGATTTGGCAAGTTCAGAGCGCAGAAAGGCAATAATGTGCAATGAGGCTGGAAAGACAGGCCCCCAGGAGCAGGCATTTATATAGCATGTGCTGTGCCAGGCACTTTACAAATATATCCTCACAACAACCCTTCGAGGTAGGTGCTATTATCATCCCCATTTTATAGATGAGGAAACTGAGGCAAATAGGAGTTAAGTTCAGTAACAACAAATTCTGTAGGGGCTGCTCATGGAGCATTCTGCAGGTGCCTCTAATTTCTAGGACGCCCAAGAAAGATGATGCCAAAAATCAGTTCTCAAGTCACTTGGGAATTTAAGGGATTTTGCAATGAGTTGGGATGTTTGTGAGTGTCCTTCATCTCCTACTGAACTTATTTACCAGTCCCAATTTCTCTTCCGGCCTCCAGTCTTGTATTTCTGACTACCCTATTTAGTCATGTAGACAGACTGAGTTCCTTGAGAGCAGACTGCTTTTGACTTTCCTGACTTTTCTCCTGGTGTCAGAGCACACAGCCCACCATCAGCCAACAAGACCGATAGTAGAAAATTCCTTATTGGGCAAGCCAACAGAGCCCTATTACTAGTGTCAGAGGAAAGTCTTTGGTGCTATACTATAATCAGATGACCTCAGCATGCAGAGTTAAAAAGCCAAATCTGGACCTTGATTCATTTGCACTTTGATAACATTGATCTTCTCTGACAATTTTTAATATTGTTTCAATCTATTCGATATTGAAGCAAATCTAGCCTTTAATACCAAACAATTTCCAGAGCCTGCCTTAGCCATCTGCAGAATTCCTACTTTGTAGGCTTAATTTAAATAATTTGCCTTTATATATGGAAATGCCTCTTCCCCACCCTATTCTCCCATCTTTTGATTGGTAGCATACATTTGTACACTAAAAGCAACTTTATTTTTTGGTGACCAATCAGAATGCAATCATGGAATCATAAAGATTTAGGACTGGGACAGAACTTTTCCTGATGAGGAAACTGAGGCCCTGCCTACTGAGTTGTGATTTATCCAAAGTTGCAAAGATTTTTTTTTTAAAGTTTTTTGTTACTATCTTGTTTTGACATCTTCGTGTATCCTTACCCTCCCCAATAAGCTAGATTGATGACCTGTTTTTTGTATTCTCCCCCACTTATCACATTGGTTGGCACATAGAAGGGTGGTTAACTGGCTAAACTTTGAACAGATAAAAAAAGAAAAAAAAAACAGCTCAGCAAATCTAAGCAACGGGACTGCGTCTGACAGAACCAGCAAGTGTGGAGACTATCCACAGCCCCACACTTTCAGAGGGCAGAGTAGCCACACAGGAAATAGTAGACAAGGCTTGACATGAAGGCTGGTTGGCAATGCCAGTATAGAAGACTGGTCCAGCACACCTGTTAACACCAAGCTTAAAACAAAAGTTCAGCTTCTGGGGTTTGGGGCTCCCGCATGTAGTCCCATGGTGTCCATCATTCCCTACAGATTCCATGAATGCTTGTTTAGGGTCAAGGCCACTACTTCTCACAGAAGGCCAATCCCCTTTCTCCATCTTGACTTTGGCCTTTTTCTGAAGCTTGAGAGCAGATCCTAGAACCTCAGCCCTCAGTAAAGTGCTTTGCACTCAGTATGCACTTCTTAAAAGGGTGTGGTGAATTGAATGATTTTTAAATGCCAGTGGGGGACCAAATAGATAATGGAGGGAATGTCTGTACCTTGGGGATATTTCCTATCTGGTTGTATCCCTTTGACCCAGAAACCCCATCATTGCTTAAGCTGACATGCTTTATCAGCACCCTCTGCCCTAGGACCTACTCTGAATGATGTAGACAGTATACCCAACCTCCATTTCAGGGTACCCAAACCAGTCATTCTTCTTTCCCACCCAGCTACCTACACTTCTTTGGACTTTGCTCATACCCAGGCACCCTGTATCCTCCCTTTCCTATCTCCTCCAAACCCAGTCCCATCACTTTTCAGTTTCCTTTGGGAATTAATCTTCCCCCATTAGAATGTCAGGTCCTTGAGAACAGGAACCTTATTCATTTATGTACACCCAACACAGTGCCTAACACAGGTACTTCGTGTTTATTGAATCACTGGGGAAAATGGGAGAGCCTAATGATTTCACTACACCTCCTTTCTTCCAGTGTAAGATTTACCAAGATCCTTCCAAAGGGCTTGCACCAACCCCATCTAGTGGTGAGATGTGTTTCTTCTCATAAAGCAAGTGCTTCAGGGTCAAAATATACCTGATATTAATCAAGGACCTTGACATTTTGAAATGAATTAGTTCTACTACAGGGCATAATGAAAAACTCAAGATTTTTGCATTCTTTTGTTTACGACTGTTATTTGCATGAGTCCCTAGGCATCAATGCAGTTTTGTAAGCCTGTCACAAGTAGTTTCAGTGTTAATGAAAAAATGAGTGCAATAGGTACACAAACTCATTGGTTAAGAGAAATGTAAATGAAGATGAGGGTCAATGTTTGGAGAGAAATGGGAAGACATTAAACACCTGCTTAGCCAAGCCCCACTGGTTCACCCTTCTGAAGATCAATTACACAGGAAAAATGACTGTAGCCACAGCAGTGACAGGGATATATCCCAAGGAAGTCAGAAATAAAGGTTCAGGATACAGAGTACTAATTTTTAGAAGAACTGGAGCTCATGTCAACTGTGTAATAGCTCCAACAACTCAACATACCAATAACTCAATACTGTACAATATGGGGATCCAGGGAAATACTAGCTATAAAGAATGAAATAAATCTAACTCCCTCCAAAATGCACGTCAACCTCAATGAATGATAAAAAGGTAAGTCAACTGAATATTAAAAACATTTAGAGAAAACCCACCCACCTGGCAACAGAAATAGCAGTTACTGACTGATGCGTGGTTGTGTTCTTGAGGGCTGCTGGGCAACATATAGCACAATGGCCTCAGAGAAGAACCATGGGTGTGGTTGTGGACCCATCAGAGTGGAATGAAGGTAGTTACTTAATGGGGGGGATGAAGGGGCAAGGGAAGCCCCTCTATGAGGAATAAGATCATACAAACCAAGGCCCCAACTCAATATGACCTATTAGCCCGAGCTCTTTGGGAATAGGGATCTTGAGGACATGAGGGCTGATACTCTCCTGGGACCCTGGCCAGGTCCTTAAGAGATAGAGCTGTCCAACTCCAGGAACTAGCCATTCTAAGGAAACCTCGATCTTGGGGGGGACCTTGGAGGGATTGGCCTTTGTCCCAGACCTCACACAAGATACAATGCTTGCTAAAAACACCTGGCAGCATGCCTTCTTTGTTCTCAGCACTACTTAAAACCGTAAGATTCAGACTCCAAATTGGAATCTCACCCATAGGGGAGACGTCTTGCCTGGGACCCTCCCAAGTGGGACCCTGACAGCTATGCCCCGTATTCCCCATCTTGTGGTGCTTCCCTGCATGGGTGATGATTGTAAATATATATATTTATCCACTATTAATCATAGTTGCTCTTATTCTGCTATCTTTAGGCCTCTTATTCTGTTATCTCCAGTTTCTTTCTCACTTGCCTAATATACATATATTTTGAATAAATATTCTAAAGAAATTGCATTAGGTCTTTCTGGGAGCCTCCTTAATTGGACAGGGAGTGTGCATGTCTAACAATGAGCAATGACCTCTACCATAAATAAGTTAACTGTATAAGGTTCTCAATGATACTGACAGTGGAGAGTAAAAACTGGAAGGTTCCCAGGGGTCCTGTGACAGAGGCCATCTACCAAAAATATTTTAGCAGAGGTTTGGAGAGAAAGGGAAGAACTCCAAACCCTCCTCCCTTTACTTAGGCTTGGGTGAGAGAAGCCTCATTGGTAGGTGACTGGCTGTTTTAAGATAAAAATAATCTGTTTTAAAACCAAAGCACCCAATCACTGAATAAACTATGAATGAATGAAGTAAAATAAGACAGCCTTTGCTATGGGTCATCTCCATCAAGGCAGTTAAGGCACTCAATGGAAACACAACAGCTAGAGAATGAACTTACAGCAATTTCTAAGACTGTCAACAGGAAGAGAGTTGGACCAGGGCCTGGATATTCCATCTCCAAAACCTGAAGCCTATGTCAGCAATCTTTTTATGGACCACAGTAGCTAGCAAATGGCCTCAGGAGCACCACAGCTGCTCCCAGCCCTAGGATTGGCGAGGCCTCCCGGCCCCAGACAGATGGCTCTTTACAGCTGATCCAAGACAAGGTCAGGTAGATATTGTGAATTATTTTATTCAAAGTTCTTGGAGACTGTTCACTTTTTCTTCTCCACATCTTGTTCTGCAGCCTCCTTGGCTCGTTTCGCCCGAATTCCAAAGAGACGGGCATTGGCCCGGGCCATTCGAAGACTAGCAAATGCCTTGAAATTCTTCTCGTCTTCAGTAATGACACGAGCTTTCTCTTTCTTGTAGACCTGAAGGGGCAGAAAGACCTCCTTATCTCACAGGCTATTATTTCCATCTAGGTTCCCCTACCTGTCCCCAGCAGCAGACTTTACTGTGCACTCTTGGATTGTTATTAACAATTTTAACAAAATAGTCAACTCTGTCCAGAGACCAATGAGGAATTAATCAAGTAGCAAGAGAATCCAGAACAAGCTTGAGGGAAGCTCCAAGGAACATACAGAAAGTTACTAAAAAGGCTTCTATTTGAGGCTAGTAAAAAAAACCACAACAACCCACACACGGCCCCCAAAACCAAATAAAACATTTCTTTTGTCCTACACACACCTATAGCCTGATATGAATAATTCTTTCCAACAAAAGACATTTTTCAGTTGTAGCTTCTGTGTTTGCCAATTCTACTTCCCTCCAGCTTTCTAGATTAAAAGTTGTATCAGAGCAGCACCATGATGTAGGGCCAAGTCCAGGTTTAGGAATAGTAATTAAATTACACCTAAGGAGAATGATTCAGAGACTTCCCCTTCCTAAGCATTCAAGGCTAAGTTTCCAAAGACCTTTCTCCCAGAAAGGCAAGGTCCCCACCCTCCTTCATCCCACCCCCAGAGGTAGGAGTCTATTCTTTCCTCTTCAATCTCCTCCAAAGAAATTCCATGTGGACACTGTCCCACCCCTGCTCGTGAATGGGTTCACTTACATTTCTGATGGGCATAACTGGTCCTGTAAGCTGGGTTGCCAACTTGAGCTCTTCAGCCTGTAACAAGAGAATAAATTTTCAGTGTATACTCACAGACCAAAGAGTTTCTGTTACTACTGTCTTGGGTTAGATCTGGAAGGAACTTGTCATATGCAAATGATAATGCATGGTGGTCAAGGATAAAGATTAAAATACATTACCATTAAACAATTCTAGGTCTCATTCAAAAAAAGAGACACAATTTTACAAACTGTTGTAGACCTCCAGAATCTCAAATAGTAAACTAACATTCATTCAGTTGGTGTTTTAGTGTTTGTCCCTTATACCTGAGGCAGGGGAATAATATACTCCTAAATTCAAATGTTCATAAATATCAAGACAGATACCCTCAAACATCTTAGAAAGTTTTTGTAGAATGCTCTGTACTTTTCACATTCAATGAATTTTTGTGTTAACATTTATGTGATGGTATTCTACAGATGCTTTTTAAGGATGGCTTTGTTATCAGTGTCTAGTAAAATTACTATGGAAACCTTCCTGAACTAGACCAGGAGTGGGGTGTTTTTTCTCTGTTCATCAGATTGAACAATTTCAGATCAAATTTCCATTTCTGTAGCCAGTACCACCACCCTCCCAATTACTTAGGCTGGTAACTCAGACATCATCCTGACTCCTCACTCTCATCCCTCCATATCCAATCCCTTGCCAAGTCTTGCTGATTCTACCTTGATTTGCCACCATCTTGGCAAAGGCCCTCACCTCCTCATTCCAGCTACCAAACTTCTGATCTTTAGAAAATCTTCACCTCTGCTCAATCAACTCCACTGGCTCCTTGTGATGCCACCCCTCACCTCATCAAGTTTAAGACTTGACACTGGCCTCCTGGTTCCTCACAAGTCAGGAAATTCCCTGCCCTCCCAAGCATTTTCACTTGCTCTCCCCCATGCCAGGAATTCTTCCCCCACCCCTTCTCTACCTATTTCCCTCCCTCCCTAAAAGGTTCAGTCTCCTTCCATAAGAAACCTTTACTGGTCAAGCCTACTTAATGCCAGTGCCTTCTCTCTGCTGATTATTTCCAGTCTATTCTGCATGTAGCTTGTCTGTATAGTATTCATGCTGTCTATGAGCTCCTTGAAAGCAGCGATTATTTTTTGCCTTTTGTGTAACCCTGTTAGTATGGTGCCTAGCACACAGTAGGTGCTCAATAAATGCCTACTAACAAAATTTAAGTGATTAAGATGAGTTGACAATCAGTCCTCTCCACGCCATCTATTATGTGTCCTATACTTACAGAGCTATCGCCCTTCTTGGGTGCAGATGGTTTCCTCGGGAAGAGGATTAGTTTGGAACGATATTCTTTCAGTCGCTGCACATTTGCCTGGAGAGACTCTGTAGACTTATTTCGGCGACGAGGGTCCACAGAGATACCAATGGTCCGTGCCACTTTTTTATGGATACCAGCCACCTACACCCCATAAAGACAAATATTCAGTGCTGCTCATACCCTGGGACTTCTACACCCTCCAGAAAGGCACCAGGCTGAAACAGTCATCAGATGGAAAAGGGTTCAAATGTACATTCATCAGAGGCAGTACAGAGATTCCGGAGACTATGTCATCATTTGACCGTTCAACCAATGCAAAAACAAGCACTAAGTCAAAAACATAAGGTTTACATCTAATTTACCCGAAGTTCTTCCAAGCTGAATCCTCTCCCGGCTCGGACTTTGGTGTGGTATCGAACAGTAGGGCACCTCACAATGGGCCGAATAGGACCAGATGCAGGGCGAGGAGCAATTCGGCGGGCTTTTGCTTGCCGAGCCTTTCGCCTATTTAATGAGATTCAGGAATTACTTTCCTACCTCTGCTTGAGGATTAGCCCAGGGATATGGTAACAACCATAAAGATATATCTTCTAGACATTTTATTTAGGACTGGTACACACCTAACATTAAATGCTATCAAAAGCCTGGAACTTCTATGTCCTAATAAAAAAGGTCACAACAGTCATCAGATGGAAAAGGGTTCAAATGTACTTTCATCAGAGGCAATACAGAGATTCCGGAGAAAATGTCATCATTTGACTGTGAGACCATTTCTTCAATGATAACAAGTCCAGTCTCATAGATATGTTAACCCCATGCAAAATGTAAGCTAAAGCCCAATTCAACCAAAATAAAAATACCACCATAAAATTTAATTATGACTACAAAAAGATGAAGAGGCCTGCTGTCCACTTTTACCAATCACAGGGGTAAAAGGGCAGGGCGGGCCCTCAAAGTGGGTGCTTTAAGTTCTGCCCTTCTGGACCAGAATCAGAGCACTAAGACCTGGTCTAAAATATGAGGAAACCAAGGCCTAGGAGGTGACTTCAAATAGAAAACAATGGACCAACTAAAACCTCTCAGATTACTTACCTTCTGATCTTCCTGGCTGGCTGGTTAAACCATGTGGCAACTCGTCTCTGCCAGTCTTTGTGGAAATGGGGCTTAAGAATCATGCCATTTCGGCTGGGCGCCATGGCTGCTTAGAGCCCTGAAGACAAGCGATAACACCACATATTATATAAGTAGAAAAAAAAGACATACCCAGTACCACCTAGTCAGCAGTTTCATTTGCCTTTGTAGGTTTTTGTCTACTTTATGCTGCTCTTACCCAATTTCATGACATACCCTATTCTTATAACCTGCTTTAATAATCAACTTAGTAAACACTTCCCAAGTACCTTTGTACAAGCTGCTGTGTCATTCAGATGACAGGAGGAAGGAGACTGCTGAACTTACAAGGTACAAGCTTAAAGCAGTACTAGGAACAAAGACCTGGACAACCTGGGGTAATATTGGGGGTGGAGAAAGGAGCTCCATGAAGAAGGTAGGAACATTTTTATCCTTTAAGAAAAGCAGAAGGAGCAGCTATGTGGCAAAGTGAATATAGAGTACCAGCCCTGGAATCAGGACCTGAATTCAAATCCAACCACAAGACACTTGAAACTTACTAGCTGCATGACCTTGGGCAAGTCACAACCCCAAATTGCCCTGCCTTCTCCCCTCCAAAAAGATCAAACAAACGAAAAACCAAAACCCAGAAACAAGAGCAGAAATGAAAAGTTACAGCTTATATTTATAGAGCACTTCCATGTTTACAAAAAGTGTTTTACATATTTTCCTCTGGATCCTCACAACAAGCCTATAAGGTAGGGCTTATTATCCCCATTTTTAGGAATGTAATGAGAAGGGATTAAGACCTGAAATAAGGTGTTTGGCATATTAGTAAAGAAAGGGAATGATTGCAAGAATTGTGTGTCCTGGAAATCACAAGTCTGAAATTGATTAGATATGAAGGATGAACGAGGGATGGAATTATGTAGTTGCAATAGCTGAGGTCCTAGAGAGAACATGAAAGCCAGGAAGAGAGACTTTAGAATGTCCAGCAGACAGCTGGTGATGGACTTAAGCTCAAGAAAAGATTTGGGATTATCTTCATGAAGATACCCGAAACCAGAAGCTGAGGAAGACACAAAGCAGGAAAACTAGGAGAGAGTAGTTGCAAGAAAACCGGCCCAGATCCTATGTTTCACCCAAATGTAAATTTCTCCTTTGCCTTCCCTTCCCCTTGGCCTACCCTGCACCAACTGTTTGGCTACCCCCCCACACATACCATTTCCCCTCCTACTCCCGCATTTTAGGAACTCCACCAGGATTCCTGATTTGGGCTATCCCTGTTACAGATGAGATTAAAGCTGGGGCCTTAAGTGACTTGCTCAGGGTCACAGGGCTAATAAATATCCGTATGAGGCAGGATTTGATCAACATTTCTTCCTCTTAGCCCGGTTACCTTTATGAATAAAAGTCATTAAGGGTTTGCAGCCTACAAAAGGCACATCGCACCCTGCCCTTCAAGGGACTCTACCACTCCACAACTGCAAAAACAAGCGTTTCCAAAGCAGGGTCTAACGCTCTTGGCCCTCCATGAACCTTCCAGGACTCCCCCAGGCTTTCCTCGGGCCAGTAAAGGCCTCCACGAGGAGCTCCACCGGCCCCGCCTAATATAACCAGCCCCGGCCTGAGTCGATCATCCCCAGGGGCTCCGGGCATCCCCTCCTGCGACTAGAGCCCAGTCAGGCCCGGCCCCCTCCGGGAGCTCTGCAGCCACGGCGACTGGGCCGCGGCTCTCTGCCGCCAGGGCCCCGCTTTCCGGCGGGCCCAGCGCCCCCCTCGAGCCCTTCCCAAGCTCGGACCCCGCAGCACGGCTCGTCCTATCCCAGGCCCGTCTCCGGCCTCCGCAAGCAGCTGAGGGAGCTGCGTGGCCAAGCCGGGCCGGGCCTTCTCCAGCGCCCAGACACCAAGCCGAGCCCCGGGGCCCTCCGAGCCGGGAAGCTGCGGCCCACTCCGGGAGGTGTCGGGGCTCGGGATCGGGCTCACCTGACCCGGCGACCCTCGCCCTGGACAACGTGCGAGAAGACCCGCGGCCGTCCTGGTCCCCTCCCCGGTGGCCACCTGGCTCTCCAACGGGGACGCCACACTTCCGCCGACCGGGGCGAGCTAGGCCAGGCCGAGGCCTCGGGAGGCCCGAGGCCGCGCGCCCCGAGGGCAAGCAAAAGACCCATGGCGGGGCTCTCGACCTCGCCTGAGGGCCTCGCTGCCCAGGTCTAGGCCCACTGCTGCCGTCCAGGTCGAGAAGGAGGTCGGATGACCCACCCCGAGGACGGATGGCAGCGGATGGCTCCGGCCACGAATCCCCCTTACCTCCTCACGGGCACCTCAGCCGATCGGAAAGGAAAGCGGCGTCCCGAAGCACGCTGGGATAGCGATTATTTCAGCCTATCAGAGTCCCCGGCGCTTTCCAGCCAATCGGAGCTACAAGTGGAGGCGGAAACGCGCAGCAAGGGCAAAGGGGTTCTGAAGCCTACTGGACAAATGTACGTTTCCCTTCCCAAAGATGGCGCCAACCTTAAAGGTCCATGGCTTCATTTTTCCCCAGCACCGCAGCAATAAAACTTGAAATCACCCAAGTAATTTGGTTAGCGTTATTTCCTGTTGCTTGTACCTTGCAGATGGTGAAAACCACAAATTCTCCTTCATTAGGATGAGTCCCAAAAAAACTATAACTAGTGAAAAGAACTCTGTGCTAAGGCATTTGTGGCAGTAAGCAATCAATTTAATTTCTGTGCTCGCCCGGTAACTTAAGTGTTCTTGTGGGTTCTCACCCCACTCTCTTCTCACCTGTCAGCTACGGATTGCAATGGAGAAAAAGCTCTGCTGGCTTGGGGACCCCTCAGGGTGAACTTCGGGGGGCAGTGGTGGTGACAACAGACAGAGGTCTGCAGGAGGTGGACCCCCTGGGTTCAGATCCCGCCCGCCACACGCCTGTGTTAACCTGCACTTCTCTGGGCCCCCACTGGTGGTCTCATCAGCTCCCGGGCGCCCAATTATCCTTGCGAGGAGGATTCCCAAGACTCCGCATATAAAGCCAAGCGCTCTGCAGACTTCCCATTAGAAAGCTCAAAGTCTACGGCCACAACACGTCCACAGCTGACCTCATTCTTGCCCTCTTCCTCGTCACCATCTCCCTCTTACAGCAGAGGGTACCACCATGCCAACTCTCTCTCTCTCTCTCTCCCCTTCTCTCTCTTCCCCTCCTCCTCTCTCTTCCCCCTCCTCTCTCTCTCCCTCCCCTCCTCCCTCTCTCTCTCTCTCTCTCTCTCTCTCTCTCTCTTTCTCTCTCTCTCTCTCCCCCTCTCCCTCTCCCTCTCTCTCTCACCCCCCACTTCCAATCTGTGGCCAAGGGGCGTCATTTTCTCCTAACATCTCTCCAATATGCCCTTCTCTCCCCTGGCATTGCCACCTTGATGGTGGCACCCACTCACCTCACCATTTCCTTTACATCAATAACTTGCTGGTAGTCCGAAAGGGGAAGGATTAAATGAGCTACGGGTCCGGTCTAAGTCCACCCAAGTGAAGAGGCTTTTATTAATAGATGACCCTGTGCTAATCCATGGGGATACAATGAAAGGCAGAAAAACAGTCCTGCTCTCAAGGAACTCACAGTCTAATGGGGGAGACATGAAAATAATTACGAACAGACAAGACATATACAGATTGCTTGCCATCTTGGGAAGGGAGGGAGGGAGGAAGAAAAAAAAATTGGAATTCAAAATCTTATAAAAGTGAATGATGAAAACTAAAATTAATTATAAAAAGACATATACAGAATAAATTGAAGATAATCACAAAGGGATGGTGCCAGCATTAAAGGGTACTCACAAAGGCTTCTTGTAGAAGGTGGGATATTAGTGGTCTTTGAAGGAATCCAGAGAAGCCAGGAGTCAAAGATGAGAAGGGAGAGCATTCCAACCTGAGGAACAACCAGAGAAAATGCCTGGAAGCAGACAAAGTATCTTGTGTGAGGCCCAAAAAGGAGGCTAGTGTCACTGGATCAAAGGATACTTGGAGAAGGGTCAAGGTGTAAGAAGACTAGAAGGGAGGGAGGAGGCAGGTTATAAAGGCCTTTAAAAGCAGAAAGAAGAACTTTATATTTGATCCAGGAGGTAGTAGGGAACCACTGGATTTGATTGAATGGGGTATGTCTGTATGACATGGTCAGATCTATGCTTTAGGAAGATCCAGTCGAGAATGGACTGGAGTGGGCAGAGATTGGTGGCAGGGAAACCAAGTAGTAGGCTGTTGCAATAGTGCAGGTGTTAAGAAGATGAATCCTGTACCAGGGGGTGGCAGTGTCAAAGGAAGACTGGCAAGGAGTACATAAGGCATGAAAGTGAGAAGTCAAGATTTAGACTGAGAGGAGGGTGGTGCCCTAAGTAGATCTATGATCCTACAGTAAAACTATTTTAGGTCCCTAGTGATTTCCTTATTATAAAATTCAACGACTTTTTAAGTAATTTCCTTTGACCTCTACATCTGACACTGCTCAAATCCTCCCCCATCCCCTACCCCCTTTCTTAATATTCTCTCCTCATTTGGCTTCCAAAACACTGTACTTTCATGATTCTTCTTCTTAGCTCTTTGACCACTCTGCTAAAAATGTTTCTTCATTCTATTTTCTTTTCCTTATATGTGGAGAGCATCCAAGACTGTCTTTCTCCCTCATTTCTTTCTACATACTTCATCTTAGTCAATGAGATGAAGAGATATCTTCTCTCATGGTTTCAATTAGCCTCTCCTATGCTGATAACCCAATATCTATATTCTACTCCAGAGTGCCAGTGTTCTATTTCATACTGACAGATTCATATTTCCACCTAGATATTACAAAAGTATTTGAAACCCATTATCACCAAAGCTGAACATTTTGTCATCTTAATAAACCCTACTCTTCCCCTTACCTTGCCTATTTCTGATAAAATCCACCTAGTCACCAGAGATTGAAATCTCAGAATTATTTTGGCCTCTGCCCTCTCCATCACTTTCTCTCTCTAAAATCAGCTACTACCTCTTGCCAAGTGTGCCTCTCCAATACCTTTCATTTACTAGCCTTACTGCTGCCACTGGAATTTGGGGGCATTTACGTTCTCTTAACCTTCGAAATTTAATGTTGTATTCATGTTTACATTTTGTAATACTATATGCCCAAAAAAAGGGCTCTTCATCTTTTGGGGAGGTGTCATAAATTCCTTTGGAAATCTGGATAATTAGTCTATTCAGACAACATCAGTTCTTTCTCTGGATGTGGATAGCATTTTTCATCATGACTCCTTTGGGATTGTCTTGGATCATTGTATTGCTGAGAATTGTCATTCACAATTCATCACACAATATTATTGTTATTGTGTACAATATTCTCCTGGTTCTGCTCACTTCACTCAGCATCAGTTCATTTAAGTCTTTCCAGGTTTTTCTGAAATTCATCTGCTCATCATTTCTTATAGAACAGTAATATTCCATTACAATCATATACCACTTGTTCAGTCATTCCCCAATAGATGGGCATCCCCTCAATTTCCAATTCTTAGCCACCATGAAAAGAGCTGCTATAAATATTTTGTATAAAAGGTCCTTTCCCTTTTTTTGTATATCTTGGGATACACCTAGCAGTGGAATTGCTGGGTGAAAGGTATGCAGTTTTATAGCCTTTGGGGCATAGTTCCAAACTGCTCTCCAAAATGGTTGGATCAGTTCACAATTCTACCAACAGTGCATTAGTGTCCCAGGTTTCTCACATCCCCTCCAACATTTATAATTTTCCTTTTTTTCATATTAGCCAATCTGATACCCCAGAATGATTTTAATTTGCATTTCTCTAATCAATGGTGATTTAGAGCATCTTTTCATATGACTATAGATAGCTTTGATTTCTTTGTTTGAAGACTGCCTGTTCATATCCTTTGACCATTTATCAGTTGAGGAATGACTCTTATAAATTTGACTCTGTTCTGAGTCAAATAATATATATATGTATATATATATATATATGTATATATGTATATATATATATATAATTGGAAAAATAAGGCCTTTATCATATACTTGCTGCAAAATTTTTCCCAGTTTTCTTCTTTCCTTGTAATTTTGGTTACATTGGTTTTATTTGTGCAAAACCTTTTTGATTTTATATAATCAAAATTAGCCACTTTATACTTCACAATGCCTTCTGTATCTTGTTTGGTGCCAAATTCTTCCCTTATCCATAGGTCTGACAGGTAAATTATTCCAGGATCTCCTAATTATCTTATGGTATCACCCTTTATTGTAAATCATGTACCCACTTTGACTTTATTTTGGAATACAGTGTGAAATGTTGGTCTATACTTAGTTTCTGCCATACTCCAAAATAATGTTTTTAAAAGCATGAAATATATGGAATCACAAAGAAAATAAATGAATATATAAATATGTATGTATATATGTGTGTACATATATATAATATATATACATTCTCACACCACACACAAAGTTCATTAATACCAAGTTAAGAATTAACAACCGCCAAGACAATTGTGATGAATTTATGATGAAAAATGCTATCTCAATACAGATAGAACATACTTTTTTTTTTTTTTTTTTGCTTTTTGGAGGGCAATTGGGGTTAAGTAACTTGCCCAAGGTCACATGGCTAGGTTTTTGTTTGTGTGTGCGTTAAGTGTCTGAGGCCGGATCCAAACTTGGGTCCTTCTGACTCCAGAGAACATGCTTTTTTAAACTCTATTTTTCTTGAGGTTTTTTATTGTGTATGTTTTCTTTCACAACATGACTAATATGAATATGAAAAAAAAAGAATAGCTACCCCCATGGTATCTTGCCCCCATGGAAGTCTTGGTGTAACAGGAGGCTCTGGCACACACAAATCACCCATTGGCACTACTGTAATGGCTTCCTGTTCCTTCAGTCTGTACCCTCTTAGACCTTCTACAAACAAAAAGCTTCAAGGAATTCCCCACAGCTTAATGAATAAAATATATACTTCTTATCCTGACACTTAAGACCTTCCATAATCAGGTTCAACCTACTTTTTCAAGGTTATCTCAACATTATTGTCTTCATCTTTGCTACATCTAGGCAAACCAAACTACATTCTTGTCTATCCTTCACCTATCCCTGTGCCTTGGCTGATATCACACACACACACACACACACACACACACACACACACACACACACGCACACTTTCGCCCCAAACCTAGTAGGGATTGTCCTGTTCCCTCCTTTCCCGCTCCCAACCTTAATATCTTCCAAGGTGAAATTCTTCCCTTCAAGGTTCAGTTCAGAAACCACTTCCTTAAAACCTTCCCTTCCCTTTCTGGGTAAAGTGATTGATCCTCAGTAATCTCCTAGCTCTCTGCTTATATCTCTTCTTCACACTGATTCCTCTCTGGCCCATATTCAGTATGTGCATCTTAGCTCTCTAAGGTTTTACTCAAGTAATGCCTATGTAGCACCCCCTATACACCTTCCCCAAATCCCGGTCGGTGGAGAGGGATATTAAGAGCATACCTGACTGGGCAGTTTACCCAAGTAGCTTGAGGGCAGACTTTAAGTTTTGTTCCCTTTGAGCTGTCAAACTGATGGTTAAGGAAATGCAAGTCTCACCCTGTCACTCTCCTATTCAATAAACTCCAGGGCTTGCCTTGACTTCCAGGATCAATATAAAATCCTGTTTGGCTCTGAAAGTCATTCCTAACCTGCCTCCTCCAGTCTTCTCACACCATGTACTCTGCCACCCAGCGACAATGGTCTCACCCAAGACACTCCATCACCTGATTCTGAGCATTCTCTCTGCTGGTCCTCCATACCTGGAATGCTCTCCCCCCACATCTCTGTCTCTTGGCTTCCTTCAAGGCTCAGCCTCTATTTATGTCCCCAGTGCTGAACAGATTTGCCTTGACTACAGAGGCAGCTAGGTGGCGTAGGAGACTGTGTGTTGGCTGTAGAGTGAAGCTTGCCTCAGACCCAGAATAGCTGTGCATCCCTGGGCAAGCCATCCTGAATTCATAGTACTCAGCCCCAGTTTTCCCATCTCACAGGGATGCTATAAAGATCAGGCGATATAACATATGGGAATGTCTTCTGAGTAAATATATTCTGCCAATGCAGAATGGGACTGAGAGATAACAGAAGGAAAACACTTTGCCAACCTTAAAAGTCTTATATAAAGATGAGCTATCATTCTGGTACACAACTCAAAGCAAAGGCTCGCTACAGGTTGAATTAAGGTGTTTTGATGTGAGGGCAGAGGCGGTTTTATTTCATTCTCACATCTGCACTGGCTTGTGCACGCACCAAGCACTTGGCCCTTTACCAATTTAAGGCCTAAAAGAAAAGCTGGGAGCATAAAATTTGTACCTTTGTGCTGTTTCCTTGTAAATTTGGGAGACAGCTATAGTATAGTGAATGGATATCAAACTGGCATCAAAGTCAGGAAAACCATCTCTAACCCATACAGCCTCTCAGTCCCTTTCTGCCTTGGCCAAGTATATTTATTCAGAAGACATTCCCTATGCCAATGATGTCACAGAAATGATACAAAAAGTTACTGCCCACTGGATATTTTTGGCTATAACCTTAGGTTTGCTGCAAATAATTTGGTGAATTATTACTAGATAAAACTTAGGAACTCCTTTCTTTAGTACCCACTTCCAAACACCTGCCTGTAATCCTTTATCCTCTTGGTTCTTTGTTTCCAGTGTTCACACTAACTCTGGAACATTTGGCACTTTCCTGATACTTACAATTTTTTTTTTTTGAGAGGGGAAGGTAGGGCAATTGGGGTTAGGTGACTTGCCCAAGATCACACGGCTAGGTGTTTTTTTTTGGGGGGGGGTGGCTGGGTATGTTAAGTGTCTGAGGCCGGATTTGACCTCAGGTCCTCCTGACTCCAGGACTGGTGCTCTACTCACTGTGCCACCTAGCTGCCCCTACAATCTTCTTTAAAGGGAAAAGTGTGGTATATTTTAAAAAGTTAAGATGTGTCACATTTATGACAGCTGCCATTGTGGTCCTGAATAAGCCCACCCCAACATTTTAATTCCTAATGAGCCAGTTGTACACACAGTCACCTTGATACCACTTCTGAAAACCAATCTTTAAGTGACCATTTATGTTGCTTATGAATCAAAAGTAACATTAAGTTTTGAAAATGTCATGCCACTCGCCAGTACAACCAATATCCTGCCACCTCATTTGTACCCCACTCCCTCAGTTAAGACGGATGTCCTCTGAATGTATTTTTATAGGGCTGAAGTCACGATGAATCTTCTAATGATCAAGGTAATCAGTTTGTTTATAGGCTTTTCAAGAAGTTATACACATCCCTTTAGTCTTCTAAGCAAGAGTAAGCATGTCAGGTCAAAGGAAGGACAATTCACAAAGACTTTTCTATATATTTGTTTTTAAGTCTTCTGGAGAGCAAGATCTGTCTTTTGCCTTTATGTCCCAAGCACCTACTTGGGACATAAGACCTTCATAAAAAAAGAAAATTCAGTAAAAAGGGTCCTTCATTAGAGAAATGAGCAAAGGCAGAGCTTCATGATAACACTTTACCAATGTTGTGCGTATTGACACAAGATGACTACCTAATCCCACATTCCTGGTCCAAAACCCTTTATTAGAGTTGCCAGCTCTTTGGGCATTTTACCATACTATGACTTGCTGGCGATTGTTTATCTTTGTTATACTTCAGTATATTTTAGTTTTAGGTTTTTGTTTTTGTTTTTTGCTTTTTGGAGGGCAATTGGGGTTAAGTAACTTGCCCAGGGTCACATGGCTAGGTTTTTGTTTCTGTGTTAAGTGCCTGAGTTAGTTTTAGTTTTAAGTAATCCCAGCCTTTGGTCTTTTCAAAGGCAGGCTAATCAATTATATTCTATTCAACAAACAACCTACTTTGTGTGAGACACTGGGATAAGTAGGTTAAGAAAAGAAATTTTGCCTTCCTTTAGGTCAATTATAATCTCTCCTTTGTCGATGGAGTTGGTATTAAAAATATACAACACAGTGGTCCATAATGGCAAAAAAGAGATCATGACCAGACTTGAGGAGGGAGAGAGCACTTTTAGCTGGAGAGACAGTAAGGATTTCCTCTTGGTGGCATCTGAACTGGGTCTGGAAGGAAGAGGACTTAGACTGGTAGAGATGAAGGCAGGGGAAGGATTGAGAGAGGAGGAGGACTAGACAGGGGGGACGGTCTCCTGACAATGCAGGGCCAAGGCCTCAACTAGGTAGTCCAGGTTGGCTAGGATGTGGAATTTGTAAAAGGACTATAAAAAAATGAAAGTTAGACTAAGGAGTTGGTATTTCATCATAGAGAAAGACAGGAGCCATTGAAACCTTCAAACTTTGGCATGCAGGTATGGAATTGTTTCTACTGAAAATCATCAAATTCTATCGGGGTTCAATGAGTCCCCATCCTGGACTATCCCAATAACCTCTCTTGTATCCAATCTCCACAGGGCTGCCCTGTCAATTGGACCCAGGCAGGTCATTACTCTTGAGAACCTTCAGAGGTTGTTTCGAAAGCCTCTGCTTGGCATGCCAAGTCATTCACCAGCTGGCTCCAGGAGACTATTCCAGGCTTATTTCATATTCACCCACTGGACACTGGCCAAATCGAATGACTCGATGTTCTCTAAACTTGGCAACCGCCTCCTGCCTCTACACTCTTTGCACAGGCAGTCCCTTGGGTGTTAGGTCATGCCTGGACTACTTGCCCACATTTCTGCTTCTTAGAATTCCTCTCGTTTATCCGGAGGAATTCATGGTCGACCTCCAACAAGATTTTCTGGGTCCCCTAGCTTGCTCTTTCAAAAATGATCACACTTATTTTCATGTTTCATTGCTTCTAGGAGAACGTAAGCTTCTAGAATGCAGAGGATGTTTTTTGTCTGTATCATCAGCACTTAGAGCAATTTCTTGTATGAACTTGAAAAATGCTTGTTGGGCCCCTTCTGTAATATCAGAACACTAGAGAGGGGATGTCTTTCAGTAGGATATGGCTGAGCAAATCGGAGACTATGAATGTCCTATTATTGTGCTAGGAGAAATGGAGGCCATTCACTGAGAAGAGTTCCCTCTTCTATCACTCATGTCCCTTCCACCATTTTCTTCTTCACCCATCTCATGTGGTAAAATGTGATACTCCTTATCAAAGCTAACTCCACTAATTATTCAAGTTCTACCTCTCTCCTGCAACAGATGGTCTCCTTTTTCTTCCCCACTCTATCACTTATCTTCACTCCCTCTACTGGCTCATTTCCTACTGCCTAACAACATGCCCTGGTCTCCCACATCCTGCAAACTCTCCCTTGATCCTTCTATCCCTATAATCCTGTATGTCTTCTGTGTTTGGGGGCTAAGAGCCTCCACTCCCTCTCCTCCCTCTTCTTAACCCTTTATAATCTGGCTTCCAACCATATCATTTTTACCAAAACTACTCTCTAATCCATATTGTTAGTCGCCTTGTCTCAGTCTCCATTTACCGTAACCGTTCTGCAGCCTGACATTACTGATCACTCCCTCTTCCTTGATACGGTCTGCTCTCTAGGTTTTCCTCTCACCCATCTGACCACTCCTTCAGTCTGCTCTAACTGTAGGTGTCGCTCAGAGTTCTTTGGTCCTTGGGGCCTTTTCTCTACCTCCTTTATACCCCGATTCATTAGGTGATCTCACTAGGTTCCATGGACTTAATTACATTTCTAAACTGATGATTAACAAACTCTCTGCTGACCTCCAATCATGCATCGCTATCTTCCCGACATCTCAAACTGGATGTCCAGTAGACATCTTAAACTCAGTATGTCCAAAACAGAACTCCTTAACTGCACTAAACCCTCCCCCCTATACACTGTAGAGGGTAACACCACCCTTCCAATCCTTCAGACAACTTAGGAGTCATACTGGACTCCTCACTCCTCCCCCCACCCCACCCCCAAGCAAGCAGTTACCAAGGCCTGTTGATTTCACCTTTGAAACCCCCTTCTCTCCTATGACTCATGCTGGACCTTATCACCTAAAGCCTGGACTGTGGGGGGCCAAGGGTCTGCCTGCCTCATTTCTCCTCACTCCAAGCCATCCCCATTCAGCCACTAAAGTGATTTTCCTAAAGCATAGGTGACATGTCATGTGACACCCCCATGCCCACCCCAATAAACTCCAGTAACCCTCTACCACCTCCAGGATCAAAGTCCTTCATAACCAAGCCCCCCTCCTTCCTTTCCAATTTTCTTACACTTTATTCCTCCAAAACATACTCTTCCATAATCAATACACTCCATCTCACTGAGCATTTTCTTTTGGCTGTCCCCCGTTTTGGAATATACTCCCTCCTCTGTCACAGATCTCTTTAAGTCCCAATTAAAATCCCACCTTCTACAGGAAGCCTTTCTTAATTCCTCCTGCCTCTCCTCTGTTCTTTATGTATCCTGTATATTGGTTACACTGTATATATTGGTTTGCATGTTGTTTTCCCCATTAGATTGTGAGCTCCTTCAGGGCAGGGCTGTCTTTCACCTTTTTTTTTTTTTTTTTGGCTCCTCAGGCCTTATCATGGAGTCTGACACATAGCAGGGGCTTAATAAATGTTTTTGATTAAACTGATGAAAGAGACTGTTTTGGTGAAATTTTGTAAGACTTGCATAAACTGATGAAAAGTGAAATGAGCAGAATAAGAACAGTTTATACAAAAACAACAACACTATAAAAAACAAATTTGAAAGAATTAAAGAAATGATCAAAGCAATGAATGGTTCCAAAGGATCAATGATGACACATACAACCTATGTCCTGAGAATCAAGGAATGGATTGAGGGTATAGAGAGACATACATTGTTCTGCACACGGCCAATGGAGAAATCTGCTTTGCTTGATTATGTCTGTTAATATAAAAAAAAATTATTTCCCTTCTATTTTTTTTTTCAGTGTGTTGGGGAGAGAGAAGTGAGTTGGGAGGAAAAGAAAATCCATTTTGCTAATTTTAAAAAAGAAAACTATTTGTTGGCTTGGATTAGTACCAGAGAAGTGAGTATGATATCCAGTCCATACATGTGTTTAGAATACTCCACACCAAATTTGTAGGAGATGGTACCAGGAATTGCCCACTACCCTGCCTTTCCTCCCTGCATTCTTAAATCTTTGCCACTCTCTCCACAAAAGGTATATTTGTGTACATGTTATAACCAAAATAATTTAACTCTTTTAGGGGAGGGAATTTTTCATTTTGCCTTTAAATATTTCTCCATTGCCTTGCTGAGGAAACCAATAAATGTTGTTGAACTGGCTTTCGTGAGGGATACTCTTTACTTTTCAATAGTTAGGAAGATAATATATTGAAGTAATTGGCAACAAGTTTCTTGTTGTATCTTGGGAGTATTTTGCAAAGATTAGGTAGGATCTTTTAAAAAATCACATAACTGGGAGGGGCAGAGTCAAGATGGCGGAGTAGAAACAGCACTTCTATGGACTTCCAGCCCTCACCACTTCAAAATTATGTAAAAGGGGGACTATGAATGACCTCGGGAGCTCCAGAACCCACAAAATGACACAGAGAAGCTAACCTCCCACTGAGGACAGTCCTGCAGCCTGGCAAGGAACGGTCATCATAGCGCTCTGGGAGCCGAGTCCAGGCCCACTTGAGTAGCGGTTTTAGCCAGAAGGCGGCCAGACCAACAGCCGGCCGGAGGGACCCCAGAACACCAGTGGAGTGTCCAGAATTATCAACACATAGATGCCTTGGATAAAGTGAGAGTTTAGTGCCCTATGGACTTTGGGAGTCCTTGGGAGAACGCATCAGCTTCTTCCCCTGGGGGCAAGAAGCTGCTGAGGAGACGGTGCAGTTTGGTGTTGCCTCATTGCAGCTTCAGATCTTGGCCTGCGAACTGTAGGGGGATCCGACGATCAGTCTGGGGGGTAAGTGCTCTTGCTTTACCCTTCTTTGATCTGGATTGCAGTATGGCGTGGAGGTTTGCTTGCCAGAGTGTGTGGAGGCTTCACAGAGGCCAGCCAACTAATAACTCCGGAAGTTGAGAAAACCCCAATGTTTGAGACGGAAGTTACCCTGGCTGGTGGCAAAGTCCTACTGTGGCAACAAGCCCAAAAGTCAGGTAATTGAGTGGCAACATGCCTAGGCAAAGGAAACAAAATAAACAGAAAAATGCAACATTAGACTCCTATTTGGAGGGCATAGAGGATCAAAGCATGGAACAGGAGGAGAACTGTGAGGTCAGAACTCCTGCACCAAAAGCCCCAAATGAAAATACGAGCTGGCTACAGGCCATAGAGGACCTTAAGAAGCAGATAAGAGAAGTGAAGGAAGAATTAGGAAGAGAAATGAGAAAGATGCAAGAAAAGTATGAAATGAGAGTCAACAGCCTGAGGAAAATAACACCTTGAAAAATAAGACTAACTCAAATGGCAAAAGAGGCTCAAAAGGGCAATGAGGAGAAGAATGCCTTAAAAAGTCATATTTGCCAGATAGAAAAAGAATCTCAAAAGCTCAGGGGTGGCTAGGTGGCACAGTGAATAGAGTGCTGGCCCTGGAGTCAGAAGGACCTGAGTTCTGATCTGGCCTTAGACATTTAACACACACAAACAAAAACCTAGCCATGTGACCTTGGGCAAGTTATTTAACCGCAATAGCCCTCCAAAAAAAAAAAAAACTCAAAAGCTCACTGAGGAGGAGAATCATTCCTTCAGAATTAGACTGAAGCAAATGGAGGCTAGTGACTTTATGAGAAATCAAGATGCTATTAAGCAGATCCAAACAATTGAAAGAATAGAAGGCAATGTGAAATATCTCATGGGAAAAACCACTGACCTGGAAAATAGATCCAGGAGAGACAAACTAAAAATTACTGGACTACCTGAAAACCATGATCAAAGAAAGAATCTAGAAACCATCCTTCAAGAAATTCTCAAGGAAAACTGCCTTGATGTTTTAGAACCAGAGGGCAAAATAGAGGTTGAAAGAATCCATAGATCACCTCCTGAAAAAGACCCCAAAAAGAAAACTCCTAGGAATATTGTAGCCAGGTTCCAGAATTCCCAGATCAAGGAGAGAATATTACAAGCAGCCAGGAAGAAACAATTTCAATATTGTGGAAACACAATCAGAATAGCACAGGACCTGACAGTTTCTATACTGAGGGATTGAAGGGCATGGAATATGATATTCCAGAGAGCAAAGGACCTGGGATTAAAACCAAGAATTACCTACCCAGCAAAACTGAGTATCATGTTTCAGGGGAAAATTTGGTCATTCAGTGGAATAGAGGACTTTCAAGCATTCTTGAGGAAAAAACCAGAGTTGAATAGAAAATCTGACATTCAGATACAAGAAGCAAGAGATGCTTGAGAAGGTAAACAGGGAAAAGAAATCACTATGAACTTATCAAAGCTGAACTATTTACACTCCTACAGGAAAAAAAAACAATAACTGTAACTGATGAAACTTCAGTATGAAAATAGTTGAAGAAGGGCATATGGGCACATGAATACATATGTGACTGTGTGTATATAGGTTTCCAGGTATACATGGATAGAGGGCACAGGTCGAACTTAATAGGAAGGGATGATACTTAAAAGGTGAGGTTAAGAGGTGAGAGAGTAATGTGGTGAGGGGGAATGGGGAGAAACAATGGGGTGAACTGTCTTGTGTAGAGGAAGCAGGGGAGGGGAGGCACAGGAAGACAAAAAGGCAAAACCTTATTCTAATTGAATTTGGACCAGGGAGAGAATGGCATGCATACTAAATAGGGTGTCCCACCCTACAGGAGTGTGGCGGGGAGGGGGATGGAGGAAGGTGGTGGAGGGGAGGGCAGGGCAGGGAAGTTGGAAGCACCCACTTTTGAAAAGGGACAGGATCAAGGTGGGGAGTGGACCAGGTGGAAGGTGGGATGGGAGGGAGGGAAATACAGTCGGTCTTTTACAATATATCTACTATGGTAATGTTTTGCATAGCTACCCATGTACAGCATATACTGAGCTACTTATCTTCCTTTTAAAATCAAATTTAAAAATATATATAATTACCAGGATTAATACTTTTTGCATATAATTGGGAGATAAGATGTACAGGCAATGGGGCTCGGGGATTCACCTTGCCCTACTGGAAAAGTCAAAGGGGGTATGGGAGAAGAGTTGGGAGAGAGCAGACTGGATGAGGGGATATCCTGTGGGACTGTTATTGTGGGGGGGTGGGTAGGGGAAAAATGGGGAAGAAATTGTAACTCAAAATCTGATGGAAATGAATGATGTAAAACAGAAGTTAATAAAGCATTTGGGAAAAAAAATCATATAACTATAAAATTTCAACAAGCTGGCAAAAGGCAGAAGAAAATTTAAGTCTAAAATGTGCAACTCCTGGGCTTGGATACAGACAATTCTTTTCAACAGTCAAATAAAATATATATTTATCTATACTGGTAGAAACGGTGGCTATATGACACCAAGGAGATTCCTCTCAGTCTTGGAAGAGGTACTTTTGTTCACACAATGAATTGGCTGCTGAAATCATAAGTGAATTAAATTTTTGTGATGAAAAACCAGAGAAATTTACTACTTTACTTACTAATTTACTTGAGTACCTTGCTAAATAAAACCTTTTTGCAGATCCTCTATCATTTTCTTATTCCAGAACAGATGTCTGTCTATCTCATTAATTCCACTTTAAGAGGCTCTGATAGACTCTCTGACATTCTCTGGAATCTCATCTCGTTTAATTCCAGCCAGGTACAGAATACCTCCCTCAAAACTTTCCTACTAGTCTTACTAGATTTTCCTCTTGAACACCAGTGGGTTATGGTCTAGCAATGAATAAAACACTCGTAGGCACTGTCCTACAAGATTTTAACACACACACACACAAAGATTCTAAGATAGAACTAAGCCTGGCAAGAAGTAATGAAGTAGAGGGGAGGGCAGCCTGGGGCGGGGTGGAAGCACCCACTTTTGAAAAGGGACAGGATCAAGGTGGGGAGTGGACCAGGTGGAAGGTGGGATGGGAGGGAGGGAAATATAGTCAGTCTTTTACAATATATCTACTATGGTAATGTTTTGCATAGCTACCCATGTACAGCATATACTGAGCTACTTATCTTCCTTTTAAAATCAAATTTAAAAATATATATAATTACTATGATTAATACTATTTTGCATATAATTGGGAGATAAGATGTACAGGCAATGGGGCTCGGGGATTCACCTCACCCTACTGGAAAAGTCGAAGGGGGTCTGGGGGAAGAGATGGGAGAAAGCAGATTGGATGAGGGGATATCCTGTATGACTGTTATTCTGGGGTGGTGGGTAGGGGAAAAATGGGGAAGAAATTATAACTCAAAATCTGGTGGAAATGAATGATGTAAACCAGAAGTTAATGAAGCATTTGGGGGGGAAAAAAAGGAAGAAGTAATGAAGTAGGGGCAGCTAGGTGGTGCTGTGAGTAAGAGCACCGGCCCCAGAGTCAGGATGACCCGGGATCGGTTCCAGCCTCAGTACTTAGCACCCACACATAAATAACTGGCCATGTAACTCTGAGAAAGTTACTTAACCCCAATTGCTTTAAAAAAAAAAAAAGAAGAAGTAATGAAGTGTTCACGTAGATGCCAGAAATCAGGTGAATCAGAGAGGCCTCACTGTATGGCCAGGCAATGCCCACCAACAGCTAGCTTTGTTTCAGCTGGGCAGTGCCCCTAGACTCTGGGCAGATTCCAAAGCTAAGCCAGGACACTGTTTCCAGCATGAGCTACCTTAGGAAGTCTGCTCTGGACCAGCAATCTGGATAATTCCCAGGAGAGCAGATCAATTCTAGGGTTTTTGGAAGTCTGTCTGTACCCTCTCCATGACGCACAATTGCTATCCTACAATTCATTCCTTACAGGTGTTTACAATTATTACACACCTGATGTTTCTTCTTGGAAACTGATTTCTAACCCAACACAACGATACTATTTAGATAACACTTCAAGGTTTACAAAGATATATCTATTTTGTTATCTCATTTAGTCCTCACCACTTCCCTATGAAATATCATCTTTGCATAGGGATGAGAAAATCGAGGTTCCAAGAAGTGGTATGTCCAAGGTCTCTTCTGATTCTAAGTGCCCCACTATTCCCACCACACCAGGCTGCCACCCTTATGCTTAAACAAGAATTTGGTTTATTTCTTTTCCTGTAATTCTATAGACTCATTTAACATAATTTGTTAAGGCTCAGTAGGAGAATAATTTGCTTGGGGATTTGGTCATAGTGTGAACTAGGTGTCCCCTTTGTAGGCTTTTCTGAATGGTCACATAGATGAAAATCTGCATTCCAAAATCAATTGTGAACCCAAGTGTAATGGAACTGCAAATTTAAAGATCTTCCCTGCCCCTAGCTTAAGTGCACCTGGAGCCTGTGGTGGGAGGCTTGTTTTTCAGAAAAGCCCACACCTTGATACTTTGTGATTGGGCAGTGGGTCCAGAAGGTTGTTACATTCTCTGAGCCAAGAGAAGGCTATATAAGCCCTGAGGAGAGGCTTTGCTTTGGGGCTCACTTTGAGAAGTGTTGTGTGATTTGACCAGATGAGATTCTGGGAAGCCGTTGTTGAGAGCCCCCCGGCTTTGAAAACCCAGATGTTGATGCTTCCCTCTCTGGTAACTGTGATTTGGTATTGATATAATGGTTGGACAGTTTGGAAGCCTGTCAATTTGATCTGTAAGTTCTGTAACTCTGAAGTTCGGGGTGCTGACCTTTACCCCTGAACTAGGTAATACATGTTTGATTAAAGTAAGCTTGTTAACCCAATTTTGAGTTGCTTTCCTTTTGAAAAGCAGATCTAAGAACCTATATTGGCAGCTACCCTGGGGATATTGGGGTGCTTGCTGCTACACCAAGCTATCCTGAGCTCGTATCCTGTTAGTCAAAGTTTCTGCTGGACTATGTGTACCTACCACAAAATCTCCTATCGGATAGCAAAGTGCTGTCTGTGCATGAAGCAGCCCTTGATAAATACCAAATTGACTTAGTTGGGACTTATCCAAAAAGCAATATGGCAAATCTGCTTCAATGCCCTCTCAGGGATAACAAAATTGCCATCCTATAATTCATTCCCTAGAAGTATTTGTAACAGCTGCCTGGGTTTACATACCTAACACAAACAGGACATTTCTTCTTGTACACTGATTCTGAGAATAGCAATTTAATATATTAAATCTTATTCCTTCAAGGCAGTATTCCCAAATCCACACCTCCAAATGGTTTTCTACAGAGAAAATTGAGGGATGGGGAAAATAAGATAGAACATATCAGAGATATATTCTTATACAGTTGTTTCCCTTCATGTACAAGGGAAGAAGTAAACCAAAATGCATCTCATGAGTCAATGATGAAAACAGGTTCTTCTAGACAGTGAATGATGGATGCACTGAATGAGAGATCAAAAGTTATTTAGGTCCATGGATCCTACAAAATGGGCTTTTCACTTAAGCTATTCTAACAGCAGAATCTACAAACTATATTCAAAAAATTAAACAGACATAAACCCAACTACTCTCCTCAATGAGGCCTGGTTAAGTTGTACAGAGGTGGATGTCATCTTGCAAAATTTATTAATCAAACAGCTCACCCAGGTAAGGTGTCATACTCTGAAAACAAAGCATTAAGAATATCTCTGTAAGGGGTGGCTAGGTGGCGCAGTGAGTAGAGCATCGGCCCTGGAGTCAGAAGGACCTGAGTTCAGATCCAACCTCAGACACTTAACGCACACACAAATAAAAACCTAGCTGTGTGGCCAAGTTACTTAACCCCAATTGCCCTCCAAAAAAAAAAATCTCTGTAAACATGATATCCAGTTAAATAGCATCAGGTGAAGATATTTTAATCCCATAAATTTGCTTTCTTTCATTTCCCATAATATTATAAGCTCATTTACCAGATGACATAATGAGAGGGCTCACAGTTAAGACATGTAATAATGATCAGATCACTGTAGCTATAGTAGTCCTTTCTTGAGCATTTCATTATTTATTCTGATAAAGTCAGAAGAACCAGGGAAAAGGTCATATATCAACGGTCAGGCAGACATGGGATTCTTAAAAAGTTTTACTGTTGTTCTTCATGGACAACAGGTCAGCACTGCTATATGTTCTCAGTAGGAGTGTTTATGAACCTCTGAACACTAGGTAATATGCAACACCTGTCATCTGTGATGGAGCATGTCCCCCTAGGGGAAAAGATATAAAAATCCCAAATCCTCTGCAAAAGGATTTATTAATGGTTAATGAGTTAATGTAGCTCAGACCTGCACCTGGGGAGGCTGCCTAGTGTAATTTATGCACTGTGATGGGTTTTAGGGTGATATTTGAACACAAGAACTGGAGATCCTAGTTTAAATGAAACCTAGTAGGTCAGCTGAATGGGATGTTTGTTTTCTGGTTTCTGGAGGAAACGCTGACTTCTTTTCTAACCCTCTGAGAAAGGCGTTCAGACTATTTTTGTTGGGATGATTCTTCCTCATCCAAGTCCTCCTCTCGGGGGTGCCGTGGCTGGGGTAGCTCTTCCTCCTCCGTGCCTTGTCTCTCTCTCTCTGCATCAATCCATTTCTGCGGAGTGATCATTTTTTTAGGTCCATGGGGAGGTGGACCAATCAAGGCCTCAATGTCCTCATAGTTTATCACTTCCTTCTCCAACAGGGCATTAGCCAACTAGAAAGAACAAATATACCAGTGTATAAGCACTGAGAGCAGACTCAAAGATATAGACAAGAGCCTTTTGAGATCAGAATATCAATGAATGAAAGAGAAAACCATTCAACAGAATATCCATGCAGGCTAACAAACTTCAGAGTAAAACCCCTCTCAGCCTTCCCAGGGTCCAGGAAATGAAGCTCAAAAGAGTATTTCTATGAATAGTATATATCAAGCTCTAGGACAAATCATTTTCCCATGGAAGCAGTGACAAGAATGCAGGCTGGGAGACAGAAGAAGGATACATCTTGAGAATGATATTCCACCTCCCTAACTTAATTTCTCATTTTAGCAGCAAAATTTTTTACTGGTAAGTGGGTGGGTTTTAGGATACACACATTTATACACACACACACACACACACACACACACACACACACACACACACACACACACACATATAAACACATAAATATCTATATCTATTTAGCTATCTATTAAAAAAAACCCTCAGTGGAGCTGGGGAAGGGGAAGGGCACTGACATCAAGAGATGACTGTAACATCCCACAATAAGTGGAAAAGGAATGGGGAAAGTCATCTCTGACACTTGATGTGGTATAAATTTCAAGTGTGTAAAGGTTTAAAATAAGACATGGAGGCAAGTGCAAAGCAAAGTTAACAGGACTAGCTCTATGGCTCCTGAACCCAAGTGCAAAGAATGCCACCATTCCTTGTTTCTGGTTAGCCAAGTCTTAAATCTGACAAATATTTACTGAGTACTTATTACCTATAAAGCACAGAGCTAGGCACCATGGGGTATTCAACAATAAATAAGACATGGTCCTTGACTTCAAATAACATAAAAGGGGAAATAAAAGACAAATAACTCTTAAGTAAGGTTAAAATGTAATAACTGCGATAGGAAGAATAAACAAAGTGTTATGGAAACATAGAACAAAAAGGGACTATTTTCCATATGGGAAAGAAGGCATTTATGATGGGATTTGAATGGCAGGATTTTAACAGATGGAGATAAGAGTGAATGAAACAGCATGAGCAAGGAACAAAGGTGGGAAAATTTGGGTTTCAATAACTTCATGTAATGAAGTTTGGTTGAAATACAGTATATGGGAAGAAAAACAGTGTAAGTTAAGGCTAGGAAGTGGGGGTTATAGGGACAGAAGGGCTTTTCCACCACAACTCTCTGACAATGGGATTTCCAACATCTACCCAACAAATCTCTGCTTCTGCAGGGCACCAGAGGACCCTTATTTAAGGAGCTATCAGGTAAGGAAAACTGGTTAAACTGTGGCTTGTCTGTGTGTTGCCAAAATCGAAGATGGGGCCACAGTTCAAGCAACAGATAAACTATAAATACTCTAGAGTGGTTCTGAAAAACTGATTACAGGAGTTAGGTGTTTTGTCAAAGTGTAATCTTGTTCCTCAGCTTTCCTAGCTCCTGCTGTAGGGACAATTTGTGTCTACTTTCAATCTATCCTCAGAAAATATCCTATTCCTTATAGCTTTACTTTCAGTAATGGGAGAAAGCTAAGGAGCCAGGGAGTCCCCATTGAGGATTCTTAAAGGACATAAGAATGAGGAAACGGAACTGTCATTTCACTTGATTCTGCAATCCTCAGAAAGAGAATCAATAGTTGTGACCTGGCAGAGCTATTTTAAGGGCTTCTCATAGGAATAAACTTAAAACTCACAAAAAAGTAAAGAGCAATCAAAAAGAAAAGATGTCATTTGGACTGCTTTTCCAGCTAGGAGCTTCATCAGAGAAAAAAACATAACAGGCTCACAGACTTGGAGCTGGAAGGGATTTCACTCTGTCAATAAACACTCATTAGGCAAGGCAAAAGGCTTCTAGTCCAATCCCTACCTTTTCTATTTTATACATGAGGAACTTGAGGCCACTTAAAGGAATTACTAAGATCACAAATCATCTCAGCACACACAGGATCTGAACCCAATTCTCTGTTCCTCTGATCTTTCTCTTGGCCCACCCTAACACCCACCCTCCACCTGTGGGTACAGTAATCACACCGACACAACAATTACAGGAAAGGACATACCAATCAATTCCCCTATGACTCCACTCACTATCCTGTGACTTCCTAGACCAAAACACCCTTCTCTGACCAAAACTGACCAATATATATTGCTTTCCTGTTAGGAGACAAGCTCACTAAGGATTGGGCCAGCTTTGCTTTTTTTATTTTTGTATCCCCAGACTCAGCACAGTGCACAGCACATAGTGAAGTCCTTAACAATGCTTTTTCATTCATTCATTTATTCATTCAACAGCCTGCCTCCCCTGGAAGATATAGTGAGAGTCTTGAAACAATAGAGAGATACCAATATGGGGAATTTCTAAAAATCAGAGTGGCTTCTGGGAAACCACCCATATCCCCTGTAGCCTCCTAGCTAGCAATGGAATTGAAGCCCATGCATACTCACTGCCAAGGGAGCAGAGAATGGAAAAACCTCACTACTGTCTTGGGAAGAAAGCTGTGGATATCTCTAAAGGTTCTGCAAAGTCTTTCTACTTTTCTTTTCTTTTTTTTTGCTTTTTGGAGGGCAATTGGGGTCAAGTAACTTGCCCAATGTCACACGGCTAGGGGTGTGTGTGTGTGTGTGTGTGTGTGTGTGTGTGTGTGTGTGTGTGTAAGTGTCTGAGGCCAGATACAAACTCAGGTCCTTCTGACTCCGGGCCAGCGCTCTACTCACTGCACCACCTAGCCACCCCTGTCTTTCTACTTTTCACAAGAAAAATAACAGGAATAGGAACTAGGAGTTGTGGCTGTAAGACCCAGCTCTATGCCAGGTGCTCTAGCCACACACTCAGTCTCTCCTACTTCTACCCAGATGACTGCCAAATCGATACTTTTATTCAAAATTTTCCAATGTTGACAAATCGTTTCCACATGGATGTCACGCTGGCACTTCAAACTTGGCATGTCCATAACTGCATTATCTTTTTTCTAAATCTCCTTTTGATGTCACCTTTTCTGTCAAGGCTACCCACCCGCCCAGTCAACCCATGATTGAAAGCATGACTGATGAGCAACAGCCTGACCCTATCAATTCTGCCATAACAAAATCTTTGGCATCTGACCTCTCCCTTTTATTTTTATGACCACTCTGGAGCACAGGTGGCGATGACCAGCCTCCCTTCTTAAGAGTATTCTGAGAACTTCCCAATGGGTCTTCCCACATATTTAATCTCTGCTCTTTCAACTTTATGTTACACTACTCCCAGACTTCTCAAAAATCTTTAGTGAATCCCCCTTGCCTAACAAGTCAATCTGTAAAGTATAACATCTGTCCTCAGTAAAGTGTAACATTCAAGGCCCTCCTCGATCTGATCCCATCCTGACTTTCCAGCATAGGCTCCTGGGGCTCTCCTTGAACTCTACCCTCCAGACCAACAGACTCATTTCTGTCCCCTGAACACACTGCCCTTTCCTGCTCTGTGTCCATGCACAATCCAATGCCAGGAATGCCCTTCACTTGCTGAATTCCTACTCCTCCATTAAGACACCATTTCCTATGTAGCTCCTTCCTGAAGTTGATCAAATCCACTGCCTTTGCTACTCTGCCTTGCAGCCCATGTTGTGGAGATATCTTTTCCCCTACAAGGCTAAGCTACACGAAGGCAGGGCCTGTGTTTTAGGTAGCCCCCAGCACAGTCTTTAGCAAATGTCTGCTAATTCTTATCTACCTAACAATCAGTGGCTCCTAGGCTTACAATCATAGAATTTCCATGACCAGTTGGTACCACCCACACCTAAGAATCACCCTATGCAAAAGAGAGGCTCATCCAACCTTTCCCTCTTTCCCTGAAGAATTTAAACAAGGGGAGCACCCATAACCTCCCCAAATAGCCCACTCTGCTTTTGGGGCGCTCTGAAGTCAGAAGACTTGAGTTTAAACCCTGCCTCTGAGCCTTACACTGCTGCTGTGACCTTGGAAAAATCATTTGTTGCTCCCAGGCCTTTTTCCTCACCTGCAAAAGGAGGGGCTGGATAGATGGCCAGGTTGCACTCTAGGAATTCTCTTATATGCCCATCCAAAATATTCTGGACACTGAAATGTTCTCTTCAGAAGCCTATTCCAATAATAGGAAGTAAAGAGAAACAGCTAGAGATGACTTCTCTTCTCAGACTTCTCACTGCTCAGAGAGGTTTCAGCAAATGCTGATTCTAACTTGGCTTGGCTTTGGTCCCTCCCATGCCGGCCCATCAGGCCCAGATGGGTGTGTGAATGTCTGTTTACTTAGTTACCTAGCAGCAACAGCTCTGGGCAGACTAAGTTATATAATTCTACATGTGATGACCTGAGGGATGGGAAGGTTCACCAGGAGGCCTCAGAGACACACAAATGCACTAAATAAATACCACTAACCTCCTAGGTTTTCTCTGCTTTTATTTTTAAAATCAGAATCCAACTGCTGCCTTCTCTCTAGACCCAACTTACACAATCAGCCAGCTACACAAAGGCTGAGAATTATGGTGACAGATTTGCAGTGAACCCTATTCTCCTATCATAATTTTTGGGATCTTCAAGTGGCTTAAGCTTATGGGTGGAGCTTGAGACTGAATAAAGTTCTTCCCCTTTGTAAAGATAATATAGGGTTAATATAGGAAAAGTGGCTACCTTATTAATAGGCTCTGACCTATTAATAGTAACAAGTAATTTCCTTAGCTCTAAGTGCTACCAGGACAGCCAAACAATACTTGTAGGTACTACTAAGACATGAGAAAGAAAGAAGAGCAAATCAGATTAAAGAGGAAGATGGCTGAAGTAGAAAGTACACGTGGTGGAGAGGGATGAGCCCAAGCTCAATGGGCCACAGGTGCTTTCCCCTTTCCTTACCCATGGCTCTAACTGGCCCAGAGCACAAAACACCCGTGTGACACTTACCGAATGCAACTTGGCTTGGTTTTCCTGCAGTACCTTCTCTGTGTGCCTGTATGCTTTAGCCACCAGCAATTTTGCTTCCTGTAGGAAAAGGAGGAAAAAATTCCTATGAGGAGAAGCTACTATGGACAACTGCAATTTCTAATTCTAATTCTTGTTTCTTTCCTTAAAAAAAACTTTAATTTGGGCAATTCACTTTAATCTTCTGGGCTACAGTTTCTGAATCAGTAAAACAGTAAGATTAGATTAAGTGAATTCTAAGACCCCACACCAAGCTTTAACTCCTATAAGCAAGCACCTGAAGCAGTTCCTTTCCTCTTGCCCACCGTGGTGCCTGGAATCAAGCCCCTCACTCAAAGCTCCCTAAGGTGCAGGAACGGCCTCCTTTCACAAACAAAGCTGAGCAGCAGGAAGAAGTCTGGTCCTTTCTACTCTGTGCCCTTTAATGTTAAAGGTTGCTCAGCTCCCTATTAGGACTCTGGGTTCCTTCCCTTTGGTTCCCCACTATTTCCCTAGGTCATGGTGTCCCATTTTCTTAGCTCCCTGACCTAAAGATAACTTTAAACCTGGCAACACATTCAAAAATAATAAGGCCCAGGCAAAATGGACAGCAGCGTGAACTAGTTCCTAGTGCTGAAGAACTCTTTGAAAAATAAAATTTTTACTTCCCAATGTTGGCTAGGGAGGAGGAAGGGGGACTACTTTTTATGGTTTGACAAAAAACATATCAGCCTAATCAGCACCACGGAAGGCTGTATTTTCTGGAACTGATGCTGGTCCTCAATCTGGAAAGGAACAAGGTAAAAACCAAACAACAAAAATGTGGATTACACTGAGCTAATGTTATCTTCTTGTCAAGTGTTGAAGGAGATGTTTTCATTATAAACTCTATTTGGAGTGAGTTCACAGTCCTAAGTTTTTTCAGGTGGCTGCTAATTTTATTTTTTGGGGGGAGAGGGGTGCAGTATCTTTAAGGTAACATTACATAGAGACTCTAGGCAAATAGCTATACTATAGCCATCCTCCCTCTACTATCAAACAGAGAAAATGATTGAGGATTAATGATTCTGTGGAATGTCCTTTGAAGGAAGGGCTAGATTATGGGAGAAGGTAGGCTTTAATATCTCTTACTATCAGTGAGGAAATGACCTTGGCTAAGATGCTTGACATGCAGAGGCATTTTAGTCAAAGTGCCATTGCCGATTGCATTTCATATCACAAGGAATTCCCAAATCTTAAAATTCAATATACTTGTCAAATCTTTTCCATATAGAAACGAAACACAAGGTGAATAAAGGAACAGATAATCAATCATCTCAGCATTTCTCACATATGGTTCATTTAATTTTATCCTGAGAGACTGACAATGTACTCCTAGGTACTGGATTATCTCAAAAGTTATAGGTTCTATAGAGTGGCTATTTTCTGTTACCTTGATACTCAGAATTTGTGTCTATGGCATAGGCTAGTCTGGTGGTATAAACCCTGCAGTCTTTCCATAAACAACTCTTGGTGTCCTGAGTTTAAGTCTGGGCAGCTGTGACAAAGGAGCAAGAAAGGAGGCATGGTGCTGATGTGCTTTATACTAAATATTCATCTGCCCACTTAAGTGACAAAAGAAAGTAAATTCATTATTTTCCACTTATCTTAAAATAAAACAAAAAACAAATACTAGAAGGAAACTTTGTAGGGATGGACAGTCATACCAGGCTGAGGTTAGAATTTACTGTACTAAGGTCTTAAGCAATGACAATCAATTTTTTACAAAGATGAGTAAAAACATTAAAATGTGAAAAACTAGAGTCAATTAGGAATGGTGGGTAATACTGAATGGTGAGAAACCCTGAAAAATTATCAAAGTCTTATGAAGACAAAGAGAAGAAGTGGTGAGCTCTTACACACTTCCCTCTCTGCTTTCCAGGACAAGTTGTAGGTGGTTGGAAATGAGGAAATCAGAGCTGCTCAAATTAACGAGGTCACCAGCATTTGGGGCTCACCCCCTACTCACCTTGGATTCCCCTGCTAGGGAATTTGCACATTCAACTTCAGTAATTAGAGATCTGTGATGTTTGTAAACTTACATGATCCATCATTTGTTGAAGCCCCTGGCTAAAGGGTCGTCTTCCTACGCCTGATGTGCTCTCCTGCTGGTCAGGAAAGGAAACAGGGCCAATGCTCGGCACCATCCCAAATTGCTTCACCATGGAATAGGCTATTTTAGTGACTTTCCTTAGATCATCCTGGGCCCCTTAACAATCAGAATCAAAAGAAATAAAAGTTTATTATGTTGGTCAATTTAACGGATTTCTCTTGTTAAGACTTCATGTGGAGCACAAACATGAGTCTGACAACAAAATTTAAGACCTTGTCTAAGTTATCATAGATTATAGTGAGAGATAACAGGATATAAGTCAAGAGTCAAACAGCACTTTTTCCTGGTCACCTTACTTTCCCATTAAAAACAAACCAACTATTTCTATACTTAATTCTATTCTATGAACAACAGGAAAATGTAACTCTTATTATCCTAGTGTTATTAAAATCAAGCCTGAGATAAATGAGCGATAATTATGAATATGCACTTATATGGCCATGCAGAGTTTCTTTCACCCCATAAGTTTCATTAGATTCAGAACATTTGTTAAAAAAGATTCAAGGAAATGCTGTTTTGTGAATTTAAATTAAAATCCAGTACCTCAAATTTCCACATACTGGTAATAAGTCACCATCAATTTAAACCAGGTGAATAGTTCACAGCTGAACCCCTGAAGGTACTTGTTTGGGTTTATGTTCTAATGCCCCTAAAAGCATTCGTTAACCTCCTGTAGGCCCTTGACTAATATTTCTAAGAGCACCAGTACTCAGTACTAAACTAATCTGAATTTTTCGAGTACTTAAATACGTGTTAATTTTAACTAGACAAAAAATGCCTACCTAAGCTTTTTACTGGGGTTCTCCTCATCTACTCTTCTCCAAACAAGGTGCTAGTGTTGAGGCTCATGAAGGCTCCATCCCAACCAACTGGTCATGAGTTAAGTTGTCTGGCCTCTTTCTTACTCTCAAGAATAGATGCAGGGGCGGCTAGGTGGCGCAGTGAGTAGAGTGCCGGCCCTGGACTCAGAAGGACCTGAGTTCGGATCTGGCCTCAGACACTTAACACACACAAACAAAAACCTAGCCCTGTGACCTTGGCAAGTTACTTAACCCCAATTGCCCTCCAAAAAGCAAAAAAAAAAAAAAAAAAGAATATATGCAATCTCCACAGCAGATAGTGACTTGGTTATGTGGAACTGCTTTTATTGAAATATGTGAACCCCAAATTCTCAAATACCAAAGTTAACTACAGATACAGAATACATAGACAACAAAAATAAATACACTTTAACTTTAAATAAAAAAAAAAAAGATTTTCCTAGCTCCACATCTCTTTTGGTTATATCTCCTCTTTTCAGCACATGAACGGGATATTCCAAGAACAGTCTAACTTATTCCAAATTTTTTGACCCTACTGATGGCCACTGACTCTGAAAGAAGACAATCTGGCTTTGAAGTTGCTCCTGTAAAAGGATATTATTGTAGTGTACCCAATGCTAAGAAACTCTTCACTGATTCACCTAAGAGCTAACTTCTCACCTGAAGTAACCTTATTAAACGAAATGGCTTCAGACACTCGGCCTCCCAAAGCCATGCACATCCGCTCAAATAGCTGCTCCTTAGTAAAGAGATATTGGTCTTTGGGGAGGATTTGAGAAAATCCCAGGGCAGCATTTGTCCGTGGTGCTATGGAGACCTGCAAAATGTCAAAATGGACCTCAAATTTCACAAACAGAATGGAGACTTAAAAAAAAAACAAAAGAAGCAACCTGAGAGGAAGTAATACAATAGTAATGCTATTTTTAATCTCAGGTTTCCAAAGAAGTTAAAACATATATCTAAGACAATTCCAAAAGGCTCATGTTGGAAAATGCTATACACATCCAGAGAAAGAACTATGGAGTCTGAATACAGATCAAAGCATACTATTTTCACCTTTGTTGTTGTTTTTCTTTTTCTAGGTTTTTCCCTTTTGTTCTGATTCTTCGACAGCATGACTAATGTGGAAATATGTTTAATATGACAGCACAATATCAGATTGCTTGCTGTGTTGGGGAAGTGGGAGGGAAGCAAAGGAGGGAGAAAAAACTTTGGAACTCAAAATCTTATAAAAGTGGATGCTGAAAACTTTCTTTACATGTAATTGGAAAAAAATACTATTAAAAAATAAAAAAAGGGGGTGGGCAATACTAGGGAAGATATGGCTACAGTGCTACAGGGGAAACAAGGGGACTTAAGTGAAATGTTTATGGCTCTATTTTTTAACAATTCTAACTTATCTATCCTTTATAACTTCTCAAAATCTAGATCTTCCATTAAAAAGACATTTCCACAAAAAAAAGAAGTTAAAACATACACGCCAAACTAATCCTGACAATATGAACAGGAAGTTCACAGAAGTAAAAAGGGATTTTCAGTTTACAGTCATTGTAATAGTTTTGCAGCTGAGGGTATTTTGGAGCATGCAAAGTGCCAAAGAAAATATTACAAACAATGTCAATTACTAATCAATGAGGAGAAAGACAATACTTTGTAGTGGGGCCACATTTATAACACAAACCCTATATTAATCCATTGCTCCCTTAACTCCAGGATAATTCACTAAAGATAAATGAGCAGAACAGAGCCTATGAGGTCACAAGTACCCCTGATTAGATTATTTTCTAAATCATCCTACAAACTGGGACTTCTCTTAAATGCAAGGGGAAATGAATGACTCTGTACCTATCTGTGTCTGTATGTGTATTAGGGTCCTGTATCTGAGCCAACTGAAAATCATGCAAGATTATTCTACCTGGCAGTTCTGTACACTCCTCCCCACCCTAGCTGTAGTACTTCAGAATTTGATGACTAAGTATGGGTTCCTCCTATCCATACCTGTCATCAGTTCACTGACCTCCATCAAAACCTTTCTTAGTCTTTCCAGATGTAAGAACCTAAACAGTGGCAGTTTTCTCGACCCCCTGTGGTAATGTGTGGTTTTCTTGGAGTACATAGATGCACAATGTTCTAGATGCTGGCATACAATAATGATCACCATCATAAAAATGTATTTTAGACTACAACTGTGATTTCATTGGCATAGGGAATTCCTGATGAGGAAACAGCCCGTACCACTGCTGGCTGGCAACTGTTCTCCAACTGAGAGTCTCAGAGCATTTCCAGGGGCACCAAGGGGTTCAATGATTTGCCCAGGGTCACAGAGCCCATTTGTGTGAAAGGTGGAACTTGAAGCCAAGCCTTCTTGCTTCTAAGTCTGGGTTCCTAACATATATAAGGGATAAACATTTCTATAGTCCTGGAAAGTCTGTAAAGTACTTTATAAATATTCTCAGGTTTGAGCCTCACAAGTGGGCTGGAAGGGTTATGTGCTACAGGAACTTTCATTCCAAGTTTAGACAGAAATAACCTGAGGCAGAGGGAGGTGAAGTGATCACATAGCTCCTAAGGGCCAGAATACAGGGTTTCTTGACTCTAAGTCTAGCTCTCTACCTACTAGGATACACTTTATTTCAAACAACCAACAAATAATTATTAAGCACTTACTATATGCAGGTACTATGCTAGGCACTGGAGATATAAATGTAAAAAAGTAAGAGTCTCTGTCCTTAAAGGGGGAAGTGGGGGGGGGTAGAAAGAGAGGGGTGGGGAAGATGAAGGGAGGGAAAGAGAAAGAGAAAGAGAGAGAGAGAGAGAGAGAGAGAGAGCGCGCGCGCGCGCACGAGAGCGAGAGTGCACGCGAGCGAGAGTGCACGCGAGCTCCAAGGGCAGATGTAAGAAGACTATGGGAAAAGATGAGGGCATGGACTCCAGTCACTGTGGTGTGAATAGAGAGAATGCATAGATACGAGAAGAGCTGGCACCAATCAGCTGAGAGAAGGAGATGAATGAAGGGCCAAGCATCAAGGATGGTGTGAGTTTCAAACCCAAGAAAGGACAAGTTTTGAGCCATCAGCAGTTTTACCTTCATCACTGCCTCAGTGTGCTCCAACAGCCAGCCAACCAAAGCATGGCCTGACTCGTGAAACGCCACAATCCTCAGTTCTTCCTTGGACAGAATCTTGCTTTTTTTGGCAGTACCTAAGGAAGCACCAAAGATTTTAGATGTCATGCAAAAGTAAAAGTCTTAGCAATACCTAAGTGAAATCTGCCAGGACTGTCCTGGCTCACAGGAACTGCTATTTCTGCCTTGTGTAATATAAGAAGTGAGGTACCCATTATTCAATTTCTCTGGTCATGTCTTGCCCTTCCAGACCAATCACCCACAACTTCTGCCCACTTAAAAAAAGGACAAAATAGGGTAAGATGCGGTTAGAGAGAAACATTTTCCTGTTCCAACTTTTATATTATTTAATGTCATCAAAAGGATTCCTTTGCCAATGATACATTCTGGGGGAACAGATCTAGAACTTACAAGATGGCAAGGACCTCAGGGATCACTAAACCCTATTCCTTTCTTTTACCCATAAAGTCTCTGGTTGATAGACAGGAAGTGATTTGTTCCAGGTCCCCACACTGGGCACAGGTGCAGGCCTAGACCAAGGACCTGGTCCCTTGGGCTACAGGCCCTACTTTTTTCCATTCATTGAATCATATTGCCTAAGAGGCTCAAAACTTCCTAGAGAAGAACAAGCTATTTTTCAAATACATTTAAAAGTCTCCTTTAAGATATCTAGAGTAAAAGCAGATGAGATTTAAGTTCAGAAGAGCTGGTTATCACACTGCTACATGTGTCTATTGGATATTTTAAGAAGTGCCCATTAGGGTTGGGTCTGAAAGAATTTATAGCATTATAATATAACTTGGCATTTGGATGTAACAGATGGAAAGCATACTTCTCTTCAAATATGGGTCACAGTTTCAGATTAGATTTAATTATACGTAGCACATAAGTATGTGATGATTTATGAACTTCTATCATGAAAAAGTTTGTTCTAGGCCTATAGCAAAAAAACAATGTTTGTGGAAAAAAAGTCAACATACAAGTTTTTAAAATAGATGGGAGAATGTCTAAGAAACTCCTCCAACTTAAATGGCATCTTTAAATACAGGATGTAGGAGAAAAGAGCATGGGCAAAGAATCAGAAAATCTGGATGCTACTTCCTGACCCTGGTGTGTGACTTTGTACAGGTAATCACACCTGAACTTAATTTCTTTATCCAAAAAAAGTGGAATATATCACTCTGGTTACCTTACAAAACTATTATACCAAATATGGCAACAAATCCAAAAGCATTTTGAAAACTGTAGAGCATGAAATATAAAAAAAGAGAAAAAAAAGGAAATGCTATCCACATCCAGAAAAAGAACCATGTAGTCTTTTTTTTTTTGGCTTTTTTTTTTTTGGAGGGCAATTGGGGTCAAGCAACTTGCCCAAGGTCACATGGCTAGATTTTTGTTTGTGTGTTAAGTGTCTGAGGCCGGATCCGAACTCAGGTCCTTCTGACTCCAGGGCCGACACTCTACTCACTGCACCACCTAGCTGCCCCTAAGAACCATGTAGTCTTAATGCAGATCAAAGCATATTATTTGCTCTTTTTTTTTTTTGGTTTGTTCTTTCTTGTGGTTTCTCCTATTGGTTCTAATTCTTCTTTACAATATGACTGTGAAAATAGGTTTAATACGAATGTATATGTAAAGCCTATATCAAATTACACACCATCTTGGGGTGAGAGGAAGGGAGAGATGGGAAGAAAATGTAGAATTCAAAATCTTATGGGACTGAATGTTGAAAAATAAAAAGAATTAAGTAATTAAAAAAAAAAAGAAAACTGTGAAACATGATACAGATTTAAGGTAGCACTGACATTATTGTTCTGAATTAGTATGGTAAACCCTGTCCTCAATTTTGAGCATTTTGTTGCTGTGGATGCACTGGAAAAAAACAAAACTGTCTTCTAAATAAAGCAGTCATCATCATCTTCTGCTGTCCCCTTTTCTCCTTTTGGGAAACACAGCATCAGCAGTCAGACGTCAGTCCTGCACTTGGGAGACCTCATGAAGTCTTTGTTATAAAGCACCAGAAGTTCATCTTCTTTGTTTGGTTTAGTTTTTGTTTGGAACTAAGGATTTCATTGGCAGAGGAAGGGAGAAAACCTTCCACTACAAATGCAGGTCAGTAACTGGTATGGTAAGGAACTGAAAGGTTAAGGAGGGGTCCCAAGGTCAAAGTCTCACAGCTCATATCTGGGAGATGGGGAAAAGGAAAGTAAGTCACCCAGTTTGAGGTAGGACCTCTATCAATTACGCTTTTAAAAAATTCATCTTAGGGGCAGCTAGGTGGCACAGTGAGTAGAGCGTCGGCCCTGGAGTCAGAAGGACCTGAGTTCAGATCCAACCTCAGACACTTAACACACACACAAATAAAAACCTAGCCATGTGACCTTGGGCAATTTACTTCACCCCAATTGCCCTCCAAAAAGCAAAAAAAAAAAAAAATCATCTTAGGTCAACCAAAAAGAGATGGAACCCCTTCTTGTTGTTCACAAAAACTTTTCCATTTTTTTGCATAAAATTCTGTTTGATCTCCCAGTCAAACTAATTTGTCCTTTATTAAAAATTAAAGTCAAGTCAAATAGGAATTTCAAAGAGATATGTTTCTTAATGTTGATCTTCTCCAAGATGAAGTTTCCACAGGGATATTTAACATGAGCCTTGGTTGGTTATAATGTCTCTTATTTATCTGGCTAAAGGTGACTCCCCAGAGTAAAGCAAGTCCCAAAATTAACAACAAAAAAGAAAATTAGCATTCCCAATATGAATTAGATCTATTTCTGTAGTCAGAAGACTACAAGCTAATGATAAGGGAGAGGACAATGATCTAAAAATTCCATCTTGACAATCTGTACAGATTTTTTAAAAAAAGGAGACAGTATTAAGAGGCATTTCCTTAAAGTACAAACCTCAAAACCTCACTGCTGTTATTTGAATTTACTTGGTTAAAAAAGTCAAATCCTTTCTAATGACTTATAAACAATTATTTTGTGTTTTAGTCTACACATGACCATTGATTCTCTTAATTAATGGAAAGAAACATGCCAATGGCTAGTACAAAAACAAGTATATATTTATTAAGTGCCTGCTATGTGCAAATCACTGAGGATACAAAGAAAAACATGAAATAACCTCTGCCTTCAAGGGGCTTACAAAGGTTATAAATTCATACACAAGTAAACTAAAAGGCATTTCAGGAAGGACAGAATCCTAGCCATTGGGAGGAAGCAGGGCAGACTACAAGGAAAAGATGATACCCAATCTGAACCTTGAAGAACACTGATGATTTTGAGAGGCAGAGGTGAAAAGACTTCATTTCAAGGTTCACAAATTATGGCCAAAGGGTCAAATCTAGTCCTTCTGTTTTAAAAAATAAAATGTTATTTAAAAATGTAAAAATCATTCTTGGGGGGAGGAGGGCAATTTAGCCCTTACTTTGCTGATTTCTATTCTAATCTCAAATTTCTTGCTGTTTTTTGTGCTATTGCTGTTCATGTCTATTCTAACCCTAGATTACTCCCACCACCCACCTTCTCTGCTCCTACTCAAGTGTTGCTCCACTAGGTACTAAGTTATACAACCATAATCCGGTTCCAACAAACTTATGTTATCTAACCTTTACCTCTACATATACACTCTCTCAGTGAACTCATTAGTTTCCATGAGTTTCAATTATCCTCTCTTATGGTTTAGGTCTTATTAATGTGCACTTGACTGTATACACATGATTTCCATATTGCCAGCTACTTACTGGACCCCTTAAACTGGATATTCTGGAGGTATCTCAAAGTCAATATGCCCAAAAGAGAATTCATTATATTCCTCCAAAACCCACCCCTTTTCTGACCTGAGTACCATTGCCACCGGGCTCAAAACTCTAGCATTATTCTCAACTCCTCAACTTAATCCCATATATGCAATCGGTGTAAAATCTTGTCATTTCTATCACTACAACACCTGTCACGTAACATTCTGTTCTCACAACCACCATCCTGGTTTAGGCCTTCACCATCTCTCACATATAATGTTACAATACCGTCTAGGCGGTCGGTCTCCTGTCTCTCCCTAATCCATTCTATCCTTCGAAGAGCCTTACACTGATTTTCCTAAAGCATAAGTTTGATTGTATCACCCCACCCCCACCCCATAAACCCTATAAGCTCCCTATTACCTCTGAGATCAAATATCAACTACTCTGTTTTGGCATTTTACATTAGCTTTCTTCAGACAGTCAGTTATTCAGCATTTATTCTGCTTTTAGTTTTGGGGATACAAAAAAAGGCAAAAAACAGTCCCTGCTCTCATTTTGTTCATCGCTGCTTTCTACATACTCTAGCCTTCTTGTTTTTCACAATGACACTCCAACTCCTGTGTCCAAGCTTTTGCATTGGCCATCCCCCATGCTCTTTTCTCATCTCATAGAATCAATCCCTGGTTTCCTTCAATACTTTACTCAAACACTACCTTCTGAATGAAGTCTTTCCTGGTCCCTTTTCCTCCATGTTAACTTTTCTGTGCTTTGTGTGTTTTTTACGTGGCAGGGCTGAATGGGGATATAGTCCATGAAGCTCATTTGGAGATAGACCTACAGTGGGCCATCCCACTGTCTGAGTGAGCCTGGAGATTTCTTTCCTGGCAACTTCCAGGCAAACATCTGGTTCAAAGCTGAAGCCCGTTCCCTCCTCCTCTCCCAGCCCTATGACAGTAGGATAGGGGTGGTGCATTGTGCCAACTAACAAGAGAAACAACCTCCTTTATGTCTTTCCTTTATTTCCTCTAGAACATCATATGCAGTGAACTGTTCTCATGTGGAAGCCAGCACACCCACTGGCTTAGGTGAGCTTGAGACTGGATCTTAAAGTCTTCTGATTCTCCACTGTGTTCCTCCCCTGAGTGTAGGTGACTGAAAAGGAATCAAGAGGTGGATGTCCCAGTAGATCTAGTGACTATCAGGATTACTGTTCTAATCCATCATACAATCTGTCCAGCCCAATCAGAACATAGTTTCTTTAGAGTTAAGATTTGATTCCTAGTGTTTTGTTTTATTTTCTCACAGGGTTAAGAAGGGAAAAGATCTTGAGTCCATCAGTCAGATGAGACTAGAAGCAGCTAGAATGTTCTGCCACTACACTGTTCTTTGAGAAAAGGATGACAGGAAAGACATTTAGCGCAGGCCCTGGCCCACCTGCCAGAAGACTTGGTCTTGCAGGGAACTGTATGGACAATGAAAAGCTGAAGTGATGCTCAAATGCTGATTTAGCTTTCCCAGAAAATGGTTCAGACTTTGATCTTAAATCTCAGCCTTTTAGGAGAATATAACAATAATTAGAAGTTAATGCTACTTGCTTAAGTCTCTGTTAACATATGTTCATGAATCCCTCAGAGCAAATCTTTCTTTTGTATGGAAGAAATAAGTAAGTGTCCACATCTAATTTGCATTGGACACTGCATACCTCTGTAGTCCTCTCCTTTTGGGGAGACCCCCAGCATGGGGCCAAACATAAACTTCTAAGTGATTTTTTTCCCTGGGGTTTTGGGGTGAAGGTATAAAGAGCCAGAGAAGTAAAGAAAGAACCCAATCCTTCTCTTTTCAAGACTGCACCACTCACCAAGACTTCACCTGGGCTGTTCATTCACAGGTTTGGAACTAAGAGGGAACCTTTAGTGAGGTAGAGAGGGAACAAGCACCTGGGGCCCAGCAGCAGCTATCTGTGCTGTTACATACACCCATCTACGCTCGTGCCATCTGCTCTGTTAGAATGTGAGCTCTTTGAGAATAGGACTGTTCCTTTTCTGTTTTTTAATCTCCAGCACCCTGTTCAGTGCTTGTCACATAGTAAGCATTTAATAAATACTTTCTGATTGGTCAAAGAGTTCATGAAGGAATGGTCTGAAACAAGGTTGTAAAGGCAGACTGACAGTCTGGGATGGACTTTAAAATACCAGCTGAGGATTTTGTGGGTAACCAATGAAGGTTTTCTAAGAAGGCAAACATACACGGTCAGAATATTTTGGCACTGAGATGGAAGACAGACTAGAGAATAGAAAGCCTGGAGACAGGATGAACAATCAGGCAAATAGAGTAATACAAGTTACTGTAAGAGTAACAAGAGTAAATGGGAGGAAACCAGGGCCATGAACTAGGGCAGTGACCGTGTAGATGGAAAAAAGGGGGGAAATGCCAAAGATACTGTAGAGAAAGAGGCCTGAAAAAAAAAAAACAAACAACTAGATGTGGGGGTTACAGAAAGGGACGATTCACAGATGAGTACAAGCTTACTAACCAGGGTGGCTAGGAAGATGGTGGTACCTGAAACTGGAATAGAGAAATTTGCAAAGGGATAGGTTGGGATAAGAGAGAGAAAGAAAAGGGAAGAAAAGATAGTCAATTCTATACCAAACTTGTACTTCAGATGCCAATCTCAGAAATGAGTAACAGGTAAATGATGGCAGCAAGTAATCCAAATGGTAGATAATTCAAAAATGTTTTTAGCAGGTATCTTATTACTTATTTTTTCAGTTAAGACATATGCATTCACAATAGTTTAAATAAGATAGTAAAGATACATTGTGAAGAATCATGGATTGATGAAATCTTAGTGTTAGAGGGACCCTTAGAAGGCATTAGTCAAATTCAGATGCATGGACCCTAATTATGACGTCTTTTTAAAAACATCCAGTGATAAAGTCACCCATTACATCACAAAACATCCATTTCCATTTTCAGGCAACTCTAATGGGTAGAACCTTTTTCTTTACAATGCTTGCAATCCCACCCACTGATCCTTATAAGTCTTTGGAAATCCCATGTGATAAATAAGAGTAATTCCTCTAACACATGAAAGTTGTTCAAATATTTGAAGGGAATAATCAGAAATCTCTCCCAGATCTACACTTCTTTAAGCAAGCTTCACATGGCATGCTTTTGAATTCCCTCCCCATCCTGGTTCCCTTGGTCTGTATGCATTCCAGATTATCAGTGACCTTCTGAAAATATAACCACCAGAAATGATCATCTTATTCCAATAACCATTGGAGAGCAGAATGGAAATAAAGCATCGCTCATTCTGGACACTATACTTTTATTAATGTAGCTTGGCTTCCTAGGCTAACCACTTCCAGTTCCTTCAACTAATCTTCACACTAGATATTAGTTCCCTACCTACCTACCCTAGTTGTTCTCTTATGCACACAATCCTCCTAGCAGAAGACCTCATTCTCATTTACTAAGAAAAGGGAAGGTAACTGCTGGGAGCTCTCTCTTCTTCCCCTCACTGAATCTCAGCCATTTGACATCATGCACTACATCTTACTCTCTATTCTCTCTTTTAATACAGACTATGACAAAGAATAAATGAAAAGGCTTTTTTATTAAGCAGAGCACATTCCTAAGTGCTGAGGATACATAGAGAAGAGGAAGGTGGTCTCTGCTCTCAAGTACTTAACTCTCTGGTATGGGGGGGGGGGGGGTTACCTACTAAAAACAACTCATATCCTATTACACCCTTCCCACCTTCTCCTATAACTTCTAGCATGTTGCCCCTACTATGATCACTTCAAGTGACACCAGTATATTCACCACTATCTATAAACACACCAGGTCTCCTCCATCCTTAAAAAAACCCTCAGTAGAGCACTGGCCCTGGAGTCAGAGGGACCTGAGTTCGGATCTGGCCTCAGAAACTTAACCCACACAAACAAAGGCCTAGCCGTGTGACCTTGGGCAAGTTGCTTAATCCCAATTGCCCTCCAAAAAGCAAACAAACAGACAAAAAAAAACCCCTCAGCTGACACTAAATCCCCTAAATCGATCACACTATGGCTCTTCTTCCTTTCTCAGTCTAACTACTAAAAACACCATTAATATTTGTTACCTCCATTTACTCTCACTCATTTTTTTTTTTTTAAGCAATTGGGGTTAAGTAACTTGCTCAAGGTTACACGGCTAGTCATTATTTATGCGTGGGTGCTCATTTTCTGAGGCCGGATCTGATCTCCGGTCATCCCAACTCCGAGGCCGGTGCTCTTACTCACTGTGCCACCTAGCTACCCTTTAGGGCAATTGGGGTTAAGTAACTTGCCCAAGGTTACACGGCTAGTCATTATTTATGCGTGGGTGCCCATTTTCTGAGGCCGGATCTGATCTCGGGTCATCCCAACTCTGAGGCCGGCGCTCTTACTCACTGCGCCACCTAGCCGCCCCTTTAGGGCAACTGGGGTTAAGTAACTTGCCCAAGGTTACACGGCTAGGTTTTTGTTTGTGCGGATTAAGTGTCGGAGGCCGGCTCCGAACTCAGGTCCTTCTGATTCCAGGGCCGGCACTCTATTCACTGCGCCACCTAGCCGCCTGTACTCTCACTCATTTCTTAACCCCTTTAATCTGGCTCATTATGCAAATGACAGTGCTCTCTCCTGTGAATCTGAGTGGAAACCGGAGTGACGGAGCCCACTGGAAGACGAAGTGTGGCAGAGTCCAGCCCAGGAGGTTGCCCAGTGTGTCTGGACTGGTCAAGCGCAGAGCGCATGGGGTCTGCACAGCCCAGACCTAAGAACAGACAAGCAGACTACACCAGGGAGAGCAAAAGCCCCAGCTTGCAGACTTACTGAGGACGAATCACAGTCATCTCTTGGAAGGGTAGGATCATTGGAGCCAGGTAGGAGAGTTGGGCCCTCAGTGGAAAGAGCGCTTCTCTATCTGCATTCGGCCCCCATCCTGGAAGTTTAGAAACTGCCTGCCTGTATAATACAGGGGCTGGAATGGCAAAGTAAATTCTAGCTGCTCCTATCCTCCCATCTCTCCTTCATGAAGCAGAAAACCCAAAGATAAGTCTCCCACCCAGATTGAAATCCCAAATTAATGGAAATAGCCCCAGGCTTGAGAATCTCCAAGAAGGGGTGTAACTGAGACAGCCAGGAGTCTGAAGAGAAGAGAGGGTGGGGTCCCAACAAGCCCCACCTCTCCTTACCAACAAAAGCCTACTTATAGCCCAGGGGTATAGAGGCAGAAATCTGAAGTGATCAGAAGCACCCATACCTACTCATCTACATCCCTCATTGACTTCCCTGACTTAGCCATAAACTAGCCACCCAGAGGTATTCAAAGTCAAGGATCAGGCCCTAAACTCATAGCCTGAGAAACTAAGGATTAAACTAACTAAACAGGAAGTCACAATGGGGAAAAAAAGAAGCAGAGAAGGAGAAGGGGAAGGCAAAAAAGTCTATTTGAGCATACTATGCAGGGCAAGAACAACAAAACACACAGAACAATATAGACTCTCTACCCACACCTGAGACCACAGAAGGAAACATGATCTGGTCTCAAGCCCAAATAGCATTCCTGAAGGAGCTCAAGAAAAATTTTAAAGACCAAATGAGAGAGGCAGTGACCAACTTGGAAAAACGTCTCAGTGAAGCAATTGGAGAAAATACCTCCCTAAAAAAGGAACTTCAAAAAATAACTGAAGACCGTAATTCGATAAAAATTAGAAACAATCAAACTGAAGCTCAAAATTCTATGATGCAGCAAGAGTCAATCAAACAAAACAAGACGATCGAAAAATTACAAGAAAATGTAAAATATCTCACTGGAAAAATAACTGACCTAGAGAACAGATCCCGGAGAGACAACCTAAGAATTATTGGTCTACCAGAAAGCCATGATGAAAAAAGCAGCCTAGACAACATCCTCCAAGAGACTGTCAAAGAAAACTGTCCTGAGGTCCTGGAATCAGAAGATAAAATAACTATCGACAGAATTCACCGGACTCCTCCTAAGAGAGATCCCAAACTGAAAACTCCAAGAAATATAGTAGCCAAATTCCAGAACTACAAGATTAAAGAAAAACTTCTACAAGCAGCCAAAAAGAAACAATTCAAATATCGAGGAACTACAGTTAGGATCACACAGGACCTAGCAGCTTCTACATTAAAAGAGCGGAGGGACTGGAATTTGATATTTCGTAGGGCAAGAGAGCTAGGACTACAACCAAGGATTAACTACCGGGCAAAACTGAGCATAATCTTCCAGGCAAGGAGATGGTTGTTTAATGAAATAAGGGACTTCCAGATGTTCCTGATGAAAAAGCCAGAGCTCAATGGAAAATCTGATCTCCAATTACAAGACTCAAGAAAGACATAAAAAGGTAAACAAGAGAAACACAGACTCACACATGCATAAGCGCACACACCCACACCCACAAACACACACTCTTTGGGATGCAACAAGAGCAAAATGTTCACATCCCTATATGTGGAGCTGATAACTGTCAATATTCAAAATCTTTATAATTATCATGACCTTCAAAAGGGTTATACTTAGATAGAGGGTGTGGGTATGAATGCACTAACCTGATGTCTAAAAAAAAAAACCTATTAAGGGGATCAAAGGTACTGTAATGGGAAAAAGGAAAGGATGAGCTAGGAAAAAATAAAATATGCCATCTGAAGGGACATTAAAACACACTATAGAAGAGGGGAAAGAAAAAGGGAGAGGAACATCATTTAAACACTATTCTCACTGGTTCTGGTTCAAAGAGGGATCAACTTAAATCAGTGAAGTTTAAGATTTTAATGTGAATAGACACATAAATTCATTAAATAGAGGAAAAGGAGGGAGGGAGAGGAGCAATGTTTGAAATTTACTCTCATTGGTTTGGAATCAAACAGGGAGTAATTCACTCTGATAAGTATAAAAACTTACTTCGTCCTATAGAAAGCAGAAGGGTAAGGAGGGGTGAAAAAGAGGAGACTAAAGGGGGGGGATTAGAAGGGAGGGAAACAGTAACAAGGGGAGAGGGTAGGTTAAGAAGAGGGATCACTGGGTGGGAACACTGAGGGAGGGGGTGGTCAAAAGGGAAAACTTCAACGAGGGGAAGGGAGAAGGAAGAAACAAAAACATAAACAGGGGAGGAAATAGGATGGAGGGGAAGAGACAGATAGTCATTATTACTGTGAATGTGAATGGGATGAACTCTCCCATAAAACAGAGTCGGATAGCAGAATGGATTAAAAACCATAATCCTACAATATGTTGTCTACAAGAAACACATTTGAAACAAAGGGATACCCACAGGGTAAGGGCAAAAGGTTGGAGTAAAATTTATTATGCCTCAGCTAAAGTAAAAAAAGCAGGGGTAGCAATACTTATCTCAGATAAAGCAAAAGCAAAAATAGATCTAATTAAAAGAGATAAGGAAGGAAACTATATCCTACTAAAAGGCACCATTGAGAATGAAGCAATATCACTACTTAATATATATGCACTAAGTGGTATAGCATCTAAATTCCTAGAGGAGAAGTTAAAGGAATTAGAGGAAGAAATAGATAGCAAAACTATACTAGTGGGGGACCTTAATCTTCCCCTCTCTGAACTTGATAAATCTAACCTCAAAATAAACAAGAAAGAAGTTAAGGAGGTGAATAGAATCTTAGAGAGACTAGATATGATGGATCTCTGCAGAAAACTGAATGGGGATAAAAAGGAATTTACTTTCTTCTCAGCAGTGCATGGTACATACTCAAAAATAGACCATGTACTAGGGCATAAAAACCTCACAATCCAGTGCAGAAAGGCAGAAATATTAAGCGCATCAGTCTCAGATCATGATGCAATAAAAATTATATGCAATAAAGGGCCATGGAAAGATAGACTAAAAACTAATTGGAAATTAAACAATTTAATCCTAAAAAAATTGGTGGGTCAAACAAGAAATTATAGAAACAATCAATAACTTCATTCAAGAGAATGATAATAATGAAACAACATACCAAAATTTGTGGGATGCACTAAAGGCAGTTCTCAGGGGAAGTTTTATATCCCTGAATCATACTTAATTAAAGCAGAGAGAAGGGAGGTCAATGAATTGGACATGCAATTGAAAAAGCTAGAAAAAGAACAAATTGAAAATCCCCAATTAAGTACTAAATTAGAAATATTGAAAACCAAAGGTGAGATTAATAAAATTGAAATTAAGAAAACCATTGAATTAATAAATAAAACTAAGAGCTGGTTTTATGAAAAATCAACAAAATTGATAGACCCTTAGTCAATATGATAAAAAAAAGAAGAAAACCAAATTATGAGTATCAAAAATAAAAAGGGTGAATCTACCTCCAATGAAGAGGAAATCAAAAAAATGAGGAATTATTTTTCCCAATTGTATGCACATAAATATGACAATCTTAGTGAAATGGATGAATATTTACAAAATCACAAATTGCCCAGATTAACTGAAGAGGAAGTGAATTACCTAAATAACCCCATCTCAGAAAAAGAAATCAAACAAGCCATCAAAGAACTCCCTAGGAAAAAATCTCCAGGGCCAGATGGGTTTACTAGTGAATTCTATCAAACATTTAAAGAACAATTGATTCCAATACTCTACAACTATTTGGGAAAATTAGTGAAGAAGGAGTCCTACCAAACTCTTTCTATGACACAAATATGGTACTGATTCCTAAATCAGGAAGAGATAAAACAGAGAAAGAAAATTACAGACCAATTTCCCTCATGAATTTAGATGCAAAAATTCTAAATAAAATATTAGCCAAAAGACTCCAACAACTTATCACAAAAATAATACACTCTGATCAGGTAGGATTCATTCCAGGAATGCAAGGATGGTTTAATATTAGGAAAACCATCAGTATAATCGAGCACATCAACAATAAAACTAGCAGAAACCACATGATCATCAATAGATGCAGAAAAGGCTTTTGACAAAGTACAACACCCATTCCTATTAAAAACACTAGAAAGCATAGGAATAAATGGAGCGTTCCTCAAAATAGTTGATACCATCTATTTAAAACCATCAGCAAGTATTATATGCAATGGGGATAAACTAGAAGCCTTTCCAATAAGATCAGGAGTGAAACAAGGGTGTCCACTATTACCCCTCTTATTCAATCTGGTACTAGAAACACTAGCAGTAGCGATTAGAGAAGAAAAAGAAATCAAAGGAATCAAATTAGGTAAAGAAGTGACCAAGCTATCACTCTTCGCAGATGATATGATGATATACTTAGAGAATCCTAGAGAATCAAGTAAAAAATTACTAGAGACAATAAATAAATTTGGCAAAGTTGCAGGATATAAAATAAACCCACATAAATCCTCAGCATTGCTGTACATCTCTAATGAAACTCAACAGCAAGAGATAGAAAGAGAAATCCCATTTAAAGTCACTGTAGACATTATAAAATATTTGGGAATCTACTTGCCAAAACAAACCCAGAACCTATATGATCACAACTACAAAACACTTCTCACACAAATAAAAGCAGATCTAAATAGTTGGAAAAATATCAATTGCTCATAGCTGGGTCGAGCTAATATAATAAAAATGACAATTTTACCCAAACTAAACTATATATTTAGTGCCATAACAATCAATTTACCAAAAAACTACTTTCTAGAGTTAGACAAAATAATAACAAAATTTATTTGGAAAAACAAACGGTCTAGAATATCAAGAGAATTAATGAAAAGAAATGCTAGGGAAGGTGGACTAGCTATGCCAGATCTTAATCTGTATTATACAGCAGCAGTCATCAAAACTGTTTGGTACTGGCAGAGGTGTAGAGTAGTGGATCAATGGAATAGATTAGGTGCAGGAGACCCAGCAGTTAATGAATATAGCAATCTATTGTTCGATAAACCCAAAGACCCCAGTTTTTGGGATAAGAATGCACTATTTGACAAAAACTGCTGGGAAAACTGGAATACAGTATGGCAGAAACTGGGTATAGATCATTATCTAACACCATATACCAAAATCAAGTCCAAATGGGTGCATGATCTAGGTGTAAAGGATGATACTGTAAGCAATTTGGGAAAGCAAGGAATAGTTTACCTGACAGATCTGTGGAGAGGGGAAGACTTTAGGACCAAACAAGAATTAGAGAGCATTATAAAATGCAAAATGGATAATTTTGATTACATTAAACTGAAAAGCTTCTGTACAAACAAAGCCAATGTAACCAAGATCAAGAGGGAGGTGGGAAATTGGGAAAGAATTTTTACAACTTGTGTCTCTGATAAAGGACTCATCTCTAAAATTTATAGAGAATTGAGCCAAATCTATATGAATACAAGTCATTCCCCAATTGATAAGTGGTCAAAGGATATGAACAGGAAATTTTCAGAGAAAGAAATTAAAGATATCTATAAGCATATGAAGAAATGCTCTAAATCACTATTAATTAGAGAAATGCAAATCAAAACAACTCTGAGATACCACATCCCTCCAGTCAGATTGGCTAAGATGACAAAACAAGAAAGTGACAAATGCTGGAGAGGATGTGGACAAATTGGAACACTAATACATTACTGGTGGAGTTGTGAACTTATCCAACCATTCTGGAGAGCAATCTGTAATTATGCCCAAAGGATTATAAATAATTTCATACCCTTTGACCCAGCCATACCACTTCTAGGGTTATATCCCAAAGAGATCATAGAAGTGGAAGACCCATATGTACAAAAATATTTTTAGCAGCCCTTTCTGTGGTTGCAAAGAATTGGAAACTGAAGGGGTGCCCACCAATTGGGGAATGGCTAAACAAGTTGTGGTATATGAATGTAATGGAATATTATTGTGCTATAAGAAATGAAGAGGTGATGGATTTCATAATTACCTGGAGAGACTTATACAAACTGATGCTGAGCGAGAAGAGTAGAATCAGAAGAAATCTGTATACAATCACAGACATACCAAATCTGTGATGACCAACTATGACAGACTGGACTCTTTTCAGCAATGCAGTGATTTAAGTTAATCCCGAAAGACTCAAGAAAGTGAGAAATGCGCCATCCAGAGATATAACTAGAAAGAACTGAACCTGAATCCTGATGGAAGCAAACTAAATGATCTTGTTCTTTTCAAAAAAACAAAAAAACAAAAAACAAAAAACAAACAAACAAAAAAAAGAAAGTGCTCTCTCCAAAGTCACCCACAAATCTCTGAATTGACAGATTTTATGGCCTTTCTCAGCCCTGCAGCATCCGACACTGCTGACCACTGTCTCCTTCTGGTTACTCACTACTTGCTCGGCTTTGATGACACTACTAACTTGTTTCTCCTCCTACAACCTAGTCGGTTCTTCTCAGGCTCCCTTGCTGGCTTTTCTTTCATGTCTAGCCCCCAGCTGCGGATGTGCCCAAATGCCCCTATTCATTTCTCTTTTGGTGGGTTCAATTAGTTTCTCTACAGAAATGATTCCCAGATATACAGGTCCATCACTAGCCTCTCTCCTAAATTCTATTTCCATATCACCAACTGCCTACTGGATTTTTCAACCCAGATGTCCTATAGGAATTTCAAATTCAATCTAAAACAGAACTCATCATCTATTCCCCATACCCTTCCCCTCTTCTGAACTTCTCTATTTCTGTCAAAGGTACCACCATCATTCTTCAAATCACCCCTATTTATACAACTGTAGTCAACTCTGAGTCTTTCTTCTCTTGTTACCCTATATATTCCAACAGTTATCTTTTGCATCCCTACATTTCTCTACACTCACATGGCTGCCCAACTAGTCAGGCTTTCATCACTTGTCCTGTGAGCTACTGAAATAGCCTCCTAATTCTTCTCTTCTTCTCAAGTCTCTCCTTTTGCCAATCCATTCTCCACACAGCTGCCAAATCACATGTAAGGTCATGTTACTCCTCTACTCAATATATTCCCCATTTCAATTTATATTCAAAGTTTTAAAAACAAATGTAAAAAATTGTTTTTACATGCAACTGGGAAATCAAATATACAGGTAATGGCATAGAGAAATCTATCTTGTCCTAAAACAAAATAAGGGGAAAGGGAATAAGAAGAGGGGCATGACAGAAGGGAGGGCAGACTGGGGGAAGGGGTCATTAGAATGCATTTCATTTTGGGGTCGGAGGAGGTGAGAGATAGGGAAAAAATTCAGAACTCAAAGTCTTGTGGAAATGAATGTTGAAAACTAAAAATAAATGTTATTTTTTTTTAATTAGAAGAAACAATTTTAAAAATAAAACAATGCATTATACACACACAGAGACACATACACACACACTCTCTCTCCCCATTTCCATTAAGAATAAAATATAAACTCCTCTGACATTTAAAGCCCCTCGTGACCGAGCATCAGCCTTCCTTCCAACCTGTCATACCCAACTCCCTTTCATATACTCTGCCATCTGGACAAAATGGCCTTCTTCACCTTCTCAGTGCCTTTGTGCAGGCTGCCTCCACACATGGAACAGATTCCCTTTTCTCCTGGAACTTTCAGAATTCATCCTTTCTTTTCAAGTTCAGCTCAAGTGGCCCCTCCCCTGGAGGCCTTCCCCAAGTCTCCCAGCTGCCGGTGCCTCTCCCCCAACAAAATCATCTCATGTTTCTTTTGTACAGATCTACATATCTCCAGACCAGAAGCTCCTAGATGCCAAAAATTGTCATTTGGAGCCTAGCACAGTTTTTGTCACTGAGAAATGTACTTAATAAATGTTTGTCACTTGACTTCAGAGAAGTTAAGGTTGTTTTATTTATTTTACCTTGTTCCTTAACTTCCCTTTTCTTCCCAAGCCTAAAATGAACTGATTCCAATCTCTCTATGTTTAGGAGGGGTAAGGAAATAGTTTCATTTAACTGACTCCCTATTTTACAGATTTATCTATTCAATGAATATTTCAATAAATATTGTATAATGTTTATTTTTATTACATGGTAAGAGAAAATACATGATCATCGCTAAGAATGGAAGAGACAAGTTTACAGAAAAGAGTCTCTGTACCTGCAATCACTCGCTCCACAGCATATTCAAAATTAAATGTATCAATTGATTTGTGTCCTTCTCTTGCAGCATGTAGGGCAGCTTCATTACATATATTTGCAATGTCAGCTCCTATTGGTAAAAAAATTGACAACATTTAATATGTTCAGTAATAATCTGGAATAAATGTAGAGAATTCTGCTATAATATTTATATGGTAAGACAAAGGGATGAGTGAATGACAAATTTTGAAGCTTCCCCAACAGAAGTGAAACTCAGAATAGTTTGTCCACAGCTTGGATATAACATCATTTCATAGAGATGCAATGGTAGAACTCTAGTCAGAGTCAGGAAGACATGGGTTCAAATCAGACCTCAGACTTACTAGTTGTGTGTCCCTAGGGAAGTCTTTTAATCACTTCTGCTTCAGCTTATCCATCAGTAAAAGGGGGATAATAATTGCACCTACCTCCCAGGGCTGCCGTGAGGAGATGTAAAGTACCTTATAAATGCTAGCGATTATATAAAATTGGTGGTTAAGAAATAAAAGGCATTGATGGACAAGACTCTATAGAACGCCATTCAAAATAAGATCACTTCCTCCTCTGAAACCCTAATATAGCTCTTCATTTGTATCTCTTTATGTCTCTTAAAAATGCTATCATACTTTATAATGTCATTGTTTACGTACCTATCTTAGTTATTAGCTTATTCTACTACACCAAATTCCTTCTGGGGAAGGACTATGTTGTATTCCCTCTTGTATAATATTTGCTAAAAAACAACAACAACAACAACCTGTTAATTGGATAAAGAATCAAAGAAACAAGGTATGTATGTTGATAAAATAAATGTTATAAGGCTGTTAATATTAACCTATAAAATTTAGAACCTTTAGATTCCCAGGAAATAAACTGAGAATAAAACCCCCTTCATTGACAATATTTATTTCTACTAAATTAAAACTAGTACAGAAGGAAACTCTCAGTGAAAACACAGGGCTCAGATATAAAAGGAATGACTAGATTGTATTGACTAGGATAGAAGATTAAATCTGGATTCAGTATGAGAAATTGTGGTCACTCTTGTGATTGGCAGAATGTGTCAGGATATTCCTAGAATTCCATAACCAACCTCTCTCCACAAAGCAATGTGAACATATGGTTTGAATTTTCGGGTAAAGATTCTGAAATAAATAGTAGAGCCAGCACACCTTAAGGCCTGATAGAGCAAAGAATCAAAGAAGGAAATTCCAAATCTTATATGTGCAAACAGGCCCTGCAAAGCTATAGAGAGAACGCCACAGCAGAATAGCTTAGGGATAGGAATATTGCTGCAGACACTGAGTTCCTTATTTAGGATTTGACCTACCAATAAGTGGGTGGTCTAAATACACAGTGAAACACTCTCTGTTCACTCTTCCCTTGGGTGGGAAAATGGCTGTTATTTATTTATAGTTTATTGACTTAACTTATCTTTCACCTGCCCTGCAATGTAAAACTTATTCTGAACTCAGGCCTTCTCTGAATTGTTTCCCTCATGAGACAGGAAGCTCTATGTACAGAAACACACACAAAGATGCACAGTTCTATACTTACTACAAAGTTAGTAGATCCTACAAAGCTGAAAGAATTCAAATAATCCTGACATCAGCCTGAGGTAAAACTGAATTGTCTCTCTCCACTGGCCTTAAAAGAGATGGCAAATAAATCCAATAGAGACTTAAGGAGAATTCTTTGAGAAAAATCACTAAACTTCATACCTTTACCATAGCGATCTCATTATGGGCATGTGCCTAAAGCAGGTCAATGAAAGCAAGTAAGGTCTAAAGATTCATAATGACACTATCTGGTAACAGATAGCTGGAAACTAAGGGGGTGCTCATCCATTGCAGTATGGTTAAACAAACTAATATAAGAATATGATGGAATACTACTATACTATAAAAAAGAATGAATAATTTAAAGAAATATGGGAAGACTTGCATTAAGTAATGTAGAATGATACAAGCAAAACCAAAAGAAAATGGTTATATGGGTATAATAATGTAAATGATAACAGTAGTAAAGGCAGTCAAACTCTGATGAATTACAATGAACAATTTTACTCCCCAAGAGCTAATAAGAAAACACACAGAGAGGTGAGGATTATACATGTGGGATAGGCAGCTAGCATGTTGGTAAAATGGAAAGGTTTAGTGGTGGGGATAAGAGGCAACAACAGAGCAAAAAGGGAAGGGCGGAAGGCTTGGAAGCACAAACTCTAGGGATATACAAACTAGCATCAGAGATCTGTGTATAGCACTAGAGGCACAAAACATTCCAAAAGATAAATGAATGCCCATACCACTAAACCCAGGCGTGAGCTCTGCTAGACGTTGGGAATAAAAACTACCAGTCTGGGTCAACTTCAGACTCTTCAGATGCTGCTCAAATATTTCTCTTCTCTCCTGTCATAACACAAAAGGACAAAGACCAGAGAGTTGGGGGCAGGGAAGATACCTGTGGGATATGTGCACAGCAGCCAATGTGGAAGCCACGAGTCTACAGAATAGCCATGGCTTGGCCACCCCCAAGAAGGGCCACAAGAGGGAAGTGCACCTCTATTCTCAGGAGATTCACCCACCTTCCCCACCAAGCAGAGGCTTGGTCACGGCTCTGCTTCCAAATACAGCCCCGATGTGTGGGGGTTTATCATGAGTCACTAGCTTGCTTTCCCAAGCTCCTCTCTTAGGGTGACATTAACCACCTTTGACTTTGACTTTGCTCAAGGCACAGAATCTCCCCCACCACTCCTCCTTTTGCTCCCACAAGACCAAAGCACCACACCGGGCTTGAGTTCCTGTTCCTGGAGGTGCTGCTACAAAGACCCTCTTCTACCAGCTTAGGCTGTGTCCAACCTTTAGCTGGGAGGTGGAGGAGGGGTGGCAGGCAGCCAAGGAGTGAATGACTCAGCTGGTCCAGGAGGTCCTGATTAAAACACTCAAAGCTCAGTTGCCAGGGCTTTTTTCCCTTCCTCCTTCAGGGGCAGCTGCACAGTTCAGGCTTTCAGTGCCAGATAGTATCAGGCATTTAAGGTATTTAAAATGAAAACTCTGAGGATGTCTATAAAGCTGCAGATGGAAGGAAGAGATGCCATGCAAGAAGAATGGGATTCTTTTACTTTTCCTCTCTGGATTTGGTTTCAGAGAATTTGCTATAAAACTCAATCCAGGCAAGCAAATTCAACCCCAGATGCTCAGAGAGAAAGAGGAAAAACAACAGTGGACGAACAAAAACAAATTGCAAAACCAAAGAGAAAGCAGTGAGCCAAATAAAGTCTGGACAGATAAGAGTAAAGGAAATTCACTAGCTCCATCTGCACTGGAGGAATGTTACAAACAAGGGCCATCCCTGTCGGGGCAGTGCTCTTCATTTCATGGGAGAGGAGGCCAGAAAGCTTCACTCAACGATATTTCCATGACAAAAGGATAACCCTACACCCTCAGCCCTGGGAACTAGGAACCAGCCAAGTGATCATTCTTTTCCAGCTAGTTAATATTTCTCATTACCTTCTTCCATTAATTGATAAGGGCCTTTGGCACACAGGAGAGCTTTAATTTTCACAAGCTTAAGAATATAGCAATTCACTCTATAAGGTCTTGCTAATTAGCCTAATGAAAGCCAAACTTGTGTTTCTCTTTTTTTTTTTTTCCAGAGGGGGGAAGGTATGGCAATTGGGGTTAAATGACTTGCCTAAGGTCACACAGAAACTTGTGTTTCTTACCTGTAGTGTAGGGAGATCAATAAAAATATGTCGGTCAAGTCTCCCTGGTCTCATCAAGGCATTATCCAAAATATCAGCTCGATTGGTAGAAGCCAACACTATGACATGATCTGTAGTTCCCATTCCTAAAGATAAGAGCAGAAGAGAAATTATTTTAAATTATTGTTACCTCTTGTTTTTATATCATCTTTATTTTGAATATATATATACATATATTATATATATATATGTATATATATATATATCTATCTTTCCTCCCCTACCTAGAGAGAGCCATCCCTGGTAACAAAAAATAAAAAAAGGGAACACTTTTTTTCCCCTGAAAATGATGGTTTTAAAGCATTGTATAAAGTTTTGGTTTTGGTTTCTGTTGAAGTTCCGGGATATAGAACTAGGCAGGAATTTTCTAGAGATCTAATGTAGGGAGAATGAGTACACTCAGGTAGCTTCCTAAACAGAGCTCCATAAACACTGCTACTATATGATCACTAATACCTTTCATCCAAAACAATTCTGACAAACAAAGATTCACCCATTTTCACTCATAGAAAGTTGAGGAGAATCGCCTAAGGCAAGACTTCGTCAGAGGCCACAGCCACTCTGCTCCAAGTTCTAGACAGTGCTCCTGGGAGGGATTTAGGCTGCTTGTAAATGCTTAACAAGAACTGTTGAACCTAAGGATCTATGGAATATTTTCCTCTGTCCTCATTCCATGGTCTTCTGTTGCCTAACGTAGTTGCAGTATCTGCAGTATTTTATTACATTTGGTCTGATAGCAGTGGTTTTTCAGGCACAGGGTTTCTTAAAAAAGAATTATAAGAGGGAGTTCATGGAAAAATCACTAATGAGTACTATTAAAATGCAGTGACTTCTATCTTTTCAAACTTTAAGCTCAGATGATGTTTTTTTAAAAATCAGCCTTTAAAATTACCTATTAGGCCACTTCACCCGAGAGAAAGAAGCTGGTATAACAGAGATAATTAAACAAACAAACCCAGCTATCTTTTGCCTCTCAACAGATGGATGTCAACAAAACTCAATTCTGCTTTCTCCCTAGCAGCCAAACCGGAAGCTGCAAGGTCTACAGCTGCCTCCCAAGCTCAGACTCTAGCTATTCCACGTGCTCATGGCAGATGAGTCACAGGCCTGCACATTCCAAGTTCTAGCACTTCAGAAACAAGAGATTCTCACCAAGGGGAGCTCATCAGCCTCTGAGAGTGGCTTTGCCTCTCCATATGCAATAAGATAGGGTGGCTTATTCCCAAATGTTGCACAACCCCTACCAATTTGTAAATAATCTATTCTAAGAGATGAAGCTACAGTATTGTTTGGTCTGGCACACAAGAAGGAGAAAGTAGAAGAATGTCAGTCACATGAGACTTAAAAAGTTTTATTTATACTGCAAGATTACAAAATGCACAATACATTATCATCTTAATGATATAAAAATAAATGCTTGTAGTTTTAATAAAAAAAACTGTATCTTAATTAAAATAAGTATGACTTAAATAAACAAAAACAGAAGCCTCAGACAGTATACACATTTCTTACTTCAGCCACTGTGTTCCACTTCTAAGGCAGAATATCAATTCAAGTGAAACACTGATCCAGGAAATCAAAGGATAACAGGGATGGGAAAACCCCGAGAGATAATCAGTTCATTTCCCTGTGCTCTAGGTGTGGCCTATAACTATCAAACGGACAGGAAGCTAGTCTACTTTAAAATATCTCTGAGAATGAAGATTCTATCATTTTCCCTTAGGAATCTAGGCCAGGATTTATCTTAGGCTTCTGAAATACTTCTCCTCTAAAGAGGTCAAGCCAGTGAGCACAGAATTTTTAAAATATATCATTTCAACAAATAGCCAAGACTTAGAAAAAAAGACATAGTTGATACAAAGGAAAACACGGTCACAGTAGAAAGAACACTGACCTCACAGCCTGGAAGACTTTAATGATAATTCTCTCTCCTCCAATTACTAGTTGTGTGATTCTTGGGCAAGTCATATAACCTCAGTGAACCTCAGTTTTATTATCTGTAATATGGGGATAATAATACATGTTCTTCATGTCTCTTTGGATAATTATGAGGATCAAATGAGAATGTATGTGAAGGTGCTTTGGGAACAATAAAGCCAAGCAATTATATGATATCATGATTAAGGCAGAATAGTAAAGACAGAGAGAAAACTTCAAAAGTTATATGGAAAATGAGGAACAAATATCAATTTCAAAAAAGACCAAATAAATTACTTAAGCCGTCTTCCCCTGCAGCCCCTTTCTCCCAACAGTAAGTTCCTCCAGGAAGGGCGAAAACCAATGCACACTAGTACTAGGATTTTGCCATCATTTGCCCTGCCTCCCCCAATTCCCAGCAGATACTTGTACTTCCCACACCTCACTTTTCCAATCCCTTTCATGGGCTGCTTTATGGCATTATTACATAAGCTCCTTGAGAACAGGGACTGTCTTTTTATTTGTCTATACATTCTCAAATGTCAGGGTTGAACTTTTAGGTATTAAAGCAAACTAGATTCGAGCTGAGCACAGAGCCTGGCATATCAATTAATAAATGCTTGTTCACTTTCCTTATTTTTGAGAGGAATGTTTTCGATGCAGCACAAATAGGAAAAAGATCCTTTAATGTGTGGTCTCTCCTTCAAAGCAAAACTGCTGGTCAGAGTTTGACCTGCACTGCATGAGTATTCTTGAAGCCATGTTTTCTAGGTTTTTCCCCTCTTTTCTTCCATCTTCTACTAATCATATGCAGAGAAATGTAGTCATGTCGGAGGTTTCCCAAGAAATGAAGGGCACATTTCAGAGGCTACTTTTGGCCTAGGTTTGAGTAAGGACTTGTCCATTCAGCTCTCTCTCAAATGAACCATCATAATTGACAAGGGGCTATTAGGAACATGAACCTACCCTGAGTCCCTCTGAAAAACAAAGGTCTTTGCTACCTAATGCCAAGGATAGCTATATAGGTATTAGAGCAAATCAGATCCTAGCCGAGAACCACTTCCCCTGACCTAAGCTCAAGGGTTGAGCTGGAAATGGACAAATGAGTTAGCACTGGGCTTTATGTCGGAGAAATTCTAACCTCTGCTACAGAGACACCTCTAAATAGCAACTAGGAACAGATTTTTCCTCATCCAATTCAGACCCTGGAATGTTACACACTTCTGGAGTGAGGCAAATAAAGTTTGGAGTAACCCTTCACAATGTGAAGTCATTCCTGACACACTCATTTGTCACTTGGAAGGAATGGAGAATAACACCCAAAACTGTTTCAAACACTTGTAGTAAAATTATAAATCTTCAGAAAAAAGTATAGAGGATACAATGCAGACTTCTCTATTACTGAAGTGCAAAAGAGCAAGCATTTATGGTAGCAGCTACGGAAATGCCTATGCCTACAGACCAGGCACGGGCAAATAGTGAGCAATGTGGAAAACACTAATAAAAGCCGGGTGTATGTAAATAAATACCAAAGCTAAGAAACCAGCATCAGTTAAAACAACAACAACAAAACCCCCAAACTTTAATTATATGGCTAGGAAGGGGCAGAAAGGGATTTTTTAAAATAAGAAAACTGCCTAGCTGAGCAACAAAAAGGAAACAATTGTTCCTTCTCCATTGTAACGTAAAAGGAAGACAAAAGCAAGCCTGATTGTTATATACAAGGATTTTCTCACTTTAATCAAGACCCTGGAACGTTATTTAATTTTCCAAACAGACCAAGGTCATTTTGCACAACTATTCTTGGAATTCCATATCCAAGTTGACAAATCCCCAATTGTTTATGTCCATATCCAACAGATCTGACCATGGAGGAAATAGACCTGCTGACAGAGCTTTAAAAACAGTCAAGCTGCTTCCAAATATTTAACAGCACTTTCACCAGTTCTGCCAAGAATTTCTGTATCAAACCCATGATGCACTTGACATAAGCTTACCCAAACAGAACCACTGTGCCATCCCTGTGGGTCACATTTTCAATTTGTATTAACTTTTACTCAGTCATACAACATAAATAAAGCCTGAACTTTCTGCCACTTAGGCTGGAGATCTAGTGCTAATCTGGAAGACTGTCCTGGACTCTTTCATTACTCTGGAAGAGATTTCTACAGTAAGAGCTTACACCAACCCTTCTAAGAATTTCCCCTAAGTGAAATTTAAGGCCACATCTGTTCCATTATTATTTTTCTGTATCACAGGAGCAGCATCTTTGTGTCTTTATAAATGAAAAGTTGAAAAGAATTTTAGAAGTTTAATCCAATTCTCTCATTTTATAGCACTGAGAAGCCTCAGAAAAGGGGGTGACTCCATTCAGACATCTGGGGTTCATGAAAGAACCAGTTTTTCTATCCAAGGCCCAGTACAGTGTTCCTTCTTCCTACACAACCTCTCCTCCCTCTACTCAGCATGTCCCAAACTGAATTTACCATCATGCTCGCCCAACCACTCTTATTTAGAACTTCCCTATTCTTTTTTTTTGGAGGGCAATTGGGGTTAAGTAACTTGCCCAAGGTCACACGGCTAGGTTTTTGTGTGTGCATTAAGTGTCTGAGGCCAGATCCGAACTCAGGTCCTTCTGACTCCAGGGCCGGTGCTCTACTCACTGCACCACCTAGCCGCCCCAGGATAGACATTTCTTGTTAGGTTAAACTCAGTCTCAAAGGGAGTCTGTCTTCTGAGGCACTAAAAGTAACCGGAGTGGAGAGAAGTATATTACTACCCAACCTTACAGATGGCAGGTAAAAACAAACAGAAAGGCCAAATGAATGATTTCCTTCATGTTTTAGGGAGCTGTATTTGAAATAAACTAAAATAAGTAAAACTAGAGTTGTCCAAGGCTGACAATGACACCGGAGAAGCAGCTAAAATCTACCTTTGCCTTAGGCCTAGGAGCTAATATGGTCAATTCACCTAGTGGAGGCCGTCAATAAAAGGGTAACATAAATAAGGGAAAGGTAAAAGAATAAAATGAGTACTCTCTGTTCAGGATGCACAATATTGAAAAGCAATGGCTTTGGGGGCAGAGCCAAGATGGCGGAGTAGAAACAGCTCATCCAAGCCACTCTGCCCCCAGATCCCACCTAAACTATGTAAAAGGGGACTCTGAACAACTTCTGGAGCCCCAGCACCAACAGAACAACACAGAGAAGCTAACCTCCCACAGAGGACAGCCCAGCAGCCCTGCAGGAAGGACCAGCGCAGCGTTCTGGGAGCCGGCAGCACGCAGCGCGCAGGCCGAGCCAGAGCTGAGGTCCCAGTGAGCCAAGGTTTTAGCCCCAGGGCGGCAGGGCCAACAGCCAGCTGGAGGAACCCCAGAACACCAGCAGCTGTGGCGACTCTAGAATTATCAACATAGACATGCCTAGGACAAAGCAAGAGGTTAGCGTCCTATGGACTTTGGGACCTGTATTTGGGGAATGCGTCAGCTTCCTCCCCTGGGGGCTAGAAGCCACTGAGGAGACACCCCATTTTGTAGTTTTCAGAGGCAGTTCCAGCTCCCAGCCTGCATGTTAACTGTAGGGAGATCCAGCAATCAGAATTGGGGGGTAATCACTCTTGCTTTAACCTCCCTGGATCTGGATTGTGATCTAGGGTGGAAGTTGTGGGTGGGTTTACAGCTTGCCAGAAACGGAAGTTGCCCCCCCACATGTTCCGGACGAAGACTCCTCTAGCTGGCCTTAAAGCCATAGTGTGGGTGGCAACAAGCCCAAAAGTCAAGTAATTAAGTGTCAACATGCCAAGGCAAAGGAAACAGAAAAATGCAATCCTAGACTCCTATTTTGGGGGCATAGAGCGGGAAAAGGACTGTGAGGTCAGAAGTCCTGCTCCAAAAGCCCCAGGGGAAAACATGAGCGGGTTGCAGGCCATAGAGGACCTTAAGAAGGACTTTAAAAATCAAATAAGAGAAGTGGAGGAAAAATTGGAAAGAGAAATGAGAAGGATGCAGGAAAAGTATGAAATGAGGGTCAACAGCCTGACTGAGGAAAACAACACCTTAAAAAATAGACTAACTCAAATGGCAAAGGAGGCCCAAAAGGGCAATGAGGAGAAGAATGCCTTAAAAAGTCGAATTTGCCAGATGGAAAAAGAATCTCAAAAGTTCACTGAGGAGATTCATTCCTTCAGAGTTAGACTGGAGCAAATGGAAGCTAATGACTTTATGAGAAATCAAGATGCTGTTAAGCAGATCCAAACAAACGAAAGATCAGAAGGCAATGTGAAATATCTCATGGGAAATAACACTGACCTGGAAAATAGATCCAGGAGAGACAATTTAAAAATTATTGGACTACCTGAAAGCCATGATCAAAGAAAGAACCTAGAAACCACCCTTCAAGAAATTCTCATGGAAAATTGCCCTGATGGTTTAGATCCAGAGGGCAAAATAGAGGTTGAAAGAATCCACTGATCACCTCCTGAAAAAGATCCCAAAAAGAAAACTCCCAGGAACGTTATAGCCAGGTTCCAGAATCCCCAGATCAAGGAGAAAATACTACAAGCAGCCAGGAAGAAACAATTTCAATATTGTGGAAACACAATCAGAATAGCACAGGACCTGGCAGCTTCTACACTGAGGACTGAAGGGCATGGAATATGATATTCCAGAGGGCAAAAGAACTGGGAATGAACCCAAGGGTCACCTACCCAGCAAAACTGAGTATTTTGTTTCAGGGGAAAATATGGTTATTCAGTGGAATAGAGGACTTTCAAGCATTCTTGAGGAAAAAACCAGAATTGAATAGAAAATCTGACATCCAGACACAAGAAGGAAGAGATGCCTGAAAAGGTAATCAGTGAAAAGAAATCAAAAGGAACTTATCAAAGTTGAACTATTTACATTCCTATATGGAAAAGCAATAACTGGGACTGATGATATCTTTCTCACTATGAAAATAATGGAAGAAGGGTATGTGGTCATATGAGTACATATGTGAATGTGTGTGTAGATGGTTACAGTTATATATGGATAGAGGGCATAGGCTGAATTTGTTGGGAAGGGAGAATACTCAAGGGATGAATTATGAGGTGAGAGAGGAAAGTGGCAAGAGGAGATGGGGAGAGACAGGGTAGGGTAAACTATCTTATGTAGAAGAAGCATGGGGAAGTGGTTGTAAGGGGGGGGGAAGAATAGGAAGGCAAAAAGGCAAATCCACATTCTCATTGAATTTGGTTCAGGGAGAGAATGACATACATACTAAATGGGACATCTCAACCTGCAGCAGAATAGGGGGAAGGGGGATGAGAGGAGGGAAGATGGATGGGAGGGCATCCTTGGGGGAGGGGTGGTTGGAAGTACCCACTATAGAAGAGGGACAGGATCATGTGGGGAATGGACCAGGTGGGGGGTGGGATGAGTGGGAGGGAATTGTAAGCAGCCTTGTACAATATATCTACTATGATAATGTTTTGCATAGCTAGACATGTACAACATATACCGAATTACCTATCTCCCCAGAGGGAATGGGTGACAAGGGAGGAAGGAAATGGATCTGAAATTTGAGGTCTCAACATTAAATGTTTCAAATATATGTAAATACTATTATTAATACTCTTTTGCTTATAATTGGGAGATAAGATGTGCAGGCATTGGGACACAAAGATTCACCTTCCTCTAATGGAAAAGTTGAAGGGGGTATGGGAGAAGGTATGGGAAAGAGCAGATTGGAGGAAGCGGTATCTTGTGGGACTGCTATTCTGGGAGGTTGGGTAGGGGAATAACGGGGGGAAAATGATTGTAACTCAAAATCTGGCAGAAATGAATGATGTAAAACAGAAGTTAATAAAGCATTTGTTTAATAAAAAAAAATTAAAAAAAAAAAAAGAAAAAGAAAAGAAAAGCAATGGCTTGTGAGTGGCCAGCCAGGCCTGTGACACAGCCTCTCCAAGCTGGAGACCTTGAAAGCCTAGTCCAACCTCTGACAAGCTAAGTCAATTATGCGTCTGGTGCCAAATTAGTTTCAATATAACTCCTATGTTTCATTTTCTATTTATCATCTATTTATCACCCTATATTTAGTTCTTTGAAATCTGACTATTCATGAAGCAAGATCCTGGCTTCCTATATAATAGAACTTGATTATTAAACTACTGACCATCCAAGGTATAAACAGAAGCCCTTCAATAAGTATTTATGGATTAACTGGTAGGCCAAAATAATGAGAGATGGTTGAGAAAGCTAGTCTTTGGGAGCAAAGGCAGAAATTACCATGTTAATATTTAATGACGTTAATATTTGGTTTAGTGTCCACAATAATAATCCATGATATGCATCTTTCCAAAGAAACTGAGAGAGACTGTGCCATACACATTTACAATTATCTATGGTACATTTTACTCCATAAGCCTTGGACAATAAAACCTCTGCATATGTGGAAAATGACAACAAAAATATTTGGAAAAAATCAGAGGATTACAGGATTTAGAGCTGAAAGAAACATAAGAAAATATTTAGTCTAATCATCTCATTTTATTAAGTTGGAAATTGAGGCTCAGAAAGCAGAAAGGGTCTTGCCCAAAGTCAAGGTGAAAAGATAAAACAGCTAAGGGTCAGCTATCTCAGAGGAGTTCTAAGGAATAAAGGACAGTGGAAGAAGATACCTTTTGCCTTCCATTTTCCCATCTCAGGTGACATCCTTATACTTGTTGAAGGAAAAAAGTTAAGGTTAAAAATGGATATGACAAAATGGAAAAACAGCAGCTAGACAAGTGTTGCCTGATATGCAGAAAATCACCATGGAAGAGCTGGAAGGAAAGAGGCCACTGTAGCTCAACATAGCTGTTGGCAGAGGCCTTCCGAGGCACAATCTGCCACCTACCAAGGCAGCCCAATTTACTTCTGGTATAACTGTTAGCATGTTTTGCCATGGTCAACCTAAATTGACTTCTCTCCAACTTCCATGCATTCACTTTTCCTCCCTTTGGGGCCACAGAAAAGAAATCTTGTTAGAAAACAGCTATCATTTCCTCCACCTCTTTTTTTCTTTTTTAGGCTGATTAGTGCCAATTCCTTATACAGCATATCCCAACCCTTCACCATCCATGGTGACCTCCACCAGAGGCTGTCCAGCTTATCAATGTCCTTGCAATTGGAGGTACCCAAAGCAGAACAGAAGATTGCACATGTAGTCTGCCAAGGTTAAAACACAGTGGCGATACCATCTTCCTCATTCTGAACATTACACACCAATGCAGCTGAAGACTGTACTAATCTTGTGGGCCCTGGTTAACATGTTAAAGAACCAGAGTGGGCTAGGGATGCACTAAAACTCCTAGACCTTTTGAAAATGCTATCAATTATCTGCACCATCTTGTCCTTGTGAAAGGGATCTTGAAAAAAACAAAGTGTAGGGTTTTTATGAATGAATCCCATAAATTTCCAAGAAACCTGATGAGATCTGTTCAAACCCATGCAGAGCAAAGTGAGTAGAACCAAGAGAACAATTCAAACAATGAAAACAATGTGGTAAAGGCAAATAACTTTGAAAGACTAACTCCAACCATGATTCCAGAGGACTAAGGCTAAGGAAGCATGCTATACACCTCCTGAGAGCAGTAATGGATTCAGCGCAGAATGAGATAGAGGTGTTTTGGTCAAAGCCAACGGGGAAATCTGTTTGCTTGATCATGAACATGTTAAAAATATTTTGTTTTTCCTTTTCTTTCCATCAGGGAGGAAGAAAACGGGATTTTAATTGGAAAAAAATTTTAAAACCATTACTCCCTTGTTAAATTTCATAATATTAGATTCAACCCAGTAGAGGCAACATGATATAGTGGGTACAATACCAAGTTTGGCTTCAGGAAGGTGCAGGTTCACATTCTAGCTCTGGTATTTCCCCTCTGTATGCCTGAGGTAACCTCCTCAGGACCTACCTGCTAAGTCTAGATAGGTTATGATCTTGATCAGTACAGACACTTCCCAAACCGGGACTGATGAAATCAGAGATCTCTGAAAAGATTAAGCCCATTATCCGAGCCAGTCCCAGTCCCAACATTTCTGAATTCTAACTATGTCATCCAATGCGTTAAATCTCTCTCCTAGCTTTGTCTCACATGAAAATGTAACTAAACGTGTCATCTAACACTTCATCACGCTCACTTATGAAAATTCAGAGCCGAAGCACTCATGGATTTTCTTCAGTATTCCACCAAAAAAATTCCCTCCAAAATGACACTGACCAACCCACTAAACTATTCTTTGAGCTGAGCTGTGCATTCACTTAACTGTACCACCGTCAAATCCACGTCTTTGTCTTGTTCACAAGGAGAACACGAGAGTTTGTTCAACATTGGTAAAATTGTAAGTAAACTATCTACTCAAAGACATTTCAATAAACAAGAAAAAAGCACTGACTCTACAGTCACTTCAGAATCCTTTTCAACTTTTAAATATATCACCTATAAAAAGAAGACAACCCTGCTGCCCCCCCCACTAAATGGCACCTGAATTATGAAGCAAAAACTCCCTTTTACCATAGAACCATCTACTTTGTGTCATTAGGCACGTCTTGAATTCATGAAATAGCTGTTTACTGAAAATGAATACATTTGGAGATGATGTTTGTGCAGCCATTTTGATCATGGTTAGTTTATTTAACTAGTGCTTGTGGTCAGCAAATCAAAAATGTTATTTGTTGAGTCTGGCAATGTGGAAGAGAGTGCTAATGTTTCTATTTCTTGTAAATATTGTATTCCCTTTTGAGGGGCTAAGAGTCCCAAAGGAAGACAAAACCATTAGATTAAAAACAAAGTGTTACTGCTGATTTGCTCATCCTAGCAACCATTGAGAGATCTTGGTTTATACATGCATGCATTCTATTATATCTAAAAGAAATAAAGTAATCTAGTGGCCTGAGGAGATTTATTTAACATCAAGAGAAATTTAAGGAGATTTTAAGTCATATCAATACTCATTTTTATCACTACATGACAGTGAATAATGAGGGAATTATTAGGAAACTTAATTTGCTAATCAACTCATTATTTAAAAGGAAGCCTTTTAGATATTACGGGAGGATAGCTGACCCCTGTCTTAGACTGATAGCAACAATGACATAGATGAGGAGTAGTATTTAGAAAAATAAAAGAATGAGGGACTACCTGCGGAACAGAGATATACAAACTATATTGATCATGTACACCATAAAAATGTTTGAACAGCTACTCCCAATATATGTATGCTAGTTTGTCAATTAAATGTGCTATACTATATTTATATATGTACATTATAAAATATCCACGAAAAAGGAGAGAGTAAAAATAAAATGAATACTTTAAAATAATATATTTCTTTAAAAGAATATGTTTTCTTTATTAACAGAGTAAAAACCTTTTTGGTCCTTTTCTTGTCCTAATAATTTTAGTGAGAGCAATACGGTTAAATATGCTTCATTTTTTTTTTTTTTTACAATTTTGCTTTTATACTCTGTGATACAACTGTTCAAAGGTCTGTTTCTAAGTGTGCTTTATTTCAATACTTGGTATTAACTTCTTTTTTTTTTTAATATATATTTTTTTAAAGCAATTGGGGTTAAGTAACTTGCTCAAGGTTACACGGCTGGTCATTATTTATGCGTGGGTGCTCATTTTCTGAGGCCGGATCTGATCTCGGGTCATCCCAACTCCAAGGCCGGCGCTGTTACTCACTGCGCCACCTATCTGCCCCTTTTAGGGCAATTGGGGTTAAGTAACTTGCCCAAGGTTACACGGCTAGGTTTTTGTTTGTGCGGATTAAGTGTTGGAGGCCGGCTCTGAACTCAGGTCCTTCTGATTCCAGGGCCGGCGCTCTATTCACTGCGCCACCTAGCCACCCCCTTGGTATTAACTTCTAAGAAAAGGGAAATAATAGTCCCAGTGTTATTCTGTCCTTATCAGACCTCAGAGCTGTGTTCAATTCTGGGCAATATGGTTTATGAAGAATATTGATAAGCCAGAGAGTATCCCGAGGAGGGCAACTAAGAAGTCCATTTTTTTCCTTTTCTGCTTTTTGGGGGCGGGGGGGAGGTAGGGCAATTGGGGTTAAGTGACTTGCCCAAGGTCACACAGCTAGTTTTTGTGTTAAGTGTCTGAGGCCACATTTGAACACAGGTCCTCCTGACTCCAGGGCTGGTGCTCTATCTACTGTACCACCTAGCCGCCCCAGAAGTCCAATTTCTTATAAAAATCAGTTCAAGGAACTAGGTATATTTAGGTTAGAGAAGAAATGACTTGGGGGGAGGAAGGAGAGAGGGGAAAGATGATAACTATCTTTAATACATTTGAAGGGCTATTATATGAAGGAGGGATTAAATTGTTCCGTTTGGCCACAGATGGCAGAACAAGGAACAGTAGGTGAAAGCTTCAAAGAGGCATATTTAGCCTTGATAGAAGGGAAAATTTCCTAAAAACTAGACCTGTCCAAAAGTGGAATGATCTGCCTAGAGAGATGGTGGCTTGTCTCCTTGGAGGCCTTTAAACAGAAGCTAAATGACCAACTATTAGGTGTGTTAGCATTGGATGTCCCTGTCATGTAGAGGTTGGACTTAATAATGGCTGATGAGGTCCCATCCGAAGCTCAAATTTTATGATTCTGTAAAAGCTAAAAAAATGCCCTACAAATGTAGGCAAATCAAAATGGAAGAAACACATCATTGGTTGCACTTTCTAAATCATGACAGTAATTCTTAAAATCTCTTCCAACAAATAATAATTATGCAAAGGTTTTCACTGAAATCTGGACAACAAATTTCTATCTTACCTGATGCTGTTAGGGTTAGGGAGGGAAATGGTCTCTTGAGGGCAGGTCTCAGGTCTGGAGGGTGGCTGGGTTCCAGATGGGGAGAAAGGGGTGGTAGCAAGTCAGATATAAAACTGCTTGGACTTTGGTTTCTTGGTGACTGAAAGCCTTCTTCATCAGCTTCCAAGCTATCCATTCAATGTTTTTCTTTTTGAAGGCTGAGGGAGTATGGTAGGGCTGGGGAGGAATCTTGGTGGACTTGAGGATGCAAGGTCCTTGCAAGCTGTGATTGTTTCATTTCATTTGATTCTTGTATTTCTAGACCCTAGAACAATACTTGTTGGTTGATCTAAGAGAGAGCTCTGTGCTTGTTTATGCGAACCTCTAGCCTCCCAGCTGCAGCTACTCCCACTGCCTCTTGCTACCCACTGCTCACTCCCACCATGGCTAAGCCTTACTCCTCTCCCTCAAAGACTTTCTTTGTTTCAATTCTTCCTCATTTCCCATACTGTCCTGGGGCCAAGGGGAGGCAGGGAGGAAAGAAGAACCTCATGTATGTTGCTCCTGCTGAATTAGGGGAAGCGAAGAAGGCAAGCAGAAAATGACCATCCAGGACCACTGATACTGGGTATAGATGGGGAAGGGGCTAGGGCTGGGTGGGGAATGACTTCTGGCCCACCTGCTCACCTGACTACCAACTCATCTGCTATGGGAAGATTACTGCAAAGGCAGGTGGTGGCTGCCACACAGAATGCAGGTGACGTGTGGCAGCTGGGGGAAAGACAACAGCAAAGGCAGCTGGTGGCTGCAAGTAGAGTGAACAACTGGACTGCTCTCTTCAGCTCTGGTATTTTCTTCCCACCCTCCACTGGAGCATCATGTGGGCATCCCACCCTTGAGAAGGGTAATAACAGATATTGTTGGATTCAAAACTAAACAACTTTATCTATACAGAGAGTAGAGACAGTCTTTCAGATAAACTGGAAGGTTATACATATGACCAGCAGCATACTAACCATCCATTTCAACCAAAAGCTGGTTTAAAGTCTGCTCTTCCTCAGTGTTGGAGAAGCCAGACATAGTAGTAGATCTTTTCTTGCCCACAGCATCAATTTCATCAATGTACACAATACATGGGGCCCGGTTCTGGGCTTCTCTAAACAAGCTTCTGACTCGAGCAGCTCCAAGACCTGAAAACGGGAAAGAATAAGAAACTGGAAAAGATAAGGAAATAATACCTACCAGCTGGTAAAGTAATCATGTTCTCCTACCAGAGAACAGGCATATTTACAACAATAATTTCCAAACCCTAAAAGAATGCCATTATGTATAAATATAGCTACTGATAGACAGACATAGACATATCTTCATAGTGGTAACCACTCCAAACCAAACTACAGAGGTCACTATTTGCAGATCTCTTGACTTTAAGTGAAAACTGTGTGATTTAATGACATGATTACCTAAAATGATTAATAAATTTAAAGCTACAGCATCTCAATTTCCCATCTCTATTTCTTTCCCAACTGTTAACTTTGCACATAAAGAAGTAAGATGCACAAAGCAGGGGAATTCAGAAACAGGTTAAATTTTTCTTTTACCAACTGGGGTACTCAAAAGCTTTTACACTCTCCCCCTCAATTTATAAATACTTTGCTGATGACTCACCTCCTATCACTTCCACAAACTCTGAGCCAGCCATTGCCAGGAATGGCACTTGAGCTTCTGTAGCTACTGCCTTGGCCAACAAAGTCTTTCCACAACCTGGGGGTCCAAGCAATAAAGCACCCTTTGGGACTTTGGCACCAAGCTGGAGGAAGCGCTCTGGACTCTAGTGGTAGAACACATGTTACATGAGCATAATCATTTGGGTTTTCTCTTCTTTTTCTCCTCTCCTCATTGTGGGTTTTCAAAGAATTTTAAAGAGGAAATAGCTCTAAGAAGGTTCAAATAACCTTTCTTTATCTTTTTTACTGACCCCTTTTGTTTTTACATCACCTTCATTTCTAAATAATTCCCTCTCTTACCCCCACCCAGCAAGTTATCCCTTGTACAAAAAGGATAATGGGGGGGGGGCGAGTTCAGCAAAACAAAGGATGGACCAGGTCTAACAATGCATGCAATGTTTCACAACTACCATCTCCCACCTGTGCAAAGAAGGAAGAGAGGGACATTACAACAATAATTTCCAAATCCTAAAAGAACGTCATTATGTATAAATATAGCTACTGATAGACAGACATAGACATATCTTCATAGTGGTAACCACTCCAAACCAAACTACAGAGCTCACTATTTGCAGATCTCTTGACTTTAAGTGAAAACTGTGTGATTTAATGACATGATTACCTAAAATGATTAATAAATTTAAAGCTACAGCATCATTTTTCTTCAGGGAAAGATCATCATAAGTACAATATTCATCAACTAATTTATTTCCTTACATATGACCTGATGGCTATAAACTCAAACTGGGAAAAATATTCAACCATTCCAAGGAATCAACTTCACAGTTAGTATAATCACTAGTATGTTCACTAGCCAAAGTATCAAGGACCTAAAATGTTTTAGGAAGATTTAGTTTGCTTTCCTAGCTGGTGAGTAAGTATATCTGCATATTCAGTAAGTACCCAGTGTGTCTCTATGAAAAAACAAAAGAGACAAATAATGTCAAATTAACTACATGCTACACAGATTATCAATCAATACACAATACAAGTGAGTTGGGGGTTTTTTTAAGTGGAATTCCAGTTCTGAAAACGATGTACAAAAATGACCCTGATATAATGTTTTCTTCTAGGAAAACTAGAATGCCTTTCATTCTTGCTTACCTAGGATATAAAAAACTCAGAGTCGACTGAAATGATTAATTAAAAGACCTCAAGAAAGGTCTCTAGGCTTCCTCCATACTTTGTAGCTATATTTCTGCCCCAGAATTTCTGTTTCTCACCTTTAGATAATCAACAAATTCCTTGACTTCTAATTTGGCTTCATGCATTCCTGCTACATCTTTGAAGCTGATCCCTTTCCCAAGCTTTCCATCCACAACAGTGAAGCGAGCCATTTTCAGTTGGTTCTATGTTAGAAAACATACAGAACACGCAATTTTGAAAGTATAAGTCTTACAGGGAGGAGAAAAGAATCAACACATCAGCACCAGTACTTCGACCTATGCACCCTTCTGTTCACTTCTTACATGCACATAAACTTATTTCTTTCCCATATATCAGTATTGCCTCTGTCCACAGTGCCATATAACAAGGAGCAAAATTCATTAAGGACAGAGACATTATGAAAAGAAAGTAATTTTCCTTCCATGATGGAAGGAAAAACATCAGTGTTTAATACAACTGGCTATTGAGAAATGTGGTTGGCTGGTAGCATTTAACAGCAATTTTTAGGCTCTTCCTCCATGCTTTAAAAAGTTGTTACTTATGACTGCCAGTGTGAATAAATGACTTGTGAATTATCTCACATGCTCAGTTTATAGGGCCTCCTCCACCCTTATTACCAAGCCAAACTACACTTCAATCTATAGGAATTCATTTAAATTAATCATTTGATAAGGATTTAGATTCTGTTCACACAGCCTGAGTTAAAAATAGTTATTATTTAACTTCCAATCACCCTATCAGAATCAGACATATTGATGATATGACTGAGCATGAGCTTTGCCACCAACTCATTTTCATTTTTTATTTATATTGTAACATCTGGGAAAGAAGAAATGGAGACAAGTTCTGAGGTTGTAAATACAACTAAATATGATTTATGCAACTTACAAAAGCACTGAATCCCCCTTCTCTTCCTGTCATCCCAGCAAGGCGGAAAATGCACCATAATATAGCCACACCTACAGCTGTCATTCCCAGGGCATAAAGTGCACTAAAAAGAACAAAACAGACAAGTTATAGGCTTTAATTAAACCATTACAAATGAAACAATGTAATAAATCTACAAATAGTGAATAGCTCTTTGATACACTCAAAAGTGAGAAAATTATCTGAGGCTTTACAGAAAAAAAAACACCACAAATGTAAGTCTTTCTTGTCCAATTCATATTGATTAGTATCTTAGAGAAGTTGTTTTTTTTACTCATGTCTTCATATAAAAGCAAAATTTCAAAATGTACAAAGCTTCAATTCAGTGAATGCATCCGCTAAAGCAGCTTATGCTACAAACAAAAAACTATTCACGTTCCATAAATTCATCAAATCATTTAAAGTGAATATGGGTTCATATAAGGCAGACATTGTGCAAAAATGATCCAAGACCTAGGATCAAGTGTTCACTTAGAAAAGGATACTGAGCAGAATAACAGGAATCTCATTCATCCTTCTCACACTCATCATAGAGCCAGAAATCCTTAAGCTTCTTACAAAAACATGGTCTACATGAAGTCCCATATGGGACCAAAAGACCTTGAGTAAGATAACTAAAGAACAAAAGGAATCTCAACACGAGGCAAATTCCCACTCTTTCATATCATGGGAGGCAAAGGATTTTTCTGTGCCACTAAGGAAAGTAAAAAGTCAGAGCCTGATTGGGATCCCAGCTAGACCAAGTCAGGCCACACATGGCCCTCATGTGAAGAACCACTACTAATTACCCACAGCATTTTGATAGAGGAAGTGACATAACTCCTTCCAAAGTAGTGCTTTTATTTTTTGTTGGTTTTTTTTGTTTGCTTGTTTGTTTTCCGTGGCTCAGGGAATGCTGCCATAGAATTACTCAATAAAAAGCATTTTTGGTTGTGTAATTCAGAAAGGTTTGGTATATTTCTAATGAGGCAATTCCATTTTTATTTCTTCTGACTGAGTGATGAAGGGAGTAAACTTAGATTATAGAAATGTCTACTTTTCAAGTTCTACATATTGAAAAACAGAAAAGTAAATAATTATGTAGATAACAAAGAATCATTTGCTCTATAGCAAAGGTCTTGGAAAAGGTCTTTTTTTCTAACCAAGTAACTCTTCTCTCAAGGATTTAGCAGTTAATGGAGTTGTAGAGATCACCAATGACAAATATGTTAGTTACTTCATGGTTCAGAAATTTTTATTTTGAAAAATAAGCTGATCATTTAAAAAGAAATGTAAGTAGAACACTGTAACAACAACAACAACAAAAAACCTATGCCAAAATAACTGGAATATCAGCATATGGGAGAAAAATTTAACTACATCTTTTGCATACCAATGAACCAATAAGGGAAGCTCTTCATCCCCGAAGATCCCCAGCCCAAAACTCACCCACCCAAGACCCCATCAGGATTTCCCTTTCCCAACAGTGTATACTAAAGACCCTTTAGCCTTGCCACTGATTCTGAGGCTGTACCCTAAGGACTATGAGATCTTCCCATCAGCCCCGCAATTTAATTCTCCCATATGTGTGGTCTTCACTCATTTTATCCCCTTCTTGTCCCTATTCTGGACTTCAAACCCTGCTCCCCATATCTCCTCCCTTTTCAGCTTCTTTTTCTGTGTTTTCTTCCTTCAATAAAAGGTACTCTCCTAGAGGGCAGGAACTGTCTTTTTGTTCATATTTGTATCTCCAGTACTTAGCATAATGCTTAGCACGTGGTAAGCAACTAAGAAATTTTTGTTTCCTTCCTCCTTGTCTTCTTTGACAGAAAGGCCTCTCTGACTTTTCAATCTGTGTCCCTAGTGCACAGTCCGTAACAAGCACCTGGCCACTCACACCCTACAAGTCCATTTTCTCCTTGTTCTTCCTTTTGGCCTGGAATATTCCCATGGCAAAACCAGAACTCTTACCTCCTCAGTATTTTGTTTTCAATAAAGGACTACACTGGCTTTCAAGTTAGTGGTTATATAAATATGACAAGTACACCTGATTCCCCTGACATGGTGTCCTCACAGGGCTCTAAATCAACATCAAATCTATTCTATGTCTGAGCTACAAGTCAAAGAACCCGAGTTCAAATCCCAAATCTGTTACTTAGTACCATGTAATTCTGGGCAAGTCTTTTCATTTCTCTAAGGCTCAGTTTTCTCATCTGTATAATAAAGGAGCTGGATGATATATCCCTTCTGCCTCTAAATCTAAGACCCTAAAATCCTATGACTGTTTTGATAAGCAAAGTCCAAATTCATTTGACTAAATTTACTTCTTCTGATTCTATCTACCTCTATGTTTGAAATCCTTAGGTTGCAAGATGAACAACTCCACCCAACTTAACCATCTACAGCTCTTTTACCAACAACACAATAAAATTTTCATTTAACCTTCATTTCCACACTTTTCATCTTCCACTTTGTTGGAAACTGGAAACTTCACAAATTTAATTAAGAAATAAGTCAAAAAACCAGAATATTTCAAGCTAAGTTATAGATTCCCTCCTTTCTAAATTTTAAGTATTTCTTGAGTACATTTAATTACTGTTCCCACAAGGAAGTACACTGTTAAATAAATGCCCCTGAGATCACCACTTCTAGTTAGTTTCAAAGCTCTTTGGGGGTTTCTCACTCCCTCAAGTTATCATGACTTGGTAGAAATGAACCTGACCTACTTAGAGCTGTCATGAGAAACACTGAGGCCAAAATCATACTTTCCAAAGAAGCCTGTCCGTTTGTAGGACACTGGAATCCTGTCTCTGCTTTCAATATTCAGTTCATCTTCAGCCGCTCGAAGCTTCTCTTCAAACTTGTCAATATTTGCAACCTGCATCCGGTACATCAAGGTAAACCGCTGGGGACACAAAGAAGAAGAGGCCAGTGATGTGAATAAGCCCCAAATGCAAGAGACTTGACAACAAAGCAGTGGACTGTCAGAATCTTATAAAATTACTGGCAGTATTTATTCTATCACCTGAATAGTTGAGGAACAGTTTTTCAATACTGTTAAGCATATCTAGAATGTCACAGATCTTTTTATCATTTCAGTTTCAAAAGATCCTCTGATTCCTTGAATCATCTACAGCAAAAATGCAATTGACAAAAATGCTCTATCAGATGGATATCCTCCTTCCCTCTCCCACTAACCCAGCAGACAGATTCCACTATCAGGAGAAAGGCAGATTAAAATCAAGGAGAAGCTTTTTTTTTTTTTAACCTCATAACCTGAGCTTAATACAAACACTGACTAATTTCTGTATCATCCACAACTTTACACAGCAAAATGAGGTCTCAAGCTTGAATAAGAAAAACATTATTTTCCACATATTCTATTGAGGTATTAAGTAAACTAACACATTTCAGAAAAAATTTCAACAATAAGAGAGGTAACATGCAAAACAGAATGAGCACTGGACTTGGAGTCAGACTTAAGTTCCTATATCAAGTCTGTCATCTGCTACCTTTGTGACCTTGGGTGATTTAATCTAACTGGGTCTCTGCTTCCAGAGGGTTTTAAGGTTCCTTCCAGTTCTGTGACTGGAAATTGTTTCTTCCTATACAGTGACTTTCACCTGTGACTGAAAAAGGAATTTCTGCTTAACCTCCAAAATCTAATTAGCCAAAATATTTCCATTCCCCTCAGGATTCCTATCAATGGAGATTCTGTTGAGATATTTCCATCATTCTAAATTTTATTCTTTTATGCTCTTCAAAAATTTTTTTTCTCTGTGATTTTTACTATTCAATTATTTGTAGGCAGATACATGTTCTCTCCCTAGGAAAATTTACCTAAGACACTTTGTCCCTATCACATTCAAACTTAAATTATACTTCACTTTGTCAATCAAAAATAATTATTAAATGTTTACTATGTGCCAGGTATTGTGCTATGTATTAGGAATACAAAGGAAAAGCAAAAATAGTCCCTGCCCTCAAGGAGCTAACATTTTAATAGGAAGACACAGACACAGATATACATACATGTTTGTATGTAAATATGCACATGTGTGTATGTAAGTATCACAAAATACAAGAAAAATATGGAGTAACCTCAGAGAAAATGGTACTAGCAAATAGAGGGGACCCGGAAAGTCCTAGCAGAGCAGGTGGCACATGAGCAGTCTTAAAGGAAACCAAGAATTCTAAGGCTAAGAGGGTAAGAGGAAGAGCCTTCCGGGAACAGTGAATAGACAGGTATTGAGAGATGGAAGACTGAACATGTTCAAAGAAAAGCAAGTAGGTCACTGTGATTAGATCACAGAGTGCTTAGGCAGAATGTAAGAAGATTAGAAAGGCAGAAAAGGGCAGGACAGTGAACTTCCAGACAGAGAACTTATTTTATTATGGAGGTATTACGGAGCTACTGAAAATCATCGTGACATCATTGGACCTATGCTTTAGGAAAGTCACTTTGGCAACAATGTGGACAAGAAACTGGGGATGGAACACCAATTAGAAGGCTAGTGTAACAATCCAGAAGAAAAAGGATGAAAGACTGAAACAGAATGGTAGCTGTGTGAGCAGAAAGATGAGGAGGCACATGAGAGATGTTGTGGAGGCAGAAATGAAAATATGGCAACTAACTGCCATTCATGGGGTGAGCAAAAGAAAGGTAACAGTGATGACACCCAGACTGTGAACCTGTCGGACTAGAAGGATAGTGGTGCCCTAGACAATAATGCAGAAGTTCAGGACCAGATAGTTTGATAATGAATTCTGTTTGTATATTTTGTATTTGAGAAACCTATAGGATATTCAATTTGAAATGTTGGTGATGCCAGAATGGCACTCGGGAAAGAATTGAGTATGTAAATCTAGCAGACTAGAGCAAGATAAATACATCTGGACAAAATCCACATAAAGATGATATATGACCCTATGGAAGCTGATGAGATCACGAAGTCCTGAGGGGATATAGAGAGGAAAACGAGGGCCTAAGACAGACACAATTAATAGGCATGATACAGATAATGATGCAGTGTGTTCACCTGCAAAATTGTTCACCTGCTTTCCTCACTTTTAAACTATTTATAAAACCAAGACAAGCCACTAAAAATATGTAGGAATCTAATACAAACCACAGAGTTCCGAATGCTCTAAATATTCTCAACTCTAGGGGACCTTATTAACCTGATTTCTGTGCCCTTCAACTATTAATTAAACAAGCATTTATTGAATACCCATATGCCAAGAACTACAGAATTGTCTATATACCAATTAGATGCTCAAAAATGAAAAAGTCTCTGCAGAAGACAAGTATACAGAGCAATAAGTGCAAGACAACGTTGTAGAGGGAAAACTAATGACTGGGGGTTAGGAAAAGGCCTGTTTTGTGTTGCTGTGTGGGTGTTTTTGCCTTTCTATAGTCTTTTTAAAAAATATTTTTCCCAATTACATATAAAAAATTTTTTAACATTCAGGTTTTTTTTTTAAGCTTTGAGTTCCAAATTCTGTCCTTTCCTTCCTTCTCTCCCCCCTCTCTGAGACAGTAAGCAATCTGATATAGATTACATATGTGCAATCACATAAAACATTTTTCCATCTCAGGAAAAAAACTCGACCCCCCCTTCCCTCAAAAAAGGAAAGAAGGAAGCAAAGTAAAAAATGGTATGCTTCAGTCTGTATTCAGATGCTATCAATTCTTTTTTTTGGAGGGCAATCGGGGTCAAGTAACTTGCCCAGGGTCACAGGCTAGGGGGTGTGTGTGTGTGTGTGTGTGTGTGTGTGTGTGTGTGTGTGTGTGTGTGTGTGTGAAGTGTCTGAGGCCGGATCCGAACTCAGGTCCTTCTGACTCCAGGGCTGACACTCTACTCACTGCACCACCTAGCCACCCGATACTATCAATTCTTTGGAAACAAATATCATGTTTCATCTCAAGTCTTTTAGAACTGTCTTGGATCATCATTGCTGATAAAAGCTAAGTAATTCATAACTGTTCATTGTAACTATTACTGTGACTGAGTACAATGTTCTCAGTACTCCTGGTTCTGCTCACTTTACTCTTCGCAGGTTTTTCTGAAATCATCCTGCTCCTTATTTCATATCACACAATGATATTCCATAACAATCATATATCACAACTTGTCTAGTCATTCCCTAATTGAAGGACATCTCCTCAATTTCCAAGTCTTGGCTCCCACAGGAAAGACCTCTTTTGAAGGTGGTAATTGAACTTGGGTTCAAAGGAGTCAGAGATCTCAAGATGGGAAGCCCTTTGAGCAGAGGGGACAATCTGTGAAAAGGACGGAAATGGGAGAAGAACTATAAGGTACAAGGAACAGCAAGTATGTAAGATAGTTATGGAGGGATAAGAAAGTGCTTGAGGGGAGTAATTAGTGAGGGGGAGCAATAACCAAGCTGGAAAGGATACTTGAACTCAGATTATAAAGGGCAGTCAATGTCAGACAGGAATTTTTATTTTACCCTATAGCCAAGAGGGAGCCACTGGAGCTCCTTGAGCATCATCTACCTAAGTGACTTGGTCACATCTATGTTTCAGGAATAGTGTAGGAGTATAAAAGAGGGATTAGAAAAGAGAAAGACTAGAGGCAGAGAGAAAAATCAAGTTACTCCAGTAGTCTGAGTGGTGATGAGGACTTAAAAGTCAATTAAGGAAAATGTCAATACTTGCTACATATCACTTAATTGTGGGATACTCGGGGAATATATGTATGTATGGATTTTCAAGTTGTGTCTTATTTATACCATATCAAAATGAACAACTATATCTAGTGTATCCTTTTATCCCCTAATAATCCCTAGCCACCAAGGGAGGCTAAGGTTGGTGGGCCCCTCTAAGGTTCATAGCTCTGAATTACAGTAGGGCTAAAGCCCATCAGCTGTCCACACTAAGTACAGCCCAAATGTGAACGTGGGAGAAGAAGGCCACCAGGTTGCCTAAGGACATTCAGGTCAGAAAAATAGAGTAAGTTAAAGCGAACATGTAGGGACTGGGCAAGTTAGCAGTCACTGTACTTGCAGCTTGATTAAGACAGGAAGTCCTAGTCTCGAAAAGGAAAAGAAAAAGCAACCACCCTGCAGGAGTATGGGTTGTTACTATAATGTTAAAAATTACTTAAGATATCAAAACATAAGCATATAAGTTATCCCCTTGTTCGATTTGGAGGAAGTACAAAAAGATCAATAGGAAGATAATAAAGACCCACATGAGAACTACATGACAAAATCTAGCTTGATTTCCAAAATGCTCTTAACAACAGTATAAGGAAATAGTCTTCTAGGATTTTTCTAGCTGGGATGTCATTTAAAGTTGATGCTTCTAGTGTGTGCTCTTTATGCAGATTCATATCACAACATAATTTTCATAAAAATTCAGTAAACTCTGAGGGAGTTTACTGGGAGGGAGAAAAGGGGGAGATTTACCATTGCAAAATTATTATTTTGGCTAATCAGAGGCTTCCCAAAAGCATCCAGCAGAGATTAATTCTCTTCCAGTACTACTCCCATCTCAGTAAGTGGATACTTTAATTAATATATAATTTGAGGGGTGTTGGGTGGTGGAGTAGAAAGAACACTGGTCCTGGAGTCAGGAGGCCCTGAGTTCAAATCCAGCCTCAAACAGTTGATACTCACTAGCTGTGTGACAGTGGGCAAATCACTTAACTCCTATTGCTTCGACAAAAAAAAAAATCCCACCCCCCCCCAAAAAAACCAACGAAAAAAGCCCATATAATTTGAAATGGGTAAGTTGTTTTGAGGATGGGTCAATACCAGGCCAAGAATGTCCAGATGGGGCCCCAAAGTCATCTGTATGATCAAAATCAAAGGTAGCCCTTCATTTTATTTGCATTCATCAGAATGAAAGTGAGTCTAATATACAAACAATATATATACATATATATACATATATACATATATATATATACTTATTACCATGAAAAAAAATACACCTTTAACAACCCAAGATAAGTGAAACTTTAAGAAGGAGGCATAAATAATTTTCAAGATATTTCAACTAACCAACCAAACACTTTTTTGGATCAAATCATCTGCTTGCAATGTCATGATTCTGCATACACATCAAGAATCTTCATCTTCTGTAGGAAAACTGAGATGACTAATGTGGAAATATGTTTAATATGATTGTACATATATAATCTATATCAGATTGTTTGCTATCTTGGGGACAAGGGTAAGGAGGGAAGGAAAAACATTTGGAAATCAAAATCTTATAAAAATGAATGTTGAAAACTATTTCTACATGTAATTTTTTTAAAAAAATTCTATTTACATTTAAAAAAGAGAATATTTATCTTCACTGTGCAATGAGGTTTCTTTTTTAACTCTGGAAAACATGACAGTCAACAGCTGTCATTCTGGTAGCAATACCTTTTCATTTAGTCAATATGAAGTGTAGATACATAGATAGATAGAAAGACAGACACTGCAATAAGACAAATCAATAAATCATTACATATTTAATGACACATATAACTAGCATCATCCTGGGTGCTATACCCAATGAATATTACTGCTGTACAACTTTAGTGAGACCCAAAAAATGATCCAAGGCACAGAGATAAAGAAATATTCCCACCGTCATGGCAACGTTCTTGCTTCTCGGTATAAAATAGCTTGTCACCAATTTATCCAGAAATAATTCCCCTCTGCTATAATTTTGTCAAGGACCCAAAGCTAAGACTGTCGCTCAAACAATCCCATTGAAATGCTATCACCTCTACAGGGCAAGAGCTCCCTAACCACTCAAGTCATCTCTCCATCCTCTATATTCCTATAGCACCTATCATCAGCTTAATGCTTATGGACTGAAAGTTCAATAACCATCAATAGAGAGCTGTGGCAGCCAAAAAAGCAAACACCATACATTTCTATTTGGATGTCTTATTTGCTTCAGCAACATCTTGAGAGACAAAGCTTCTAAAACCAGGCAACTCATGTCCTTCTGTACCTTGTCCTCATCAGACTACACCTGCTGTACTGTGTACAATTCTAAGAGTCACAATTTAGGAAGAACAATGACAAACTAGAGATGACCCAGGCATTCAATCTCTGTTGATATGGAACAAAAACCTTAAAAGTCCACAGCCAAAACCATTCAAGAATAAAGAATTTTTTTAATTTTTAAAATTCAAGCTCTGCAAACAGAGTCAGGAAATAGACCCCAAAATGGCAGTACCTTCTATTTTTGTCTAATACTAAAGGAATGAACAAAGAAAAGTCCCTTGGGGAAATGGGAGTGAAGGCAGGTGTCAATTCTGCAGAAGCATGCTATGAAGAGACAGTTCTCAAATACTGAAATGGATCTGTGATCTCATTGATCAGAATGCTTCCTCCAAAAATGAGTCATCAGTGCTTGGAGGTGACTCTGGGTTCTCAAGGACTACACTAGTGAAGCACAAGTTATAGGAGGTTCTGTTACGATAGAAATGTTTTAGGTATGCTACCTGCAACAGATCAACTCTTTTCTAAGGATATGCCTAATTCCAGTATTTTTTTTAAAAAATTACTGTGACCTTCAGCCAGCAGTCACTTAACCTCTCTCAGATTTGGTATCTTCATGAATAAAACAAGACAGGTTGGATATAGGACCTATAAGGTCCCTTCCAGCTCTAAATCTATGTTCCTAAGAAACTACTTTAAGGACAAACAGATGGTAAGTGGCAGAGCAGGATTTAAATCCAAACTAATATGTTTTAGAGTATTCAAATGTAAGTACACGTAGAAAATGGAGAAGGAAGAAACAAGGGGGGATGACTTGGAAGACCCAGCCCATTCAGTGGCATACCTGAAAATCCAGGAGCTGATCTTCATCATATGTATGTTGGAAGTTTTGATATATTTGATGTTAACGAAATATACTTGGCAATGATACAGTAATGATAAATCTGGGCAATTACTATTTTTTTATCTTATGATTTAGATATCTTCCAATACCTCTCTTGCTCTCTAAAGCTAACCCATCTAATTGCCTACTAAGTCACATTCCTGGCTCCTGTCCAGTCTGTCTCTCCACAAGTTCTTTCTTCTAGTCAAATGTGTACACAAGCTTCCCATATCTTGGAAAAATTCTCACTTGATCCTGCTGCCTTCTCTAGCTACCATCTTAATTTTCTTCCCAAGGATCAAGTTCCTTTACACTCTGCTCTTTTCCCTTTATATTTATTCACAGCAGACACACAGTAGGTATTTAATGTTTATTGATTCTCATGGCTTCAATGCTCACTGCTATGTTGATAATTACCTGATTTATACTCAGCCCTGTTCTCTCAAATGAACTAGTTCCAAGTCTCTGTTTACACCATACATTTCTATTTGGATGTCTGATATCACCTCAACCTAACAGTGGCAAAATTTACTCCTCTTCTCCACTCTCGTTACCTCTCCTCATCCCTGACAATAGCATCAATATGCATCTAGTCACCCAAGCTTGGTTATCTTTAACTTATCCTTAACCATCAATAGTCAATGAATCACCAAGACTTGCTCATTTATCTTATGAAACATCTTGTATTTAACTCTTCCTCCATATATACATAGCTCCCTACTTCTCATGTTTGGATTACTATAAGAGACCTCTAACACTTTGCCTCTCCAGTGTTTGACCCTCCAATTCATTCTGCCAATTTCTGGTTAATCATTTCCCTTAAATACTGTTTTCGTCATGCCATTTTCCTGCTTGAAAACCTTTCATGGCCCCTTATGTTGGTATATGAAATTTAAATTCCTTGGCTTGGCCTTCAAAGTCCCAAAAAGGCTAGGGCTAGTCTACATATCTGATTGTATTGCCTATTCCTTGCCTATTCACACTGGGTTCCCCTCCATCCCAAGAATAAGTCTATCTTCATGGGTTTATTCATTATACTGTTCCCATTGGCTTGGAGTGTTCTTTCCTTTCCCCAACTATATAAAACCTACTCATCCTTCAAGGCCCAACTCAAGGTGTCTCTCTTTAAGGAAGCCTTCTCTGACAATTAACTTTTTCAGTGATCTCCTACCAAATTCAGGGTCTGCACAATATAAATCAGGATTTAAATAGATTACCTGTATTATTCCATATTCCATATGTTTCAATTTAGGGTCCTTGAGAACCACACCCTCCCTACCTCTTGTACTATAGCTCACAGAAGCACAATGCTGAGCACCTATGTGGGGAATGATCATGGAAAACCTCCTCCACCAATATATATATCTGCAACTCCTCAATAACTTACAATCTTGTGGTCCAGGGTAATAAGATGCTAAGTGACTCACCTACAGTCAAAAAGCCTATTAGCAGTACACATCAAAGGCAGTATATGTCAAGCCCTAAATTAAGTTTCCCTGATACCTTAATTGAACACATAATAGGCACTAAACACTTCTCAAATGATCAGAATTCACAATTACTTTAAAATACAGTCATGCCTCGTATAAGGAAACTCCCAAATTGCATTTTACAAAATTAACAAATTAAGGTGCAGTGATCTACATTACAAAAGGACATACCTTAACGTTTCTTTAAATAGCAGCTGCCCTAAACCATGCAAAATTATATGATAAAACATAAATCAGATTCACACTAAAGTCCTGAACAAGGTGAAATTCACCTATAATTCATTTTTAAGTTGGTGGATTTACTTACAGGTCGGCCAAAAACAACAGCTCCTGGGTGCAGATAGATTTCCACTACATCGCTCTCTGGCACCACCTGGACCCGCTGCACTTCCCCCTTTGCCAGCATCTCATTCACAAAGTCGCTCCAGGAAATGCTAGCCACACTAATGTTTAGAGAGTTCAGCAGGCTCATGACAACAGCAATGACAAATAACGTCCGTAACCGTTCACGATACATCTGATCTTCCCGTTCTTTCCGTTTCTTTTCCTCTTAATGAATGGGAAAACCAATGGAAAAGATTTAAAACAAATACATAAGGAACACAAGGTAAGATAATGTTAATATTTAATGAGAAGGTAATTAAAATAAATTTCATTTCATATATTCTTTTCTTTAAAGACCAACCCAAGAAAGGCAACATGTGTCATATGAGATTTTTGCTTTTTTGCCAGTTTCCCAACCAACTTCACTGAGGCATGTGTCAATCATATGACCTGTTCATTGTGGTGTCTAAGATCACATTAGACATCCTAGAGATGAATCCCTGTCCACTGCCCCAAATATTGCCTTCAATAATCAGGCAGTTGTGATATAGGATCAAAAGTACTAGACTAGGAGTCAGAAGCTCTGGTTTCAGGTGCCAGATCTGCTACTTAGTAATAGATGTGTGACTTTGGGGGAGGCAATTCCTTTCTCTGGCCTTTATTTTTCTCATCTGTAAAATGAGGGGATTGAACAAGAAAGCCCCTCAATTATAAGCCTATAAATTATGGTAAATCATTCCTTTTATTAATCACTAATGCCAACTTCATCCTCAGAACCATGCTAGGTACTATGAGGAACACAAAAGCATTTAAGAGAGAATCACAGAACAAAGCTAGGAGTTCTGTAAATAATCTATATTAATAAGTATTTATTAAAAGCTTATAATTTTATGACGTACTATGCTAAATAAGCTTCAAGGGAACAAGGAAAGAGCAAAAATATTTCTTGCCCTCAAGGAATCTGCATTCTAACAGGAGACACAATTATACAATATATAAGATACCTTCAGAGCAGATAAAAGATGACCTTAGAAGGGAAGGCTCTAGTGATTAGGAAGACCTGGAAGGTTTCATGCAGTAGGTGGCATCTGGGCTGAGTCTTGAAGGGGGCTGGGGATTCTAAGAGGAAGAGGGAAGGGAGAGTAGTCTAAGCAAGGGAGACAGCCAGTGTAATGGCACAGAAACAGGAAGTGGAGAGTCAGCATAAGAACACCAAGAGGCCAGTGTAGCTGGACCACAGAGTGCATGAAGGGCAATCATGTTAAGACTAGAATGAAGAGGCCAAATTGTGAAGGGCTTAAAATACCAAAAAGATAACTTTGTATTTGTTCCTGAAGTTAATTGGGGGGTGAGGGGGGAGGTATGAAATGTTCAGATTTAGGAAAATGGCAGCTATGTGGAGAATGAATTGGAGACAAAGAGATTCGAAGCAAGGAGACCTACTAAATTATGAGCTCCATAACAGCAGGGACTGTCTTTTGCCTCTTTTTTGTATAAGCATAGTGCCTGGCACATAGTAGGCACTTAACAAATGCTAACTGACAGAACAATTAGCAAAGTATAGTAAGGATCCAGGACAGAGGTGACAGAAGCCTGAAGTAGCTCTATGCCTCTGAATCGAGAGAAGATGTACATGAGAAATGTTGTGGAGATAAAAATGACCAAGTCTGGCAACTGAATGAGTATATGGGGCAAGCCCCAGAAGATGAGAAGATTACAAACATGGGTGACAGGAAGGATGGCAGTGCCCCTGACAATAATAAGAAAGCTGGAAGAGAGGAAGTCTGGGGGGGAAGATGAGTGCTGCTGTGGAGATACCTATGGGACATCCAATTCAAAGTCTAAAAGGCAGTGTTGGGATATGAGGCCATTCTGAAGAAGGACTGGACCTGGATATGTAGATCTGGGAGTCATAAAGGAGCACTTACAATAAGTGCGCCTAGGCAAACAGTGTTGTGCTAAGTGCTGGGGTACAAATACAAACACCAGACAGTCCCTGATCTCAAGGAGCTCACCTCCATTAGAGGAAGACAACCACAGAGGAGGTTTCAGAGACAGGTGAGAATGAAAGGCCCCTTGGTCCTTTTTTTTTGCTTTTTCTTTTTGGAGGGCAATTGGGGTTAAGTAACTTGCCCAAGGTCACACGGCTAGGTTTTTGTTTGTGTGTGCGTTAAGAGTCTGAGGCCAGATCTGAACTCAGGTCCTCCTGATTCCAGGGCTGACGCTCTACTCACTGCGCCACCTAGCCGCCCCCCCCCTCCCTTGGTCCTTAAAGTGCAGTGGCAAAGCAAATGATAATGAATCTTCCTTAAAGTAATTTCCATTAAAAAACAACAACAACCAACAACTAAGTGGTTTCTGATATTAAACCATTTGACAATGCCAAGGACTTTGGAGGCAAGAACCTTGTTTTCCAGGTCTTCAATAGCTACAATTGCTCAGAATATAGCTCCCTATATTTTGGCAACAGGAGTCAGGATGAAAAGCAGGGCCAAAGATTCTTGGGCTTAGCTGCCAGGAAGCTATAATTGGTCAGTGGCTGGTAGTGGTAGCAGGTAACTGCTCTGCAAAGATCAGGTCCCTTAATGATAGCTGCAAGAGCAACCTGGAACCAAGCCAAATAAAGAGGGAATGGCAGGTGGGAGAGTTGGAGGATATTGTGCTGATGTGTCCAGGGTTTAGGGGCTCAAAATCTTAAATAACTTCCATATCTCTACCAGAATATGAAGGGAGGCAGGGGCTTAAGGCAGCATAAGCCATCTGGCACAAGCTGCCCCTTGTCTCTCCTGCAGGGTGCCTCTTCCTTAATTAGGCTGACTTGCCTGTCCCATCAGCAGCACTTGGTCTTGATGGGGATGGAGGGGCTCCACCTACACAAAGGTTGGTTCTGGAAGCAGGGCCAATGGTTTGCGGGGCTAATTAAGATGATAACTAAGTCTGTGGTACCCGATGAGATGACCAAATGTGAAAATAAAGAAAGAGCTAATAAAAGAGCTATGGGATACATCCTCAGAGAGTGAACATGGCACCAAAATCCTGCAAAGGAATCTGAGGAGTAGTTAGAAAAGTGCACTGAGAGCAGGGTCTCAAGAAACAAAAGGAAAGATTATGGCAGGGAAGATATATAGGGGAATATACAGGGAAGGGAATAGTATTAAATGCTGCTGGCCAACTGATCTGGCAATTAAAAGATAACTTTGGAGAAAGTAATTTCAGTTGATTGAGACTGAAGTCAGAATGCAGTAGAGCAGTGGTGTGAAACAAAATATACCCCCACTGGCCATCACTGAACTAGAAAACCACAAATTAGCATTAACTATGATGTATTGTATTTTTATTTATTTTGTTAAACATTTTGAAATTACCTTTTAACTAGGTTCCTGAAGTCCCTCCAAGCATGAGACCTCCAGTTTGACATCTCTGGTTTAGAGGAAAGTGAGAGAAGAGGAACTGGGGTATTGACAATTTAGCTGGGAATCCAGGGGAGGTACTAAGTACATAGGACTTTCAAGGCATTTAAGTGGAAGAGGCAAGGAGAGATATGATGATGAATAGCAAATTCTGCTCAAATATTTTTAAGGATATGGTAAACAGGAATGCTTATAGACAGCAAGGAAGAAAGCATTAGATGGGGTGAGATTTGATACAAATGCAGAGCATCACACAGGGGGCGATCCAAAAGAAGAAAATGGAATCAAGGGGGCACAAAGTGGGGTTGGCAGAGACAAGAAGAGCCATCTCCATCAAAGACAGGGATCAAAGAAGGGATACAAAGAGATGACTTCAGTGATTAAGAGTTGTAAAGGGGAAAAGAAGAAGCCTGAGACATATGGCCTCCATTTTTTCAATCAAGTTTAAGGTAAATGAGGACTGGCTACCAGAGGCCTGTGGAAAAAAAAGAAAGTTGAAAACAGCTTCTGTGGTGAGTGACTTAGAGCATAGATTAAAGAGAAATATAATTATTGCCCTGCTACAGTAAGGGGTCCAGCTAAGATTCGATAATATAGTAGCAAACCCAGTCAGAATACTTTTGTGATTATTTAACAGAACTTAGTAGGATAAAAGGAGCTAGATGATGAAAGGGTTGGGGGCTGACAAGGCATGAGGAGCAACAGGACTGGAGGAAAAGAGATTTGAGAATAGAGAATAGGGTAAAACTGAACTTAATCACCAATTCATTGAGATAGGGAAGGGAGGATAAGTTACCTGGAAAAAGGATGATGGCTTAGGAATGTACTGTAGCGTCCTGACAATCCAGTTGGGAAATTTTTCCATACATGAAACAATTAGTAAACAGTATGAAACAGCCCATAAACTAAGCACTAACATATTCTGCACTCATTCTAAGTGCTACTTCTTGGGCTTAGCTGCCAGGGAACTACAGTTGGTCAGTGGCTGGTAGTGGTAGCAGATAACTACTTTACAAAGATCAGTTCCCTTAATGATAGCTGCAAGAGCAACCTGGAACCAAGCCAAATAAAGAGGGAATGGCAGGTGGGAGAGTTGGAGAATACTGAGGGGGAGGAGTTGTGCTAGTTCTGCTTGGCCTTCAAGAATGCCAATACAAATAATGGATAAAAGTTACAGAATCAGACTTAGGTTCCATGTAAGGAAAAACTGGGGCAGCTAGGTGGCACAGTGGATAGAGCTCCAGGCCCAGAGTTAAGAAAACTCATCTTCCTAAGTTCAAATCTGATCCCAGACACTCAGTAGTTTAATAACCCTGGGCAAGTCATTTCACTCTATTTGCTTCAGTTTCCTCCAGGATCTTTCACAAAAAAACTCCAAATGAGGTCATGAAGAGTCAGATACAACTGAAAACAACAGAAAACAACAAATTTAAAAACTCCTAATGATAAGAATTATACCAAGGCTACATCAAAAAGTAATAGAAAAATTTCTTATGCTCTCTGGGAAACTGGGGGCTAGGAGAGATAAAGGGGTGAATTTTGGTGAACAAAATTAAGAACAAAAAAATCAATTAATTTTTTTAAAGTACTGGGGTCCCCCACTGCTAGATATTTACGTGAGGCATTATATACAGAAGATTCCTGCTCAGATACAGATTTAACTACATGACCTCTGAAGTGCTCTGCAACTCTGAGATTTTTGAAATTCTAAAAGAAGAGATTAGTGTGGGCTAAAACTATTACAGAAGACTTCACAGAGCAGATTACACTGAGCAAGGCCTTGAAAAAAGGTATGATTTGGGCAGGTGCAGAAGAGGGATTTGGAGAGTATCACATCTCTGGTAGGCATGATCCATGGCAGGGAACATTCCACTGACTAAACATAAATGCAGCACTAACCAGGTAAAAGGCGCTGTACCAAATTATATGAAGATGAAGTCAGATCTAGATGGAGAATAAGATCTGGGAGGGGGGATAAAGCAGGTACACAAATGACTCTAAGTTAAAGTGATAGACTCAAAAAAGAGATGAAAAAGAATGCTAGGAGCTATCCAAAGAAGGCTGGCTCAGGGAAGGCTTCACAGAGGGCAATGCCTTTCTGAAGGAAAGGAAAGCCAATGAAGGGAGCAAACAAAAAGGAGGGTGATGTCCACTCCCTGGGATGAGACCAGAGTCAGTATATTCTCTAGCTATGGAGTCTTCTACAGAAATGGGGAATGGGTCCAACATCATGAGTTTGACTGAATGGAAGATCACATCTAGGAACCTTCCTGAGGCTTAGTCAGAACAAATCCCACCTCTCTTCATAACCTGAGGCCTTTTAACACTTAGTAACTCAAGATAGCCTTTGTCTTTCTTTGCTTTCTTTGTTCATATCTCCTGGCACTTCTCTTGACATACTAAATTATACTCATACACATGAGTAGGCACATATAGCTTCCCCACACAGAAGCAAGTATGCGAACAGACAAGAGACAGACACACACCCAAAATAAAAAAGTTTAGGCCCAGAGCAGGGAGGATATTCTCAGTCTGATGAAGTATACCTAAAAGCCACAGGCAAGGGACAGGCAAAGAGGTCTTCCTTCACTGTTTAGTGGAGGTGGTGCCTGAAAGTAGCAGACCAGGCAAGAGGCATAAAGGAAGAGCCAATGACAGGAGTGACAGGGTAAAGTAATGTTGCTTAGAATAATGGTTATAATTTTTGGTTCAGCTTCAGAGAAAAAACCAAATGAGCACAAATGCAGTTAGAAAATAGAAGGATGTCAAGCTTTATTTCCACAAAAAATAAAATAAACCCAAGTCATTACTCATTTTAGAAAACAGAATTCTCTTCCAAGTTATAATAAGTAAATAAATAGGTAAATAAATAGTTTACTATACCTATTGCATTAGAAATCATCTCTGATACTTAATTTCTATCTAATTTTCTAATTCAAGAGGCTGTTTCCAAGAAACAGAGAATCCATTGTTAGAGGGATGGATGTTTTAATAAAAAGTTTCCACAAGTTGATTAAGTAATTCTTGGTAATAATAAAAATGGAGATTCTTTTTCTCCAGATAATTGTATGATCTCAATATATGATATAGGAGTAAAGCATCAGAAACAATTTAACTCATGTTGTTGAGCATTTTGTATATTTACTTGTACCAGAGATTAAATTTATGAGTAGAAACTTGGGCCAAAGATTGTAGCACAATTATTTTTCATTAGTCTGCCTTTAATACTCTATGCAGAAAAGGTACATGATCCAACTATCTTGCTAAAATTATCTGCTCTTCAGGGGAGGCTAGGTGGCGCAGTGAGTAGAGTGTCAGCCCTGGACTCAGAAGGACCTGAGTTCAGATCCAACCTCAGACACTTAATGCACACACAAATAAAAAAAACCTAGCCGTGTGGCCTTGGGCAAGTTACTTAACCCCAATTGCCCTCCAAAAAGCAAAAAAACAAACAAACAAACAAAAAATTATCTGCTCTTCAAGGACAAAGCATTTTCTAAAAATTTCATCTGCTTTCTGGTTTAAGCCTAACTTTTCTAAAGACAAGGTTTAGCTACAAATAGAAACAATATAGCTTTGTTTTATACATACAAGAGTACTGATTCTCACACCTCTTCTGGGATGTTTCCAGTAAAACACAGGCCCTCTCCTATTAACATGAACTAAACATTCTAAAATATATCAATTCACCATATTAACATAGCCTGGTATCCTTCCTATCTATCACTCACTGGAGGATAATATCATAATCGAGGTAGCATTTTTCTTTACCAGTCACCATCAATCTATGTACTCAAAACTGTGATAGGTGATATGAGGGAAACAGAGAAGTTTCTGTCTTACACACTGCCCTCAGGAAGCCTAACTGGAAAGAAATCATATACTCAGTAATAGTAAACAATGAAAGATAGATAATTTGTAATAAAAAGTTAAAACAGCATGGTACAGATTATTTAAGTTCAACGGGATTCTAAAGAAAAGGAGATCAAAGAGGACTAGAATAAATAAGTCAGGGAAGGTTTAAACAGAAAGAGTGACTTGAGTTAGGCCTTAAAGGATACATAGGTTTGGGCACTCTGTAGAGCAAGGGTTCTTAACCCTGGGGTCCATGAACTTGCTTACAAATACATAGGTAGAGATAGCGATACGATTGGTTTCCTCTGAAATCCTAAAATGTTTTATGTATTTTTTAAATAGAGCATTATTATAAGAAGGGATCCATATGATTCACTAGACTGCAAAAGGGGCTTATGACACAAAAAAGACAAAGAATCCTTAGTGTACAAAGAAAGGGAGGCCAATTCCTGGCAATGAAAGCAAAAGAAGTGAAGGCATAAAGGCAGAACAGAGCACTGGCCAGTGAAAAGTCCTGCCTAAAATCAGCCCAAACAGAATATGGATGAGTAGATGTGGGAAACACTGTTTAGAAAAGCACTCCGTAAAGTGCTAGGCAAACATAAATGAGGAATTGTTATGTAAGGGGACAGAATATGGACAACCTTAAAAGTCGATGAGGGTGGGGCAGCTAATGGTTGCAGAGAATAGAGCACTGGCCCTGGAGTCAGGAGAACATGAGTTCAAATCTAGCCTCAGACACTAGACACACTCACTAGCTTTGTGTCCTTGGGCATGTCACTTAACCCCAATTGCCTTGCCTTCTCCCCAACAACAACAACAAAAAAAAAGTGGATGAGGGAAGTGAGAAATGGAGGGAAAGCACATGGCACTGGATGGAGAGCAGAACCTGAATCAAATCCTGGCTCAAGTTCTCTGTCTCCCACATCCTGGCTGTGTGACCCTGGGCAGGTCACTTATCTTCTTGGTACAGAAGGCAACATTCAAAGGCTTTAAACTGCAGAGTAAGTGCTGACCAGCATTAGCAGAGAAAGTTTCCTCACTGGGAGTAGCCTAAAACAATGAAATTGCAAGTCTGATCCAAAGAAACAACAGGAATAAAGTAAGCAGTGAATGTAAGATGAATTTCAAATGAAAAACAGAAGATTTAGAGGCCAAATGAACGTAGGAAATGAAAAGAGAGAGCTTGAATCAGGAATAATCTTGAATTTAGGTCCAAGGTGACCTAATTTTGCCCTACATTTAAAAAGTTTTTTCTTTACCTAGGTTTGAAAAGGGCCCTACAGACACCTTAAGGCACCATATCAATTTCAGAACGACCCCCCTCACTCTCTGCCACTGCTTGATCCTGGCTCTCCTTACTCTATACTCACTTGTGAAGCTCTCATCCACGCTCAATTCTTTTTTAACTTCATTTTTTAATATTTTATTTTCCCCAAATACATGTAAAGACAAGTTTTAACATTCATTTTAAAAAAATTTTGAGTTCCAAATTCTTTCCCTCCTACCATTCCTTCCCACTCCCCACTGAGAAGGCAAACAATTTGATCTAGGTTACACATGTGCAACTGTGCAAAATATATTTCCATATTAGTCATGTGAAAGAAAACAGACAAAACAAAGTAAGCTTCAATCTGCATTCAGACTCCATTAGCTCTTTCTCTGAAGATGGAGAGCACTGAATTGTCTTGGGTCTCAATGATCACACCTACAGGGAGCAAAGCCTGAATCTCCAGATCCATATGTGTCCTCTCTTTGGAGCTTCATCACTCATCCCACATCACTGGATGTCTCAACCTATTTCCAAAACAGAACTCATTCTCTTATCCCCAAATATACTTGCCTTCCTGACTGCCCAGTTTCAGTCTTGCAGTCAGCAACTATCCTGCTTTATCCTGTTTCATATCCCCATCTTCTTGAGTCTGCCTCCAAAGCATCTCTCCTATGTTTCCTTCTCTCCCCACCGGTGGCCACGACTCCCTCCCATATGGAAAGAGTTTGGTCAGTGAAAGGTTTGGTAATACAAACTTGGGACATTTGTCAGATCTGAAGGGGCTCCAACTTCACATGGCTAGGCCTTTTTATGCCTTTGGGTAACCATGAAGCCACAACAATATGACACAACTAAAGCCCTAAGCTCCTGGAGTAATCAGTTCCAGGTGACATCTTTCTCACCCTTTAAAGAAAAAAATGGACCTCATTCATGTGGAAGGGGGAAAGGGACCCTACCTAGTAAACAGTGGTCCAGTCCAGCTCCACTTTCTGTTTTTATCTTCTTTTGTTCCATTTTTACCCACTGAGGCTGTAATTTCACAGTCCAAATGTGATGGCAGCACTGTCACTGATGAAGAAAACTTTGTTATGGAAATTTTTACAAATCTTTTCCATTTTTTCATCTGTTTGTTATTCTTCTTACAATTTTAGCCTGAACTGCTTTCACAATAATCTAGCTTAATTGGTCCTACATTAATCTTTCTGCAAACTTGGCTTTCCCTCCAGTGTTTTTCATTGTTTCAAGAACTGATGCCATTCATAAACAGTCCAAACCTTTATTCTGCAATATTTTACAAATGAACTTACATACTAAACTAGCATTGTTTTTTCTAGCATCTTTCTCTGTTTGGCAAGATCAAATGTTTGTTGGCTCAAGCAGTTTTTAGGTTCTTTTGTCCTTCCTGAAGCAACTGCTTTACATCAGATAAAATTCAAAAGGAAATGATGATTTTTCTATATCAATATCTGTTCTTCATTATCATGTTTTTTGCCTTTTATTTTTTTAAAATTTATGTTCTTTTAGGGGGCGGAGCCAAGATGGCAGAGTAGAAACAGCTCCTCCAAGCCACTCTGCCCTCAGATTCCCCCCAAACTATGTAAAAGGGGACTCTGAACAACTTCCGGAGCCCCAGCACCCACAGAACAACACAGAGAAGCTAACCTCCCACTGAGAACAGCCCAGCAGCCCTGCAGGAAGGACCAGCGCAGCGGTCTGGGACCTGGCAGTGTGCAAAGCGCAGGAGCCGAGCGGAGCCCAGGTCCCTGTGAGCCCGAGGTTTTAGCCCCAGGGCGGCAGGGCCAGCAGCCAGCTGGAGGAACCCCAGAACACCAGCAGCTGTGGGGACTCCAGAATTATCAACATAGAAATGCCTAGGACAAAGTAAGAGGTTGGTGTCCTATGGACTTTGGGACTGGTAATTAGGGAATGCGTCAGCTCCCTCCCCTGGGGGCTAGAAGCCACTGAGGAGACATGCTATTTTGCAGTGAATTTTCAGAGGCGGCTCCAGCTCCCGGCCTCCAAATCGTAGGGAGATCCAGTGATCAGTCTTGGGGGGTAATCACTCTTGCTTTAACCTCCCTGGATCTGGATTGTGATCTAGGGTGGAAGTCCTGGGTGGGTTTACAGCTTGCCAGAAACAGAAGCTGCCCCCCACACGTTCCAGACGAAAATTCCTCTATCTGGCCTTAAAGCCATAGTGTGGCAACAAGCCCAAAAGTCAAGTAATTAAGTGGCAACATGCCAAGGCAAAGGAAACAGAAAAATGCAACCCTAGACTCCTATTTTGGGGGCATAGAGCGGGAAAAGGACTGTGAGGTCAGAAGTCCTGCTCCAAAAGCCCCAGGGGAAAACATGAGCGGGTTGCAGGCCATAGAGGACCTTAAGAAGGACTTTAAAAATCAAATAAGAGAAGTGGAGGAAAAACTGGAAAGAGAAATGAGAAGGATGCAGGAAAAGTATGAAATGAGGGTCAACAGCCTGACTGAGGAAAACAACACCTTAAAAAATAGACTAACTCAAATGGCAAAGGAGGCCCAAAAGGGCAATGAGGAGAAGAATGCCTTAAAAAGTCGAATTTGCCAGATGGAAAAAGAATCTCAAAAGTTCACTGAGGAGATTCATTCCTTCAGAGTTAGACTGGAGCAAATGGAAGCTAATGACTTTATGAGAAATCAAGATGCTGTTAAGCAGATCCAAACAAATGAAAGATTAGAAGGCAATGTGAAATATCTCATGGGAAAAACCACTGACCTGGAAAATAGATCCAGGAGAGACAATTTAAAAATTATTGGACTACCTGAAAGCCATGATCAAAGAAAGAACCTAGAAATCACCCTTCAAGAAATTCTCAAGGAAAATTGCCCTGATGTTTTAGATCCAGAGGGCAAAATAGAGGTTGAAAGAATCCACAGATCACCTCCTGAAAAAGATCCCAAAAGGAAACTCCCAGGAATATTATTGCCAGGTTCCAGAATCCCCAGATCAAGGAGAAAATACTACAAGCAGCCAGGAAGAAACAATTTCAATATTGTGGAAACACAATCAGAATAGCCCAGGACCTGGCAGCTTCTACACTGAGGGATCGAAGGGCATGGAATATGATATTCCAGAGGGCAAAAGAACTGGGAATGAACCCAAGGGTCACCTACCCAGCAAAACTGAGTATTTTGTTTCAGGGGAAAATATGGTCATTCAGTGGAATAGAGGACTTTCAAGCATTCTTGAGGAAAAAACCAGAATTAAATAGAAAATTTGACATCCAGACACAAGAAGGAAGAGATGCCTGAGAAGGTAATCAGGGAAAAGAAATCAAAAGGAACTTATCAAAGTTGAACTATTTACATTCCTATATGGAAAAGCAATAACTGGGACTGATGATATCTTTCTCACTATGAAAATAATGGAAGAAGGGTGTGTGGTCATATGAATACATATGTGAATGTGTGTGTATATAGTTACAGTTATATATGGATAGAGGGCATAGGTTGAATTTGTTGGGAAGGGAGAATACTCAAGGGATGAAATTATGAGGTGAGAGAGGAAAGTAGCAAGAGGAGATGGGGAGAGATAGGGTAGGGTAAACTATCCCATGTAGAAGAAGCAAGGGGAAGTGGTTGCAAAGGAGGGGGAGAATAAGGAAGGCTAAAAAGGCAAAACCACATTCACATTGAATTTGGTTCAGGGAGAAAATGACATACATTCTAAATGGGATATCTCAACCTGCAGCAGGATAGGGGGAAGGGGGATGAGAGGAGGGATGATGGATGGGAGGGCATCCTTGGGGTGAGGGGAGGTTGGAAGTACCCACTAGAGAAGAGGGACAGGATCATGTAGGGAATGGACCAGGTGGGGGGTGGGATGAGTGGGAGGGAATTATAAGCAGCCTTGTACAATATATCTACTATGATAATGTTTTGCATAGCTAGACATGTACAACATATACTGAATTACTTATCTCCCAAGAGGGAATGGGTGACAAGGGAGGAAGGAAATGGATCTGAAATTCGAGGTCGTAACATTAAATGTTCCAAATATATATAAATACTATTATTAATACTCTTTTGCTTGTAATAGGGAGATAAGATGTGCAGGCATTGGGACACAAAGATTCACCTTCCTCTAATGGAAAAGTCGATGGGGGTATGGGAGAAGGTATGGGAGAGAGCAGATTGGAGGAAGCGATATCTTGTTGGACTACTATTCTGGGAGGTTGGGTAGGGGAATAATGGGGGGAAAATGATTGTAACTCAAAATCTGGCAGAAATGAATGATGTAAAACAGAAGTTAATAAAGCATTTGTTTTAAAAAAATTTATTTACTTTTAGTTTACAACATTCAGTATGATTATCAATTTTTTGCAGAAAAAGCTTGTTTAAATAAGTACTATTGGAGCTATTTTAACTATACCCAATCAATCGTTCAAAAAGCATACAGCAAAAGCACCCACTGTGTCCCAAGTACTCTGTTAAGCCCTAGGGATACAAAAAGAAATTAAGATGCTTACTGGACATCCAGAATATCTAAAAGGTAACTGAAAATACAAGACTGGACATCCCCAGAAAGAATAAGACAGGATAGGTAAATCTGAGAATCATCAACATAGAGATGGTAATTAAATCCATGAGAAGTGAAGAGATCCCCCCAGTGAAACACTGGTAAAAGAGAAGGCCCGGGACAAAACACTAAGGGACACATAGTTAGAGGGTGTCATCTGGCAGAGGATTCAGCAAAGGAACACAGATAGGAGAGGAACCAGGAGAGGGGAGTTGTCCTGAAAATCTGGGAAAGAGAATATCAAGGAGAAAAGAGTGGAGAGTAATTAAGAATGTCAAAGGCTGCAGAAAGATCAAAGAGAATGAGGACTGTAAAAAAGCTACTGGATTTGGCAATGAAGAGATTGTTAACAACTTTGGAGAGAGAAGTTTTGGAATGATAAAGACAGAAGTTGGATTATAACTAGTTCAGAAGAGAGTTCCTCTGTACATGCCTTTTCTAGCCTTGGTAAGGAGTAAGGCTACTTCATCATGTGAGGGAGAGAAGGAAGAGAGTGACAGAAGGCACCCAAATGATAGAAGAGGTACAGGGGTCACCCTTTGGGGACAATTTTTATCTTTTTTTTCCCTTGCTTTTTGGAGGGGGTGGAAGGTTAAGCAATTGGGGTTAAGTGACTTGCCCAAGGTCACATGGCTGGTAATTGTTAAGTGTCTAATGCAGGTTTTCAACTCAGGTCCTCCTGACTCCAGGGCCAGTGCTCTATTCATTGCACCACCTAGCCATGCTTTATTTTTTTCTAAGAAGCACAATCTGACCATATACTGACCATTGATTTGGAAAAGTCTCTTATCAGTAACAAATTATTTGCCATCTATTAAGAGGTAACAGTTTCATCTCTTGTGGTGATTTCCATTTCTAGGTCCTTTTCTCTTACTCAATTAAGTGTTTATGTTTTAGATATATATAAATATATACATATTTATGTGGGTATGTATGTATACATATATATGTATGCAGAGCAGGAGGCCTCTACATAATCCTGTAATGTTATATTAAGGCATGAGACCCCTTCTTTTGATGAATCAGAGTTCCCACTGTTTTACCCTTTTCCCACAGATGTGCTAAAGTAACTGAACAATAAAATTTCTGACACTTAATAAGGGATTAATAAATGTTTATTGAAATGAATGGATTGTCAGTCAACACACATTTGTTAAGCATGTGCTATCTGCAAAGCACAATGCTAAGCACTAGAGATACAAAAATCTGTCCCTGCAGTAACAGAACTCCCGATCTAATGGGGAAGACACCTTGACAAAGAGCAATGTGCCAATGAGATTCAGAGAGATATGTCTATATAACATACACACACACACACACACACACACACACACACACACACACACACACGAGAGATCAACTGGACAGAATAAAGAGAAGACACTAGAATTAAAGGTAGGGGGATTAGGAAAGGCTTCTCACAGAATAGCAGACTAGCTGTGGCCTGAAAGAAACTAAGAAATGGAGATGAACAGAGAAAGAATTCCCAGCATGAAAGACTCAGTCTGGAGAGAGTGCCCTATGGGAAGAGCAGCCTGGAGCCCCAGGTCACCTGACTGCAGAGTCTTCCAGGGAGGTGACCTGGGAAGGAGGAGGGGGGCCAAGCAGGGAGGGCTGTCAGCACCAGAGCTTTTCCTATTTGACGATGGAGCCATTTCAGTTTACTGAGCAGAGGAATGACAGACCTTTACTTCAAGAAGGTTAACTTGACAGTTGATTGGAGGATCGACTGGAGTGAAGAGAGACTTGAGGCAGGGAAAGAAATGACAAACTAATGAAATAGTCTAAGCATGAGGTAATGAGGGCCTGCACTGACAGAATGTCTTTGCAAGGGTTATGGGTACAAAAACTGAATCTTACCCAAGGTGATTTTTTTTAAACAAATATTTATGTGTAATGTAAGGCAAGCAGAGTCTCATCAAATTGTTTTCTGAACAAAAGACAGAGACTTAATTCAAAAATATTAAAATTAAGCTGCTGGCCTAAAGTATATCATGCAAGTTCAAATCATATTTCTTATTGCTTTGGAACCACAATAAAACTAACTCTACCAGGATAAGTTGGAGATAATGAAGAAAGAAAAGGCACTAGAATTAAGGAGGCTCAAGAAAGTTTTCTTGTAGAAGGTGGGATTTTAGCTGGGAATTGAAATAAGCCAGCGAAGCCAGGAGACAGAGAGGCAGTAAAGAAGTCTAAGAATGGGGAAAACCATTAAAAATGCCCAGAGTCTAAAGCCAGAGTGTACAATCCAGGAATGATTCACTGTCATTGGATAGTAGAGTATATGAAGTTGAAGGCACAAAATACTAATGGAAAGAGAAATGCAAATGAAAACAATTCTGAACGTTCACCACATAACCAAAAAATTGACAAAAATTAAAAATTATGAAAATGGTCTATATTGGTAGGTTACAAAAATAACAGGCACACTAATAAACTATAAATGAAGTTGTGCATTATTCCAATTATTCCAGAAATCGATTTCAAGTTATACCAAAGTGAGCAAAATATCAATACATCTTGAGCCAGAGAACCCAATAAGGCATATAAAAAGGTCAAAAATAGAAGAAAAACAAAAGGCCCTATAAGTACCAAAATATTGATAGCAATAATTTTTGTCATAGCAAAGAACTGTAAACCAAGTAGATGCCCAGTGATTAGGGAATGGTCAAACAAACTGTGGTACATTTAAGTAATGTCACTTAAGCCTAAAAAGGAAAAGTATTTTAAAAATTCAGAGAAGACAGGAAAACTTCTACAAACTCATGAAAAGTAAAGCAAACTGAACAAGGAAAACAATACACAGAATGACCAAAACAATGCAATTGGAAAAAATAAAAACAAAATAAACACTGTACTATTATCATGACTAATCTAGAACACAGAAGAAGCAGCTAAGAAAATGTACCACCCTTCCCTTTTTTTTCCAAAATGTAGAAGACTGTGTGTGTGTGTGTGTGTGTGTGTGTGTGTGTGTGTGTGAGAGAGAGCTCGAGCATACTACTGTCAGACATGATTAATGTGTTGGTTAGTTTTGCTGAAATGCTTTTTTCATTCCTTTCAAAATTTTTTATTTCGAGGGATGGCTTACCAGGCAGGCAGGGGAAGAGATATATTTGAAAATGAAGATGATATAAAAACAAAAGTTATAAACAGATAAAGAATTTAAATATCCCAGAGTTATTACTCTAATCACTCTCTTCTACCTACCCAAATCCTACCTCCCCCTTTTTCAGGCTCAAAAACCTCATTTGAGTCAAAAAAAAATTTTTTTCCCCCATCTTAATCACAGACATTTGCAAATGCTTCCTTCATTCTTTTGCCTTATTACTTTCTAATATATGCTACTAAATATATGTTAGAATAGAAGATTTGACCAGAGATCCTTCATTCATTTAAACAAAACCATCTGTAAAACTAATTGTGGGGAATCCTGGGAAGATGGGGGCACTTTAGGACCTAGAATAGTACAGATCCCCAACAAACACCCAGGTCAAGTTCTACAAGTGCATCAGAAAGAACAATGATAAAGCAAACCAAAGAGAAATAGTTTACATAGGTTTCTCCAACCAGTCCAGAACTCAAAACCTGCTATCAGCATAATCAATAACATCTCATTGGGGCCTATCAGGATCACAGGAAGGAAAAGGAAACTCCATATTAAGAACTGTCCAAGGGAAAAAACACAAAAAGAAGCAAGGTCAAAGCCCAAGCACCAGGAAATAAGAACCAAAACTCAGGAACTCCTGTAAGGAGTGAGTCCAGGTTTTAGTCACTCCTAGGACCAAGTAGGTTCTTCCCATCAGAATACAAGAAGGAGCTGAGTGTGACTGAAGTACAACGCTGAAATCCAAAATCTGAGGCTAGAGATACAGATAAAGAGAAGAAAATGCTGAAAATAAAGTAACACTACAACTCCAGCTATAAACTCAGAAGAGTAACTCAACAAATAAGACTAAGGAGACTTCAGGAAAAAGAATGTCCTGGTCACAAGGGTTTGCAAAGACTATCTGAAAGAAATGAAAGATTTAAATATAATGTTAAAGTAAACAATTGGGAAGGAAAGAAAGGCAAAGAAGAGGAATGGCTTAAAAGAGATGTGTCGGGGTGGCTGGTGGCGAAGTGAATAGAAATAGCCCTGAAGTCAGGAGGACCTGAGTTCAAATCTGATCCCAGACACTTGATACAATTACTAGCTTCGTGACTTTGGGCAAGTCACTTAACCCCAATTGCCCTCCAAAAAAAAAAAGAAATGTGTCACTGAGCAACTATATATATATATATATATATATATATATATATATATATATATATATATAAAAATTTTTATTTAGTTCAATTGACCTATTGAGCTGTTTGAAAACTGGATTGAGGGGGAGCTAGGTGGTGCAATGAACAGAGCACTAGCCCTGGAGTCAGGAAGACCTGAGTTCAAATTTGGGCCTCAGACACTTAACACAAAAACTAGCTGTGTGACCTTGGGCAAGTCACTTAAGCCCAACTGCCCTCCAAAAAAGCAAAAAGAAAAGAAAAAAAAGAAAATTGGATTGAGCCAAAGAATTGAGCTGCTTAAAAATTAGATTGGGCCAAACAGAAAGCAATGAATCCATAAGACAATGAGAAATATCAAAATAAAATCAAAAGACTGAAATTTTTTCAAGTATAAGAAAATGCAAGGTATAATGCATGATCTGGTTTACTGTAGGTTCTAAATAAATAAATGCTTGCTGATGGATAAAACCTTAGTATGTGATCTTCAGGAATTGCTATGGCCAAGAATCACTTTGCAGAAAACTTGATAAGGAAATCATTCACAAGATCATTTCAATGAAATTGTGTGGATTAAAAATTCTTGGAATTAAAGACCTAATTCCTATACTTATATATATAAAGTCATAAAAATTAACATCTAGGAAGCTGGAATTAATATAGATTTTCATACTGTATACATATATGTAAAGAACTTTATTTTTTTTAAACATTTTTATTTAGGGGCAGCCAGGTAGCAGTGGATACAGCACTGGTACTGCAGTCAGAAGGACATGAGTTCAAACCCAGCCTCAGACACTTGATACTTAATAGCTGTGTTGACCCTAGGTAAGTCACTTAACTCTACAATTACAAAACACTTTAAAGTCAGATCTAACTAATTGGAAAAACATCAGCTGCTTGTGGCTAGGTGGAGCTAATATAATAAAAATGACAGTTTTACCTAAATTAAAGTACATATTTAGTGCCATACCAATCAATCTACCAAAAAATTATTTTGTAGAGCTAGAAAAAATAGTAACAATTTATTTGGAAGAACAAAAGGTCCACAATATCAAGGGAATTAATGAAAAGAAACACTAGGGAAGGTGGCCTAGCCATACCAGATTTTAATCTGTATTATAAAGCAGCAGTCATCAAAACTACTTGGTGCTGGCTGAGGAACAGAGTAGGTAGGCAAGACATAGCAGTCAATGACAATAGTAATCTACTGTTTGATAAACTCAATGACCCCAGTTTTTGGGATAAAAACTCACTATTTGACCAAAACTGCTGGGAAAACTGGAATACAGTAAGGCAGAAACTAGGCAGAAACCAATATCTTATACCATATACCAAAATCAAGATGAAATAGGTGCATGATCTAGGTATAAAGGCTGATACTGTAAACAATCTGGGAGAGCAAGGAATAGTTTACCTATAAGACTTATGGAGAAGGGAATATTTTATGACCAAACAAGAATTAGAGAACCATTATAAAATGCAAAATGGATAATTCTGATTTCATTAAATTGAAAAGTTTCTGTAAAAATAAAGCCAATGTAGCCTAGATTAAGAGGTAAGTGGAAAATTACAAAGAATTTTTACAACCAAGATCTCTGATAAAGGCCTCACTTCTAAAATATAAAGAGAACTGAGTCAAATCTATAAGAATACAATTCATTCCCCAATTGATAAGTGTTCAAAGGATATAAACAGGCAGTTTTCAGAGAAAGAAATTAAAAATATCTATAAGCACGTGAAAAAATGCTCTAAATCATTCTTCATTAGAGAAATGCAAATCAAAACAACTTTGAGATACCACATCTCACCAGTCAGACTGGCTAAGATGACAAAACAGGAAAATGATAAATGCTGGAGAGGATGTGAAAACCTGGAACACTAATGCACTGTTGGTGGAGTTGTGAATGGATTCAACAATTCTGGAGAGCAATATGGAACTATGCCCAAAGGGCTATAAATAAGTTCATACCCTTTGACCCAGCAATACCAGTTCTAGGGTTGTATCCCAAAGAGATCACAGAAGTAGGAAAAGGACCTGTTCATACAAAACTATTTATAAGAGCTTTTTTTGTGGTGGTAAAGAGTTGGAAATCAAGGAGATGCCCATCAATTGGGGAATGGATAAACAAGTTGTAATATATGAATGTAATGGAATACTATTGTGCTATAAGAAATGAGGAGCAGATAAACTTCATAACAACCTGGAGAGACTTATATAAACTTATGCTAAGAGAGAAGAGCAGAACCAGGAGAAATTTATACACAATTACATACACATCGTATGTGTGACAACTAACTTTGATAGACTGGGCTCCTCTCAGCAGTGCAAGGTTATAAGACAACTCCAAAAGACTCATGATGGAAAGAGATATACACATCCAGAGAAAGAACTACAGAGTCTGAATACAGACTAAAGCAAATGACTTGATCTTTTTTTATTTCATTTTGTTTCTTCTTTGTCATTGTTTAATCCATTGGTTATAATCCTTCTTTACAACCTGACTAATGTTTAATGTGAAGGCATTTATAGTCCTATATAGGATTACATGCTGCCATGGGGGGGAGGGAGGGAAAAAATTTGAAAATCAAAGGACTGTGGGGACAGAATGTTGCAAATTAAAAGTAATTAAAATTTTTTCAAAATTAACCCCAACTGCCTTTCAAAAAAAAAAAAAAAAGTAAAGTTCTGTGTTCCAAATTCTTTTTTTTTTTTTTTTAAAGCAATTGGGGTTAAGTAACTTGCTCAAGGTTACATGGCTAGTCATTATTTATGTGTGGGTGCTCATTTTCTGAGGCCGGATTTGATCTTGGGTCATCCCAACTCCGAGGCCGGTGCTCTTACTCACTGCGCCACCTAGCTGCCCCTTTAGGGCAATTGGGGTTAAGTAACTTGCCCAAGGTCACACGGCTAGGTTTTTGTTTGTGTGGATTAAGTGTCTGAGGCCCGATCCGAACTCGGGTCCTTCTGACTCCAGGGCCGGCGCTCTACTCACTGCGCCACCTAGCCGCCCCTGTGTTCCAAATTCTATGCCTCCCTCACTCCCACCCCTTACCCCTCTGAGATAATAAACAATCAGATCTAAGTTATACATGTGCAATTATGTAAAACATGTCCATATTAGTCATTTTGTAGATGATCTGAATAAAAGAAAAAAATGAAAGAAAAATAGCATGCTTCAGTCTATATTGAATCAATATCAATTCTTTCTCTGCAAACAGATAGTATGCTTCATCATTAGTACTTTGGGATTGTCTTAGACCATTGTATTGCTGAGAAGAGGTTAAGTCATTCATAGCTCTTCATCACACAATGTGGCTGTTACTGTGTACAATATTCTCCTGGCTCTGCTCACTTGACTAGGCATGGGTTCATGTAAGTCTCCAGGTTTTTCTGAAATCATCCTGCTTGTCATTTCTTATAGCATAACCAAAGGAAAAGGTAAAAATAGAAAATAAAAATCCAGTGCTCACCTCCTAAAAGAAACCCAAAATGAAAACTTCTAGGAACACCACAGCCAAACAGAGCTTTCAGATCAAGGATAAAACACTATAAGCATCCAAAAAGAAACATTCAAGTATAGAAACCACAATCAGGATCATAGGAATATAATATTCCTTTTTTACTTTTTTTTTGGAGGGTAGAAGGCAGGGCAATTGGGGTTAAGTAACTTGCCCAAAGTCACACGGCTAGAAAGTGTTAAAGTGTCTGAAGCCGCATTTGAACTCAGGTCCTCCGGACTCTAGGGCCAGTGCTCTATTGACTATGCCACCTAGCTGCCTCAAGAATATATAATCCAAAAGAAAAAAAGAGATTAAAGGCTTACAAACAAGAATAACCTCTCCAGTAAAAGTGAGCATAATCACACAGAGAAAAAAGGACTTCTAATGAAAAGGAAGACTTCCAAGTATTCTTGAGGGAAGTCAGAACTGAGTAGAAAATCTGAAATGCAAACACTTGAATAAAGACTAATCAAGTCAAATCAAATGTGCTAGGTCCCATATTAAATACTGAGGATATGTAGTAAGGAAAATATTTTGTTCCCTCAATGTTCCCTCTATCTAGTGGAGGAGACAACACAGAAACAAGAAACATGGATACATTAGAGACAATCTTTGAGGGAAGGGGACAGTAACTAAAGGGAACTAGGAAGGGCATCTTGGCAGAAGGTAAGATTTTAGCCAAGATTTAAAGGAAAACAGAGAAGCCAATAGGCAGAAATGAGAACAGAGAAAATTCTCAGAATATGGGGATAGCCAGTGAAGAGAAAAAACAAACAAACATATATTTGAATAATCAGAAAAGTTCATATGATGAATTATTTTACTTTTAAGAGAGAAAGAAGGGTCACCTAGGGGGCAGAGTCAAGATGGCGGAATAGAAACAGGACTTCCTCGGGACTCAGGCTTCCACCTCCTCCAATTCATATAAAAGGTGACTGAACAAACTTTGGAGCTACAGAACCCAGAACATGACACAGCACTCTGGGAGCTAACCCCAGCCCTGCCTTGAGCTGGAGGTTTTAGGATCAGGGCAGGCCTGACCAGCCTCCATCTGGAGGGACTTCAGATTACCAGCAGCTATAGCTGTTTCCAGAATTATCAACACACAGATGCTAAGGAAAAAGTGAGAGGGTGGAAGTCTAGGGGTTTACAACCAGCTTGCCAGAGGATGTGGAGGCTTCAGAGAGGGCACCCAACTAATACCCTCTGCAGCTAAGAAAACCCCAGTGATTGGGATGGAAGCTCCTCTGTCTGGTAGCAGAATCCTACTGTGGCAAAAAGCCCAAAAGTCAAGTAACTGAGTGGAAACATGAGCAAACAAGGGAAGAAAAGCAAGCAGAGCAACCCAATTTTACACTCCTATTCTGGGGACAAAAAGGATCAAAGCATGGAATAGGAGGAAGACAGAGAAGTCAGAACTCCTGCACAAAAGTTTCCAAGAAAAATACAAGCTGGTTACAGGCCATAGAGGACCTTAAGAAGGATTCTGAAAACCAAGTAAGAGAAGTGGAAGAAAATTTTTGAAGAGAAATGAGAATAATGCAAGAAAATTATGAAATGAGAGTCAACAACATGACTGAAGAAAATAACACCTTAAAAATAGATTAACTCAGATAGCAAAAGAGGCCCAAAAGGGCAATGAGGAGAAGAATGCCTTAAAAAGCCGAATTTGCCAGATGGAAAAAGAATCTCAAAAGCTCACTGAAGAGAATCATTCCTTCAGAATTAGACTGGAGCAAATGGAAGCTAGTGACTTTATGAGAAATCAAGATACTATAAAACAGATCCAAACAAATGAAAAAAATAGAAGACAATGTGAAATATCTCATTGGAAAAACCACTGACCTGGAAAAGAGATCCAAGAGACATAATTTAAAAATGATTGGACTACCTGAAAGCCATGATCAAAGAAAGAACCTAGAAATCATCCTTCAAGAAGTTCTCAAGAAAAACTGCCCTGATGTTTTAGATCCAGAGGGCAAAACAGAGGTTGAAAGAATCCACAGATCACCTCCTGAAAAAGATCCCAAAAAGAAAACTCGAAGGAATATTATAGCCAGGTTCCAGAATCCCCAGATCAAGGAGAAAATACTACAAGCAGCCAGGAAGAAACAATTTCAATATTGTGGAAACACAATCAGAATAGCCCAGGACCTGGCAGCTTCTACATTGAGGGATCAAAGGGCTTAGAATATGATATGCTGGAGGTCAGCAAAACTGAGTGTCATGTTTCAGGGTCAAATATGGTCATTCAGTGGATCAGAGGACTTTCAAGCATTCTTGAGGAAAAAACCAGAGTTGAATAGAAAATTTGACAGATACAAGAAGCAAGAGAAGCATAAGAAGATAAACAGGGAAAAGAAATCATAAGGAACTTATCAAAGTTGAACTATTTATATCTCTACATGGAAAAACAATAATTGTAATTGATGAAACTTTTCTCAGTATGAGAACAGCTGAAGGGAATAGAAATGTGTATGTATATATGTGTGTATATACATATATGTGCATGTATACACACATATACACATATATGTGTGTCTATATAGGAGGGTATATGGGCTATGAAGACATATGTGAGTATATGTATATATGTGTACAGGCATATATAGATATAGGGCACAGGACCAACTGAATAGGAAGGGATGATACTTAAAGGTGAAATTAAGAGGTAAGAAAGGAATATAATGAGAGGAGGTGGGGAGAGACAGAATGGGGTAAACTATCTCATATAGAAAAGGCAAGGGAAAATAGTTACAATGGAGGGGAAGAACAGGAAGGCATTTGGCTTAGGGAGGGAATGACATACACACTAAATAGGGTATCTCACCCTACAGGAGAGTAGGGGGGAAGGGGATGAGAGGGGGGATGATGGAAGGGAGGGCAGGCTGGGGGGGAGGGAAGTTGGAAGCACCCACTTGTGAAAAGTAGAGAATCAAAGTAGAGAACAGAACAAGTGGGAGGTGGGATAGGAGGGAGGGAAATATAGCCAGTCTTTTACAATATATCTACTATGGGAATGTTTTGCAAAGCTACACATGTACAACCTATACTGAACTGCTTATCTTCCCAGTAAGGGTGGGTGACAAGGGAGGAAGGGAATGAATCTGGAATTCAAAGTTTTAAAATCAAATGTTTAAAAATATATATATGGATGCATATATGTGTTTGTATATATATGCACGCATATATGTATATATGCATACATATATACACACTACTATTAATATTATTTTACATGTAACTGGGAAATAAGATATACAGGCACTGGGGCATAGAGATCCACCATGCCCTACTAGAAAGTTGGAGGGGGTATGGGAGAAGATATGGGAGAGAGCAGATTGGAGGAGGGGATATTCAGTGGGATTGCTATTTTGGGGTGGTGGGTAGGGGAAAAATGGGGAGAAAATTTGTAACTCAAAATCTTGCAGAAATGAATGATGTAAACTAGAAGTTAATAAAGCATTTAATTTTAAAAATGAGAAAAAATAATAAAAAATAAAAAACTTTTTAATTAAAAAAAAAAGGGTCAGCTGGCTAGATAGTCCAGTGCACAGAGCACCTGCCCTAGAGTCAGGAGGACCTGAGTTCAAATCCAGCCTCAGACACTTGACAGTTAACTAGCTGTGTGACCTTGGGCAAGTCGCTTAACCCCAATTGTTCTTTCTTTCCCCCCTCAAAAAAAAAATAATAAAGAGAGTGAAAGAAGAAACAAGTGACATGGCATCTCAGAACCTTAATAAGGACATAAAAAAAAAATTAAAACAAGCACACTGCCTTGGTACTGCTCTATTTTAATGGTCTTAGAAGAAGGAAATAGGAGGAAAGGGGAATTTACTAGGGAGGAAAGGAAGAATGGGAGGGTACTTAGTACAGTATATAATAGGACATGATATGAAGACCACACCAACAAGAAAGGGTTGAGTGGGGAATAGGCATTCCATGAACCTCAATTTCATTCGACGGGCAAATAGGTGAGGATGGGGAAAGGAGGATTTGAGAGGTAGGGCTGTACTGGTAGGAATAGCTATATGCAAAAGAAAAAAAATTCCCATGCAGAACAGTGAAATGTGAAGAGAAGATTAAAAGTAAAGAAAGAATAAAAAACTGTGATCAGAGAATGGGACAAAGAGAAAAAGGATGACAGCAAAAACAGACCACCTCAATTATAGATGACTACTGTTAAGCAAAGGTTACTTTCGTCACCTTCTTCTCTGAAAATAGAAGGAAAAGGCCAATGAGAAGGAAAAGTACAAAAGAAAAGGATAGAGAGAAATGTACAATTAATAATCATGACAATTAACAAGAACAGGATGAACTCACTTATAAAACAAAAGAGGCTAGCAAAATGGATTAGAAAACAATCTAAAAATAAGTTTTTGAAAAGATTCATTTGAAATAGATTCGAAAAGATTTAAAACAAGGAGCTGAAGCAAAAAGTATTATTCTTCAGGGGAACTAAAAATAATAGGGATAACAAAAATTTTTTCAGAAAAGTAAATAGTAAAAATAGAATAAAAAGATAATACATTATAAAAGTGATAATACATTATAAAAAGTACCAGATAACAAATCAATACCAATTAATATATATATATCAAACAAAAACACGGCATCTAAATATTTAAAGGCAAAATTCACTGAAATTCAAGGAAAAACACATGGTAAAATCATAATAATGAGGTACACTAAATGTCTTGTTGTAGAACTGGAAAAATTTAACCAAAAGATAAACAAGAAGTTAAGGGCCTAGATAAAACTTTAGAAAGTTATGACAGATCTTTGAAGACTATGCAATGTAAACTAAAAGAAATTTACATATTTCTCAGCAGTACACAGCATCTTTGCAAAAAATGCGAATGTATTAGGGCATGGAAACCTTATAACTACAGAAAAGCAAAAAAAATTAAGCACATATTTTAATCATAATGGAATAATTACATTTAATAAGAGACTCTGAAGAAAAGATTAAAACTCCTTAGTAACTAACTTATTCCTAAAGAAATGGTAAGTCAAGGGCACCTAGGTGTCGCAGTGAGTAGAGCCTCGGCCCTGGAGTCAGAAGGACCTGAGTTTGGATCCAACCTCAGACACTTATTGCACACAGAAACAAAAACCTAGCCCTGTGACCTTGGGCAAGTTACTTAACCCCAATTGCCCTCCAAAAAGCAAAAATAAAAATAAAAAATAAAATAAAAAGAAAGAAAGAAATGGTAAGTCAAAGAACATATCAAAGAAATAGAAAATTCCATCAAAGAAAATAGCCATGAGACAACATACCAAAACTTATAAACTGAAGCTAATTCAGTCCTTGTGGGAAAACTTGAATCTCTAAGTTCCTTAACAAAATAGGGAAAGATCAGGGTGGCTAGGTGTTGCAATGAATAGAGCACCTGGAGTCAGGAGTACCTGAATTCAAATCCAGCCTCAGACACTTAACACAAAAACTAGCAGTGTGACCTTGGGCAAGTCACTTAACCCCAACTGCCCTAAAAAAAAGGGGGCAAAAAATTAAAATTATAATAAAAAAAAAAGACTAGAACACATAGAAATAAATGGATCTTTCCTTAATATGATAAGTAGTATCAATCTAAAACTAAAAGCAAACAATGTACATAATAGGTAAAGGTTGGTTGTCATAATTTATTTAATGTGGTGTTAGAAATGTTACCTATTGCAATAAGACTATAAAAAGGAATGAAGAGAAATAAGCACAGACAAAGAGGAAACAAAACTATTGCTTTTTGTGCTTGGTATGGTCCATCTAAATAACTCAAAAGAGCCCATTAAAAAACTAACTGAAATAACTTCAACAAGGCTACAGGATATAAAACAGATCTCTATAACTCATCAGCATTTCTGCATTTTATCAATAAAATCCAGCAGAAAGAGATTAAAGAGATATTTCATTTAATAAAACTCAAGATTTTAAAAACTATTTGGGAGTCTATCTAGCCAGACATACATAGAACTATATTAATATAATTACAAAGCACTCTTTATTTAAATACAGACCTCTATAATTAGAGAAATATTGATTGCTCATGGATAGGCTGAGATAATATAATAAAAATGACAATCAGTACTACTTAAATTAATTTAACTATTCAATGCCCTACCATTCAAGCTACCAAGGGATTACTTTAGAGGCAGAAAAAGTAATAACTTTTATCTAAGAAACAATGGTAAAGAATCTCAAATGAAATAAAGGAAAGAAATGGGAAAGGAAGAGTTACCAGTACTAGATATCAAACAATATTACAAAGCAAGAAATATCAACATTATTTGGTACTGCTCAAAAAAGGAAATTTATCAGAGGAACAGATTAGGTAAACAAGATACAAACGCAAATAAACACAGTAGCACAGTGTTCAGTAAACCTAAAGACCCCAGGTACTAAGGGAAATATTCACTTTGACAGTCAGACAAAAATTAGGTATTTAAACAGCATCTCACAACAAATAGCAAGATAAGCTAAAAATGGATATATAATTTGGATACTAAAGTCACATCATAAACAAATTACATAGCAAGAAAGGAAATCTCTTAAGCAACTTAAATATCTTAAAGGTAAGAGATTTAGGGGCAGCTAGGTGGCGCAGTGAGTAGAGTGCTGGCCCTGGAGTCAGAAGGACCTGAGTTCTGATCCGGCCTCAGACACTTAGGGCACACACAAACAAAATCCTAGCCATGTGACCTTGGGCAAGTTACTTAACCCCAATTGCCCTCCAAAAAAAAAAAGGTAAGAGATTTGGTTGATCACCAAAAAAAGGGAAGTTTTGTACAAACAAACCAATGCAGCTTTTAAATTAGTGGGAAACAGTTACCTAGAGAAAAAAGATCTCCATAGCAAGTTTCTATGATAAAGGTCTCATATCTAAGCTATATAAGGAACTTATTAAAATTTTAAGAACAAAAGCCATTCCCCAACAGATAAATGGATAAAAGATATGAACAGGAAGAAAAAAATCCAAGCTATCAACAATCATATTTTTAAATGGTCCAAATAATTAATAATTGGAAAGATACAAATTAAAAGAATACTGGCAAAATGACAAAAAGGGAAAATGTTAAGTGCAGCAGGGATGTGAGAAAACAGGCTCACTAATGTACTGTTGGTAGATAGCAATTTAGAATTGTTCCTAAAAAAGTTACTCAATTGTCTCTAACCTTTGATTCAGTGATATCACTATAAGGCCTATATCCCAAAGAGATTAAAGAAAGAGGAAAAGGATCTAAATATACAAAAATACTTACAAGCAAAAATAGTTAAAGCATTATGTCAAAAGAAATTACACAGAGGCAGTTTCACAAAAACCTGGAATGACTTCTTGTTTGAAATGATGCAGAGTGGGGCGGCTAGGTGGCGCACTGAGTAGCGCGTTGGCCCTGGAGTCAGAGGGACCTGAGTTCAGATCCGGCCTCAGACACTTAACCCACACAAACAAAAACCTAGCCGTGTGACCTTGGGCAAGTTACTTAACCCCAATTGCCCTAAAGGGGCAGCTAGGCGGCGCAGTAAGAGCACCGGCCTCGGAGTTGGGATGACCCGAGATCAAATCCGGCCTCAGAAAATGAGCACCCACACATAAATAATGACTAGCCGTGTAACCTTGAGCAAGTTACTTAACCCAATTGCTTAAAAAAAAAAAAAAAAAGAAATGATGCAGAGTAAAGTGAACAGAAAGAGGGAGGTAGGGAAGAAGGAAAGAATGATCACTGAAGCTTTTCTAAAATATGCATAAGAAAACAGAAGGAAGGCCAGAAAAACTCATAGACAAACAGGACAGCTTTGAAAGTTACTTGCTGAATTTATTATACCATCTGTAAAAGAAAAAGCAAGTCATATACACACTATAGAAGTCTATATTTTCATACACAATATTTTTATATTCTATGTACATGGAAACGTTCTTTTATTATATGTTTGTTAAATTCAGAATAAAAACTCAGAATCTTAAAAAAAGCAATTATGGGATTTTCTAGCTAGCAATAGAGGATTAGAAGTAGAACTTAAAACCTGGAATTTCCCCCTCTGTTCCAGGAATGTACAACTCACAAAATGAAATTACACAGAAAAGCCAATTAGCTAAAGCACCTGTAACTACTGCCAAAACCACCCAAGTCAGAGAGATAGTAAAGAGAAATATTTAGGTCAAATTCTACTCCAGACCACATAGAAAAAGCTGCTGAAACCTGTTCACAAACTGTGATTCAGGAGCTTTTAAAGAGAACAGTGAACTAACTACCTTTGAGAAATATTTTCTCTAATAGTAATTAGTGCTTATGGCATGGAGGAAGCCACGCCACTGCTATCTCCACATAATTCCACCAGAGAAATGCCCCAGCCCTGCCCTGATTTAGGTATTCTCTTCCAACATAAGAATGTAAACTCACTGAGAGCAAGAACCTTCTTGCATGCTATTTAAGATCCCCAATGCTTTGCAGTTTGTAAGTTCTCAATAAATGTTTCATTTAACTTTTATCTAAATACCTTCTCTTTTTTTTTTTTTTTTTGCTTTTTGTAGGGGAGAGGGCAGGACAATTGGGGTTAAGTGACTTGCCCAAGGTCATATGGCTCATAAGTGTTAAATGCCTGAGGCTGGATTTGAACTCAGGTCCTCCTGACCCCCAGGCCAGTGCTCTATTGACTTTGTCACCTAACCACCCCTAAATACCTTCTTAAACTTAATGTGAAGTTGTTACTTAAGAAAATTACAAACCAGGGGCGGCTAGGTGGCAGTGAATAGAGCACCAGCCCTGGAGTCAGAAGGACCTGAGTTCAAATCCAGCCTCAGACACTTAACACAAAAACTAGTCATGTGACCTTGGGCAAGTCACTTAAACCCAATTGCCCTCAAAAAAAAAAAGAACGAAAGAAAACTACAAGCCTCAGCAAGCTATGCTTTATCTAGACACAAGCATCTTACATATAGATACAAAAAGCACTGAGAGTATGTCTCCATACTTTAAACTCCATATTTAAGATGGAGGCAATATATTAAATTAATCAATTAATTAAACCAACCCTGCTTTTGTTTCTCTTGTTGTACCTAAGTTCTAAAGACTTTCATTAGATTATGGAATGAAATCTTTTAATCAAATAAACTAACCTGGTCACTCACTTCTGTACTTAACCCACCCTTTCCTGGGCGTTGGCAAGGTCTGTCCCTGATGACTCAAAGTGATAAGGGTAAGGCAGAGAGAAGCCTGTGAGGAGGGGCTGCTGAACTGCACCACAAGAACAATGCCAGCTCCAAGAAAGAACTTCTGAGCTTTGGGAAGTGGTCCCAGATATAGAGACAACTAAGCTTAAACAGCTACTTCCTCCACAGTCCTGGAGATTCCAAATGGTTCCATCTTCACTGGAACATCTCTAAACAGGATCAAATGTCTGGACTTCGTGAACACGGATGATTCCCAATAGACATACTGATGTAAACACTCTGATCACATCAGCGTATGACAAATAAAGCAGTGCTATTTTACACGACTATTCCAAAAAGGTACCAAGTTGGAGGGTAAGTCAAGGGCATATCTCTGAGGTCCTCTTGCAGCTATAGGATGGAGGTAGTGCTTGAATTTTTTTCAATTCAATTTAAAAAACTGTATGTGAGGCACTGTGCAAGTTATATGCTAGGATTAGACATACATAAGCAAAAATATAAAGAATTCCTGACCTCAAGGTGCATGGGGGGGAAGTGCACTGAGGGGAAAAGGGATAGAGAGAAAAGGAAAAACATGTAACAAATAAGAAAACAGAAAGTAATTTGAAGAGGGAGAGAGCAGTAACCACTGGAAAGTGAATGAAGGAAGATTCCACAAAAGAGGTTCCAGCTGAAATCAGCCTTGAAGGAAATCCATCCCACTGTTTTTAGTGGTCCAAAGGGATGGTACCTTGAGTTATTTTTTTTTCTCTTCATTACCTCAGGCCTCTTGGAGTGGCTCCCAGGGGAAAGGCTGCAGTAGTCATCAGACCAATGCTGGCAATTGGGCACTTTTGGCTAAATCATACTCATTCACCTCTCCCCACCACCTACCATGCCAAATACTGGGAGAAGGATGAAGACAGACTCTAAATGTGGGAGGACATCTAGGTGAGTGCAGAGCCAAAAGTATAACTACATCCAATACATGAACTAGTATATGTGTACACTGAGGAAACAAAAAGCATTTGAAAAATAGATAAATGAAGTAACTCACAAGAAGGATAGAGACAGAGATACTTGTTTACTATTAAAAAAGAAATTAAATAAATTTCATAAACATAGTTCACAAAAAATGTGGTATTTCATAAATTAAAGATTTATATAAAGTAGGAAAAGACGGAATGGATTGAAATGCCAATCAAAACCTAACCAACACACAGAAATGGGACATCTCATGAACCCCGCTCTTTGTAAGGCTGGCTCTGCACACCACTGGTGCTTGTGCACTAAGAAAAGCCAAGTGATTGTTTTTTACCAGATGTAACAACCACATCACAATCCTAGACCTACCTTCATCATCTTCTGGTGTTTTCCCCTTGGATTCTTCTTTCTCCTTGTTCTTTTGCTTCATCCTGGAGGTACTAAAATAAGAAGTGCCACCTACAAGGAATATACCAGTATTTAGTGTCAAAGTATGAAACTACAGAGAAAAAAAAGTTCACTACGTGAGGAAATGAATGAAGACAGAGCATCTGAAAAACTTTACCCATTCACTGGATAAAAGGAATGAGGGTTATTTATATGATGAATGATTTAAACATAATTTCCCCACTACACTGTTTAAAACAACCAAGCTAAAGAAATCCACATTCAGTGATTATGGAAATGTGCTGGGAAAGTGTTGTAGGAGATGATTAAAGCTCTTTAAATGGATTATTAATGTGGAAATAAATATTTTGTCCAGACCTGCTATTTAAGGTAGAAATTCATATTGGCAACTCATTTATAATTTTCAATCCTAGAAAGCTACAAGGGACCCTGACTGAAAGATTAATAGACTCAGCAACGGATATAAATAGGTTTCAGAGGAAGGACTTTTAACTCAGGTCTTTCTGACTCCAAGGTTGCTCCTCTATCCACCCTGACATTCTATATCTTAGGAATTCACAAACTAGTTTTCTTGAATGAGGCAATATTAATAACCTTCTTGTCACTATCAGTAGGATATTCCAGAAAGACAGCACCTCCTATACTAAAGGCCTCAGTTTGTTGAAGGCTTTCGGACAAGAGTACAGCCCTTAGCAAAATTTTATTTTTACAAACACACACACACACACACACACACACACACACACACACACACACACACACATTTCAAAGCAGTGGCCTGTCACTTTCTTTGTAGGAATGCTGATAGAACTAAATGAAGTTTGTTGGAGAGTTACTGTCACATACTAAAAGGATTATTTTGAAATCATGAAGATCTTTGCCACCTTCCTGTTTCTCACTCATAAGTACATTTTAAAAAGAAAAACTACACAGAATTCACATGTGCAAGCTACTGACTCAAAACCAATTGGCATTCACTTTACACTCTCCATTATCACATATGGATAGCAGGCTGCTTGCTGGTAATTAGGATTCTACATTCTTCAATCTTTTTCTGCTTCTCCACAATAAAAACAAGCTGAACAAGAGGTATGCAGTATCTATGTTAAAGAGTCTTTAACCAAGGACTAAAAGAAAGCACTAGGTAGGAGGTCAGCCAAGTAATAAAGTGACTCACTACAGGGCAATACCTCTCTATTTTAAGCGCTAAACTCTTTGTAGTTTATTTTCAGTTCTATTCTGAATTTAAAACATTCACAGCAACATTGCAGATCTGCAACAGAGCTACTTCCTTCAACAGCTGACAGAAGGCCAAAGGCAACATGTGAAAACAGATTCATACAGTTTGGGGAACAATCTTTTTTATTCTTGTTTACATATCTGAAGATTTATTTTAGTTGAAATTTACAATAAAAAGTTTTAAAACTCAAGATTTATTTATTTTTCAAGTAGTACAATGCCACTTCTTGACACATGAGAAGTATTATATAAAATCAAAGTAACTCCATATCAAGGAAAAAAAAAAGAAAAATATCATTCAGACCTTAATTATATTGTCCTTCCTTAATTCATTCTAGCATACTCTAATGAAATATGCATTTCACTGACAGAAGAAATTCAACAAATATTTCTTATTCTTTTTTTTTGGAGGGGGAATGGAGGGCAATTGGGGTTAAGTAACTTGCCCAAGGTCACAAGGTTAGTAAGTGGTAAGTGTCTGAGGCTGGATTTGAACTCAGATCCTCCTGACTGCAGGGCTGGTGCTCTATTCGCTGGGCCACCTTGCTGCCCCCAAATATTTATTAAGTACCAGCTATGTGCAAGGCACTTCACTAAGCACTAGGAATGCAAAGAATAAAAGAATCCTAGAACAGAAGTCAAAATTCTTATTGGTACCAAATGACTAGGGATAGGACAGAAGGAAAGAAATAAGTTATTTATTAAGCACTTACTATGTGCCAGACATTGTGTTAAGAACTTTACAAATATTATCTCCCTCACAACCACCCTGGGATATATGTACTACACCCATTTTTAAAGTTAAGGAAACTGAGGCAGAGAGGTTAAATGACTTGCCCAGGATCATATAGCAAAGAAGTGTCTAAAACTGGATCTGAATTCAGGTCTTCCTGATTCCAGGCACAAAGCTCTATCCACTGCACTATGCAGCTGCCTTTTAAGAAACAGACTTGTGATTTCACTGGCATAGACAACTCCCAGGGGAGGAATTTGTATCAGTGAAGGTTGACACTTGCCTAGGGTTGCATGGCTAGCATGTGTCAAAAGATGGACTCAACCCAGGTCTTCCTGACTTGAAGGCCAACTCCTTATCCCCTAAGTCACAATGCCTTTTATCACCAAATGAAAACATAGCTAAACTTTTTTGCCAATATCACACTGGCAACATTATTAGCTATTTCTAATTTAGAATAACGGCATTTTAGAGCTGTTAGAATTCTTAAAGCCTTTCATTTTATAGCTGTGGAAACTGAGACCCAAGGTCAAATGACTTACAAAAGGTTACACAGCTATTTAGGGGGAAAGATGGGACCATAGTTATGCTTGGCTTTTTCTCCCTCACCCATATGTGGAACGGCAAACATTATATACAGTAGGCTAGAAATTGGGCCTTGGAGTCAGGAAAACTCAGGTTTGAAACGGCTCAGATACTTGAACTGGCTTCGTGACTGGGTAAGAGAGAACCTCTTAAAGCCTCAGTTTAACACCTCACTTATAGAGACTCAACAGAGAAAGTATGGCAAGTGTTCTGTTCTGCAAACTTTAAAGCAAGAGATGTCCTCTATTGTTATCATATTGCTTCTACTACTACAATGGCAGCTATATTTCAAAAGGTACACACCTAAGGTTCACACAAAAGGTTCATACCTAAAAGTTTCCAGAGTCTGACTGGATTCTGAATTAGCTGTTGCTTCAACAATAATCCTCTGATTCCTTGAAAGGTAGGGGACAATGTCCTCAAAAGTAAACTCTGAAAGAAAAAAACAGTATCAAGGATCAAAATAATATAGTGTTGTTGTTATTTTCCAGTCTTTTCAGTCATATTCAACTCTTTGTGACCCCATTTGGGCTTTTCTTAGCAGAGATACTAGAGTAGTTTGCCATTCCTTCTTCATTTTACAAATGAGAAAACTGAGGCAAACAGGGATAATAGACTTTCCCGGGGTACACAGCTAGTACGTGTCTGAGGTCACATTTGAACTCAGGAAAATGAGTCTTCCTGAGTCCAGGTCCACCATTCTATTTGCTACACTACCTTGCTGTGCCACAGAAATATTACCCCATATTCGTTTGTTTTCTTGGTTAGCAGGGTCTGTTGAATTAAGTACAAACTGATACACTAACTGCTTTTTAATGCTTAACTCTTAAAAAGGGGCTTACGGATATGACAAGCTTTTCTAGAGCAGTGGCATCAGTTAGCTATATTACAAGTAAGAAATAATCACTGATGGAGAAATAAGTTGTGGTATATGAATGTAATGGAATGCTATTTTGCTATAAGAAATGAGGAGCAGCCAGACTTCATAATAACTTGGAAAGACATATAAATTGATGCTGAGTGAGAGAAGCAGAACTAGGAGAAGATCATACACAACTACAAACACATTGTATCTGTGATAACTAACTTTGATAGACCAGACTCATCTCACCAATACAAGGTTATAAGAACCTCCAAAGGACTCATTATGGAAAAGGCTATCTATATCCAGAGAAAGATTTACAGATTCTGAATGCAGATTGAAGCAATCTACTTGCTCCCTCTCTTTTTTGTTTTGCTTCTTCTTCCTTGTTATTCATTCCATTTGTTAGAATTCTTCTTTACAACCTAATGTTTAACATGAAGGTATATGTAGAACCTATATTGAATTGCATGGCCCCCATGGAGGGAGAGGAGGGAGAGGGGAAGGAGAGGGATACAGAAAATTTGGAACTCAAAAACCTATGGAACTGAATGTTGTAAAGTAATAGTAAATAAATAAAAAATTGTTAAAAAAGAAATACTCACAGTTATATAATGCTCTAAGTTTGCAAATCATTTTAAATGGTGTCTCATTTAATCATCATGATGTTATGAGGTAAGTAGGCAGGCAAAAATCATTACTTCCATTTTACAAATGAGGAACCTGAAGCAAACAGGGTGAAGTGACTTGCTCAGGGTCACCTGGCTAGTGTCTGAGACTACATTTGAACTCAGCTTGTCCTGAGACTTTGCACTCTAGCCACTTTGACCACCTAGCTGCCCCTCCTTCCTCCTATCACCTAATAATTCTTACTTCCTGCCTAGAGAAAGCCTGCCTATTTTAAATGAGCTGTAAATCATATGACATGAGGTCAACTACAGAAAACTCAAAAAGAAAAAAACCACTCTAGTAAAAAAAAATCTAGGGGTGAGCTAAGCAGCATAAAAGTGATTTGAACAAGTCTGGAAAAAATCCTAACTCTCTATACAAAACCAATCAGTAACATGTATTAAGTGCTTACTATATACCTAGCACTATCCTAGGAATGAGAGATAGAAAAATGAAACAGTCTCCATCCTCAAGAAGTTTACATTCTATTGGGGGGGGGGGAAACACACACATACATGTATATATACACACACACATACATGTATATACGCACTCCCACATACACACACACACACTCACATACCCCTACCCACTCCCAAATATAAAACTTTTGATAACCTCAAAGTGCTAGAGTGTTTAAAGTGTTTTACTTATAGATATGTGCATATACATATATAAATTCATACATATGTATAAATATATATACATAATAAATAAGATAAAATATTTTAATTAAAATAAAACCGAAAAGTTTCTGTACAAACACAATATATCTAAGATGAGGAAGGAAGCTGACAGGAATAAAATCTTTGTCAAATTTTTTGAACAAGCATTTGGTAACTAACAGAAGTGTACAGAACATATTATAAGACCAAAAGCCATCACTCCAGAGATAAGTGTTCAAATGACATAAGAGCATTCTTAAAGGAAGAATTTGACATTTCTAACTTTATGAAATAATGTTTCCAATCACTAGTAAAAGAAATGCAAATCAAAACAGTTCTGAGGTTTCACTCCACACACTATAAATTAACAAAGATGTTAAAAGATGGAAATAAAGTCAGAGGAGTTGTAAAATAGGCATTCTAGTATATTGTTGATTGAATTAGTACGACCATCTAGGAAAGCAATTTGGGTAAGCAAGTTACCCAAATTAAATAGCTAAAATGTCCATATCTGTTGACCACAGCTAGCTTATTTATCCCAAAGAGGTCACTAGCAAAAGGGAGGTGGGGGAGTTCCATATGCTCTAACATATTTATAGCAGCACTTTTTTGTGGCCACAAAGAACTGGAAACAAAACTAGGTACCATTCAATAGTGAATGTCTAAACAAATTATAGTACATGAATATAACAGAACATTACTATGCTATAAGAAGCAATGAAAGAGGCAGCTAGCAGCTAGATGGCCCTGTGGATGGAGCACTGGTTCTGGAGTCAAGAAGACCTGAGTTCAAATGTGAACTCAGATACTTAGTTGTTTGACCCTGGGCAAGTCACTTAACCTGTTTGCCTAATCCACTGCAGAAGGAAATGGCAAACCACTCCAGTATCTTTGCCAAGAAAACCCCAGGAACAACAGATGGTCCACAGGCTCATAAAGGGTAGGACACAACTAAACATGAAACAGTGAACATGATTTAAAAAAAAAAAAAAAAAAGAGGAGCTAAGACCTAACTAAAAGAGAAGCAAGCAGAGCCAGAAAAGTAAAAAGCACAACTACAGCAATCTCAATGGCAAGACCAACCTCCCCAAAATAATCAAAAATTAATGTTGCAAAATTACAAAACTAAGGTTGGTCCCAAAGCAAAGAAAGAAAAAGAAACCTTCACTTCTCCTATGCTGAGGCAAGGGAGGTCTGCAGGTGTGGAACATTGCATGGAATGCCAGGTTGTTTTTTTAATAATACTGATTATTTTTACTGAAGTTTTTTTTTTTTTGCTTTTTGGAAGGCAACTGGGGTTGTGACTGGCCCAAGGTCACACAGCTAGTTTTTGTGTTAAGTGACAGAGGCTGGATTTGAACTCAAGTTCTCCTGATTCCAGGCCTGGTGCTCTATTCACTGTGCCAACTCCGCCACCCCCCCCCCTTTTTTTTTTTTGCTTTTTGGAGGGGAATTGGGGTTAAGTAACTTGCCCAAGGTCACTCGGCTAGGTTTTTGGTTTGTGTTTATGTTAAGTGTCTGAGGCCAGATCCGAACTCAGGTCCTTCTGACTCCAGGGCCAACACTCTACTCACTGAGCCACCTAGCCGTCCCCCTTTTTTACTGAATTTTTTAAAATGTATTGATCAGTTTTGCAAAAAATTTTTTCTTTAAAAAAAAAATCTTTGTCATATTGAATGGATCTCTGGGAGGAAGAGAGGGCTAGACATATCAGAAAATTTAGGCAATGTAAAAACAAAAGGTATCAATAAAATTTATTTAAAAAAAAATTAACAATGTACCAAAGACTAGGAATTTAAATACAAAGCTTGACAGTTCCTCCCCAGAAAAAGGGTGAAAGTCTCTAAGCTCAAATTAAAAGACAAGCCTCATGCATTCCCCAAAGGATAGTCAAAGTATACAAACAGTTCTCAAAAGAATTGTAAACTATTCACAACCACCATTCACAAAGAATGCTCCAAATCACTAATAATAAGATGCAAATAAAAAAACTTAAGAGGTAGCACCTCAGTCTTACAAATATAGGAGGGACTATGGCCAGAAAGGCACACCATTACATTGTTGGTGTAGCTGCTACTCAGGGCAACAATTCTGGAAAGCAGGACTGCTAAAAGATTCCATGACTGGGTTCCATTACTGCGCTTCTATCCTCAAGAGATCACTGATAATAAGAAAGGCCTCCAATACACCAAAATGTTTATAGTAGTATTTATGGTAACAAAGAACTAGAAACCAAGTCACATTCTACCAACTGGAGAATAGCTACACAAATTGTAGCACGTGAATAATGGAATATTATCATGCTGTAAGAAATGATGTGGATGAATAATACTACAGAGAAGCCTTGTTATTGCTGAGTCATTTTTTCAGTCTTATCCAACTCTTCGTGACCCCATTTGGAGTTTTCTTGACAGATACTGGAGTTGCCATTCCCATCTCCAGTTCATTTTACAGATGAGGAAACTGAGGCAAATAGGGCTAAGTGATTCACCCAGAGTCACACAGCTAGTAAGTGTGATTTGAACTCAGGTCTCCCTGACTCCAGGCCCAGTACTCTATCCACTGGGCCACCTGCCTGCCCCCACAGAGAAGCCTGGAAAGATTTATATGAACTGATAGAGTGAAGTAAGCAGAGCCAAGAAAACAGAATACACAGGGACTACAGTAATGAAAATGAAAACATTTATTTTTAAAAAATGGAATTAAGAAAAAAACAAGTGAATGTTACAAAATAAAGAACAAGCATAACTTCAAAGAAATAAAAGACTCCCACCCATACCTTTTTTGAGGAGGGAAGTCCATAAGTATTGCTCAAATTTTCACACTTTTTCTATGTATCAATCAGTTATGCTTATTTTTCCTTTTTTCTATCTTAAAAATTGCCCTGTTATATGGGATGGATCTTTGGGTAGCAGATTAGAAAGGATACTGGGGAAAATTACAGTGATGTAAAAAAAGACATCAAGAAAAGCTTAGGGGCGGCTAGGTGGCGCAGTGAGTAGAGCGCTGGCCCTGGAGTCAGAAGGACCCGAGTTCAGATCCAGCCTCAGACACTTAAGGCACACAAAAACCTAGCCGTGTGACCTTGGGCAAGTCACTTAACCCCAATTGCCCTCCAAAAAGCAAAAAGAAAAGAAAAAGGAAAGAAAATAAAAGAAAAAGAAAAGCTTAAAAAAATAAAAACTAGAGACCAAACTTTACATTCTAATGGAGAAGATCAAACTGCCAGGAGTGTAGGAAGGAACAAAGTATTTCTTAAGTACCTACTATGTACCAGGTACTGTGCTGAGCACTTTACAATCTCCTTTGAACCTCACTACAACCCTGGGAGGGAAGGGCTATTATTACCCACTTTTTACCCCTTCAGTTAGGTAAACTGAAGCAGACAGAGGTTAAGTAACTTGGCCAGGGACACAGAGAAGTAAAGTGTCTGAGGCCACAGCTGAACTCAGATCTTCCTAACTCCAGGCTCTCTGCATTCTTTGCACTATACCATCTAGGTGCCAGGAAAAAAGGTTGGGTTACCCTTTTCAATGACAAAAGCAATAGTGATTTGATTCAAATCAGCAGAGAAAGACATGAAATTCGGGGAGGGGACAGGATAAGAGAAAGGTGGCAGATTAAAAACTTCATGGGGAGATGGTCCCAGAGAGTGTTAAGTGGCTGAGCTCTTCCCACGAACAACCTCTGATGGTCCGAACAGTCCTCTCATGGTCAAGAACTATTTATTAAACACTTACTATGTGCCAGGCACTGTGAAAGCTCTGAAAATACAAATACAAGCAGAAAAAAAAGACAGTCCGTGACCTCATGGAGCTTACAATTCTAATGGTGGAAGATAACACATAACAGGGTACTGAAAAGGAATGGAAGAATTCAGAATGGAGCCTGGAGAAGATATGGCTGGCTTGGGTTAGCCCGAGCACTTCCTTAAAAGTGAGGTATTGGGAGGAACAGACCAATCAGAGAAAAGGGATGCAGCTTACAGAACACATGCATGACATACATAGTGGGGATTCAATTAATGTTTCATAACATCACATCCATAAACAAAACATGTTTTGTGGGGGGCCAAGTCTAATGGATTCTTGATCGTGTATGTGAGTCCAGAGACTTGCGACTGGCTCTGAGTTCAAGGACTTGTTGAGCTATGTCTGAATCCGAACCTGTTGACCTGTTCGGATCCAGGAGGGTGCAAGGTCCCCTCTAGCCAGGTGTGCCATACCTTTCCCCAAGAAGAATATTTGGCAATCAGTATCAAGAAATATTGCTGTGTCTCCTACAAGCAACCTGGGCATGCAGGAAGCAGTTTGGTAGTCAAGGCCATTACTGATATCTATGTTTAGCTAAGTGCATCCATGAGAAACTGGTAAAACTTTCCATGTATAAACAAGAAAGATATGTAATCAACTATTCTACTCCAATAAACCAGCATTGTTATCCAACTATGCTCACCTAGACTGATGCTCTTCAGTTCACTGTCCATCCTGCACCATCAGTTCCTGGCAATGTTTCACATAGAGTGAGAAAGGATCTTAGAAGATCTTTAGGTCATTTAGTGGGGCAGCTAGGTGGATCAGTGAATAGAGTGATAGAGTGCTGGGCCTGGAGTCAGGAAGACTCATCTTCCTAAGTACAAATCCAGTCTTAGGAATTCATTAGCTGTGTGATCCTGGGCAAGTCATTTAACCCTGTCTTCACTGGTTTCTTCCTTTGTCAAATGGGCTGGGGAAGAAAATGGCAAACCTCCAGTACCTTTGGCAAGAAAATTCCAAATGAGATCACAGAGAGTCAAACAAAAAGACTGAACAACAACAAAAGATCATTTAGTCCAACCCCCTCAATTTATAGAACAAGAAAGTGAGGGCTATAGGGGGTTACATGACTTTTTCAAAGAAACCCAGATCAAACCTGTACCCAAACAGGAATTCTCTCTACAACACCCCCAAAGTTATTATCCAGCCTCCAAGTTAAGATCTCTAATGGCAGATTATCTATCATCTACCTCCTCAGTAGGGAGGGAAAAAGCTCAAATAAAATCATGCACAAAAAGTATTTCACAAAATTTAAAGCACTAAAGCAGGAATTCTTAATATGAGGTCCCTGAATTTTCAAAAATATTGATAACCCTATTTCCATATAATTGGAAAAAGGCAGCTAGGTGGTACAGGGGATAAAGCTAGGCCTGGAGTCAGGAAAACCTGAGTTCAAATCTTGCCTGCCTTACTAGCTGTGACCATGAGCAAGTCACTTAACTGCTGTCTGTTTTCTCAACTGTAAATCAGGAATAATAAAACCAGCTACCTCCTGGAGTTGTGAAGATTAAACGAGATATTTGTAAAGTGCTTAACACAGTAATTGATAATTAATAAATAACAGGCACGTAACCAATGCTTATTCCTTTCCCTTCTGTAATTCTATATATTTTATGCATTTAAAATGATTATTCTGAAAAGGGGTCATAGGCTTCACCGGACTTGTCAAAAGGCTCCATGAGAAGGAAAAATAAAAAATTAAACAAAGATGAACTGCATTACTACTTTTGCTTCTTAAGACAACTCATTTCACTTTTGGACCACTCTAACTCAGAGAATTTTCCTTATGAACAGACTAAACTTTTTTTTTTCACTTTCTACGTATTCTATTTCTGCACATTAGCATCAAGCAGAACAAATCTCTCCTGGTACTGATGCAAACTGATATCAACACACCCTCCTATTCAGGTGGGGGGGGTCACCTGTGATGCTACTGATGGAAGTGATGAATGGAGAATAGAACAGGGGAGCAGTGGGCCCAACAGATACTTGTGAAGAGTGATTACAAGCAGGACCATAGAGCATTCATAAATGGGGAGAACAAATGGAACTTCTGCAAGTCCCCGATGCTCAAAAGCATTAGCAGAAAGAATGGAAGGGTCCATAGTGGCAAGGGAAAAAAAAGGCACGTGGATTCAGCAGCCCTCCTGGCTACACTCCGGGACTCAGTTTCCCCAAAGGTGAAATGGGTGAGCTGGACTCACAAAGAGTGAAGGCGTTTGCCTGCTGTGACTGACCGGATTCTATGCTGTTCAGCATCCCCGGAATGCCCGGGCCTCCTCGCCTGCCTCCCAGGCTCCAACTCCCTCCCTCTCCTCGGCCTCCATTCGGTCCCGTGCCCCGCCGTTTGCCCGCGATCTCCCCCATCAGCATGGGAGCTCCTTGCGGGCAGGGGCTGCGAGCGCAGTGCCTGGCACATTGGCAGCGCCTGACAAGGCCGGGTTTGTGAAGCTGGCGCAGCCAGGGCGCAAAGTCGGGAACGTGGATGCCAGCTGGAGGGGTGGGAAGGAGGTCCCACCTCAAGGGAGCCAGTATAGGCCCGGGGGCCAGGCCGGGGGCCGGGGGCCGGGGGCGGGGCCCGCTCCTCCACCACCACCACCACCCCTCCCCCCGCGGGCGGAGCTCAGGGGCCAGGCCCAGGAAGTTACCTGTAGGACTCGGTCGCCAGACCCAGCGGGACCCCTCGGGTTGCAGCAGAACTGCCTTCTCCCGAGCCCGGCGACAGCGGAGGCGACCAGCCTGAGGCTCCAGCTGGATCCCGCAGCCTGGAGCCGCCATCGGTCTGGCCGGCGACGGAGCGAAAACAGCAGCAGCAAAGCCGCCGCCATGAGCCCTCCAAGAATAGCGCCTGCGCACAGGAGGCCTCTCTGACCAGAACGAGGCAGGCGCGAAGGGGTCCGGGAGTCGTCTGTGGAGGATCCGAAAAGCGGACGCACAGGGAGCTCCTGCGCATGCGTTACCCATCACCTTCCACAGCTCCTACGGTCCAGACTCTTCAAGGTCGAGGCCCAGCAGCTCCTCCCTCCTCCTGCCTTCGCCCCCACCAGCCCCTTCCTGACCTGGAATACTAATTCCCAAGGGTTGTCTGCACTTCAAAGCACACTATGTATTTGTCCCCAAAATAACAACCTCATGCCGTTCTTGTTCCTGAAGAAAAACCCAGCCAGATCAAAGCACCTACTATGTGCTAGGCACGGTGCTAAACGCTGGGCATGCAAAGAAAGGGGGAAAAACTGCCCCTGCCTTCAAGGAGCTTACAGTCTGATAGGGAAAACGACGTGCAAAAAAACCCCATATAAACACGAAGTATAAACAAGACAAACTGAAAATCATTACAGGAGAACATTAAGGGGGAATCGGGAAAGACTTCCAATTAAAATATGGGATTTGAAGCAAGCAAGCAGAGGGAGATGAAGAGGGAGAGCTTACCGGCATGGGGCACAGTCAGAGAAAAATGACTGGAGTCTGGAGATGTCTTGTTCTAGGAACAGCCAGAAGGCCAGGCTCACTGAATTGTGGAGTAAAGGGAGATTTGTGGGGTGGGGCAGGGGGAGGAGTGGGATATAAGAAGACTGGAAAGGTAGCAGGGGGTCAGGTTATAGAGAGGTTAAAAAGTCTACCAGGATCCTATATTTGGTTCTTGAGATATTAGGGAGCCACTGGAGTTTATTGGTTTTGTTATTTTATTTAAGTTTTCAACATTCATTTTTTAAAAAAGATTTCGAGTTGCAAGGCTATGCAGTTCAAAATGCCTAATAGGAAATTGGAGATGCATGTTTGGAGGTAAGGAGAAATTTGGAGTGGTAAGATTGGGTTCTTTCCTCTCATCCCTTTAGTGACCCTCCACCATTTCAGAGAAATTATGAGAAAACATGCCTCCTGCCTCCTGATAAAGATGAGATGGACATATTGCAAAATGAAACACAGTTTTTTTGGACACGGCAAATATGAGAATTTGTTTTCCTTGACTTTACATATTTGTTACAAGGTTGTTTTTTTTCCTTTTTTTTTTCTAAATTGGAGAAGAAAAGTTATAAGGGGAAGGGGAAAATCAGTACTTGTTAGTAAAATAAAACTTTTTTTTAAACTTAATGAATGGGTTCTATTTTTATACACAATCAAATAGATTTTTCTTAACAGAAGAGGCTATCCCAAAGTGGAACTCCACTTAGGATTTTCAGAAAACCCAGTCCTGTTCTGAGCCCTGTGTTTCTAGCATCAGACTCCACCCTTCACTGGGACCAATCTAGCCTGTGTTCAGAGAAATCCAATGCCAAAATTGAAATGGATGGAGGAAGAAGAATCTCCAAATCACCAAATTTTTTTAATTGGAAGGGAACTCAGTGGCTATCTATACTAAATTATACCCTAAAAGAACTAAGTGTTCATTCAGTCTTTGCTTAAAGCCCTGCAATGAGCAGGAACTCATTGCCTCTCTAGATAGCTTGTTTAGATTTTTTGGGAGCTAAAATTGTTAGGAAATTCTTCCTAACACAAAGCATAAATGTTCTCTTTTCAACCTTGTTCAAAAACAGAGGAAGAGGAACTGTAAATTAAAAAATACTTAGAGTGGCACTTTTGTTAATATCATCGAATTAGAAACACAGTAGGTGGTACAATGATGGAAAGTGGGCCATGGAGTTCAGCAAGACCTGAGTTAAAATCTGACTTCAGACACTTACCGGTTGTGTTGACTCTGAACAAGTCACAATCCCACTTGCCTCAGTTCCTTACCTTTTTCTCATGAGTGAAAAATGAGTTGGAGATGGAAATGGTAAACCACTCCAGTATTTTTGCTAAGAAAACCCCAAATGGGGTCTTGAAGAATTGAACATGACAGAAATGACTCAACCACAATGGTACCCAACAATTGGAAAATGACAACAAATTTTGGTATATCAATCAATGGAATATTAAGAAATGGCAAAATGAATGGAATCAAAGAAATCTGAGAAGTCATGAATGGATGCAGAGTAACATGTTCAGTCAAGTCAACAAGCATTTATTAAACACCATGTACCATGCAATGTGCTATGTATTGAGGATATAAAAAAAGGCAAAAAATAGTCCCTACCCTCAAGGAGCTTACAAACTAATTGGAAATGACATCAATTTTTATACTGACTACACCTTTGAAAGCCTTAAGATTCAATGCAATGGGGCGGCTAGGTGGTGCAGTGAGTAGAGCACCAGCCCTGGAATCAGAAGGACCTGAGTTCAGATCCAGCCTCAGACACTTAACAAACACAAACAAAAACCTAGCCTCGTGACCTCAGGCAAGTTACTTAATCCCAATTGCCTTCAAAAAGGCCAAAAAAAAAAAAAAAGATTCAATGCAATGACTAATCAAATCACAATTCCAAAAACAAACAAGTCTGAGGGAACAACCAGCATTTCAAGGGGGGAAATTCCTAGGCTGAAGTAGGGAAAGCATTACACAGGGGGAATCCTTAGCTGATAGAACAGATTATTATAAGCCACTTTGAGTTGGGGAATGCTGATGTGTCCATGATGTGTACATACTACCCTCCCAGTCAGAGAATGAAGGTGGCTTTGTTTCATGCATCTAACTCAAGGATTTGCACTACTGGCTTGGTGTCTGATAACTCCTGGATATGTAAAACCACCCAAGAGCCTAGTGTTATTGCACACTATGAAGTCTGTATCAACCACTAGGCACCATTGTAGGCATAATCTCCACCGTAGGAAAGTTAAGCAGAGATCTACTTCAGGACTAGAAACAATTACCCCCCATATCCTTGTTTTGTATTCACTATCTGGATCCTTCTAAGCTAAATAGACCTATTCTTTTTTAACCTCCTTGCTTTTGCTGGGTCACTCATTTCTGCCATCTGGATAACCTAGATTTGCAGTGGCCTCTTGAGCTACTTAGCACAGCATCTCAAACTCAATACATCCAAAAAAGAACTCATCTTTTCCTGTAAATCCTCCCCTCTTCTGAATTTCACTGTTACTAAACAGGGTACCATCATCCCCCTAGTCACCCAAGCTCACACCTCAGTGTCATTCTTGACTTCTCATTGTCATTCTCTCTTACATATCCATACCATTGCCAAATCTTGTCATTTCTGCTTTTACCTTCATATAATTTCTCAGATAGGTTCCCTCCTCTTCAACCACACTGCTTAGTTCTGATATATCTCCCCCCTCCACTCACATACCCTAACTCAGGCCCTCATCATCCTTCCCTTGGATTATTACAAGACCTTCTAATTGGTCTCCTGCTTTAATTCAATTCAATCTCTCTACTCCAATCTGCCCTTTATTCAAGGTGGAGGCGAGTTTTCTAAAGTATAGGTCACCTTCCTGTTCCAAAAGACTCATAATGGAAAACACTATCTACATCCAGAGAAACAACTATGGAATCTGAATGCAGATTGAATCATACTATTTTCTCTCTTTTTTTCTTTCTCATGGTTTTTCCCCTTTGTTCTGATTCTTCTCTCACACCATAACTAATGTGGAAATATGTCTACTATGATTGTACATGTATAGCCTATATCAGATTACATGCCATCTTGGGGAGGGGAGAGAGGAGAGAGGGAGAAAAAAATCTGGAACGCAAAATCTTGAGAAAATGAATGTTGAAAACTATCTTTACATGTAATTAGAAAAAATAAAATACTATTAAGTAGGGAGAAAAAGCTTAGGTCACTTTCCTACTTAAATCCAGTAGCTCCCTATTTATTACCTTAAGGATCAAATATGAATTCTTTTGTTGTTTAAAGCCCTTCATAACTTGGCCTTCCAACTTTTCTGGGCTTTTTACACTTTACCCCCTTTTCTCACTCTATAATCCAACTACACTGGCTTACTTGGTGCTCCCATTTCTGTGTCTCTTTGCACTGGCTCTCTCCCATTCCTGGAAAGTCCCCCCTCATCATCTCTACTTGCTGGCACTCTTTTTTTTTTTTTTTAAAGCAATTGGGGTTAAGTAACTTGCTCAAGGTTACAGGGCTAGTCATTATGTATGTGTGGGTGCTCATTTTCTGAGGCTGGATTCGATCTCGAAGGCCGGCGCTCTTACTCACTGCGCCACCTAGCCGCCCCCACTTGCTGGCACTCTTGACATCCTTCCAGACTTAGCTCAGATCTTACCTTCTGCTGGAGACCTTTCCCAGCTGCTGCCACCTTCCTTCAGAGATGACCTTCTATCTACTCTGTATCTGATTCTTATGAACCTAGTTACTTACACTTTTTTCCTTTATATCACCAGCACTTAGCACAGTACACAGCACATAGTAAGCTCTTACTACTTACTCATCAACTGACTGACTGAGGGTAAGTATGCCTGAGTTCTAGGCAGAGTTTATCAATAATGTGTTTGATCTTGGGGCTCAAGATCACTCACTTCAGTGGACATCAGTTTCTTCCATACTATGAAGGACTGCTCCAAGGTTCCTTTCAGCTTTGAAATCCTATGTTGGTAATGCTCATCCAATGGCCAAAAAGATGGTTCTGGCATATCACTCAATCTCCATAAGATATTCTTTCTAGAAGAGGGCTTTTAATGTACTCAATGAGATTGTAGATTTAGCCTGGAATGTACCTTAGAGGTCAACAAGTTGAACCTGACATTTTACAGATGAAGAAATTGGGACCTATAGAGAGGTTAAGCCATTTATCCAGGTCTAGTAGCACACAACTAGTAAGTGCCTGATGCAGAATTCTGACTTACTTCTTAGTGCCTCCAAGTCTACTACATCACCCACTGTGCCTCTTTGAAAATTTCTGTTTGTAGTTTTGCTTTTTTTTTTTTTAAACAATCCCTTATTCCTGATTGTGGAAAGTTGTCCTTGATTGCAAGAGATTTCATAAAAGCAAAGGGCCCCTTTTTTCTTTCAGAAGTTATCATGCATTTTGTCTGGTCCTCAACTACAGGGTATGAGCTCTTTTAATATTTCTTAGAACTAAAGGATTTTAGATCTAAAAATAACCTTTGTATATATCTCTAATTAGGTTCCTAATCAGAAATACAGTCCAAATCTCTCATTCATATAAATTAGGAAATGGTGGAATTGACTTGTTTCAGAGTCACACAGGGTCACATAGGAAGAGAGAGAGATGAATAATCTGACCCTCTGTTCCCAAGGAGACAATTTTGGATCTTCATCAGGCAGGCTTCCTAATATCCTCTGCCTAGGGAGTTCTGTAAGGGGTAACATATACTTTTACCTAGTTTCTAAGCAATTAACTAAACAAAAATATATTATCACAGTTGTGGGTTAAATATTCAATTTTAATTACAATTCTTACTTGCTCACAGATATATTTTTTAAAATTTCCATCCTGATTCTTATCAAGCCCTAGTCCCTGGAGCACATATTAATTTTCATGGCTAATCTCGTCAGTGTGGTATATTTAGCAGATGAGAAAGCTGGAATTGGAGTCAGGGAGACCTAGATCCAAATCCAGCTCCAAATACTCAAATGAATGAATGAAAAATATATTTATATAAAGTGGGATCACTGTTTTGGGGTGGTGGGTAGGGGAAAGATGGAGAGAAAATTTGTAACTCAAAATCTTGTGGAAATGAATGATATAAACTAAAAAATAAACATAACATTTAATTTTAAAATATATTTATTAAGTACTTTCTATGCACTAAGCACTGTGAATAAAAATAGAACAGTAAAAACTTCCCAGCTTTCAAGGAGCTCACATTCAAATGGGAGAAAGAACACAAGTGGAAGCTTTCAGCTGTGAGTCAGATGGAAAGGTCCATTTTCCTTAAGGGGCAACAATGAAGAGGCACTACTACTACCTCCTCTTTAATACCATTTCCACTGATAAAACAAAATTAGTTTCTGATGTTGAACCATTTGACAGCACCAAGAACTTAGATGGCAAGAACTTTCTTTTATATATATATATATATATATATATATATATATATATATATATATATATATATATATATATATATATATATATATACACACACACACATATATATGTGTGTGTGTGTGTGTATACATATATACATATATAGATACATATAAAGTACTTGCAGGAGCAGTTGCTGGTCCCAAATCTACACAGGGTTCCCTTCCCAGGACAGTTGATGGCTGAGGGCCTTGGGCTGGCGCCATTAGTATTTCCAAAACTCTTGGGTTCAGTATTCTGGGCTATCTTAATATATGTACTAGCTGTATGACCCTGGCCAAGTCATTTCACCCTGTTTGCCTCACTTTCTTCATTTGTAAAATGTGCTGGAAAAGGAAATAGCAAATTGCTCTGGTATCTTTGCCAAGAAAACCCAAATGGTGTCATTAAGAGTTAGACACAACTGAAAAAGGACTGAATAACAACAAAAATGTTGAGAAGAGCACCTTCTTCCAAAGGGTTGTTCTTAATATTTGTTATTCTTAATAACTGAGAGGCATATGCTTGGCCTAGGGAATACAGATACAACCTTCAAATTAGGAAGAACTGTGTTCATGCCCCATTCTGACACATACCTGCTAGGTGATCCTAGGTAAATTACTTAAACTGTAAGACATCTTCAGAGTAGGCATCTCCTCCCCAAGAAGATCTCTACATCAGTGAGATTGAAGGCCCACTTGCAAAATTATTATTAATCAATCTGTTCCAAAATCTCTTCCCTTATGACCTCCATCCAGCACCATCTTTCACTGTCAATCCATCTTTTCTTTTTCCTCTCTATCTTTTCCCTCCTCTCCTTCAATAGTTATTAGTTAGTAAAACCTCTCTTGGATGAACTACATCATATTAGGAGTCATTCCTCCCTTTCATTTGCTTTTATGATATACAATCATATTCCATTTTTTCTCTACCTTTCAGTCTATTTTCCCTTCTCAATGATTCCAGTCATGCCCTAAATAAATTTTTTTATCAATTTTATCAATTTACAATTATAAAGTAAAATAAATTACCAATTTATTTTGAAATGCCTCAATATCCCATAAACTGATGAAAAGAATCACTTTAATAATAATTGCTAATGTTTATAGAGTGCTTCAAGGTTTACAAAGCCTTCACATATGTTATCTTGTCAGATCTTCACAATAATAACCCAGAGATGGGGCAGCTAGGTGGTGCAGTAAATAGAGCACCAGCCGTGGGGTCAGAAGGACCTGAGTTCAAATCCGGCCTCAGACACTTAACTCAAAAACTAGCCATGTGACCTTGAGCAAGTCACTTAACCCCAATTACCCTGCCTTCCCCCTCCAAAAAAAAATAATAACCTAGGGAGGTAGGTGCTATTATTATTGCCACTTTACAGATGAGGAAACTACGGCCAAGAAAGGTAACTTGCCCACGGTCATTGATATAGCTCATATGTGTCTGAGGCATGATTTGAACTCAAGTCTGCTTGACTGTAGATACAATGATATATATTTTGCTTTTTTGGAGGGCAGTTGGGGTTAAGTGCCTTGCCCAAGGTCACACAGCTAGGTGTGTGTGTGTGTGTGTGTGTGTGCGTGTGCGTGTGCGTGTGCGTGTGCGTGTGCGTGTGTGTGTGTGTGTGTGTGTGTGTGTGTGTGTGTGTGTGTGTGTTTTGTCTGAGGCTGAATTTGAACTCAGGGCCTCCTGACTCCAGGGCCAATGCTCTATTCACTGTGTCACCTAGCCGCCCCTAAGTGCTGTCCTTTAACTGAATTCAAACTTCACAGAACAAATCCCCTTTTAGTAGGCCACAGGTTCCCACCCCTCGAGCTAGGTCAAAGACAACAGGCCTTTCTAGGCCTTCCTTAGGGAAATGGATTACTATCAAATCAAATAAAGAATGCTTCTCTGATCACGTTGATTGTGGCCTTCTCTATTCCTGGAGTAATTGGACTACTGACTTCTTCTCTTATTTCCAGGTATTGATATGAACATAGGGGGGATCTCTTTTCAATCCTTGAGGAGAGTGGTCAAGTTAGGAACTGAACACTGAATAGTGTTTTGGAATGTGAAACCCAAACTGTACTTTAACATATCTTTACCTTCCTCAAGATTCCTATAAACTGGGATAGAGAGTCAGTCTAAGGGCATGGAGGGACTATGCCAATTTGGATATCTTTCCAAGTCAAGTAAAATCCATAAATATTTATTAAGCACCTACTATGTGTGCTAAGTGCTGAGAATACAGAGAGAGGCAAGAATACAGTCCCTGCTCTCTAGAAGCTCACAATTTCATGAAGAGACAACATGCAAATGATTATATACAAACAAGATGAAGAGGGGATAATTTGGAAATAAATTAAAAGAGGCAAGGAGACTTAAAGGAAGTTAGGCAGCTATAGTACCAACACGATATTCACAGTGTCTATGGTGCCTATAAATATGCCAGCATAATTCTGAATTGCAAAATATAACAGATTCTCCACATGGAAGATAGAACCAGAACATTTATTCAAACACCAGAAAGCCAAATCCCAACATCAGAAAGTCAAATCCATTACTGCAACAAAGAAATCTATATACAGTAACAATGTAGGGGGCACTGCCATTGCCAAGCCTGCTTCCTTTCTCTCTCTCTCTCTCTCAGTTCTAACTGCTCTGAACAAGTTCCACTGGGCTCTGCTCCATCCTTCCTGCTCCACCCCTTCAGCAAGCTCCTCCTACCACAGACCCTTGTGCCTCAGACTTATGTGTCTTAGGCTTTCATGTGACTTAAGCAGGTCACATGGACCTATTAATGGATGGGAAAGATCTTCCCATTTACATTACCATTACAGGAGTTTGCAAGATACCTGATTTGAGGGAGAGAGTGCTGGGCTTCTGAGTGTACAAGCTTCTGAAAATAAACTGAGTTAAGGAGATGGAATATATTGTGAGAGACCAGACACTAGATTTTGGAGTGCAGGGAGGGGAATAAGGTGTAAGGAGACTGGAAAAAATATAAAGGAGACAGAAATCTCTTGAATATGAAATAATGTTCAAACAAATAAAATTGTTTCTGGTAGGTTTATGCCTAAAATGCAGAGTACTGTATATTTTGTCTGACTATATAATCCAATATGAATGACCAATCCATTCAATTTAAAAAAGGTGATCCAGGTGGAACAGTTTTATGGTCTGTACTAATTATTACTTGAGCTTTTGCTTCAAATGAAAGGACTGATTTTAATGTACTCATAATTTGGCTTGTGCCTTTGTTCACTTGAGCAATTTCTCCCCTCCCCCTTCTCTTCCTCCCTATTAAGACTACTGAATAAAAGGGCATACTCTTGTTGTCAGTTATCAAGTTTTTCCTACAGGGAATTCAGGCAATGTGTTTTCCTCAAAAGGCCCTTTGTGGAATGCCTGGACTGCCCAGCTTTGAAAGGTCTGAGTCTGTTGACCTTCAGGGTATGATGTAAGGGTGAGTTTTTAAACCAGTATTTGAGGACTGGGTGATACTTGGGACTGTTTTATAAAATATATAAAATTTTGTTGCTTGTAATAATCATGGCAGCTACTGTTGTAGGCATGATTTAGACTGATGTTTTAATTCTGTACATATACTCTGAGGCAATCCTGCATAGGGCACAATTTTAAAAATCAGATAATTTCAAAAATTAATCTAGAAGACTGTGTTGAAGTTTAAATCTCTGATTTTAATTGGTAACATAGGAAACTGAGGTGATAATAGGAAAAAAATTGCTTCAGTAGAGATTTTGGTAGTGGAGGCCTGCTTTGTACAACTATGTGTACTAATTACAGACAAAATGCTAATTACATCAAAGACAATTTTAACATAATTTATATTGCAAATGGAGACAAATTATCAATCTCACCAACTAACAGGCATTTATCTATAGGAGTATAATAGAACTCTGGATTTAACATGAAATCCATCCCTATATTTTCTGAAAGTAGTTTTTCCAAGTTGCAGAATGATGTCAGGTTGTAGTTAGGTGATGAAGTAGATTTAGGAGGACCTGAGTTCCAGTCTGGCCTCAGACTACTACTAGCTGTGTGATCCTGGGCAAGGCATTTAACCCAGAGTTTCCTCATCTTTAAAATATGGTGGAGAAGGAAATAACAAATCATTTTATTATCTTTGCCAAGAACATCCCAAATGGGGTCAATACTGAAATGACTAAATGATAAACAACAATTTTCCCTATTTCCCTTGTTCCTCGTTTGGTGAAGTTCAAAACCCCTTTATGACATTGTAAAAAGGTGGTTTTTAAGAGCTTCCGTGGCTATGAAATTCATCACCTATGAATAGTCTGGTAATGAGCCTCTTTGAGAGCTTAGCTAGGATAATCCTTGGACCAGAGCCTTCTAGTCCATTGCTAGGTCCATGTCAGCTTATGGGGACCTGTTTAATGGGAACTGCCAAAGCTTCAGCTCTGCAAGAGCTTCAGGGGCACCTTCATTCAACAAAGGAGAAGGTAAGGCTTTAGTGGAAGAATTCACACACACAAATGAACAGCTGCTTATCTTGATGATGACTTCTGTGGCAACCTGACACTTTGGAATTTCTGGACTCTGATCAGCTACTTTCATGTTATCAATGAGTTTTCAGGAATGGCTAGGAGAACTGTAACTGTGGAGAAAATGTGATCTGATGAGATGGAAAGAGCATGGGTGAAGTCTGTAGGAGCTTGAATTTGAAGCCTGGCTCTGAGGTAGATTAGCTATGTTACTTAGCTTCAGGGTGGGGTTGGGGGTGGGAGGAGGGCTTCCCTGTAAACTGGGGGTAATACTTGGATTTTTTTTTAGTTTATCTTTATTTTATTGATAAATTTTGCCAAGCTTCTCTAAACAGCAGACAAATATAAATTTACAAAGTATCATCCCTGAAAAAAATTAAGAAAAGGAACAATAAACAGTAACTTAAAAAAATGAGATTTAACTTTAACAAGTTAGCACTATTATATTATGTATTTTGTTCAACTTAACTTTGTTAAAGTTTTAAAATTTAAAAAAAAAATTTATTTTAATATTTTGCTTTTTTGGAGGGAGGAAGGTAGGGCAATTGGGGTTAAGTGACTTGCCTAAGGTCATATGGCTAGTTTTGTGTTAAGTGTCTGAGGCTGGATTTGAATTCAGGTCCTCCTGACTCCAGGGCTGGTGCTCTATTCACTGCACCACCTAGCCACCCCTATTCATTTATTTTATAATTTTCAACATTCATTTCCACAAGATTTTGAGTTATAAATTTTCTCCCCGTCTCTCCCCTATCCCTACCCCAAGAGAGCAAGCCTACTCATCCTCCCCTTACTTTCTTGTAGTGTAAGATGGATTTCCATACCCCATTGCCTGTGTATCTTATTTCTGGTTGCATGTAAAAAACAATTTTTAACATTTGTTTTTAAAACTTTGAATTCCAGATTCTTTTCATTCTCCCCTCCTCACAGGGGTAATACTTGTACTACTGTACTACCTCTTCCCAGGGTAGTCTCAAGGCAACTGCTCTGGAGACCTTTGAGTGGTAGACAAGTCATAATTTTACTTGGGGCCATTTAATGGCTAATAAACCTCCCTTTTCTGAACAGTTGTTTGAGAGTATAACTGATAATCATTGGAAACTGATAATAGCCTTCATTTGATCTTCTCCAGGTATAACATTACAAGTGTACATGGCAAAGATTTATTTTTGAAATGTTGATAGAATTCAGTATTAGGAGTTCTGAATTGACACTCCTGGAAATTCCCTAACCCTGACACCAGAGACAGACTCTATCAGTTTAACCCAATTGTGTTCCCAAGGGATCATTTCTAGGGATGAGAAAAAAGTAGTGCATTCTCCTCAGCCAATTAATTTTGGGTTTGGTTGCAAATTTGGGAAGAGATTGAAAGTGGCTTTATTTTCAATTAATTGCCTTTGTCACCTAGGAAAGTTTCTGGTAAACCCAAGCAAATCTAATTTACTTTGAGATAAAAGAGCTACTTCAGGATTATGTTTTGCATCTTGATTTGAAATCTTGACACAACTTAGAGATACTTATTTTTCATTACTAGTCTTCCTAAATTAATTAAATAAACCCACCCCTTTTTTGGGGGGTGGGGTCCGTGCTCTATCCACTTTACCACTTAGCCGTTCTAAGTCCACCACTTTTTAAAGGGTCAATGTCAGATTCTCATATACAATAAATAGGTGGTGAAGAAAATCATTTTGAAGTTTTAAAAAAGTCTTTTTAGATGAACCATCAATGTATGATTTTTTTTTTTTTGCTCTTTGGAGGGCAATCGGGGTTAAGTGACTTGCCCAAGGTCACACGGCTAGTTTTTGTGTTAAGTGTTTTAGGCCGAATTTGAACTCAGGTCCTCTTTACTCCAGGGCCTGTGCGGTATTCACTGCAACACCTAGCCATCCCCAATGTATGAATTTTTTAGAGTTGTTAAAGCAAAGATTAAATACTGAAATGTTCAAGGTCTCTCTACAAAGAATAAGACTAAAGAAAAAAACCAAACCATTTTTTTTTAACTTTTTGGAGGGGAGAAGGCAGGGTAATTGGGGTTAAGTGACTTGTCCAAGGTCACATGGCTAGAAAGCATTAAGTGTCTGAAGCTGGATTTGAACTTAGGTCCTCCTGACTCCAAAGCCAGTGCTTTACTCCCTGGACCACCTAGTCAACCCTTAAGCATCAATTCTTTTTTTTTTTTTTTTTAAGCAATTGGGGTTAAGTAACTTGCTCAAGGTTACAGGGCTAGTCATTTGATTTATGCGTGGGTGCTCATTTTCTGAGGCCGGATCTGATCTCGGGTCATCCAAACTCCGAGGCCGGCGCCACCTAGCCGCCCCTTTAGGGCAATTGGGGTTAAGTAACTTGCCCAAGGTTACACGGCTAGGTTTTTGTTTGTGCGGATTAAGTGTCGGAGGCCGGCTCCGAACTCAGATCCTTCTGATTCCAGGGCCGAAGCTCTATTCACTGCGCCACCTAGCCGCCCCTTTAAGCATCAATTTCTGAAGGGCACTACCAAATGTCAGCCAAACCCAAAATGTAATGATAGTCTATAACTATATAGATTGACATTTGCAAAGGGTTCCAAATGATATTGACATCAACCCTACTACTATTTTTCAGCACATAGTAGGTGTTCAATAATTGCTTGCTGATTGATTTCTCCTAGCTTTTCCACTCTCAAGTATCACTAAAGAGATCGAGAGCAACAAGATACAGTCTTGTGAGTTTCTAATTTGTTGTACAGCCTTGGAGAGTAGACTCGGGTGTTGAACAAAAGATTGATTGGTTTCACAGATGGTTTGGAAGAGGGTATAAACAATTTAAAAATAAAAATGCTCCTGCTGTAACATATAGTTTATATTTCATTCAGAGTAGCATTGTAAACAAGTTCAAGAAACTTCCCAGTCCACTAAATTAAAAAAAAAAAGTTTTATTGCTGTCTTGTTTTTTTATACCAGGGACATTTCCTCATAGTCCTTCCCCGCCCCCATCCTTTCCAGTCACAAAGGAAAACATGCAAAAACAAAGCTGTCACTACCCTTGAAATTTTTTAGTGGTAGCTGTTATACCCCCAGTGAAATACAATGGAATAAAAATGAATCCAATTAACATTTCTTTCCACTTGCTAATCTAAAATTGTTTCTTGTTTGGGGCAAGTAGGCAAAATTGTTTATCCTCAAGGTTTTTTTTAAAGACTACTGGAGGTAGTAGTCACTTTTTCTTGTGGGAGGAGCCTCGAACAGTAGGCGGGCAGAATCCAGGAAGGAGCTAGAGGGTTGGTTTTTTGTTTTGTTTTGTGTTTTTTGTTTTGTTTTGTATCCCTAGAGTCTAGGTAGATGCCAGCCTTATTGAATTGAGCAGTACAATGGAGGTGGGGCCTGTTCCCCACTTACCTTCACTTTCTCTACTTCTGCCCTTCCTTGGATAAATAGATATACAATCCTCCCAAGTAAACACCCATTTTGACAGGGATTTGTGAAGTTGCTTACTGGATTTAGGGTTATTTAGTAGTTCATTTTAATCTAACATGGAACAAATGTTTTTAAAGTCCACAATTCTTTACTACCCCATGTCTTATATTCCCTTTAGAGGGATAGATCACTTCATTCTATAGGATATGTCTGTGTGTTTCTTCATTAATCTTTACATTTCCCCCCATTAATCTTTCTTAGATGATTTACCCCACAAAATGGAGAATTTCCTTAGGCTCATAGACATTCACTGAGGAGGGAGGGAGAAAGGGAGGCAGTGAGTTGCTATCAGCTGGATTTTGAGTTAGGGTGCTTTGTGCGACTCCGGGCAAATTGCTTAACCTGAGTTTTAGCTTTCTCATGTAAAACTGGATGACCCTGGACTCTGGCTCTAGGACTTCTGACTACACTTCCCACCACTTTAAATATATGATTCTTTGAATAAAATAAATAAAAGCCACATTTCTTTGCCTGTTTTATTCTTATTTTCAAAGCCTTTTGTTTATATTATATGAGCCTCTTCAATCTTCGCTTCAAGACTCTGCTCAAGAAAGGAGTTTTGACAGGAAGCTTTTCCTGGTCCTCCCCCCTCCTATCTCTGAGATTTCTTTTACTTTCCATTTTCTTTTTGGAGGGCAATTGGGGTTAAGTGACTTGTCCAAGGTCACTCAGCTAGTTTTTTTTTTGTGTTAAGTGTCTGAGGCTGGATTTGAACTCAGGTCCTATTCACTGTGCTACCTTATTGCCCCTTACTTTCCATTTTCTTGCCAAGTATTTTGTTGTTGTATATTTGCTTTTGGTCTTCCTCCTTAGAAAGTGAGCTCCTATGGGGAGCTAGGTGGGGCAGTGAATAGAGCACTAGCCTTGCAGTCAGAATGACCTGAGTTAAAATTTGGCCTCAGACACTTGACACCATCTGTGTGACCCTGGGCAAGTTACTTAACCCCAATAGCCTTGTCTCCCCCCCCCCCCCCAAAAGTGAGCTCCCTGAGGGCAGGGACCCTATTTTTGCCTTATTTTGTAACCTCTGTGCTTAGTGCAATGCCTGGTATATAAGAGCTTATTAAGTACTGACTAGTTCAGTGGACATTATAGAATTTGAAATGTATTGCCTGAACAGATAATAATTGCTAGCATTTATATAATATTTTTGCAAAATATTTGATTCTCACAGTGGGAGAATTAAATGTGGGAGGTAAGTTCTATTATTTTTCCCATTTTATAGATGAGAAAACTGAGGCCCCACAGAGGTTAAGTATCTGAGGCCATATTTGATCTCAGATCTTTCTGAAACCATGTCTAGGGCTCTATCTACTATATCACCCAAGTCTCCAATTAATACATTATTCATATTTATAATAAGATGCTTTTGCACACTGAAAGGTTATGAAGAGGTGGCCTGATGCGATCTTTCGCTGTATTAATGTAAAGAATTAAAATAAAAAACATATACATACACAGGTCACCTGTCACAACAACTTGTGAGTGTTATTAATGTGGAAAACCAGAAGCCAAGAGGGGTTAATCTGTTCACTGATAGTCACACAAAGAGATGGTAAAATAGAAATTCTTTGCTAAAACAGTTTTCTCCTCGGTAAAAAGGGGGACAGGAGTAGATTAGATGATCTACGGTCTCTTTCAACACTGAAATCCCATAATCATATTACCTCTGAAGAGGTAACAATGCTGTCCAACCGAGGCCACATGACATTCTTCTAAATCCTTTATGTGTGGAAGAGTGGGGGAGGAAGAGAAGGAGGTGGGCAGGGGACCAAAAATGAATATCCAGGATTTGGAGGTGGTGTGCACTGCCCGAGGCTTGGGTTTTAGAGTAAAGGGTGTGTTGGGGGCTACCCATTGCTTTCTTCTGTTACCCCAATTTCTCCTGTCGCCTCCTCCTCACCTGACATTCAAAACTGGAAAAATGAGGGGCAGTCAGGAGGCTTCTCTGCAGACGGCTTCAGCTCCAACCCTACCAGCTGGGTGACTTCAAAGGCTTCCCATGGCTTCTAAGGTAAAATACAAACCCTTCAATTTAGCATTTACTACTACTCTTCATGGTGTGGTCCCAGACAAGCCGACCAGGTTTACTGCACGTCTTTCCCCTTCTGGCACTCTAGTGAAACTGGCCTACTTGTGCAGCTTAGCCGTTCACGATCAGTCTGTGCCCCAGGTCTGAAATGTATTCCCTCCTCACCTTCTTCCCCTGGATGCCCTAAGTCCCTTCCATCAAGCCCCGCCATCTCCTACAGGAAGCTTTCCAAGGTCGCCCGAGTAGTCCCAGCTCTCCTCCTCGTTCGAGGTTCAAAGAGCCTTACCCAACCTGTTTACTGGCAGTACCCGTCCAGGCACCAACTTTACATATTGCAACACCTGCCTCCCCCCGCCCCTTTAGTTTCTTTACTTCCTTCTCGACTTAGTATCCCTCCCAAGTGCCTGTAAACAAAGCCGCCATAAGGTTTGCAGACTTGGATGGATCCCGGTGCAAGTCACTTATCCCTCCCCCCAACAGAAACTCAAGCTTTTCATTACAATAAATATTTGTACTCCCCCTCCCCCTACCCGGATTGTGGAGAAAGCCTCTTCCTGTAAATCTTAAAAGCGATAAAATTTGCTTATATCAATAAACATTTAGGTGCACTAGGGGCTCTGGTGTGAGCTGGGACATGACAGAATTAGATGGCAGCTCCTTCCTTTTAAGGGTTTTTGCAATCAACAAGCATTTTTTTAAACGCTTACTGTATGCTGGAGATTGTGTTAAGCGTTACTGTGATTTTTAAAAAAATACTGTAAATGAGGACAGGAGAATAGGAAAGACATCTAAGTTTGTGAAAGCTCCCCAGGGTTTTAAAAAGCAGGGGGTCTTGGCTTCGGTGAATCTTGGCCTCCTGGGGCATTCTCGGGAAGGGTTTTAAAACAAAATTCACAAGACTACAAAGGAGACGCCTTAGAAAGGAGCCGTGGTCCGAACGCTAAGACAAGCCCAGAGGCCAGAGCAGGCCAGGCGGAGCACTCTGGCAAGACTGGGGGTGGGGCGGCAGTGGTGGCAGGCGGGCCGCGTCAGGGGCGGCTCCCTCGGCCCCGTGTTTACGCGGCGAGATCCAAGGACGCTCCTCCCGCCAGGAAGGGCCTGCTGGGGCTGGGCCGGGCCAGCCCCTCGCTCCCCAGAGGCCACCCTGGGATAACGCAAGGACAAGGCCCGCCGTGACCCTGTCAGGGTTGGGCGCTCGGCCTTCAGAGCAGGAGCAAGAGTGTGGAGGGGGAGGGAGTGTCGGGCGGTCTCCCAGCCCGGGTCAGGCCGTTCAGGGCCAAGGAGACGAGAATCCCAGGGAGTTCCGCTCGAGAGGTCCTCCACTCCAGACTAAAGTGCTGCGTTGCTCTCTGGATCATTTCCGGCATTTAGAAACGGCCAATAGCCAACGAGAAACGCTAAAGAACCACCCAATGACCAATCCGGGCCGGCAGCCAATCCACCGACCTCCTCCTCCCGCGCCCACCCTACGTAGATACACACCGTCGAAAACGGTCGCGACCAATCGTGGCTTTTCGTCCCGCCTCCTGTCTTTCCTCCGGGGGAGGTGGGAGAGGAGCATGCCCATTCCCCACTCCAGCCCCTTTGCCCCCTATTAGCGCACTTCCTCCCCGACGGCGTGACGTACGCAGTCTCTTGTGCTCCGTCCGGCGGACCAATAGCGTTGGCGGACACGGCGGGCCAATGGGAGCGCGCGTCTCATGTGGGTCTGCGGCCGCCGCAGCCGCTGCTGGGTCCTGGAAGTCAGAGGCCGCCTCGGAACTGTGCGCTATGGATCGGGAGCCCCAGGCTAGGAGGCGCCGCCGCGGAGTCTGCGGCCAGACGGCCCCCTAGGAGAGCGGTCCAGCCCTCGTCCCTCCCGCGTCCACCGCCCCCTCGCCGTGGGCCGTCGTTGGAGGGGCGGGCGCGCCTCCCGCCCCGGCTCTCCCGGCCTCCGGCGCTTGGCTCTTGCAGTCGTCGACTCCCGGGGAGGCCGAGGCCGAGGCCGCCGGCGGCGGCTCGTCGTCCCCGCGGCCGAGCGGGGTCTTCACGTGCGGCCCCCGCGGCAGGCGCGGCCCCCACGGAAAACGCGGCCGGGGCTTCATGGGAAGCGGCCGCCGGGCCCAGGCCTGGCGTCGCTGACCTCGCTTGCGCCCCGCGCAGCCCCGGCCGGAGCGAGTGGCCCTTTGGAGGTAGGAAGGGGAGGCCTGGCCCGGGCGAGGCCCGGCGGGCGGTGCAGGAGCCCTTCCCCCGGGGCCCGCGGGTGGGGGTGGGGGCGGGGAGCCCGAGCCCAGGCCCGGGGGAAGCGGCGGCGACGGCGGGAGCGAGCAGGCGGGGCGTGGGAGAGGCCGCTGTAGAGCGGGCCCGGGCCCGTGGGACGGGACGGGATGGGATGAGGGGAGGCGAGAACGAGGAGGAGGAGGAGGGGGGTGTGGTGGAGGTCGGGCAGCGGCGGCTGCCCAGGGATCTCTGGGCCCGGGGCCCGCGCCTCGCTGTGGAAGCTGCCGAGCTTCGGCCGGGGATCCCGGGCCCGCGAGCAGCGCTGCGGGAGACCGGGAGCTGCCTGGAGGAGGTGGCCCGAGCTCCAGAGGGGGTGGGGCCGGAGCTGCGACCCCGAGCTGGGTGGGCTTCGGAGCGGGGGAGGGGAGGGCAGGGGAGGAGGGGGCCCCCGGAAGGAGAGCGGGGGCGTCTGGGGGCAGCGCCGGAGGAGGGAGAGGAATGCGGGGCAGCCAGCGTCGGTCTGTGTGTGTGTGTGTGTGTGTGTGTGTATGTATGTATGTATGTGTGTGTGTGTGCGTGCGTGCGCGCGCGTGTGTGTGAGTGTGTGTGTGTATGAGTGAGTGTGTGTGAGTGTGAGAGGGAGGGGGAAGGGGGAAGGGGACCCGGAGCAGCGAAGCCGCGGCTGCTACCGCGGAGCTGGCTTCAAGGAACAATGTGAGACGTTGCCTGAAATGTTAATTTCCGTTCCTCATTTCATCATCCCCTGGCAGGGCGGTTGCTGTGTGTGTGTTGTGTGCGTGTATGTATTGTGTGTGGTCGCTTTTGCCACAAGTCAGTCTGCTAGGGATTGGGTTCTTATTGTTTTCTTTTCTCTTTTTGAGAAGACTAAATTCTTTGCACTACTTGAATTTCTTGTGGCTCTGTTATAGTTGTCTTCTCTCTATTATGTCTTTTGCAAAACATACCAGTCTTAAAGTGCTAACTTTTATTGAGTTTGGGGGAGGTGATCGCCCATATTTTTGAGAAAGAATATTTGGATTAAGAGGACTTGAACTGAAGAGCCCTGTTAAGAAAACACATGCTAAGAGGTTTTGGTACAGGTGTGAGTTTATCTATTTTTGAACAGTTTTCTTTTTTCCTCCAGTTAGTGTGATGATTTGAACCGTGTGCTAAACATCTCTTGTCCTTTTTACTATGTAGAAATGTGCATGATAGTTGAACTGCAAAATTTGGAATCTTCCTTTCTTGGTCATCACATAAGTGAAAGGCTTGATTGAGTATACTTAGGTAGGGGACTGGCCTTGGAGGCAGGAGCACCTGGGTTCATGTCTTTTCTCAGCCATGTAATAGCTGTGTGGTAATGGGCAAGTCATTTAACAGCCCTGGGCCTCAGCAACTCTCTAGGACTAAGTTACAGAAAATTCTAGTTGATCATGGATCTGAAGCTAGAATACTCCTTTGAAGCCCTTGTTTTCAACTTTATTTTACAGATGAGGAAACTTAGGCCCAGGGAGGCTGTGACTTGCTCAAGGTCACAGAGGTAATAAGTGTCAAAATCAGGACATAAAGTCAGAGACCTATCAGTTACTGATCTCAGGGAGTTTATATTCTGTTGGTTTACATTCTTTTTTATTCCATTCTACGGGGTTACATGTGTAGAAAATAAAACATGAAATCCTTATTAGGAGAAGGAAGACAATGAGAAACTGGGGATGGGATGGGATGGGATCAAGATAGGCTTTTTCCAGGAGGTAGTCCTTGAGCTGATTTTTGTAAGCTAGGCATTTTACAAGGCCAGGAAGAGTTGAGGAGAGAGTAAATTTTAGGCACGGGGGCAACAACTGTGCAGAGGCATGGAGGTGGAATGTGAGGGGAAACAAATAGGCCGGTTTGACTGAACCATGGAGTGTATGAATAGGAGTAATGTGAGTGAGGTGGAAAGGATAGGTTGAAGTCAGGTTGTGAAAACTTTTATATGCCAAATAAAGGAATTTGTAGTTCCTCCTAGAAATGATAGGGAGCCATTGGAACTTTTTGAGTAGGGTAATGTCCAGTGCTTTAAGAATATTAATTTGGCAGCTGTATAGACATTAGTTGGGAGGGGAGAGATGAGACAGGAAGACTAGTTGGGGCTCAGGTAGTAGTGGATGGCAGAACTGGAATTTGAACAGATTCTTGGATTCCAAAAACTGAATGCTTTTCTCATTATAACTAGTTACTTCTCTAATCTGAATTAGTAGAGGGAGTTTCCACATGCTTTGTTTCCCATAGGAATGCAATCCAGCCTGAAGTGCATTTCTTCCCCTCCCCGCTCATGTTATCAGTGATTATATTGACTTTTGGAAGAGGTGCCATTGCATAATCTTGGTTTGGACAAATTCTTTCAATGACATAATTTGGATAGTTCTTGGCTGGAACCCTGAAACCCTGTGTTTGCCTGGTACCTGCCATCCATTAGATCAGTTCATTGAAGTAGTAGCAGTCTCAAGACCTACAGTTGTTAGTGAGAGGTGCAGAAACTCTCTTGGGTTGCCTTCCAACTTAAAGATGGAAAGTATCTTGCTCACTTTTGATTCTTAAACTTGAATTGAACAGCTGTGTCCTGAGGCCTCTTGATGTCCCCCCATTCAGCTGTAATGTTTCTGTATTTTCACAATTTAGAGCAGGAGCTTATTTGTCCATTTTGGGGGAGAGGAGGGAACAAAGATCAATCTGCTCTGTTTTTTTTTTTTGTCTACTTTGTGTGTGTCTAGTGAATATTTAGTGAAAAGCTACTCGAGATACATCTGCAATTTGATCCAGTCCTGAAACTTTTCTAAGTTTTTTTTTTTAAGTGACATGTCTTCAATTCCTCATTTGCTGTTTGGATTGTGTGGCAGCCTTTTAACTTGGAATACAACTGTCAGATGTTTTTCTATAGCCTCTCTGTAGACTAGCCATGTTAATCACACTGCACCAGCAGTGCCTTTCATCTTACTAAACCAGATGGGCTGCTTATGACTAGTGGTTGTCATTTTAGCTATAATTACCATGTTGACATAGTGACAAATAGAACTTTCTACAAATTTAGTTAGGAAAAGAAGCTATGATATTTTTATTTGAGAATAGTATTTATAAAGCTTTGTATGCCTTGGATTTTAAAGCAGCTTTGACACATTAAGGTTATGTTTCATCAGTTAAAAGAAGGTACTTAAACTTATTTTACATGTGGGCAATTAGCCCATCATCAGTTAAATAATATAATTAGAGTGTATCAGAAAAGCTAGTTCAAAGAAGAATCTTCATCAGTTGCCAAAATACAAATGTTTTGATCTGTCCATTACTGTAGATCATTCAAAACTGACGTTTGAGGTCCCACTTTTAAAATAATAAAGTACTGGGGCAACGAGGTGGTGAAGTGAATAGAGTGGAGTCAGGAGTTGAACCTGAGTTCAAATCCAGTCTCAGAAACTTGACACACACACACACACACACACACACACACACACACACACACACACACACACTAGTCATGTGACCTTGGGCAATCACTTAACCCCAATTGCCCTCCAAAAAGCAAAAAGAAAAAAAAAGAAAAAGAAAATAATAAAGTATGTTCCAGTTAATAGTTGAACAGCAAAACATCATTATTTATTGTACCTGTGTCTGCCAGTTTTTTATCATCATTCACTGAGCTCCCAAATGAGTATTAGAGTGACCCATTCCATAGAACTTGAACAAAAATCTGTTGTTGAACTCAAATGACATTAATATTTAAAAAATGATTAAGAAATTTTTTTTGTGTTTATGTATGCACACATATTCATATTCTAATAAAACATTTGTTGCCAATTTAGGGGTTTAAATTGAAGTCTTGTGTACCTTATTCAGTCTCATCTTGAAACCTGCTTGGAAATGTGCTCCTAGTAGTAGAGAGGATCTTTCCACCAGGAAAAGGTGAATATTGCTGACTGTAAGGCAGTAGGTCACAATGAAAGATTCTTCAGCAGCAGAGTGGCATGGGCAGGCCTGTCTTTGAGGAGGAGCATTTTGGTAGGTGTTTGGAGGATGGATTTGAGAGGAGAAAGAATAGATACAGGGGAACAATCAGGAGACTCTTGTATAGGGGGGAAAGTGATGAGGTTCTTCTAGGAAGTTGGTGGCCTTTTGAGTGAAGAGAAGGGATGAGTTGGAAGACCTGTGTTATGCAAGTAGAATGTGCAGTGTTTGTCAGGGGGGAAGATCCAAGTCTTCTTTGGAGGCCGAGGACTATGTGCGGGTGATGTCTCTGGGTTAGTCAGTAAGCATTTATTAAGTGCCAGGCAATGAGCCAAGTGCTGGGGATACAATAAAGGGAAAAGACCTTCCAGCACATAGTTACTTAGTCCCTGAGCCCCAATTTCTTAAGCTCTAAAATGCGAATTAGCCTGTGGTCTCTTACAGCTCCAGATTTTGATATTATGATTGTTTATGTACATTTGAGAATCATCTGCATAGTTAGGGCATTTGAACCCATAATGAAATTACCAAGAGGGTGTGGAGAGAGAAGAATGTACTAGGTACCTGTTTTGTACCCTGGGCTGTGTTAGGCTTGGGCCATACAAATGCGAGCATGAAATACTGTGATTTCTGCTTCCATTGAGTTTGCATTTGAATGGGGAAGACAGTAAGTACATTAAAATATATTTATAACTATAATCTTAAATGGGTAAATACAAATGTATCCAAGGTAATTAGGTAAGGAGGGCACTGGCTGTGTGTGTGTGTGTGTGTGTGTGTGTGTGTGTGTGTGTGTGTGTGTTGGGGGGGGGGAAGAGTAATCAGGAAATGCTTAGTGCAGAAATGCTTGAGTTTTGTCTTAAAAGGAAGAAGACTGACTGAGATGAAGAGGAGGGTGTGTGTGCCTTGAAGGCCTGGGGGTTGGGCAGTTCAGAAGCTGGAGGAAACCAGGCCAGCCTGTTGGGCTGGATCCCAGAGTGTAGGAGGGGGATAATGTCCACTCAGGGTGGAAGGAGAGGTTGGGGCCAGGCTGTGTAGGGCTTTAAAAGCTACCAAGAAAGAATTTTGATTTTATTCTAAAGGCAATAGAAAACTGATGCACTTGATCAAGTAACTGAGTCACATGGTCATATCTGCAGCTAATGAAAGTTACTTAAAGGAAATTACTTTGGCAGCAGCCTGCAGCATGGACTGGAGGGAGAGAGAGACTTGACAGGGAGACCATTTGGAGACTCCTGAACTGATTTAAGTGAGAAGTGAGGAGGGGCTGAACTAAGGTCGCAGCTGTGAGTAAGAGAGAAGGGATCAGATGTGAGGGATGTGCAGATGGAAAGAGCAAGAATTGGTGACTAATTGGATTTGGGGGGGTGAGGGAGAATAAGCTGTTGAGGAAGATGTTGAGATATCACTGCCCTGATAGTTATAGAGGCAGGAAGTTCTCAACTTTGACTCAAGGACTTCTTGTACTCTCTGGTGAAACTTCTGGACCCCTTCTCACAGTTGTCTTTTTAAATGATAAAAATTCATAAGATTGCAAAATCAACCAATTTTATTGAAATACAGTTTATAAAAATAAAAAATAAGTTCACAGACTATAATTTAAGAATTCTCGGTTTTGAAAAAAGATTTGCCATGTTTTGGCTATGTTTGGTTTAATAGATCTCCAGAGCAATCAATCTGAAATGTCTGATAGGAAATTGGTGATACAGAATTGAAGTTTAGGAGGAGGGAGTGGGGCTGGATATTTACATCTTGGAGTCAGCATAGAAATGAGCCGTACCTCTGCAAGATTGTATAAATTTACCAAACATATAAAAGAAGAGAAGGCCTTGGACAGAACCTTGAGGAACTATATGTAAGGAAATAGGGGTTGAGCCCAGAGAGAATGGTGTCAAAGAACCCAGAGAGGGTTGTTAAACTGCATCAAATGTAGCAACTAAATCTTGAAGTATTAGAATTGAGAAGAGACTTGGCAGTTAAAAGAAAGAGCCTTGGTAACTTTGGAGAGGACAGTTTCAGTTTAGTTATGTGGTTGAAGTTAGTTTGTGAAAGGTTGAGGAATAAGTGAGAAGAAAGGAAAAATGAATACAGATACCTTTTTCTAGGAGCTTGAGGGGAATGGTAAGGTCTAGTGAAGGGTTGTTAAGAAGCCCAAGTAATGGAGTCCTCCACATGGTGAGAAAAAGTCAAGAAAGAGGACATAGGAGTGTCATCATTGCTAAGTGAGGAGGACCTTAAGAATCTGGGTGAGGGTCAGCTGTGTCTCTAGAGTTGCTGAGATCAAGAAAGGATAAAGAATGAGTAAAGTCTGTGGATGTTGATAACCTTTCATCTCTTCATGCTTTAGTGGTGTTCTTTTCAGCAGATACTTAGGATGCCACAAACATCCTGAACTCACTTGATGAAGCATTTTCATGATGCTTCCAGATATGGAACACTGTTACTCTTCTTTGTTTCACATACGGGAATTCTCTGTTTCAGTCCTGCTCACTTGCTGGTTTCTGCCTTTTTGCCATACTCCCATCTCTGTGCCCATGTTTGCTACATTACATCTCCTCTCCAGGTCCCCATTGCTGGTATGCTTTTCCTCCACTCATGAAAACTCTTGCCTTCTTTCACAGCTCAGCTCTGAAATACTGTCTGGACCTCCACAAGTGACCTTGTACGTAGTTTGTATTTAATTTTCTACATGCCTGTTGTTTCACCGATAAAATATAAGCTTCTTGAGGGGAGACAGCTTCACTGATTATTTGTATCCTTAGGTCTTAGCACATTGTTACTGGTACTTTAATAAATACATTTTGAATGAATGAGTATATGAACAATTTAGGAAGAAACACTCCCCTTCATTGACTGCCTTTTATTTGGAGGATAAAATATAGACTTAGTTTGGTATTGAAGGGCACCCATAATTTGGCTCCCACCTACTTTTCCAAATCTTATTCCCTTCAGCAACTCCATCAGCTTTTAGCCTATGGAAGAGAAGGATTTGCAGCCTTAAATACTCAAGGTGATGCTCACATCAGATACCCCTCTTTTCATTCCCACAAATCTTTCCCTCTGCCCCACCCCCTTCCCTGTAAAAATACTCCTTTTCCATCTCTGCTTCTCAGAATTTTTTCCTTCCAGACTCAACTCAGGTCCCACTTCTTCCTTTAAGACCTTACTAATTTCTCAAGTTAATGCTCACCCTTTCCCCAGATTTTCTTGTATTCTTATCTGTGTACCTGATGTATCACTTCAGTGTGACCTGGGCAAGTCCCTTAACTGGTTTTCCTTAGTTTCCTCATCAGTAAAATGAGCTGGAGAAGGACATGACAAACCACTCCAGTATCTTTGCCAAGAAAACCCCAAATTGGATCTCAGTCAGATATTACTGAGATAACTGAACAACATATTCCTTCAATAAATGTCCCTGAAAAGTAGGGATTGAGTTACTTGAGTTTTTGTAACTACAGCTTCTACCAGGTACCTTGTTCCTTCAATAGACTCTTAATAAGTGTTTGTTGAATTTATTTGAACTTAATTAAGAATTTCCACTTAGTTGTACCAAAAATCTCTTCCATGAAATTTGAAAAGGTTACAGTTTTGAGAAGGAAATGCTTTTTGTGAAATAGAGGTCTAGGTTGACTGCTTTTTTTGCCTTTTGTCCCTGATGGAGAAATGCTCAGATGTTTTATTTTATTGTTTGTTTTTTCACATTTTTCATGATAAATTAAAAAAATTAATAGTATTTTATTTTTTCCAATTACACAAAAAGACAATTTTTAGCATTCATTTTTTGAAAGATTTTGGGTTCCAAATTTTTCTCCTATTCACCTTCCAGGATGGCAAGCAATCTGACAGAGGCTATACATGTACAATAATATAAAACATTTCCACATTAGTCATGTTGTGAAAGAAGAAACAGAACAAAAGAAAAAAATCACCCCCTCCCTCCCAAAAAGAAGCATAAATAGTATGCATAGATTTGCATTCAGAATCCATCAGTTCTTTCTTTGGATATGGATAGCATTTTCTATCATGAATCTTTTGGAATTATCTTGGATCATTGTATTGCTGAGAAGAGCCAAGACATAGTTGATCACATGATAAGTTCTAATAGAAGGGATTTCTTTGGTATTATACCATAATTGAAAGTTTAACTGCAGGATGAAAGTTCACTACTTTACTGTTGTATGATATATTTGGTGTGGTGACAAGTGTCCAAGACCTTAAGCACCTAAATTTTAACAGGAAAAAACAGTCCAGTATACTTTGTAGTCTCTTGAATGTTTTAATCATAATTTAGTCTTCTTGGGGGAGGGGGAGGCAAGGCAATTGGGGTTGACTTGCCCAAAGTCACATGCTAGTAAGTGTTAACTGTCTGAGGCTGGATTTGAACTTAGGTCCTCCTGACTGGAGGGCTGGTGTTCTATTCACTGGGCCACCTAGCTGATCCAGTTTTGGATGGTTTTAATCTTTATTTAACAAGTGGGAGAGAGTTTGGTTGTTAAGGTCTTGAGTATTTATGGCTGGAAACACTTAACTAAGAAATGTAGCCATTTTCAAGGTTTTGTTTACTCGGGAGTTGTCCTTTTCATCTGAACCTGGCTATCCCCCCCATCCCTGGAATGTGCTTTTCTCCCCCCACCCCATTCTTTCAAGTCTCAGATTTCCTTAGGGACTCCCCTTGAAAAGCTACCTTCTATGTATTCTGTATATCGTATGTTCTTGGTGTTAGCTCAAGTCACTAGAACATGAGCTCCTGGAGGTAGAGACTTTTTGCTTTTTGGGGGTTATACCCAGGACTTAGTCTAGTGCAGGGGTGGGGAACCATTGACCTTGAAGACACATATGGACCTTTAAGGACCATACTTGAGGACCTAGAGGGCCGGTTGTGGCCTGGTTCCCCACCCCTAATCTAGTTCATAGTTCTTTGTAAGTGCTTAAAATGCTTGTTGAATGGCTTACTTTATGGAAGTACATTTTACACAATTTCACCTGTATACTTTTTTTTCTCCCATATTAGTCATGTTGTGGAAAAAAACAGACCAAAAAAAAAACAAAACCAAAAACCAGACTCAACAAGGAAAATAAAATAAAATAAAGCATGCTTCAATCTGCATTCAGGCTTCATCAGTTCTTTGGAGATTCGATAGCCTTTTTCATCATAAATCCTTCAGAATTGTTTTGAATCATTGTATTCCTGAGAAAAATGAAGTCATTTCAGTTGACCATCATACAATATTGCTGTTGCTGTTTCACATACTATTGATAACACAATTCTTTCCTTCTCTAGTGATTGGGGGGGTGGGGCAAGGCAGGAGGCAAGGAGAGAACACAAATTTAGAATAAAAAAAAGAATGCTAAAGAGAAAACATAAAATAAAATGCTTTTTGATTGGCTGAAGTTTTCAGGGAAATATTAGGAACCTATATTGTATATCTTTTATGCTATTTGGGCAAAAAAAATGTGTAGTCTTGAAAGGATTAAATTTTGGATCCCAAAAGAGGTTTCTTGTTATACTTTTCCTTCTTGACGGTTTTTTTTTTTTTAAAAGACCAAGGTTGAATTTATTCTTAGGTTGGTAATGTGAAGCATATCTAAATTACTGTATCCTTACCATCTGGGTAAATATAAGACTTAAGTTTCCAGGAGTACCCTTAGCATCTGTGCAGTGAATTATTTATTATTCTAAAAATCAGTAAGCAGTTTTTTTTCACTTGTAAAGAAACCTGTTTGGCATTTTTAAAATAAAATCACATTTTCTTGTTAGAAAATGTTCTTATTGATAAGTTAGACTAATTCTTTTCCTGTTCCTCAGAATTAAATAAAATTCAGAACTTTTACTTTCAGAAAATGTGATCTTTATTGAATGGTTGAAAAGTTGAGTTTTCATTTTTAAAATGATTTCAGAGTTTGGGTATAACAGAAACTTCATTTTCTGTGAAATGGAGCAGCAAAGTGACCTCATTTTCTTCCTTACCTGATTTCCTTCTAGTAGCAAGCAGGCATTTCCTGGATCCAGCCTGGATACTTCTTCCTAATGGTGGCTTCTAGACTTTGGTCTCACAGTAATGATTGTCCTAGGATACAGAAATGTTTCTTAATGGGAAGAATAGTAGATATATTGGTTCATAAATTTGTCATTAAGGTTTTGATTGATTCTTTCCCAAAATGGTGTCATATCCAGAAAAGCTAAAAAAGAAATTTTTGATTGAATCAGGGTGATACTGTAAACTTTAGAACTTCATGAATATGCTATTTGATCATGTCTAAACTAGTGGGAGGGAAATAGAAGAGAAACCTTTTTTATTACTCTTTTAGGAAATTAAATCTTGTTAGTAAGCAACATGCTTTGACATGTGGTTTTACATCCTGTAAAACAGGAAATTAAAAAAAAACCCAACCATCAAAGAAGCATTTTATAAAGAATTAACTTACTTTTTAAAAAACTAACATGTCTGACTAATGAAAAGAATTTTAAAAAATGTGTCTCTTCCTCAATTACCTTTTGGTAACATTTTTTTAAAAACCATAGACTAGGATATCTGAAAAGTATGAAGGAGGCTCTCAGGGTTTTGTTAATGACCCATGACAAGACTCTTGATCCTTATATCTAGGAATCTTTAGTTCTTGTGAATTTGTTGCTTTGCAAGGGTATGATTCTTTGACCATAATTTTATTTCCCTTACTTTGGTTTTGAGACTGGCTTTTCTGAAGAGTAATACATTAGACCAGAGTGCTAACACTGAACAATTGTTTACAGAAACTTTTCTTCTAACAGATGACAGAGGAGGGTTGATCTGGCATGTAATTTGGAACTTGGGGGAAAAAGAGAAGTCCTTTTAGTTGTGGTTTAAATAATTCTCAGCTTTATGGGATTCAAATGAGAAGTTTTTTTTTTCTGTGGTAAAGAGATTAGATCCAATTCTTCCAGAATTTGAGTTCTTGTCCTGTTTGACTTAATTAAAAGGAAAAGCTAGTTTGAAAGAATAATTTTAAGAAATGGAGAAAAAAAAGGATGATTAACTAGAGACACTTTCCCCCTCCAATTTATTTTAGTTTTCAACATTCACTTCTGAAAGATTTTGAGTCCCAAATTTTCTCATCCCTCCCCTCCCCCAATCCCATGACAGCATGCATTCTGATTACCCATTCTCCCAACCTCCCTCCTTTCTATCACCCCCCCCCCCCTTCCCTTTCTGTTTTCCAGTAGGGTAAGATAAATTTCTATCTCCCATTGCCTGTATTTCTTAATTCCCAGTTGCATGTAAAAACAATTTTTAACATTTATTTTTAAAACTTTGAGTTCTGAATTCTCTCCCTCTCTCCCCACCCACCCTCATTGTGGAGACAAGCAATTTGATACAGGTTATACATGTGTAGTTATGTAAAACTCTTCCCTAGTAGTCATGTTATGAAAGACTATGTTTCCCTGCATCCTCTGGTGGGGGTGGTGGTGGGGGGGGCGTATTGAGCCGTTTATTGTTTAGAGACTCATTTCTTAATGAAGCCTTGTAAATAATGGTAGAATATCCTTGAATCAGAATTTAACTTTTAGTCTTTCTTAGGTTCTTTAATCTCTATTGCCTCAGTTCTTCTTCAGCCTTTATTTCTTCCCCACTCCCATTTCTAGGGAATAGGATAGGACAAGACAGGATAGGGATAGTATCTGTGACTTCACTCACAGAAGGAGCCATCTCCACCAGTGCAGGTCAGCACTGTTTCTCTGAGTTTACAGCCATAGAATGGTTAGGGGAACATGGGGGAGAGGGAGGAGGAGAATGGGGCACTCGCTGAGAAGTTAAGTGATATGTCTAGAGTCACACAGTCAATGTGTCCGTGGCAGGACTTTTGAACGGAGATGGTCCTGGTTCCCAGGCCTGTTCTCTCTCCATTTGACCATTCTGCCTCCAGGTAGCAGAGTCACTGAACTGAATGGTGCTAGATTTGGAGGAGGCAGCTTTATAGAGGAGAGGCCAGTACAAGGTACTGGTACAAGGCTCCCTGAGTAGGGGAGAAATAGGACGAAGCATGGACAAGAATAGGCAAACCACCCTTACCACCTTGACCAGCATCTCCCTATCGACCCCTATGGAGACAGCCTAGGACCCTGGGTCTTGTGCCCAAGAGGCTTGGGAAGAGCTGGGTTTCCAGCCCAGGGCCCTAAGACATTCTGGGAAGCATCTGGGGAGAGGCAGTCTGGCAGTTGCTCTCGATGGGGCTCTAAGACCTAGAGAGAAAGTTATTGCCACCAGGAAAAGGTCTTGGCACTGTCAGATGGTTCAGCATCAGAAACTGACTTTTATTTTGGCTTCTAATCTATTTATTTATTTTTAAAGGACATTTTTCTTTTTAAATTTTGAGCTCCAGATTCTCTCTCCCTCTTCCCTACCCACTGAGGTGGCAAGCATTATATCAATTATATATAAAATTGTGAAAAACATTTTCATATTAGCCATATTGAAAAACGAAACCTAAGAAAATTATACTTCAGCTTGCACTCAAAATTTAGCATTTGTCTCTCTGGAGGTGGCTAGTACTATTTCATTTTGAATCTCTTGGAATTGTCTTGGATCATTGTATTGCTCAAGAGTAGCCAAGGCTTTCATAGTTGATCATCCTTACAACATTGCTGTTATAGTGCACAATGATTTTCCTGTTCTTGTCATTTCTCTTTGCATCCGTTCATATAGGTCTTGCCATGTGTTGTTTTTTTTTTCTGAAGCCATCCCCCTTTGTCATTTCCTCCAGCACAGTAGTACTCCATCATAGTCATGTACCATAACTTGTTCAGCCATTCCCCAATTGATGAGCATCCCTTCAATTTGTAATTCTTTAAATATTTTTTTAAAAAAATTTATTTACCTTTAATTTACAACATTAAGTTTCACAATCCCTTGAGTTTCTAATTTTCTTCCCCTCCACCTTCCCCCTTTCCCCCCATGGCGGCATGCAATCCAATATAGGATCTAGAAATAATTTCACATTAAACATTAGTCAAGGTGTAAAGCATTATAACCAATGGAGTGAACAATGAGAAAGAAGAACAAAACAAAACCAAGGGAGGGCAGGTAGTTTGCTTCAGTCTGCATTCAGACTCAGTAGTTCTTTCTCTGGATGTGGATATCCCTTTGCATCATGAGTCTTTTGGAGTTGTCTTATAACCTTGCATTGCTGAGAGGAGTCCAGTCTATCAAAGTTAGCTATCACACATATATATGTCTATAATCGTGTACAAAATTCTTCTGGTTCTGCTCTACTCATTCAGCATCAATTTGTTTCAAGTCTCTCCAGGTTATTATGAAGTTCATCTACTCCTCATTTCTTATGTCACATAGTATTCCATTACATTCATATACCACAACTTGTTTCCCCAACTGATGGCATCCTCTTGGTTTCTAATTCTTTACCACCACAAAAAGAGCTGCTATAAATACTTTTGTACAAACAAGTCCTTTTCCTGCTTCTGTGATAACAACCCTGGAAGTGCTGTTGCTGGGTCAAGGGTATGCACATTTTTATAGCCCTTTGGGCATAATTCTAAATTGCTCTCCAGAATGGCTGGATGATTTTACAACTCTACCAACAATGCATTAGTGTTCCAGTTTTCCCACATTTTCCTGTTTTATCATCTTAGCCAATTTGATTGGTGAGATATGGTACCTCAGAGTTGTTTTGATTTGCATTTCTCTAATGAAGAGTGATTTAGAGCATTTTTTCATATGCTTATAGATATCTCTAATTTCTTCCTTTGAAAACTGCCTATTCATATCCTTTGACCATTTATCAGTTGGGGAATGACTTATATCCTTATAGATTTGCCTCAGTTCTCTGTATATTTTAGAAATGAGGCCTTTATCAGAGATACTGGTTGTAAAAATTCTTTGCAATTTTCTACTTCCCTCTTAATCTTGGTTCTAATTCTTTACCACTACAAAAAGAGCTGGTATAAATATTTTTGTACATATGTATCTTTTTCTGCTTTCTTCTATCTCTTGGGTACAGACCTAATATTGGCATTGAATTAAAGGGTAGGCACAGTTTTAGAGTCCTTTGGGCACGGTTCCAGATTGTTCTCCAGAATGGCTGGACACTGGATTACTCCACTAGTAGTTCATCAATATCTATTTTCCCTTATCCCCTCCAGCATTTATTACTTCCGATAGGTGGTACCTTTTTCTAAATTAGTAGTGATTTATAAAAAAAATTTTTTTTGGAGGGCTATTGGGGTTAAGTAACTTGCCCAAGGTCACACAGCTAGGTTTTTTTTGTTTGTGTGTGCATTACGTGTCTGAGGTGAGATCTGAACTCAGGTCCTTCTAACTCCAGGGCCGACGCTCTACTCACTGCGCCACCTAGCCACCTCTGATTTATAACATTTTATTCATATGTCTATAAATAGCTTTGATTTCTTCTTCTGAAAACTGCTGTTCATATCCTTTGACCATTTCTTAATTGGAGAATAGCTCTTTTGTTTGAATAAATTTGGCTCTGTTCATTATGTACTTAAGAAATGAGGCCTTTATCAGAGAAACTTGATGTGAAATTTTTATCACTTTATTTTCTATGGTACCTTTTTAGCAAAATGTAGTTTTCCTGATTATGTCCTTCAGTTAGGTCTAATTTTGTTTTTGCTTTGTCTGAGATCATGATTGCCACCTCCAGCCCTCTTCCCTTCAGCTGAAGCATAATAGACTTTACTCCAGCCCTTCATTTCAACTCTGTGTGTCTTTTTGTCCTAGGTGTCTCATGTAAACAACGTATTGTTGGATTCTGGTTTTCAATCCATTCTGCTAATCATTTCTGTTCTGTGAGTTAGCCCATTCACATTCACAGTTATAATCACCTACGGTGCATTTCCCTCCATCCCATTTTCCTCTGTTTATCCTTCTCTGTCTCTTTTGTACCTCCTTTAAAGTCTCTTGTGCTTTTACCTACTGCTTTCCCTCTGTGTTTCCACTCTCCCTTCTCTTCCCTCCCTCAGTTTTGTTCCCTTTCCCTCCTATCTCCTCATTGGGTAAGATAGATTTCTGTATGGAACTGAGTATGAGTGTGTGTATAAATTTTTATACAAGTGTATACATTTTTATATATCTGTTTGTCTACACACACAGAAATATAGGTTTTTTTTCTTCCCTCTTTGAACAAATTCTGATGAAGCTCTTACTTACTTGCCTCTTTTATGTGAGAAAATTTTCCCTATTCTGTGTCTTCCTTCCCTCTTTTCCAGGTGCATTTCTCTTTCTCACCCCCTATAATTTTTTTTGGAGATTGTCCCAACATAATCCACTCAAATCCATGACCTTTGTCTATGTAGACTTCTAAGTGCCTTAATAATGATAAGGTTCTTAGGAGTTACACGTATCATTTTCCCATATAGAACTACAAACAGTTTAACTTTATTGAGTCCCTTATGATTACTTTTTCATGTTTATGTTTTTAATCTTCTCGAGTCAGATTTCTTGTTCAGCTCTGGTCTTTTCATTAGAAATACTTGGAAATCCTCTATTTAATTGAGTGGCCCTCCCTGCCTCCCCCCCTCCCCCCCCAAGTTTATCCTCAGTTTTGTTCAGTAGGTGATTTGTGGTTGCAGTCCTTGCTCCTTTGCCTTCTGGAGTATCCTTCCAAGTCCTCTGCTCCTTTAATGTGGAAGATATAAAATTTTGTGTGATCCTGACTGTAGCTCCCTGATATTCAAATGTTTTTTTTTTCTCAATCTTTGCAACATTTTCTTCTTGACCTGGGAGCTCTGGAATTTGGGTATAATATTCCTGGGAGTTTTCATTTTGGAATCTCTTTTAGGAAGTGATTGATTGATTCTTTAAATTTCTCTTTTACCCTCTGGATCTAAGATGTTTGGGGCAGTTTTCCTTGATAATTTCTTGGAAATATGATGGCTAGCCCCTGGCTTTCATGTAGTTGAGTAAATTTTTTTTTTTTTAATAAAGCAATTGGGGTTAAGTAACTTGCTCAAGGTTACACGGCCAGTCATTATTTATGTGTGGGTGCTAAGTGCTGAGGCCAGAACTTATCCCAGGTCCTCCTGACTCCTGGGCCAGCACTTAAGCATGGCACTTCCATACTTGGAAATGTCACACTGTGCCAATGAGCCACCCCTCGTTGAGTAATTCTTAAATTAGTTCTCCTTGATCTGTTTTCCAGGTCAGTTTTTCCAGTGAGATAGTTCATATTTTCTTCTGTTGTTTCATTCTTTTGTCTTTTATTAGAGTCATTAGCTTCTACTTGCCCAATTCTAATTTATAAGGAATAATTTTCTTCAGTGAACTTTGTACCTCTTTTTCTATTTGTCCAGTTATTTTTAAGGGATTCTTTTCAGTGAATTATTGTACTTCCTTTTTCATTTAACTTATTCTGTGTTTTAATGAGTTATTTTCTTGAGTGAATTTTTATCCCTCTTACCATTAGGGCAGTTTTATTTTTTTTTAGCGGGGCTTTTTGTTCAGTATTTTCTTATGCCTATTTTACCAAACTGTTAATTTTCTTTTCATAATTTTCCCCGCTACCAATTATGTCTTTATTTAACTCTTCTAGGAATTCTTGTTGGGGATGGGTCCAATTAGCATTTTTCTTTTCTAGCTTTGCTTATAGCTATTTTCACATTGCTCTCTTCTGAGTTTGTCTTCTTCTTCTCTGCTTCTGTAGTAATTTTTTATGATTGTTCTTTTTTTTGTTGTTTGCTCATTTTACCAGCCTATTTCTTGACTTTTAACTTTGTTAAAGTTGGGCTTTGCTCCCCTTGGGTTGGAGTGGCAATGTGCCATACTTGAGGCTTCTTTGTGCTGCTGTTTTCAGAGTTAGTTTAGGGGTCCTGCAAGTTTTTGGTGTTTCCAAGGTGCTGTGATCCTGGGAGAGAGGTGAAGTCATTGCTCTTGTTTTTACCCAGGAAATATCTTTGTTCTCCTGCAGTATTCATTCCCCTTGGTCTTGGATGTGACCCAGCCCCCTGCTCTTATGCAACCACAAGTGTCTGGCTAGTTAACTGTCTACAGGGGAATGTTGTGGGAGTTAAGCTGGGTCCTTGCTCTTCCATTTTGAATCTGTGCCCTCTGCACCCTCCTTCAAGTAATCTGATTTTTCTCAGTGGAAATGATACGAAAGAAGAGTCACTAAAATCTGTTTTGCTTCTGTCCCTTAAGGACCATGGACCTTTCTATCTAACTTGCCACAGAAACCTTCCATATGTATTGTCTCCTCCATTAGAATTAAGAATAGGGACTGACGGGCTTCATTGTTTGTATTCCTGCATTTAGCACAGTGTTTTGCCCATAGTGATTTCTTAATGCTTTATCATTTACTCATCCATGAGCAGAGAATCCTATTGTGATCATAGAATTTGGAGAACTATTATCTGAGGTGGTTTCTTTCCCCATAGTTCCTGTTCCTGAATAGCAGTCATTATTGCACAGGGATAGATGTGAACTTATTTTCAGCTTTGCCTTGAATAAGGTTTGCTTTGATTTGGTTGAGGACTAGGAACATCAGCCTGACTTCTTTTTTGCCCCCATTTTTAACTGTGAGAAGCAAACTTTGGCAATGGTGGGGGCATCCAAGAGAAATTTGAAAATAATAGCTCTGGCCATTATTTGCAAGAATGGAACCATTTTCATTTAAACCTTGTATTTGTCTAATCATTTTCTTATCTTGGCATAGTTGTTAGACACCTACATAGCTAATTAAGGGAACACTGTTTTTCCTGTTTGATGTATTTTTTAAAAATAATTTTTAATAGATGTTTTCTTTTTCTTCAGTAGCCAAAGTACCCAATGTATCCTTCTTTCCCCTTCCGAAGAGCCATTTCATATGATTTTCTTTTAAGAGCCACCCAACGGTCCTAGACATTTTAGTCACTATGTAATTCCAAATTGCTTTCCAAAATGGTTTTATGGTTTCACAACTCCACCAGTAATGTATTAGGATGTCTCTCTTTCCACAACCCCTACATTGACTAGTCAGTTTTTAGGTCTTTGCCAATTTATAGAGTGTGAAGTGAAACCTCAGATCTATTTAGATTTAACTTTATTATTAATGATTTGGATCATCCTTTCATCTGGGTGTGAATACTTTGTAGTTCTTTTGAGAACTATTTGTGCCGCTTTGACTACTTATCTATTGAGGAATGGTTATTCCTGTTTGTATGTGTATTATATCCTCTCTGTCTCATTTAATTAAGAACACATCTCTTACCTATCATAGCCATGAGTGGTAGATGATCTCTTTCTGTTCCAATTTTTTTTCCCTTTTGGAGGGCAATTGGGGTTAAATGACTTGTCCAAGGTCACACAGTTAGCATGTCAAATGTCTGAAGCCAAATTTGAACTTGGGTCCTTCTGACTCCAGGGCCAGAGCTCTATTCACTGTGCTGCCTACCTGCCCCTCTTTAAATCTTTAAGGAGTGCTTTGTAATTGAATTTATACAAATCCTTTGTGTCATTTGGAAAGCTGATCTCCCATCTCCTTATGTAATCAATTGTCTATTTTTCATATTGTAATGCTCTCTATAACTTGTTTGGTCCTAAATTCTTCCCTTATTCATAGATCTAACAGCTAAATTATTTAATGATCTTTCCCAATTTGCTGATGGTATCAAACTTGGTGTGTGTGTGTGTGTGGAGGGAGGAGGGCAGGCAATTGGGGTTAAGTGACTTGCCCAGGGTCACATAGCTAGTAAGTGTGTCAGGTGTCTGAGGTTGGATCAGGTCTTCCTGACTCCAGGGCTGGTGATCTATTACTGCGCCATCTAGCTTCCCCTAACTTGGTATATTTTTAACCATTACCTGACTTATAGAAGAAGAATGTCTTGGTGAATATTTTGAGTGCTTGCATGAAATGGTGCTTATCACTTAATTTTTTGGGGGTGAGCAGGGATATAGAAGTTGGGCCCTGTGTTGCACTTAAGGTTGCCTCTTCAGTGTCTGTCATCTCACATAATAGATATCTATTTATAAAAGAAAAGGTATATGAACCATGCTTTGCTCATATGGAACCCAAAAACTCATAGGGGAGAGGATGTACAGAAGGAATTGTAATATGAGGTAGAATAAACAAGTGTGCTATAAATAAAATCAGAGAGTCATCCACTCAGAGCTTGAAGGGACTTTTAGAGGTAATAGAATTTAACATTGAGGTTCTCCCATCTTACATAGAAGAAAACTTAGACCTGGAGAGGTTCAGTGAATTGCCTAAGCTCACAGCTGTCATAAATAACAACACTTTCTTTACTCCACTACTCAAGTGCTGCCCTGACTTTTGGGAATAAGAACTCCGTTATAGGAAATGTTTTAAAATGTCTTGCTCCTCTGTATGGTAGTACTTGTGTTATTAGTTCTAATGATTGAGAATAAGTAATGACAAAGTGACTTTACTTCACAGAAGTGCTTCACTCCTACGTCATACTACCTGAAGAGGGAGAAAATCAGTTTGAATTTGGGGAACTAGGAAGGGCTTTGTGGCTAAAGTGTCTTTTGACCTGCACTTTGATGATTGGGGAGCATTTTTGATAGGGAGCAGTGAGAAGAGAGGGCATTCTACATGTTTAGAGAAGGAATGACATGAACTAAATTGCAGACCCAGAATAACAGAGAGGTATGTTTGGTAACTTAGTGATTAGCATAGGTTGGAACATAGGGTTATTGAGTTTAGGGGTATAAGAGTGTATCCTAAGTCTGGAAAGATAGGTTGGGGTTTTATATTCTTGATTGGCCACAGACTAGTAAGTTTTTACTTTATTTGCTAGACATTGAAATTTTTTGAGTAAATAAATGGTGTAAGCAGTTATACCTTAGAAATGTTGATACCCATCATGCATTGGGTGGATGGTGTAGGGTGTGTTATAGGCTGAAGTAGTGGTTTCAAACTCAAGTAGAAATGGAGGCTTCCCTTCCTATTCAGTTGGCCCTGTGCCCTCTTTCTATGTATACCTGTACACATATATATACACACATTCACATATGAGCAAAAGCAGAGTTAAAGTAGCTCAAAAGAAGTGGGAGATGTGCAGAATTAGAGAATCCACCCCAAATGTTTATATGGACTATTTGTGTCCAACCTGTGGTAGAACATTCGGAGGTTGTATTGGTCTGCTCAGTCACAGTTGAACACATTGAAATTTGACTCTAGTGTAATGATGTCATTTTGGTCCTCTTTGAGAATGAAGGACAACAACCAGATCTTGAGGGCATATTTCATTTCTTCCCTTCTGGCCCCCAAATTATTTGTATTCTTTTGTTCTCCATACCTTTTGTTATTTCTGTTATCAAAGCATTTTAATACATATATATATATTTGTGAGATACACAGAGGAATATTTGTGAAATCATACTCTCTCCAATTATACTAAACTTTTCTTTCTGAATATTAGAGAACCCACTAGTTTTAAAAGCATATAGCAGTGAAATCTGGCTATAAAATGGAAACTATTGGGTAATCCTAATTATTATATTTGCAGCCATGAATACAGCAGCCAAAATAGCTGATAGGGATGAAGGAAATAATTACATTAAAGTTATCTTAAAGGTCACGGTGTGAGGCAGATCTGTTTATCTTTGTATTAGATTAGTCTGAAGGGCCTTGGATGAAGCAGACATAAGACTAGATTTTCTATCTTTTGTTTTATTATTTTGTACTTTTATATTCTGTTTGCTCTGAGGCTTTTTAGGATATATGTACTTAAATAAAATTAAATAGAAATAACTTAAAAGATCAATAGTCTAATCAAGCTTGTTTAGAACTAAAGTATTCATGACTGGTGATGAAGTATAATTCAAGTCACTAGTAGGCCTTTGCTTGTAATTTAAGGTGAAAGGAAATGTTTAGTTTGACACACTGTAGTACCACATTAAAAACTGTAGCTGAGCAATATGTTTAATAAATGTATGATATGGATGAGGTAGTTGCCATTTCCATATCTTTTTCTGGAAATGACAGCTTTTCTGTCTTTCAGAAAATATATAACTAATGATACGATTTCTCATAGAAATATAAACTAGTATTGAAAAAGCCTTTTGAATATGGATAGTGTTTGGTACCAGAATCATGCTTCCAAGACACTTTTTCTATAGGTAAACAAATATTTATAGACTGAATTTGGAAAAGTGGTATAAAAAGTGCAACTGAATTCTTGTCCTAAAGTGGTTGTTACTGTGATCTAGGATGAGGTAGAACATATGACATGATAACTATTAGTAAAAAAGATAGGGTAAAGTGGCTCCTAAAAACAGTAAGTGCTATTAGTAGTCACCTCTGGTTCACCTCTGACAAGGCTAGTCTTGGAAGAAGGATGTCATTTAAATAGATCATTGCTAACATGTACAAGATTGCATAGTGGGTGCTGTTTTTTGTACATGGGGATAAGTATGCTCTTTTATAAGGCATGGAGATGAATTTTTGGGGAAAATAAGTAGACAAGTTTGAATGCAAAGGAGCAGAAGGAAATACTGAACCTCAGATTCTGAGGGCACCTTTTTTTGAACCACTAAGGTTAGGATTTGGGACTTTTAGGCTTTAGGAGATGGGGAGCCGTTGAAGGTGCTTTGCTTAATGAGACAGGACTATTTAAGAATGGCAGAAGATAAACATCTTTTAAAGGAACAAGTCAATTGAAAGCAAGATACTTAATACTTAAAAAGCTGAACAAAAGCATGAAATAAACCAAGTTAATGCCTTGGTTCATGGACTTTTGGATTATTTGCACATTTTCCTCCAGGTAAAACCTTAAAATATTCATGAAAAGAAAGCAATATATTAGGAAAATTTTTTCATAGGGTTCAATTTCTAGAAACCACAGATTTTTTTCAGAAAATGAAAACTTGTTTCCCTTTCTGCCAATCCTTTTTTGTGGCAAATTTCACAGAAATGAGTCCCAGGTCATACATTTTTCCTTCCCCCGAAGAAAACAATACAGTACCCTGTTTGTTCAGGACATTTTCCCTTTCCCACATTATAAATGAATATTATCTTCATAGTAATAATATATTAGGCATTCTGGGTTTTTTCAAGCCATTAATTCTTGAACTATTGAGAGAGAAAAGTGTTGGGTTACACAAGTTTTTTATTGATGGTGAAAAAAGTCATTGTGCTTTACTTGAAAAACTAGAGAGCAGTGCTTCTCTCAGTTTTAATACAAATAGCAATCTTTCTTAGGCCATGTGTTAAGAAAGCCATCTTATTTCTTAGAGTATTCCCTTTTTTAGCACATAATTACAAACATTTATTTTGATTGCAGTTTCATCTGATACATATTAATTCAAAAGAAAAAACCACAATATCCCATCCTGAATTTATCACTAGCAAAATGTCCTAATGAGAAACCCTATTCTAAATTTGTATTGGTTAGTGAGCAAATGACATAAATTCAAATGAGCAGAAGCACTCTCATGTTCTGAAACATAGCTGGAGAGCAGGGCAGCGTAGGAGAGTGGGGATGGCTCTGGATCTTGGGTCACACGAGTTATATTTTCATTTCTGGCTCTGTTACCTACTTCCTATGTGATCTTTGGAAACCTTTCTGAATCCTCAGCTTCATGAAGTATGTTGGAGGCATAAAATGACAATTTTTGCTTGGTACAATATTGAATTGTACACATGGATCTACTTTGCTTTAAGTAACCTTAATATCCCTTCATTGGGGATACCTTTGCCCATTATGTTCCAAAATTTGTGGTGCATTTTAAAACCCTTTAAGCCCTGACTTTTGAGACATTGTACACTAGAGCTGTGATTTCATCATTGCAGGGAGCTCCCAGTGAGGAAACTTGCTACTATTACAGACAGGCAACTGTTCTGTAATTTAGAATCTCCAGAGAGTTGCTTGAATACTAGAGCCAGCAAATGTATATATTGGGGAATAAGGTTGAACCAAGGTCTTCCTGATGCTGAGACTGGCCCCTCTACCCATACTACCATATTCTGCACCTACTCCCACCCATCCCCATCTGTGTATGTATATGCATATATAAAAAGTTAAATTGTTGGAGGTCATTAATTCCTTTGGGAAACTATAACATTATACTGTATTTGGGGCCTATTCAGAAGAAATCTCTTAAAAAGTGTTTTTTTTTTTGAAGAGTTATGTATTTACAAATCAAGTTATATTAATTGCAAGAAGCAAGGTTAATCTGTATTAATATTCAAGTTATTCCAGGCTCAGTGATTCAGCCTCTGTACCTATCTGACATACAGCAGAAACTGATAGTGGGAACAGTGCTGGGGACTGTGCTGGTCAACAAGTATTTGCTCAACAGTTCATCTTGATGGTTGAAGAATTGGGATTAGGATGGGAAGGGGTTTCCAACAGAGCCCTGCAGAGTTCTGTTTGGTTTAGCATTTTAAATGAGTGACTTTGATTAAGGTAATTCTTAGTAAATTTTAAGATCATATGAAGCAGGAAGGAAAAGCTTAAAACTGGGGTAATAGAATTAGGATCTAAAAACATAGGTACAACCACTGGTTGAATCTGATAAAATTTTCTCTTTCTTCATTAAATTTTAAGTCCTGTGCTTAGGGATCAAAAACTACTTCATTAAATACAGACTCAGGAGATGTGACTTTAAATCATTGAGTTTGAAAAGAGGTGGAGAAGGGTTTTCAAAGCCTACACATTTAATGTGCATTTAGCCAAAAAATTTGATCCTCTGCCAGTAGAAAGAAGATCAGTGTTCAGAGAGGAAGGTTGGTGCTTGGTCTGTTAAAACTCTTCCCTGCTTGTACCAGGCCTGCAGTAGCTTGTACAGTTCTGTGAACCAGTTTTTACAGAGCACATTGAGGGAATCTAGAGGAGGGCAGGCAAATGGGTAAGGGATATTGAGCCTGAAATAATGGAGATTAAAGGAAACCTGAAGCAACCTCCAAATAATTGAAGGGTTCATTTGGAAGTTGGATGAGACTTGTTTAGTTTGGCCTCAGGGTAGACTGATTACCAATGGGTAGAAGTCTCAGGGAGGCAGCTTTTGGCTAAGTAAAAGGAAAACATTCCTAATAAAGCTATCCAAAATGAATTGGACTGTTTCACAAAGTAGCAAACACTCTGTTCCTGGAGGTTTAGAACTGAAAGGCCACTTGTAGATGGTGTAGATTGGATTCATGTTGTGAAGAAATGAAATAGATGGACATGATTTTCACTCTTTTTATAAATATTTGAGGTTCCAGTAGTTTTCATGGCAGATTCCCTATTAGGGACAATTTAGTATTAACTCTTTATTTTGCAAAGCATCGTAGTTAATTTCAGTATCTAGTTTTCAGGCTTGAAAAAATTATCAAGGGGAGAGGGACCCTGAAAGACTTCGTTGTTGGTGTATACCTCACTTGCGGAGAGTCTGAAAGTAAGGGAGGAAAAAAACCTTTAATGTTTAGACTTGATCACCTCAAGTCAAGGAGAACTGTGAAATTGTGTTCACTGTGCCCTTTTGAAAAGGCAGAGGACTGTGTAGTATATTTTAGAATGGTTTCCATTCTAGGAAGTTAATACAAAAATTCTTTTGGTCTTTAAATAGATAAATGTACCTGTTTAGAACGACTAATTTTCTAAGGGTTTGGGATACTGTGTGTTTTTGTATAAGTGTTGGATCTTTTCATTATAAGAAAAAAATTTTCCCCTTTATAAAGAAGCCTTTCTGTGTCTTTGAGAGAGAACTTTTTGGGGTAATAAAGCAGAAATGGTCATTATCCTCTAATATACATGTTCCTGACTAGTAATTGACTAACTAAAATAGGGAACATTGCCATCCAAAAGATGTCTTAGGCTCTTGGTGTATTTTATAACTGGTAAGTAATGGCAAGAGGATGGATAAAATTGGATTCCCACTATTCATTTGTTGCCTTGGTGGCTTCAGGAGAATATCTGGCTTGAGTTGTGTGTTGGAAAATGTAGTGTGAAATGTGTACATTCCTTGGGAAAGTTGTCATGGAAAGAGATGGATTTCAGGAGAGGTCTGAACAAGACAGGAGAACTTGAAGAAGTTAGAGCAGTGGTGTCCCCATATGTTTTTAGTGCTATTAAAAGTGTAAAGACAGGGAGTGATACAAGGATGCCCATTGACACCACTGTTATTCAGCATTGTATTAGAAAGGTGAGCTTTGACAATAAGAGGAGAAAAAGAAATCAAAAGAATTAGAATACACAATGAGGAAACAAAACTGGCACTCTTTGTAGGTGATATGATGGTATTCTTAGAGAATCCTAGAGTATTAACTAAAAAAAACTGCTTGAAATAATTAACAACTTTAGCAAAGTCCCAAGATAGAAGATAAATTCTCACAAATTATATTACCATCAGAGCTCAAAAGCTAGAAAGAGAAATTCTATTTAAAATAACTAGACAATATAAAGTATTTGGGAGCTTGTTTGCCAAGACAAGCTCAGGAACTACGTGAACACAAACATAAAACATTTTTCACACAAAGTCAGATCTAAACAGGAAAATATCAATTGTTCATGGATAGGCTGAGCCAATATAATAAAAATGACAATTCTACCTAAATTAATTTACTTATTCAGTGCCCTACCAGTAGAACTAGAAAAAAATAAAATTCATCTGGAAGAATGAAAGATCAAGAACATCAAGAGAATTAATGAAAAAAAATGTAAAGGAAGGTGACTTATCCACCAGATCTAAAACTATATTATCAAGTGGCCATCATTAAATTTGGTACTGGCTAAGAAATAGTGGTGGATCAGTGGAAAAGATTAGATAAACAAGACACAGTAGTAAATGACTATAGTAATGTACTGTTTGATAAACCCAAAGACTTCAGCTTCTGGGATAAGAACTCACTATCTGACAAAAACTGGGAAAAGTGGAAAATAGTATGGCAGAAGCTAGGCATAGACCAACATCTTAGACCTTATACATAGATAAGGTCAAAATGGGTATATGATTTAGACATTAAAGGTAATATCAAAGTAAAAGAGCAAGGAATAGGGGCAGCTAGGTGGGGCAGTGAAAAGAGAACTGGCCCTGTTGTTAGGAGGATCTGAGTTCAAATCCAGCCTCAGACACTTGACACACTTACTAGCTATATGACCTTGGGCAAGTCACTTAACTCCATTTGCCCTGCCTTCCCCACTCTAAAAAAAAAAAAAAGATCAAAGAATAATTTACCTGTCAGATCTATGGAGAAGGGGAAGAATTTATGACCAAGCAACAGATAGAGAACATTATGAAATGCAAAATGGATAAATTTGATTACATTAAATAGGGTTTTTTTTTTTTTTTTGGCCTTTTTGGGGAGGGCACTTGGGGTTAAGTGACTTGCCCAAGGTCGCACAGCTAGTTTTTATGGATTTGAACTCGGGTCTTCTTGACTCCAGGGCCAGGGCCGGTGCTCTATTCATTGTGCCACCTAGTTGCCCCTAAATTCAAAAGTTTTTGCACCAACAAAACCATTATAATCAAGATCATAAGGAGGGCAGAAAGCTAAGAATCTTTATAGCTAGTGTCTCTGATACAGGCCTCATTTAGAGAATTGAGTCAAATTTATATAAAGACAAGTTATTCCCCAATTGATAAATGGTTAAAGAATATGAACTGGCAGTTTTCAGATGAAGAAATTAAAGCTATCTATAGTCATATGAAAAAATGCTCTAAATCACTATTGATCATATAAATGCCAATTAAAACAGCTCTCAGGTACCTCCTCACGTCTATCAGGTTGGCTAATATGATAGAAAAGTAAAATGATAAATGTTTGAGAAGATGGTGGAAAATTGGAACACAATGTATTGTTGATGGAGTTGTGAACTAATTTCAGAAATTCTTTTGGAAACAGTATTATTCCAAAAAAGAATTGTACGAATTTTATTCACATACTTTTTCTCACAAGCTTTTTCTCTGACTTTTTTTTTTATTCTGGTTTACATCATTCATTTCCCCCAGATTTTGAATTAACAATTTTCCCCCATTTTCCCCCTATACACCACCCCAGAATAGTAGTCCCACAGGATATCTCCTCATCCAGTCTGCTCTCTCCCATATCTTATCCCATAACCCCTTTAACTTTTCCATTAGGGCAAGGTGAATCTCTGTGCTCCAATGCCTATATATCTTATTTCCCAATTATGTGTAAAATAGTATTAATAATAGTATTTGTATATATTTAAGACATTTGATTTTAAAACTTCGAATTCCAGATTCATTCCCTTTCTCCCTTGTCACCCACTCTTGCTGGGAAGATAAGCAATTCAGTATATGTTGTACATATAAGTATAGCTATGTAAAACATTACCATAGTAGATATATTGTAAAAGACTGGCTATATTTCCCTCCCACCTATCCCACCCCCAACTTGGTCCATTCCCTGCTTTGATCCTGTCCCTTTTCAAAAGTGGGTGCTTCTAACTTCCCTCCCCCCCAGCATGCTCTCTCTTCCATCATTCCCCCCTCTCATATCCTTCCCCCCTACTCTCCTGTAGGGTGAGATAACCCATTTAGTATGTATGTCATTCTCTCCCTGAGCCAAATTCAATTGAGAATATGGTTTTGGCCTTTTTTGCCTTCCTGTTCTTCCCCTCCCTTGCAACCATTTCCCTTTGCCTCTTCTATATGAGATAGTTTACCCCTTTCTGTCTCTCCCCATCTCCTCTCATTATATTCCTTTCTCACCCCTTAATTTCACCTTTTAAGTATCATCCCTTCCTATTAAATTTGACCTGTGCCCTCTATGTATATCTGTATACACACATTCACATAAGTATTCATATGCCCTCTATGTATATCTGTATACACACATTCACATAAGTATTCATATGCCCAGATACCCTTCTTCAACTATTTTCATACTGAGAAAGGTTTCATCAGTTACAGTTATCGTTTTTCCATGTAGGAATGTAAATAGTTCAACTTTGATAAGTTCCCTTTGATTTCTTTTCCCTGGCTACTTTCTCTGACATTTTAAGAGCAGCAGGTAACACTAGATCTTTTATGAAGTAGGGCTTTTTAGTTTTTGTAATTAAATTAAGAAATTTCTTAAGATGCAAGTAAATACTTAGTTTTTTTTTGGAGGGGGGGAAGGTGGGACAATTCAGTTAACTTGTCCAAGATCACAAGGGTCATATAAGTGTCAAGTGTCTAAGGGTGGATTTGAACTTAGGTCCTCCTGACTCCAGGGCCAGTGCTCTATTCACTGTGCGGCCTAGCTGCCCCAAATAAATAACTTTTTAAAAATTGTTTTTAGTTTTCAGCATTCACTTTTATAAGATTTTGAGTTCTAAACTTCTCCCTTTCTTCCTCCTCCCCCTTTTCCAAGACAGCACACAGTTTGATAGAGGTTTATACATGTATAATCATCTTAAATATATTTCCATATTACTCATGTTGTGATAGAAGAATCAGAACAAAAAGGGAAAAACCACAAGAAAGAAAGAAAAAGAACAAACACCAAATAAAAAAAAGAAAAATAGAATGATGTGTCTATTTGTATTCAGACTCCACAGTTCTTTCTCTGGATGTGGATAGCATTTTCCTTCAACAGTCTTTTGGAATTGTATTAGATGATTGCAATTCTGAAAAGATCCAAGTCTATCAAAGCCGGCCATTGTACAATGTTGCTACAAGTAAATACTTTTCATTAACAGGAACAAATTTCTCAAAACATTGTTTTTCTTTATTTGAAAATTTTAAAAGTTCAAAATACTCCTTTGGTTTATTTCAGTAAGCTGTATTCTTGGCATTTAGATGTTTTAGTTTGACTGGTTTCATGCTCTTCGAAGCCAAAACAAATTAAGCAAAGAGGTTTTTCTGTACCATCATCATTATTAGAAATCCATATTGCAAAAATGATTCTACATATTTTCTTTTTCTTGTCAACTTATATGTACTACAACCTGGTGGTGAAGACTCTGCTCCATTGTCATTGGCATTTTTATTTCTGTCTAAATTTAGCTCCTTATCCTTAAAAAAATTTCTCAAAGAACTACTAGCTTTAGTTTATGAAATTGCATTTGTTTGTGCTTAATTTAAAAAATTGTTGTTTATATTATTAAAGGGCTTTTGTCTTTACTTGCTGCAGTTAAACGTTTATGTTTCTGTGAAAGAATGAGATAAGAGCAATTAAAAAAAAATCAAACATTCTAACACAGTACAGTCCAAAAGATATTCTATGCTAAAGAATGATGGTAGGAAAATATTAAGTCTTTATTTTCCATAATTATTATTGTGTTTCTGTAAGAGCAGAAAATTTTGTATGCAAAGTATAAACATTGTAATTCATAACATGAAATAGTCTTGAATTGGAGCCGACGTGTTTTCTTGGTAGCATTGTTGCTGTTGCATGGCTTGATGGCATAGGCAGTGAAAGTGTGAATGTTGTGTGTTCAGAACCAAGGCTGCAGTGAAGTTGGACTATGCAGCTTGGGTAAGCGCTGCCAGAAACATTTCAGATTCATTACTTGTTTGATTTGGACTTACTTTTTGGTTGTCGAATACCTAGGAAACTCTTGCTGTTGACACATTTTTCATGCTGCTCACCTTCAGTTTTAGGACTCTGTATCGGGTCATGACCCATAGTTTAAGAGGTGCTGATATAAGAAGTGAGCCTCTGACCAGCTCCTGCTTCCTGACTAAGACTACCATAATTGGAGAGGTGTTTGTGACTAACCCAATAATGTCCCCTTCCTCTCCATTTTGACACAATTAGACGTTATCTTGATTGTGTATCTGGTCACTGGACCCAACTGGCTTCTGAGGAGAGAGTGAGGCTGGTGACTTTGTACAGTTCTTCCTCACTTAAATCCAATTCACTTGCATGTCACATCATCACCTACATGATGTCATGGTCCTTCCTCTTCAAGAACAAAGGACAAATGACAGCACAGTTAGGTAAGCCTTAAGGAAGGTCAGGTAACTATGGAAAGTAAAGAAGGTAATTGCAAATTTTTTTTTTTTTTTTGACATTTTCCATACTGAGTATGTATCAATGCTTTTGTTTAGGAAATTCCAGTGATTACTTCCAGTGGTTCCATTCATATTTGGCAGGGTGTGCTGACATGATTGATGTTCTACTTCTTAGAACTTTTATGAGGAATTTTGGAGAAAAATTTCTGACTGGTTTTTTATTTTTATTTTTGTGAGGCAGTTAAGGTTAAATGACTTGCCAGGGGGTCACACTGCAAGTGAGTGTCAAGTGTCTGAGGCCAGATTTGGATTTAGGTCCTCTTGACTATCCACTTTGACACCTCACCTCCCCTTACTATTTATTGGTTTTTAAATCCACCTGTGCCATCCCTCCTAGTTGGGCTCATAAATTTAGTGTTCTTTCCTTTTCAGATTAGCATGGGAATAATTACACAGTTACAAAGCAGTTATTTTATTGTTCTATAAACAGCTGAGAAGCAGAAAGATAATAATGTGGAATTCTTTTAATTTAGTGTTCTGATTCCATTGGTTATGAGGAACTGGAGGCAGAGTTCTTTTAAGACTGTGTTAGGGTATGGAGTTATTGATGGGTAAGAACTAAGTGTAGAAGTGTTAAAGACTTAAGAGGGATTTTATTATGTTAATTTTCTAGTTTCTGACAGTTGTTAGAATACTTGTCTTTGATTTATAAATTTATACTTTGGATTTTTGGCAGCATAGTTAAAAAAATAGTGGTAGGCTTCACACAGAATTCATTGACTTGCTAGCATATTTATTTTCTCTTTGATCAAGCTTTGGTCAGTGCATGTGCCACGATATATTATACTCTCAAACTGCTCTTCGGGTGATCCTTTCTGAGATATCTAGGGAATGATCCCTTAAAGGCAAGGACAGAGTTGGTGCTGGTTTTCTAATTGTCAGTTCTCTTGCAGACGTGATATCCAGGCTTTTGGATATGGTTTCCTTCTTGTAAGATGAGGCATATGCCTTCCTCATAGTTAATGTGGTTGTGCTAGCAAAACAGGTTTTAGACCTTTGGTGTAAGGAGTCAGAGTATTGGACTGTTAGAATTCTCTAGGGTGTGTGTGTGTGTGTGTGTGTGTGTGTGTGTGTGTGTGTGTGCGCGCTCGCTCGCTTTCAGTGTAAGAATAAATAACATTATTAATGTTTTTGGTGTCTTCTGTCTAGCTTGGTTTTGATAAAAATCTTTTTCATAGCAACATTTTATTGTAATGAAGAATAATTTTCATCTAAAGCTGGTTTGCTTTATGTTTTCTTCTTGGTTGCCATAGAAACTCAGTCGAGTGTGGTAGTGACTGCTAATCAAGCGCTAGGTTACCCTGCTTTTAGAATGGATTTGTGTTAATCATGCTGCAGCTTTCAGTAAGAGCAGCTTGGCACTTGGGGCTTGGGAGGAGGGGTGCTGAATTGTCTTGTCTTGCTACTGTTTGGTCACAGGGACCTCAGGAGCTAACTGAATAACTGGAATAGGGCATGGTGAGCTTTTCAGAATGTGAAATCTTGTTCTCCCAGAATTTTAGATCTTTCTCTAGATTCTTATGTACATAAAATGCCTTCTAAGCCTCTGAATTCTTAGGTGGTGAAAGTTTCTATGCTTTATATAAAGTATTTGAGTTGTGGAATTGAGTATAAGGTCATGGGTTTGCTTCCTGGACCTTAATTACACCACTTCCCTCAACTCTAAAGTCTCCCTCCCATCCTTAAAACATTATTTAGCTTTCAAGGTTCTAAACCTCAGGTTATATGAATAGGTGGGTGTGTGGGAATTGATAGCAAGGTTAAAAACAAACAAGAAAAAGATACCTAGGTGACCAATTCGATTATTTTGGGCAAGATGACATCTTAACAATGTATTTTGTGCTTTTAATTAGTTCTTTGTGTCATTCATGCAAATGAATTTATAACTAAAGTAATTATTTTCCATCAGCTTGTTATTTAGTAAATTATTAATGAATGGTGAGTTTTCCTTAGTTATGAATTGCCCTAAGGTATCTGATATTGGTGCCAAATATATTACCTTTAAATCAGCAATCTGCTAAATTTTACAGTAGCCTTTGAGAACAGTTATTATTCACATTTAGATCTCGGTTCATTAAATAAGATCTCGACTCTTCAGCTCTAATAAAATTTCATGTCTTGATAGGGAGTAAAGAACAGTTTGCTTTTCTTAAGTACCTGATACAGAACTTGCTATGTAATAATAATAAAACTGCACATTTATGTAGTGTTTTAAGGATTGTAGAATACTTTGCAATTCTTTCTTTATTGTTGAAACAGTTCTGGCAGGTAGGTATTATTGTCATTCCCGTTTTACAGATGAGGAAACTGAAGCAGACAGGTTACATGATTTACCCGGAGTCACACAGCTAGTGTCTGCAACTTAAATTTGAGCCGGGCTGTTCCTGAATTAGAAGATGGACTCTTGCTTCTAATCTCTTGCTGCACCTAGTCGTTCCTACTCACTGTGTTCTGGGAGCAGTATTTTACTTAATTCTTAAGGCAGTTTGCAGAACAAGGTGGTAGGAGGAGTCTATTTATGTTCAAACTGTTCGCCTAGATTGTAAAAAGAGGCTACTTACTTTCTCTCAGTCCTCTGAGAGTTGTTGTGAGGAATAAGTGTGAAAGTACTTTTGCTTTTAAGAATTATAAGAATGGAAGGTGGTATTATCCTTGATATCTGTCCGATCCTTGTTGCATTCACCACATTCCAGAGCTGTAGCTAGGGCTCATGCTGTCCTTGCTTTGCTAACTGTGAGGCATGGTAGTAAACCTCGTAGTTTTGGTCACCTTTGAGGTTTCTTGGTCAATCAGACATCTTATTGACTATCTAGTCTTGGAGTTCTGTTTAAAGTGTTGGAACCTCTTAGGAGGGGAGGAAGAATGTCTGAGTAGAGGAGTGTTTGTTGTTTTTTCCTGTTGGTTGTGGAGAGAGCTAGAGGGAAGAAATTACAATGATATCATCTATAGTGCCTGTACACCCAGGCCCAGTTCCTTTTCTGTCTGGATGAAAGCAGTCAGTTGCATATCTAGCTACACTCACTGGATGCATTTCTGTTAGGCCAACCTGATTTTTCTGGCATCTCTGCTTTCTCTCCAGGGCTATTAACATATGCTGATTTCCAAGGAGTTTAAAGAACATCCTAGAAATAATAATTAGATTCAGACATTACCCTTTTTAAAAGAACACACACCTAAGGTTAAATTATGATGCACAAGGCCTAGGCCTTCTGACTCCATGTTTAGCTGAATGTTTGTATCCTAGAAGGAGTACAGTGTAAGGAACAAAAGACCAATTTTTAGTCTGTGAACTTGCATCCTAGCCTTAGCTCATTTTCCTTGTTTCCTCTCAGTTACCACCATCTTGTGTTAGGCACATGGATGCACAAGGCTTATTTATTAAGCAGGCAAGCTTTAAGCTGCTTCACGAGCATCATCAGTTTGTATAAGATAATGTTGGAAAACTCTGAACTTGACACTGCCTGCTCCCTTTTGTACTAAATTCCTAGTAGTTGCCTTCTGTAAGAGTAATGGAATTTAAAGATCCCCCCCTGTATTGGCTTGGTTTTTGGGTTGAGTGTTAAAACCCAGAGCTTGTTAATCCCACTTGTGGGGTGGACTTGTTGATGTGAAAAGAAAGGGCTGAACTGGGAGGAGCTTGTGCCAGGGATTTGGAAAGGCACAAGCAGAGGAAGAGAGGCCGAAGAACTTTTGGAAGCAGCATCATGGAGGCAGAGAGAGAGAGCGAGCGAGCGAGCTCGAGCCAGTTCGAGCTGCCCAGGACTCTTGAGAGCTGCCAAGGACTGAGGAGATATTACTGTGATGCTGTTTTGATGTTTTTTTGCCAGATTCGTCTGCTGGTGGAGGACAGTGCTGTTGTTGCTGAGGTCCTGGAACCTTGCTGTTGGTTCAGGGGTCTGGAGACTGTTCTGTAGACAGAGAGTGAATTGTGTCAACTGGCAAGTATTTTGTGGCCTTGTTAAGCTTTGTCTCCCCAGGAACACAGATTGCTGAGAACTTGCCTAGGTCAAGATGAAGAAAAGACCTCTCTTTGGGTATTAAATGCTGTGATGATATCTTAACCTTGCTGTAGCTCAGGAGTCGATGGCCTTTGTGCTCTCTACTGCTCCTTTTGAGAAGGTGCTTGTCGTTAACTGATGATAATTGTAATTCAGGGGTGGGAAACTTGACTATTTTGTGCTCTGTGACTGACCAAGGGAATATACTTTGTTTATGATTTGAAACTAATCTCCATTTGAGAAGAGGGTCTTGGGGATTGACTAAATGAATGTTCTGCCCAGGGGTGGAGTAGTACTGGGAAATTATTGAATTACACTTGGTGAATGCTGTATTTTGAATTATGCTGCATTTTGATTTTCTCTGTTCTTAATTTGTCACTGAATGAAATGGAGAGCGGCTGTGCTGGTATTTCGAACCTTGGACGTTGCCTTTGCTTAGATCAGAGCTTTAGTCTGGTAGTCACTGAAGTCGCAGAATGTGATTCGAATGAGACCTTCAGAGGACATTTTATAGAAGATGATTTTTATTAATATACTTGGTAAAGGTGGCTAATAATTGCTTTAGAAATGCTGCTTTGACTTTACTTTGCTACTTTTTGTTCTCTTAGTGCCTTCCCCCTGAAACAATCTTCTATCTACTACATGTCTTGTAGTGCCTCTTTATCTGCATATTGTCTCTCTCACTGGAATGCACATTCCTTGAGGGGAGAGTGTTTTTTACTTTTTCTTTGTATTCCCTGTACCTGGATCCTCTATTTAAGGAGGCAGCCTAGGACAGACATCTCATCTTTTCTCACCTTACTGCTCACCTGGACTTTACTCTTATCTCCAGAAACTCATCTTCTTGTTAAATCATCTCTGTTCTGAATTTCACGCCTCCTCAGTATCTCCTGCCTCTTAGGCCTCTCCTTCTCTCTGGTTGGAGATCAGAGAACTCCTCATAGGTCCTCTTACGGAAGAGGCTTAGGGAGTTCACCTCTTCTTTCCTCATCTAGCAGTAGGACTTGATCATATGGGAAATTCTTCTCTCTTCCCCTTTTCAGCTAGTTTTCCCCCAATAGACTGTAAGGGTAGGGATTGTTTTATGCCTTTCTTAGTATTCCCAACTTTTAGCACAATGCCTAATACTAGCTACTTAATAAATGTTTAGTGACTGATTACATTTTGAGAAGGAATAAATATGGATAAAAAAACAGGGGTTATGTGTGGTATGTAATTCATTGATATCTGTGCATTACCAAAATTTCTCCTAGCATCCCTCTTCTTCCAGAGATTTAGCCCATATAAAATAATTATATTAAAAAAAACCCACAAACTTTTTTTTCTTTTTGGAGGGTGGAGGGCAGGGCAGTTGGGGTTAAGTGACTTGCCCCAGGTCACATGGCTAGCAAGTGATAAGTGTCTGAGACTGACTCCAGGGCCAGTGCTCTCTTCACTGCGCCACCTGGCCACCCCACAAATAATGTTTTAAAAAAGAAAAATCTCAGCAACGCTGATTAAAAACATGAGCACCATAGCACACACATAGATCTCCATAGTGTGGGGGGCATCTTGTCACCTCTCTTCTTGCAGCCATGCTTGTACTTCCTCATTTTGCAGTGTTTTTGATTGTTTTGTGCTTCTTTCCGTTTACATTGTTGTCATCATTATACATATTTCTTCAGTCTTCATCAGAGTGTGCAAGTCTTTCCATTACTCATCTCTATTCATCATGTATCTTTTAAAAAAAAAAAGCATAGTAATTTTGCATTTATTACATTCCTGTACCATGGTTTGTTTAGGGATTTCATATTCACTTGACATCTGCTTTGTTTTCCAATTTTTTGCTATCAAAAATGCTGCTATGAATATTTTGGTGAAATGGAGATTTTTTTCCTATGACCTTCTTTGGGGTATAATAAGCCTAGTAATAGAAACTCTGGGTCAGAGAATGTGGAGTTTTTTTTTTTTTAATTTAACATATTTTATCCCTTCCCCCCAATTACATGTTAAAACAGTTTCTAAAACATTTTAAAGTTTTGAGTTCCAAATTCTATCCCTCCCCCCCCCCCCTTCCTGAGAAGCAATCTGACACGGTTATACATGTGCCGTCATGTAAAATATTTCCATATTCGTTATTTTCTACTTAGAAGACTTGAGTAAAGGAAAGAAAGTGAAAAGTAGCATGCTCCAGTCTGTATTCAGACAATATCTTTTTCTGGAAGTGGATAGTGTGCTTCATCATTAGACCTTTGGGACTGTCTCAAATCATTGTATTGCAGAGATTAACGAAGTCATTCACAATTCTTCATTGAATATTATTGCTGTTTCTTTGTAAAATGTTCTCTTGCTTCTGTTCCCTTTACTTTGCATCAGTTCATGTAAGTCTAAGTTTTTCTGAAATAATCCTGTTTATTATTTCTTATAGCACAATATTATTCAATCACAGTCATATATCATAGTTTGTTTAGGCATTCCCCAGTTGATGGACATCCTCTCAATTTCCAATTCTTAGCCACAATGAAAAGAGTTGCTGTAAATATTTTTTATTAGTTGATTTGTTTCAGTTTACAAGATTCACTTCCTCATTCCCTTGAGTTTCAAATTTTCTCTCTCTCCCTCTTCCCCCCACAACCCCCATGGTGGCATGCAATCAGGTATAGGATCTACAGATATCTTCACATTTAACATTAGTCAGGTTGTAAAGAAAGATTATAACCAATGGAGTGAACAATGAGAAAGGAAACAAAACAAGAAAAAGAAAGAAGCAGGTAGTTTGCTTCAGTCTGCATTCAAACTCTGTAGTTCTATCTGGATGTGGACATCTCTTTCTATCATGAGTCTTTTGAGGTTGTCTTATAACCTTGTATTGCTGAGAAGAGCTCAGTCTATCAAACTTGGTCATCACACATATAATGTGTCTGTAATTGTGTACAATAATGTGTGTAATTGTGTACAAAGTTCTCCTGGTTCTGCTCTTCTCACTCAGCATCAATTTTTATAAGTCTCTCCAGGTTATTGTGAAGTTCACCTGCTCCTTATTTTTTTTTTCTTTTTGGAGGGCCATTGGGGTTAAGTAATTTGCCCAAGGTCACACGGCTAGGTTTATGCTCCTTATTTCTTATAGCACAATAGTATTCCATATTCCATTCATATACCATAACTTGTTTAGCCAGTTATGAGCATCCCCCTGGTTTCCAGTTCTTTGCCACCACAAAAAGAACAGCTATAAATATTTTTGTTCATATGGGGCCTTTCCCCACTTCTTTGATCTCTTTGGGATACAACCCTAGAAGTGGTATTGCTGGAAGGGTATGCACTTATTTTGCTATAAATATTTTTGTACAAATAGGTAAAGGATATGAACTTTTGAGTCACTGTATTTGCATAATTCTAAATTATTTTCCAAAATGTTTATACTGATTTATCTCTCGAACCAACAGGCACTAAGCTGCTTATCTTCCCACAACACTTCCAACGTTAAATATTCCTATCTTCAGTGATTCCCATGGTGTGGGCGAAGTTCCTACCCCTCCCCCCTTGGCCATTTGCTGTGTGTAAGGAGAATCCTTAGGGTTATTTTGATGTGTATTTCTCTCTTTAGTGGTTTGGAGCTTCCTCTCTTGTGGTTGTTAATAATTTGCAATTTCTTTTGAGAACTGTTCATATCCTTTGACCATTTACTTAATCTATTATGGAATGGCTATTTGTGACTGTCTCTGTCTCCTTCCATCTTATATATCTTCATATCTACATCTATATATCCATATCTGTTTGTTAGATTAAATGTAAAAGATAAAAATGGTCATGACATACAAATAATAATGGATAGTAAACCTGCTCTTCTGGGGTTTTCTTATTTATATATACAGACCTTAAAGGAAAGGACCACAGACAGGTACTTATGGTATAGGTAACTATGGTACAGAGAAGACTTTTCCCTTTACTGTGTTCATATCAGGATATAGAGAAAATGAGCAGGATCAATGGTTTACAAAAGAATCATGTAAAGAAGTCCTCTTTCTGTGTGCCATAATAACTGCTGTATGATAATTATAGCTTCTGATAATTATGGACTTAAAATGACTGCAACATTTTCCCACATTTAATTAGTATCATCCAAGGAAACTTTTGATAGGAAGAGTAGTCTTATGGGTGAAATCCTTTTCTTCCTTCAGAATGTTCTTATAAAATTGAGGGGAATTATTTCTGCTTTGTAAAAATATGTTAAAAAATAGTTATCCTGAATCTCTTTTAATAATATGTTATAAACATGGGATGGATGGCTTCAGAATTAAGGGCTTTCAGTTAGTCAGTTTCTAAGGTTATGATGTGGAAATCAGCCTCAAATAATTTCCACATGTGAAGTTCACATAGCAACCGTTTTATTTAAAAATTATAAAACACTGTCAACAGATTATTTGATTATAATTTATAAATACCATTTTAATTTTATTTTAATTACAGTTTTTATTAATACTCCTTTATATAAGGAATATGTTGCTACACAAGACTGTCAGTAAGACGTGCTTTTGGGGACTTTCTAACACAGGTGATGAATTTGTGATGCTCTCTCTGTATTGCTGGATCCCTATTTTGCAACTTTGCCCTTGGAATTTTTAAATCAGAGGAAATCCAAGACTACAAAACAGAGTGGCAGAGTTTCAGGATTGATTCTGATAAATAGTTTATTTAACTTTTTTTAAAGACCTTGTGAACCATTATCCTCAGGTTCAGAAAGATGAAAAGGAGGAATGCCAGGATGGAATGAATGATTGGAGAGGTAGTGGATGTGCATGTGTGTGCATGTATGTAATTACTGTGTTAAGTTCGAGAAAGAAAGACCTCCACTTGTTGGGGAAGGAAGGATATTTCTTTTCTCGCCTAGTAATGTCTAGAGTTCTTTCTACACACACACACAGCAGCTTCCCTTAGCTTCCTGCTGACTCTTCCACCTGTTGAAACAGCTGTTTTCTCAGTATGAAGGAAATTGTCACATGTTGGAGTGCTAAGAGTGGGTACACAGAGGAGCATCCCAGGTTTTGAGAGGAAAGGGAGTGGTGCATTGTTTTCTGCTGCCTCCAAGACAGGAAGATTTTTTTGGATTTTTTTCCCTCCCCTCTTCCTTGTATGGGGATCAGTTCTTTGGAAAATTGTCAAGACCCACCACATGTGAAAGTGATGTTTTTGTTTGTAATACATAGAATATCATTAATCCATTGTTGTGCAAAAATAACCTGTTATAAAATCTACAGTAGGCCTTTTTTTTCTCATGTTAATCTCCTTTACTGAGATTTTCGTGTTTGATGTTATGTGTAAAATAATGTTCTTTAGAAGATTCTAAAACAAAGTATAGTATTACAATAAGCTGTTGTTAAATTATCTTTAACTTTGTTCCTTAAATACTGATAAAAATGAATTAAATACTGAGCACCTACTCTATGTGCAGACCTTACCCCTGCACCAATCCAGAATGTTTGAGAGGATTATTAAGTGAATAATAAGTGGAAGCAAAATTCTCATTCTTGTTTTTCTCTTTAATAATTGTACGGTAATCACTTATAATTCCTTACTGGGTTTTCTCAAGACTTATTGAGTTCCTTATATATGCATGGTGTTCCCTTATGGTCTTGTGCCTGGACTGGGCATGGGGTAGGTGGGGGAGCTGTTACTTCTCAAAAAGGAAGGATGGAGAGAAGTCACTCTTATTTCAAGGGGATTTTATGTCAGTAAGAAAGTAACTGTAAAACGACTTGAAATAGAGAAAAAAATAATGGCACAGTCCCTGTGACTTATTATAGTCTCAAACTAAAACATATTTAGCTAATTTTAAAGGGTATTTCTTGGAGGGTGTTTTCCTGGTAAAGGTCTTTTCCTGGTAAAATTGGCCATTAATTCCTTTCGAAGACCAACTGGAGATGAAGCCCAGAGGATGACTGACTGATTCTCCTCCCAGTGCTGCTGCTCATCTAATGTGCCATCCATTATCATTTAACCAGTTGGCATATCCCCAATATCAGTGAACATGAATTGGCTTTTACAAAAGGCTATTTACTGAGAATGAATAGCAAAGGTGGAACTCCAATAACATCTCTCTACAAAGTCTGGTTCATATTCTTTCACAAGTACTTAATATAGATAGTGTCTGGTTTGATTGAAGACCTCACCCTTTATTGAGCTGTCTTAATATTCCCCCAAATACAACCCTTTCCTGACCTCTGAGGGTCCTTGCCCTTTGAAGAGTTCCAAAGTTAACTTTCTTTGCTGTCTCTAGTATATTCTTTGCTCCTGATAGGAATGCAGCCACTATATTCTGGAACACTTTTTTTCATTTAATGTTTTATTTTTTTCCCAATTACATACAAAGATTTCCAATTACATGTTTTCAGCATTTGGTTTTGTAAGATTTTGTTTCAAAGTTTTCTTTCTTTCCCCCCTCCCCCAAAAGAGCAAGCTTTCTGATATAGAGTATACATATATAATTACATTAAACATATTTCCACGTTAATCATGTTGTGAAAGAAGAATCAGAACAAAAGGGAAAAAGCATGAGAGAGAAGAAAAAGAGAAAATAGTGTGTGTGCTTTGATACATTCATACTCCATAGTTATTTCTCTGGATTTGGATAGTATTTTCCATCATGAGTCTTTTGGAATTATCTTGCACACCATTGCTTTGATCCTCTTCAAGAACTAAGTACAATAACCAACCAGCACCATTGTATTTCTGAGTAGAGCTAAGTGAGTCATAACTGATCATGGCACAATGTTGCTGTTACTATGTATGATGTTCTCCAGGTTCCGCTCAATTTGCTCAGCAGCAGTTCATGTAAATCTTTCCAGGTTTTTCTGAGATCTGTCTACTCATTTTCCCCCCTTAAATCTGCTTTTAAAAATAATTAATTTTCAGTTTTCAACATTTGCTTTTATAAGATTTTGAGTTCTAAAATTTTCCCCCTCTTTCTCCCTAAGACAGCATGCAATCTGATATAGGCTAGTCACATTAAGCATATTTCAACATTAGTCATGCTGTGAAAGATGATTAGAATAAAAGGGAAAAACCATAAGAAAGAAAAAAAACAACAAAAATGAGAAAATAGTTTGCTGTGATCTGCATTTAGTCTTCATAGTTCTTTCTCTGGATGTTGATAGCATTTTCCACCATTAGCCTTTTGAAATTGTCTTAGATCATTGCAGTGCTAAGAAAAGCTAAGCCTATCAAAGTTGTTCATAGCACAGTGTTGCTGTAAGTCTTTCCAGGTTTTTTTGAAATTCACCTGCTCATCATTTCTTGTAGTTTTCCATTCCATTCCTATACCACAACTTGTTCAGCCATTCCCCAATTGATGGGCAGCCCCTCAGTTTCTAGTTCTTGGCCACCACAAGAAGAGCTGCTATAAATATTTTTGTCCATGGATTCTTTCCCCTTTTTTATGATCTCTTTGCGATACAGATCTGGTACTGGTATTGCTGAATCAAAGTGTATATGCAGTTTTATATAGCCCTTTGGGCATAATTCCAAATTGCTTTCCAGAATGACTGGTTCACATCTCCACCAATAATACATTAGTGTTCCATTTTTCCTGCATCTTCTTCAGCATTTATCATTTTCCTCTTCTGTCATATTAGCTGTTTGATAGGTGTAAGGTGGTACCTCAGAGTGGTTTTAATTTTCATTTCTCTTTATCAATAGTGATTAGAGCATTTTTTGGTATGACTATAGATAGCTTTAATTTTTGGAGGGGAAAGGTTGGGGTTAAGTGACTTGCCCAAGGTCACACAGCTAGTACGTGTTAAGTGTCTGAGGCCAGTTTTGAACTCAGGTTCTCCTGAGTCTGGGCCCAGTGCTCTATTCACTGTGCCACCTAGCTGCCCTGATAGTTTTAATTTCTTCATCTGGAACCTGCTTGTTCATATCCTTTGACCATTTCTGAATTGGGGAATGACTTGTATTCCTCAAGAGTTATAAGTATTGGGGCAGTTAGGTGGTGCAGTGAGTAGAGCCCTGGAGTCAGAAGGACCTGAGTTCAGATCCGGCCTCAGACGCTTAACCCACACAAACAAAAACCTAGCCGTGTGATCTTGGGCAAGTTACTTAACCCCAATTGCCCTCCAAAAAAAAAAAAAGTTATAAACATTATCTTCCTGTGTAGGGATGTAAACAGTTTGATCTTATTGACTAACATGTTTTTTTCTTTTATGTTAACTTTTTACGCTTCTCTAGAGTTTTTGCATTTGAAGATTGAATTTTCTTTCAGCTATGGTTATTTCATCAGGATAGTTTGAAAGTCAACTATTTCATTGAAGGTCCATAACTTCTCCTGAAAGATTATGCCCAGTTTTGATGGGTAGTTGATCATTATTATTTTTTTTAAGCAATTGGGATTAAGTAATTTGCTCAAGGTTACATGGCTAGTCATTATTTATGCGTGGGTGCTCATTTTCTGAGGCCGGATCTGATCTCGGGTCATCCCAACTCCGAGGCTGGCGCTCTTACTCACCGAGCCGCCTAGCTGCCCCTTTTAGGGCAATTGGGGTTAAGTAACTTGCCCAAGGTCACACGGCTAGGTTTTTGTTTGTGTGGGTTAAGCGTCTGAGGCCGGCTCCGAACTCAGGTCCTTCTGATTCCAGGGCCAGCGCTCTACTCACTAGGACACCTAGCCACCCCAGGGTAGTTGATTCTTGATTGTAATTTAATTTCCTTTGTCTTGTTGAATATCATATTCTGAGCCCTCTGGTCCTTTAATATAGAAGCTGCTAAGCCCTGTGTTACCCTGACTGTGGTTCCTTGATATTTGAATTTTTTCTTTCTGACTGCTTACAGTATTTTCTTCTTGATCTGATAATTCTGGAATTTGGCTATAATATTCCTTGGATTTTTTATTTTGGGATCTTTTTCAGGACATGATCAGTAGGTTCTTTTAGTGACTATTATACACCCTGGTTCTAGGATGTCAGGGCATTTTTCCTAGATAATTTCTTGGAAGATGCTGTCTAGGCTCTTTTTTTAATTGTTGATTTCAAGTAGTTCAGCAATTTTTTTTTCTTCTTTTTGGAGGGGGGAAGGCAGGGCTCTTGGGGTTAAGTGACTTGCCCCAGGTCACTTGCTAGTAAGTGTTAATTGTCTGAGGCTTGATTTGAACTCAGGTCCTCCTGACTCCAGGCCAGGTGCTCTATTCACTACCCCACCTAGCCACTCCTTATGTGTAAACTTTTTATAGCTTTATGTAACTAATCATCACAATATATAGAGAAGCCTTATGCATTTTCCCTAATTTTCTTAGCGTATCATTTAGAAATATTAAAGAAGCCATTTTATCTAAGAATCATTTATCATTCATTCTAGAAGACCCTATTAATAGTCATGTTTTTGGATTCTGAAAATGTGCTATTTCTCTAGATATTACCTTTTAAAAACAGCATTATAGGCTGTCTCTGACTTTTCATAATTGTGTTTAAAAAGTTAACTTGTAAAGGCTCTTAGAATTAGAATTATATTTTCCCACAGAAACAATTACATTCCCAATACTGACCACTAAAACCCATTTAAATGTATAATACATTGAATAGTTAGTTTTATAGAGCATAATCACTGTACATTATTTTAAAGAGGGAAACCTTCCAAATTTGGAAACATCCAAATATTCTTCTCTCTCCCCTACCATGCAAGCATACTGGGACACTTTTTCAGGGTGAGTTTGATAAATTAGAATAGGTGAGGGCAGTAGAAACTTCATTCATTCAGTATGTATGTTGTTTGTAAATAGGGGCTGGCCACACTGCAAAAATCCTGCTTTTACTAGAATGTTGAAGAATGGAACTGTTTTGTTTAAATGAATTTTCTATTTAAGGAATAAAACTGTATTGATGACTTCAGACTTCAGTTCAATAGTTGGTTATTAACCATTGAATAAAGTACTGTTCGAGGCCCAGAAGATTGAATGACCAAAAAAAAAGGACTTAGCTTATTTTCTACCTGGGATATAATTTACAAATGGACAAGTAAATGCAAGTTCCGTAACATACATTTAAAATGTATTTTTTTCAGTGTGGTTTGTTGTTTTTCTCCAGCTTGGTTCAGTAACATGTCATGTACAGGGTAACTTAGATCTGCAAAAGTTTCAGGGAAAATCAGAGGACAACCCGAGCCAAAGCTTTTGGAGGACTCCTGTGGAGCTGTGCAGTTGGAAGGCTTGCTTTCCCTTGCCTTCCTTATGCTCCTCCCCCTCACTCTGGTCATAACACACAGGTTTGTTCACCCCAGTGATGAGCTGAGAGGCACCACTGACTGGTCTCCTATGCCTAGACCCTTTAGATGCTCTTGGACTGTCTGCAGTGGTAGCCCAGGGGAGCTCAGATCCAGCCACGGACCTTAATCAGCTGGGCAACCCTGGGCAAATCACCTCAGCTCTGTCTGCCTCAGTTTCCTCATCAGTGAAATGGGGACAGTAAGAGCATGTAGGAGGGTAGTGACTGTGAGGAGAAGATGGATTGTTGTGTAAAGGCTAGCTATCATTGTCATTACTGATGCACCTGTCCAGTAAGAAGCGCACCAATTGTCCTTTACCCCTTTGCCTTCTTCATTTCCTCTGTGGTTGCACAGTTCCGGATACGAACATACCCTGAATAAATGGAATTTGTTCATTCTTTCATTTATTCCTGGGAAGTAGGCTCTCAGGCTACTTCCTTAGGCTGTAGTTTCAGGGGCACCCATCTTGATTACTTAGTTCCAATGTCTGGGTATTTACCTTGCCCCAAGGAATGGTACCTAGTGAAATGACCCAGGCAAGGCACCTTGACTCCCAGAACTAATTGTTTTTCATTTTAATGAGCTTCTGTTTTTATCTACAGTTTTGCCATCTCACTCCCTGCCCCTTTCCCCAGTGCTCTTTTCTTCATCATCTTGTGTATAAATACTGGTATCTAAGCACAGCTCTGAAACTATCTCCCAGGAGAGGCTTTTCTTCCAAGAAACTTGGAAGTCAGGAAGACCTGAGTTCAAATTTAGTTTTTTGACACTGTGTGATACTGGACAAGTCACTTAACTCTTTGTGTATCAGTTTCTTTAGCTATGGAATGGGGATAATAATAATACTTACCATTGTGCTTAACACCTGCTAAAGCCCTTCCTTATCACCTTAATTTTGAGTACTTTTGAGTCCCTCCTGAAATTGCTTGGTTGTTACTTAGTATATGTACTTTGTACACATTTCTCTCCCAATCCAAGGCAGAGACTTATTTTTTTCCTCTTTGTAATGCCAGTGTCTAGCACAATGCCTATCAGATAATAAATGTTTCAAATAAATTGGATTATTTAATCTTATTATTAAACATTTTATATGCTATTATTAGTCTTGTCTTTTTCTCTAAGAAAATAAGACCCTATTTTTTACTTCAAATCCCTAAATACTTTTGGTTGATTTTTTTTTTAAACTTTCAGCTGATCTTAGAAAAAAATTTTAGAATGTCATAGTACAGAATTATGTCTGCCTTTCTTGTAAGAAAGTCAGGGATGTGCAGGAGTTTGTGTGAACCACAGCTGATATTGAAATTTCTAGGATAGTATTTATACCTCAGAAATGGACAAATGTTACAGGGCTTGATTTTTGTTTTCTCAGTTTTCTGAAGTTCAGAAAGTGGTAGAGAAAGTGTTCATAGGTTGTTAAACATTTATCTGGCTTTCCCTGTCTCCCCTCGTTGGTAAACATTTACCAGCATCCCTGAGTACAATGAATCCTATTTCCTGGATTGAGGACCCTTCCCTGTCTAAGAATTGTCATACCGAATTGCAATCATCTTTGTATACTGAAGTAGGTGTATAAAGTGTAGTAGATTGGGCTGAATTTGAAACTGGAACATACCCAGTCTCTGTAATGTAATCATTTTCTTTAGATTTGTCTCTTTGTCCTAAAGTGATAATGAAGGTCAATTAGGGTCCCAGTTAATCAAGGTTTCTCTGTATTTAGAGATGAAGTAACAGACCTAATCAATTCTATTGTTATTCTATAAATTCATTCATAGCTCTAGCTTTTTTAGGTCTTCATAAAATTTCAAGAAATCAAATAGAATTATTGGAAAAGGAACTTAGAATGTGGCAAAGAAAAACTGAGACTGAATATAAATGAGATGAATAAAGGGCATTAGAAATAAGAAACTTTTTTTGAATTTTGAGGAATGATTATCTCAGAATAACAAAAGTGAAATATAAAGTAGGAATTGTCCATCATTGTTGGGAGTGATGGGGGGCAGTGTTGGAATCTATATGGAATCTTAACATAACTCATTTAGGAAAATAAAGTTCCTTTTTCCAGTAAGCAAAAATTGTTCTTATGACAAAATTCAAGCCTTGAATGAAATAGTCTCATGAAAGTTGGGTAAAAGTTGCATTAACGAGATGATGAATAGAACATATTTAGATACACTGGATTATAATCCACAATTATCGTTTTTCCATGTTGGAATGTAAATAGTTTAACTTTGATAAGTTCCTTATGTTTTCTTTTCCCTGTTTACCTTCTCAAGCATCTCTTGCTTCTTGTATCTGAATGTCAGATTTTCTATTCAACTCTGGTTTTTCCCTCAAGAATGCTTGAAAGTCCTCTAGTCCACTGAATGACCATATTTTCCCCTGAAACATCATACCCAGTTTTGCTGGGTAGGTGATTCTTGGTTTTAATCCCGGCTCCTTTGCCCTCCTGATAATCATATTCCAAGCCGTTCAATCCCTCAGTGTCGAAGCTGCCAGATCCTGTGCTATCCTGATTGTGTTTCCACATATATATTCCATATGCATATACACACACACACACATTTCTATTCCCTTCATCTATTCTCATACTGAGAAAAGTTTCATCAATTGCCGTTTTTCCATGTAGGGATATTTTGACCAAAATTTGACCAAATTTGTCCCAAATTTCCTCCTCCTCATTAATAACTTCATCGTTTTGAAAGATTTTCTTGGGCTAGAGATTCACCTCATCAGTACCCCTGCCCCTCTGTGACTGGAAAGCCACCATTTCCAACCAGGCTATCCTTCTTTGGACTTCTCTAGCTTGTCCTTCTCTGTGTACCCAACCCTTTTCCCTTCAGCTTCCACTTGTTGTTTACACCCCCCCCCCCCCGCCCATTAAATTTTAAACTCCTTGAAGACAGGGATGAAGTGCATGCATGTGAGTGAGTGAGTGAGAGAGAGAAAGAGAGGCCCATGTTTGTATCTCTAGTAATTACTACAGTGCCTAGCACATAGTATTAATAAATAAAGTTTATTGTCTGACCTACTGGTACTTTGTTGTAAACTTTATTTTAGCATGTGTGTATATCAAATTTGCCTTTCACTGAAGCATATAAAAGAAAGGGCAATCACCTGAAATACAATCTCTTGGGAATGATTCTTTCAGAACATTATGTATTTTTAAAAAATGCAATTTTTATTGATTTTTTTACATCATTGGTATTTCCTGTTTTATTCTTTTTCTTACTGTTCCCCAGGGAAAAAAGAGTGAAAAAAGAGGAAGGAGGAAAACTTCATCCAAAGAAAGTTAGCCATGAAAAAAAATCTGTCTTTTTATGTACTGTTCTACTTGTGCAAAGGAAGGGGAAAGCAGAAAGCTAGCTGTCTTCTGATAGCTCTTTGTGTCTGAGCTTTATCATTTTAAATTTTGCAAGTTTGAGAAGCTTTAAGAATTTTGCTTGGTGTTTTTCCCCTATTTCTTTTGTATGATTGTTTTCTGACTGCCTACTTCACTTTGCATCAGTTAATAGCTTTCCTTGCTTCTCTGTATTTGTCTAGTTCTTTGTGTTGTTGTTGTTTTTTTTTACAGCATAGTATATTCAATGACATTCCTGTACCACAATCTGTTTAGCCTTTTCCCAATTGATTGGAAAGTTATTTGCTTTCCATTTCTTTGCTGCCACTAAAGGCATTGCTATAAATAAGCCTTTTCTACTCTAAAATTGGTGCACTTTTAGTGGTTAGGACTGCAGCACTCTGACAGCCCTTCTCTGTTCTCCCTTTCCTAGGGTAATCATGGGGGCTGAAAAATCACAGTCTATATCCACTGGGGTTTGCTGCAAAAGACTATAGAACCTAGAAAGAGAGTATAGTCAGATTAAAATGCCACTGGGATATGTTAAACAAAATAAATAAACATTTAACATAAATGTTAATTTGTGGTTTTCTAAGTCAATATTCGGTCAGTAGGTATAGTTTTCTATTTAATTTTGATATCGCTGCTTTACCATTTGGCATGGATACACCCTATGACATTCTTCCTTATTGCTACTGCTTTCCTTTCCCTGTGTTATTTCCAGTTTATCCTGCATATAACTTGTTTGTACATTGCTATTTCTATCTTATCTCTAACATTAAGCTGTGAACTCCTTGAGAGCAGGGATTTTTTGCATTTAGCATAGTACCTAGTACATAGTAGGTTGTTAATAAATATTTATTGATTGACTTTTAGAGGATCCTCAGAATTATAGCCTTTCCTTCATTCAGTATACATTTATTAAGCACTTACTGTGTTAAGTGATGAGGATACAAAAAGAGGCAATAGACTGTCCCTGACCTCAAGGAACTTAACAATTAATGGGGGGGGGGGCGACAACAATATGCAAGCAAATATATACAAATTAAGATACATACACGTACACACATGGAAATAAGAGATAAAGCACTGATTATAGGAAGGATTGTAGAAGGCTTCTTATAGAAGGTAGGGTAATAGCAGGTCACTTATATTCTTTCCACTCTTTGCTGACTGATAATTTCAGCAGTCACATTCCATAGACCCAGTGTTTTGGAACAGTTGTAATTTAGGGAATATATTCATGTGGCCTTCAGGTTGTTTCTTTTTATTCTTTTACCTGTTCTGCAACTGATAAGTATATCTATTTTGTAAATTATGTAGTCAGCATAATTAAGCGCCTTTATTTGTGAGAAACAAACAGTGGGAGTTGGCACAGCTTTTAAAAAAAAATTTAAATTAAAAAAAAGTTTATCCAGGAATGGATTGAGTGATTTTTTTTTAGTAGTCAATACTGTTCACAGATAAGTGTATAATTTTTCCTTTCCTAAAAAGGAGATTATATCTTGTAATAACTAGTAATTAATGTGTCAGCTTAGTTATAAATTCTTTATAGAATTTTTGAGGAAAAATTAATATGAAAGTACACATGCTATACAAGACTTTCATACCCAAATTTTAATTTGGAAGCTATTTGTGAATTTGTAATTATCTTATTTCTGACTTTTAAAGGTTCTATCAGCAACAAAATTTGATGACAAAGGAATAAGTAATTTTTAACCTCACAATCTAAAATGTACTTAAAGGTGTTGTATAATTTCCAGAACATCTTATGATGTAGCACAGGGATAGCAACATTTGTGAAGAATAAATAATAGTAAGAAAATAGAAACTCTTTAGTTCTTTGTGTTATTGACAATAAAAATAAACTTTACTATCAACCTTTCAGTTCAAGGACCTCCCTTTCCCTTTAATTGCTATTATCTAGATTTATGAATAGAGAATTTTACTAGCACAAAAAGGAACGTCATATCCTCTCCTATCCCTCTGCATCAGGGGTAGATTATCCTTTCCCTCTTGATTGTGACGTATGGGCATTAGCCTGTAGCATTTATTCTTCAGTCTAATAATGGCAGGGGAATCAAATCTTTTGTTTGTATCTACAGTGTATGCTTGCTTTGAGTTTGATCAAATTTCATTAGTTATTCATTACTCCTTTAGCTATTAGGCTTCAGGTTGTGATAGCACATTTTATCTTAGGTTATTAATTTAAAATAGGAAACAAAACCTAAAGCATCAGTAAAAGTAGCTATACATTACTTAACAGTAGAAAAATCTCAAAAGATAGAATTTTTCTTGAAGTAAAATTTTTGATTGTTTTGTAGAACACTCATCAGCAAACTAGGAAAGTAAAATCTGTGCTAGAATTCTTAGGTGAGTAAAGCTTGGTATTTTCACAGTGACCAGTCTTAAAATCCATTAAGTTTACATTTTTATTTAAAAGATAGAATGCAAAACACTTTGCTTTTATTTACTTGCTGATACCAAATTGGGTAGAAAGATGGGATCCTAAAAGGTATGGTTAGAATACAAAGTGATTTCCAGTCAAATGAGCAAAAAGCAATTAGAATGAAAATGAAATAGGGACACAGGTAGAGTCGAAAGAAAGGATGAGGATACACATTATGGTGAGGAACAAAATCTTAGGACCGTGAGTCAAACAAAAGTCAGTGGAAGATCCCCATTTTTAATGAATTGATCCTGGAACGTGCAAACAGGATTGAGGAATGCAGAAAGTAATAATCTTTCCATGATATGGGCTTTGTTTTAGTCTTTTCCCCAGATGTCCCAATTCTCAACACACACACACACACACACACACACACACACACACACACACACACACACACACACACACAATGAGAAAAGTGATTGCATAAAGCATTTGTGTGGTAGTCTTCAGTTCTGAGGCAAGAAAGGGACCATCAATGACCCTTGGAAATACTGCTTTCCAAGCACACTCCCCAAGCATACACATAAGAGCTTTTCAAGCTCTGTGTCACTCCCTTTTACTCTAGGAAGCCAAAGGGCACAGGGTTGGTGAGTTTTATGGGGAGTGGATTGTGGGTGGTGCAGTTCTTACCCTCAGACATTTCTTGTTGGTTATTTGCTGGTGCTAGAGATCTGGCTGAAAAAGCAACATATTCTCTTACGTCATGCCTTTTGCATGCAGCAAGGGAAATTGACTTACTCTTAAAGTCTCTTTTCCACTCTCAGTGCTGTTGGCAGCACTCTGAGACTAGAAGTGCCAAAGAAAAGGCTGCTTTGCTCTGGTAAAGAGAGTCTTCTGTATCTTTAAAATCACAGGTCACTATCCTATTTTTTTTAAAAGATATCTTTTGTTTTTATATAACACCCACTTCTTACTGGATCCCTTATATCCCATCTCTCAGGCATTTTTTTTTACTTTGAGATGCTGTGACTGAAGAGGGATGTGGAGTACTCAAAGTTCTTAGGGAATAGCAATGAAAAAGTAATTCCAGAAATAAAAAGTTAAAAACTAATTGGGATTACTCTGATGAATCTTTGCATATTTGAAGGATTATTATATAGAAGATGATTTCTAGCCTTTCCTCATCTAGGACTGAATATAAGATGGACATTAGAATGGATTTATAATTACATGTGAAAAACATAAAGAAGCCTGTAAATGATATTTTAAAATGGGAACGTGAGGCGGAGCCAAGATGGCGGAGTAGAAACAGCACGTCCAAGCCACTCTGCCCCCAGATTACCTCCAAACTATGTAAAAGGGGACTCTGAACAACTTCTGGAGCCCTAGCACGCACAGAATGACACAGAGAAGCTAACCTCCCACTGAGGACAGCCCAGCAGCCCTGCAGGAAGGACCAGCACAGAGGTCTTGGAGCCCACAGCACAGCGCAAGGGAGCTGAGCACAGGTCTGCCTGAGTCGAGGTTTTAGCCCCAGGGCAGCAGGGCCAGCAGCTGGCTGGAGGGACCCCAGAACACCAGCAGCTGTGGCGATTCCAGAATTATCAACATAGACATGCCTAGGACAAAGTGAGAGGTTAGTGCCCTATGGACTTTGGGACTAGTATTTGGGGAACGAGTCGGCTTCCTCCCCTGGGGGCTAGAAGCCGCTGAGGAGACACACCATTTTGTAGTTTTCAGAGGCAGCTCCAGCTCCTGGCCTGCGAACTGTAGGGAGATCCAGTGATCAGTCTTGGGGGATAATTACTCTTGCTTTAACCTCCCTGGATCTGGATTGTGATCTGGGGTGGAGGTCGTGGGTGGGTTTCCAGCTTGCCAGAAATGGAAGTTGCCCCCCCACCCCCCACATGTTCAGGATGAAAATTCCCCTATCTGGCGGCTAAGACATAATGTGGCAACAAGCCCAAAAGTCAAGTAATTAAGTGGCAACATGCCAAGGCAAAGGAAACAAATTAAACAGAAAAATGCAACCTTAGACTCCTACTTTGGGGGCAAAGAGGGTCGAAGCATATGGGAAGAGGACTGTGAGGTCAGAAGTCCGGCTCCAAAAGCCTTAGGGGAAAACATGAGCAGGTTGCAGGCCATAGAGGACCTTAAGAAGGACTTTAAAAATCAAGTAAGAGAAGTGGAGGAAAAATTGGAAAGAGAAATGAGAAGGATGCAGGAAAAGTATGAAATGAGGGTCAACAGCCTGACTGAGGAAAACAACACCTTAAAAAATAGACCAACTCAAATGGCAAAGGAGGCCCAAAAGGGCAATGAGGAGAAGAATGCCTTAAAAAGTCGAATTTGCCAGATGGAAAAAGAATCCCAAAAGTTCACTGAGGAGATTCATTCCTTCAGAGTTAGACTGGAGCAAATGGAAGCTAATGACTTGATGAGAAATCAAGATGCTGTTAAGCAGATCCAAACAAATGAAAGATTAGAAGACAATGTGAAATATCTCATGGGAAAAACCACTGACCTGGAAAATAGATCCAGGAGAGACAATTTAAAAATTATTGGTCTACCTGAAAGCCATGATCAAAGAAAGAACCTAGAAATCCCCCTTCAAGAAATTCTCAAGGAAAGCTGCCCTGATGTTTTAGATCCAGAGGGCAAAATAGAGGTTGAAAGAATCCACAGATCACCTCCTGAAAAAGATCCCAAAAAGAAAACTCCCAGGAATATTATTGCCAGGTTCCAGAATCCCCAGATCAAGGAGAAAATACTACAAGCAGCCAGGAAGAAACAATTTCAATATTGTGGAAACACAATCAGAATAGCCCAGGACCTGGCAGCTTCTACCCTGAGGGACTGAAGGGCATGGAATATGATATTTCAGAGGGCAAAAAAAAAAAAAAAAAAGAGGGATATTTCAAAGGTGGGAATGAACCCAAGGTTCACCTACCCAGCAAAACTGAGTATTTTGTTTCAGGGGAAAATATGGTCATTCAGTGGAATAGAGGACTTTCAAGCATTCTTGAGGAAAAAAAACAAAAATTGAATAGAAAATCTGACATCCAGACACAAGAAGCAAGAGATGCCTGAGAAGGTAATCAGGGAAAAGAAATCGAAAGGAACTTATCAAAGTTGAACTATTTACATTCCTATATGGAAAAACAATAACCGTGAGTGATGATATCTTTCTCACTATGAAAATAATGGAAGAAGGGTGTATGGTCATATGAATACATATGTGAATGTGTGTGTATATGGTTACAGTTATATATGGATAGAGGGCATAGGTAGAATTTGTTGGGAAGGGAGAATACTCAAAGGGTGAAATTATGAGGTGAGAGAGGAAAGTGGCAAGAGGAGATGGGGAGAGACAGGGTAGGGTAAACTATCTCATGTAGAAGAAGCAAGGGGAAGTGGTTGCAAGGGAGGGGAAGAATAGGAAGGCAAAAAGGCAAAACCACATTCTCATTGAATTTGGTTCAGGGAGAGAATGACATACATACTAGGTGGGACATCTCAACCTACAGCAGAATGGGGGGAAGGGGGATGAGAGGAGGGATGATGGATGGGAGGGCATCCTTGGGGGGAGGGGAGGTTGGAGGTACCCACTATGGAAGAGGGACAGGATCAAGTGGGGAATGGACCAGGTGGGGGGTGGGATGAGGGGGAGGGAATTATAAGCAGCCTTGTACAATATATCTACTATGATAATGTTTTGCATAGCTAGACATGTACAACATATACTGAATTACTTATCTCCCCAGAGGGAATGGGTGACAAGGGAGGAAGGAAATGGATCTGAAATTCGAGGTCTTAACATTAAATGTTTCAAATATATATAAATACTATTATTAATACTCTTTTGCTTGTAATAGGGAGATAAGATGTGCAGGCATTGGGACACAAAGATTCACCTTCCTCTAATGGAAAGGTTGAAGGGGATGTGGGAGAGGATTGGGGGAGAGCAGATTGGAGGAAGCGATGTCTTGTGGGACTGCTGTTCTGGGAGGGTGGGTAGGGGGAAAACGGCGGGGGGCGGGCATGATTGTAACTCAAAATCTGGCGGAAATGAATGATGTAAAACAGAAGTTAATAAAGCATTTGTTTAAATAAAAAATGGGAACATGAGATATGCTGGTAAAGACTTTTGGTTATTAATTCCAACTGTTTCAGAGGGTAAGGAAACAAGTAAGTTCACATAAGTAGCAATAAGTAGGTAGAGTTGGGATTTCCATACCATATTATGTCAGAAGATTTTCATTTAATGATTTCTTCTAAATCAGGGATTTTAAAACTTTTTTTTTTTTTTGTATTATCGACTCCTTTGGCAGTCTGGGCCCCCTTCTCAGAGTATGCTAATGCTAGAAAGAGGAAGAGTGGCATTTGATGCAAACAATATTATAATTTGACTTAAAAAATGTTCATCTTCTCGTCTTTATCTTCTCTGCTTTACTGATAATTCTCTCAAGATAGTCTTCAATTGTAATGTACCTAGTGTTAAGTAATTAGAGGAGATGAGAAATTTAGTTTAGTTAGTGAAAATAAAGATGCTATCTTTTTTCTCATTTTAGTTCTTGGACCTCCTAAAATCTATCCGTAAACTTCTTGGTAGGGAAGCCCAGGTTAGAAAGCATGCTAATTTGTAAAAATAAAATTAAATAAAGTGACATGGTTGGTGATTTTAGTTTTCTAAGAACTTACTTTATCATGCCTTTTCTCCATCCATTCTTTTGACTTTTGCTTTCTCTCCTTTGATTGCCTTAAACTCTTCTTTTTATATTTGCTGTGTAATACAAACAGTAAAAACTAAAGTTTTTTCATGTCCATACTTACCTTTTAACAAATGTTTAATTTAAAAAGGGATCAGGACCCATTTTATTGTCTCTGCTTTTTGGGTTATAAATAAGAGAGTGAGTTAGATATTATGATTCATAGTCCCCAATTTCATTTGTAACTTTGACTGCCTAGTGTGCTGGTTCCTAATCATTGAGATAGCTGTGTATTTTGTTTATATATTAGAACTTGAATATTGGAACTTTATATATTACCTTTACTATGTGACTTTAAGTAACAGAAAAATTCATTTATGACCAGAATAACTTAAATTAAAAAATATTTGTTGATTAAACTTTTTAATGGCATAAAATAGTTGCTTTTAAATAAAGTGGCATTATCCATTTAGACAATGTTTTTTAAAACTAATTTAAGCTGATTCACATTTCATCATGGCATAGTTGTGGTTAAGGATTATGCTTGTGTCATGTGCCAACCTGGAAAGGTAATGGTTTAGTTAGTGGTAGACCATACATCTGTCACCAGAGGACAAACTTTAGTTCTAGGAGAGGTTTTACAGCAAGTCTGAGCAAACTTTTTAATCCCTTTTCAAATCTACCCTGGCTTTCCCTTTCCCTGTCTTCTCAGCTTAGCACTTTGCCTCTGCCTCATACTTTACTGAAAAGATTGAAGCCATTCACAGCGGGCCATCCCTGTCTTCTCATTTAACATCATTGGGCTGTCTGTGCCCACTCTCAAAGGTAAACCTGTCTTCACGAATTAGTGATTCCATTCCATTTTGTCTCCTGCAGCATATTGCCTCATTATCCTTCCCCCAACTCCCCAAGTCTTTCATTAAGATCCAGTAAGTGTCCATTGGCTACAGGGGAAGTGGGAAGGAGCATCTTTGTAGTGCTGCATAAGTAAAGTATTGCCTGATGAATTTCCCAAAATATTGCAGTGTGTTTGCATGTGGTGAACATCCTTACTTTTTAAGATCTCAGTAGTTTATTCACAAGAGTATAAAAGTATAATCGAACTGACAAGGTTGGCCAGACGGGATTTGTCATCTCAGTGAGAACCAAAAAGACAGAAAGATTAGGAAAGGAAAAGATTTGAAATTGGTCTATAATTTTCTTTCTCTGTTTTGACTCTTCCTAGTTTAGGTATAAGCATCCTATTTGTTTCATAAAAGTAGTTTGGTAGGATCTCTTTGCCTGTTATTCCAAATGATTTATTTAATATTGGAATAAGTTGATCTTTAAACGTTTGCTAGAATTCACTTCTAAATCTATCTGGTCCTTCCTGATGCTTTCTCTCTCCCCCCCCCCCCCCCCAGTAGGTCTATTTAGGTAGTTTATTTCCTCTTCTGCTATTTTAGGCAATTTATATTTTTAAATATTTTAAAGTATATAAATTGCCTAGAAAGGGAAAGAATTGAGATGATAGTCTTTGTTTTTTATTGAGTGAGTATTCTAGAGAGCATAGTGGAAGGGGTAGGTAGCTTTAGGGTGGGTCATGGCTGTGTGTGTGTGTGTGTGTGTGTGTGTTTTGTGTGTCTTAGGGGTTGGGAGTAAGGGAACTGGCCAGAGAGGGATGGAGAATGGGGACTGGACAATATCAGGTTTCAGAATCACTGGGTAGAAGTTTATTAATCATTGAGGAATTACTTAGGTTAGGTTATCTGTCTCTCTAATGATTTGGCCTCAGGACTGACTCTCAAGGACTCCTTTAGGCTGTTAGAGTAAGAGGATCTTTTTGTGTGCTTCCCTGCAGGGTCAAGTCAGGAGACAGGTGTAGTGCAGGAGATATTATAGGGCTCTTCCAGTCCCCAGCATGCAGGAAGAAGACAATTGGAGAACTGCTTAAAGTCTTTCTTTTCCCCTGCAGGCAAGAAGGGTCCCCTGAGGGCCAGAGAGCAGAGCTATGGAATGGCATGTCTTTGTCTCCTGCACAGTCAGGAAGAGGCTAGGCTGCTGATTTATTTAATCTGATAATGGAAAAACATTTTACCACTCTCCTAGATGATAACTTTAACAAATTAATTTCTCCCTTTACAAAAAAACTTACATGTAGCTTTTTACTGTGAATTACAAGTTTGTACTTATTATCTACAGTATGTTCTGCTGCCCCCACAAAATCATTCTGTATTTACTTATGTGGACCTTTTCCCTGGACTCCTTTGTTGACCACCCTTAATGATAGTATCTTCTCTTTGTCACTGTCTTCATCTTATCTTCCATGTAAGTTATACGTAGTTATTTACCCTATGAAACCGAGCTTTTGAGAGCAGGAGATGGTTTTTGCTTTTCTCTATATACTCAGTGCCTGATATTTAATAGAATGTTTGTTGACTGACTTGACTATACTGTATCATGGAAGGGAGAAGAGAGATCAGAGACTTACATGCTTAACTGTTGTTATTGGTACTTTCTCACTGAAGCTTTTATAGTCTTATATAGGATAAAGCTTAGCTTCTTTCCTAAACGTCAAATTTCTTGATTATTGACATCGCAATTAAAGCTTTGTTGACAGTCAAGACTTCATGAAAAATGTGGTATTCTGTAGCTATTGTGGGTTTTATAAAATTGCCCTTCTTTTCACTTCTTCATTGTGGTGGTGTTGCTATATGTAGGGGAATAGAAGATGAGATATACTTGAACTTTGCCAGGTCCTTTTGTCCCTTCTATGCCCCTCTTTTGCTGATTGTCTTTATTAGGCTGTTTTATCATTGTTATGATAAACTCATGGAGTTCCTGAGCCAATGTTTATTCTATATAACTATAACTTTTTCAAAACTTTTGTGTATTTTTTGGGGGGAGTTGAGGTGTGGTAGGTATATTTTTTAAGTTTAATTTTTAAATAATTTTTTCCCTCAATTACACGTAAAGGCAGTTTTTAATATTCATTTAAAAATTTTGAGTTCCAGATTTTCTTCTTCACTCCCCCCCAACATAGTAAGCAATTTTGATATAGGTTTTTCATTCATTCATATATATATATATATATATATATATATATATATATATATATATATATGCATGCAGTCAGGTAAAACATTTCCATATCAGTCGTGTGAAGGAAGAAACAAATCAAAAGGAAACACACACACACACTCACACAAACGACAGTGAAGAGTAATATGCTTCGATCTGCATTCAGAATCCATTGATTCTCTGGACCTAGGTAGTATTCCCAATGAGTCCCTTGGAATTGTCTTGAATCATTGTATTGCTAAGAATAGCAAAGTTGATCATAACATGGTATTGCTGTTACTGTGTACATGTTCTCCTGATTCTGCTTACTTCACTCAGCATAAGTTCATGTAAGTTTTTCCAGGCTTCTCTGAAATCTGCCTGCTCATCATTTCTTATAGCACAATAGTATTCCATTATATTTATATGCCACATCTTGTTCAGCCATTCCCCAGTGGGCATCCCCTCAATTTCCAATTCTTTGCCAAGTGGTATATATTTTTCAAAAAATACTTAAATCTTCATGGGAAAGTTCTTATTTGACACCATATCCAGTTTAGGTTTGCTTTCTGGAATTCTTCTTTTCTAGTATTTAATTAAGCTTTATTTCAGAGTAGAATTTCTTTTGAATTTACTCAGAGTCATGTAAGGCTAAGATTGTAGATGGCTTTTGAAAAGCTTTTTACAAAATCAATGTTAATGTGGAGGAGAGGCAGCTTTTTACAGTAGCTACAGTTGTCTATAGCTAGTATCACTATGGTAACACTATGACAGGTAGAGTGTTGCCTGCTGCTCCTGAGTAGTTATGCCAGATTTAATCTGGAATCTCATTTGTTTAGTTTGAGTCTTTTTGGGTAGATTTTTTTTTATATCTTTTTATAGATTTCTTTTTGGGTACCAAGGCCTATTGTGTTGTTCCAATCAAGGATCCTTTTATCTGTAGAATAGTATCCTCTAGTACAGGGTTTCTTGTTTCTTTACCATACGTAAGCCCATTTATCATATTTTCAGACTCAGCATCACTTTCTTTGGGATTAGTTAGCTGGTTTGTTTTATACTTAAATTAGGAGACTATTTTGCTAGCTTTTAAAATTTCATATCACTGTACCCCATTTGTTGCTCTGGCAAGAAATCAAAGGGCATCTCTTTTAGGGATTCAAGGGTCTCCAAATTATTGCCTCCCATGTTTTCTAGTGCACTGTCTGATTAAATTTGGAGATAAAGCATGCTAGAAGAAGCTTATACTGTGTAATATCACGTCATCCTTTCTAGAGATGAGGCCCAGAGAAGGAGATATTATGGACTTGGTCAAATTGTCCAGAGGTCAGAGGCCACCAGACACCTGGTCTGCTGCTTCTGACTTGGGCCTGCCATTCTCTTTTGGGCCTTCCTTCCTTTTCACACTTTTCTAAACTTCTTTTAAAAAATGTGTATGTTAAAATGCTGTGTGTATGCTGTAAAGTATCTTGAGTATTTGAGAAGAAAAGAATAACAAATTCAACCTCTTCTAGATTGTTTTCCCTCCTAGCCAATTAAATAGAGGCTTTGGGAGGTGGGGTGGGGTGTGGTGCAAAATGTACTAGAATATCCAAAAAATGTCCCTTAGACTCCATTAAGGGGACAGCAGATAGTAGTTGTGCATTTTTTGCAAAGCTATTTTTAATACTTTCAAGAAATCATAGGTAGCCTTGATGTAATGAATGTGGACTGGTTAGGTGTTTTTGCACCAGGGGTCTCACTCCCACCCCCATTCAAGGATTTTGGAAATTTAGGGTTATACCTTATTTTATTAGGACACTTAAATTGTAGTGGCAGATGTTTCTTTCTTTTTTTTTCTTTTTTTTTCTTTTTGGACGGCAGTTGGGGTTAAGTAACTTGCCCAAGGTCACACGGCTAGGTTTTTGTTTGTGTGCGTTAAGTGTCTGAGGTCGGATCCGAACTCAGGTCCTTCTGACTCCAGGGCCGACGCTCCACTCACTGCGCCACCTAGCCACCCCCAGCAGATGTTTCTTTACCCCATTCCATCCTTAGTCCAATTTGTAACTGTTCTCAGAGATTTTTTTTTTAATGAAAGCTTTTGAATGCTGTTAACTTTTTTATTCATTATATAACAAGTAGTAATTGATTGAAATTCATTTGATGGACACAGGTATATTTCTTGATTTTGTGTTTTGAGTTGAAAATAATTCTCCAAAATTCAAAATTCAGCTTGGCATTTTTTTTTCTTTTTGGAGGGCAATTGGGGTTAAGTAACTTGCCCAAGGTCACATGGCTAGGTTTTTGTTTGTGTGTTAAGTGTCTGAGGTCGGATCTGAACTCAGGTCCTTCTGACTCCAGGGCCGACACTCTACTCACTGCGCCACCTAGCCGCCCCTCTGCTTGGCATTTTAAAGTTTTTCCTATTCCTACATTTTTTTTTACAAGCTCAACAAATACCAACATTTCTGCATTAGTGCCAACATCTCTGAATGCAAAGAACAGAAAGAAGATTGTATATGGTTTTGTGAATCTTTAAAGTTTTAAAGAAAAGTATATATGAAATTTAATGCAGTTGTGCCACCACTGACCTGCTTGTCCCATTCCTTCTGAATGTTTTCTGCTCTCTGTACTTTTAAAATGCATCATTGATATGTGGTGCCCGTATTGCTCTCTTTTCTGAACTCACAATTTCAGTCAGATGGACAGGGCTTGCTATCCTTTTACTGAACTCTGCATTTTGGAATCTCCGTTGTCTGTTACACATGTTTGAAGTGTATTCTTTACCTAATAATAATAGAATCTCTGGCTTCCTTCAAATACCCTCCATCTCTCGCCATTTTCTCTGACTGTCTCCCATTCTTAGAATGCACTCCCTCTGCATCTCTCTCTACTGGCTTCCTTTAAGTCTGCCTCAAACCCCATATTCTATAGGAGACCTTTCTAGTACTTTCCTCTTTTAATTATTTATCCTGATATAGCTTGTTTCTTCCTATATAGCTTGTTTCTTCCATTAGATTGTTGCTCCTTTAGGGCAGGGACTGTCTTTTGCCTTTTTATATCTACAGACATTGGGGAGGGCGAGGGGGAGTGTAACCTACACAAAGTCACCACCATTCCCTGTCTAATTCTTTTGTGATTAGGGCTTTCCTTGATTTTGCTTTGTATTACTTTTAGTTGTTCAGCTAGTCAATCAGGAAGTATTAAAGTATTTTTTAATTTACTTATTACTGAAAACTATCTGGTATGATTGCTGAATTTATGTCAGTGACAGTTGAAAGACTGAGAACAGAACAGGTATTTTAATAGGTCCTTTTCAAAAAATGGAAAGATAATGGAACCTGGAAACTAGAGGCTAGTAGCTTAACTTAGATTCTTGGCAAAATCCTGTAACATATTAATAGAGAGTGAGTAAGTAAATGTCTAGAATATAAAGTGTTAGTCACAGAGAGCCAACAAGGCTTCATCAAGAATAGGTCCTGCCAAGCCAACCTTATTTTTTTAAACAGGTTATTAAATTGGTAGATCAGGGAAATATTATAGATTCAGGAAGTTTTTGAAGTTTGAGGAAACTGTGTATCAAATATTTGATAAACATTTTGTGACTGTTTTGTTAATGAAATGATGTAAAATGCAACATATAAAAGTGACCAGAGTCAGATATTTCTTCTTCATACTCTTTCTTTTGCTTTTTCCTCTTTACTTGTTAAGTGCCCTCATTCTTTTATTGCTTCATTCTGTTTGGAAACCATTTCCTTGTCATTGTGTCATGTAGTTTGAGTTCTTTTTATACTTCATGTGGATCTTGACATTTGAACTTTGGTCTAGCTATAGTAGTAGGTGGGCTGGTCATCGAGAATTAGGGAAAGTTCAGTTTGGAAATAGTCTCTGCTCTTGATCATCTGTGCTATAATTATATACTGGAAAATGAGAAGAGGCAAACACGATTTAAAAACCCTAGGTAACTACCACAGTTGGAGGAGATCAGACAACTTTACTAAATGGATTTTACTACAGATTTGTTAACTTCAGTTCAACTTTTTCCACTTTCGTTGTGGGGCAGTCCTTTTTGTTTTCCTGATTGGTGTTTTCTTGGTTCTTAACGTGTTTATTCCAAACCTTTTCTTTTCCGCTCGTTCTTTCTTTCACAGAGGCAATTCTATCCTTACTTCGTTTGGATTTTCTTTTTCAGTAATCTGGAATCCTCTTTATTGTAAACCCCAAGGCTTCTTTGCATCATCTCCTGTTTCATTTTTTCTTTTGCTGCAATAGCCTGTTGATAGGTCTGCCTGCCTCTAGTCTCTCTTCACTCCAACTCGTCCTCCATTTAGCCATTAAAGTGATTTTCCTAAAGCTCATGTCCAGCCATGTTACCCTCCTACTCAGTAAATTCCAGTGATTTCCCCCATTTGCCTCCAGGATCAAATACAAAATGTTACTTGGCATTTGAAGTCCTTCAGAGTTTAGCCCCCTTCTGTCTTTCCAGTCTTAGACTTTCATTCCCCAACATATATATATTTTTTTTAAAGCAATTGGGGTTAAGTAACTTGCTCAAGGTTACACGGCTAGTCATTATTTATGCGTGGGTGCTCATTTTCTGAGGCTGGATTTGATCTCCGGTCATCCCAACTCCGAGGCCGGCGCTCTTACTCACTGCGCCACCTAGCCGCCCCTTTTAGGGCAATTGGGGTTAAGTAACTTGCCCAAGGTTATACGGCTAGGTTTTTGTTTGTGTGGTTTAAGTGTCTGAGGCCGGCTCCGAACTCAGGTCCTTCTGGCTCCAGGGCCAGCGCTCTATTTACTGCGCCACCTAGCGGCCCCCCCCCCAACATATATTCTTAGATCCAGTGACCCTGGCCTTCTGACTGTTCCATGGACCAGACACTTTGATCTCTCAACTCCATGCATTTTCTCTGAACATTTCCCCATGCCTATAATGCTCTCTCACCTCAGCTTTCCTGACTTTTCTTGACTAACAGTAAGTCAACTAAAATCACATCTTTCACAGAAGCCTGGTATCTAGGGTGTGCAGGATAGCATGTGGAATCAGGAAAACTTGAGTACCAATCTGGGTCTCAGACACATTGTGTGTGACCTAGGGCAAGTCACTTAACCTTTGTCTACCACAGTATATTCGAATAATAACATCTAATGCACAGAGTTGTTGAAGGAGTGAATGAAATAATATTTGTAAAGTATTTAGCACAGTACCTGGTCCATAGTTAAAAACTATAGAAGTGTTAGATATTATTATTCAAAAGTCTTTAAGTATTAAAATTTTTCCAGGTTGGTGAATTGTCACCATAAGAGAAAAATACATTTACTTTTTGTTTTTTCAACTTTTTTATTGAAATTCTGCAGAATTAGGCAGAATAAGTTAAATTAGTAAAAAGGAAGGAGAAAATGACTGATGACTCCCAATAGCAACTGACACATAGTAAAGCCCAGTAAATACTTGTTGTCTGCAACAAGTTGGTGTTGCTTATGATAATTTGTGCTCCTGGACAGAAGACAATTTGCCATCAGCACCTACTTTTGCCATAGCTGAGTAAATGTAAGCCAGATAGCATTGCTCTCAAGTTACTGACAAGAAACTTGTTTTGCTGCCTCCTTTTTGCTTGTGTTCAGTCAGTAAGAATTTGTGTGCTGGGCATGATGCTGAGATGAAAAAGGCAGAAGTAAAATCCCTCTTTTTCAGCTCAGTGCCTGGCACTTAAATGCTTGTTGTTAGGTTGTGACACTGTAGGAGATTGTTTTCAGGAAGATACAGCTTCAGGTGTATGTGAAACATAGATAACTGGGGGTGGAAGGGTTCCATTGAGCTGTAGACAGAAGGCCTCTTGCAGAAGGCAGTGCTTGAGCTGAGTTTTGAAGAAGTGTAGGAATTTCTGAAAGTTGTGGAGGAATGTGATGACGCATTCCAAATATAGGGGATCTCCAATTCCCTCATTTTGATGGCTTTAATATAGCTGTATGTAACTATCTGTCAATCTGGTCATTAAATGGTGAGTTTAGCGCTCAGTTTGGTGCATAGGCTACACTGAGTCACATCTTTAAATTTTGCTGATGACTTTATCGTTGTTGTTTTGGTATCCTAGAGATTTCCCAATTTGATATAGTTATATATGTTTAATTAAGGTTATATGATTATGTACAGAAATGTATCTTTAGAGATTTAGTCAAACTTCCCATTTTATAGGTGAAGTAACTGAATCTTAGGGGGTGAGTTGCTTTGCTGAAGAGCCCTAGTTAGGCCCCAGGTCTCTCTGACTAGTGCATTCTGCCTAGTACTCGCTGTTATGCTTTCTTAGAATTTATTTCTAAATTTTTACTTTCTAGCTGATCTTTTGTTAATCAGGTTTTTTTTTTTTTTGAAGTATGTTGTGGCAACCAAACCCCCATCAGAATTTATTTCTTCTCAGATTTTTGAGGCAGGTTGTGAGGGTGGGTTTTTTGCTGGAATTTTTGTAGCCTTCCCTACAGTTCTTTTGGTTAATAAACTTTGTTGATTGAGGTATGTTTCTTTTGGTGGTTGCTAGTCTACTGGATTAGGTTTGTGAATTCAAATACTGTTGATTTTGTGAACTAAAGGTCAGGCTGCTTGTTTGTTTTTGTTTAAATTTTTCTGAGACTTAATGCTTATTTTGAACTTCTACAATTTCCATCTTTATTTGATCAGTTCATTTGCATTTATAGTGTTTCTATCAACATAGTATATCTGCTTTTGTCTTCCTTTGACTTCAGTTATTTACTGCCATCATGGAGAATTTACTTGTGCAATGCCTGTTTCACAAGGATTATAGTTACCTTAGTCTTAAAATTTGGAGATCCTTTTGTTCCACATTAACCCCCCCCCTTAATCTCCAATTACTTTACTAAGGAAATGGGCCCAGTGATAGGAAGCGATTTTAAAAAGAGTCTTTCATTCCTTGTTTTGCACTGTTTATAGTTATTAGTCTTTTTCCTCACTAGCCATTTGATCAGTGGCATCTAATTCGATTATGTACAAAATGGATCCTGATCATACCTTCCTAACATAGTGCTCCTACTTGGGATGCTCTGTCTTCATTGTGTTAGTTGAGGGGATTAAGTGTCCTCCCAAACTTTCTACTGCTTGAATCTTTATGTTAATATGCTTATCATGTGCCACATACTCTGCCAAGTATTAGAAATACAGAAAGAAAATTGAGGCAGTTACTGCTCTCAGCAAGCTTCCGTTCTGTTGGAAGGAGATAGTATATAAAGTTAATGTTTATGTTTGTTTTATAGCAGCTGAAAATGGTTGTGATTCAGAAGGATCTTGTGGAGCAGTGGCTGGACGTCTAGAGATCAGAAGTGAGTGGGCTGAGGGTTTTCAGCAAAAGTGGGGGTGTGAGGGGATCAGTATTCAGCTGATGGTGGGCATCCTTGGCACAGTGGGAATGGGGCTGTAAGGCTAGGAGGGTAGGGAACAGAAAAGTCTGACTTTCCTCTGGTGTAGTAGGTGGCAAGGCTTTTGATGGTCTGGGTTTTTTTTTTTTTTTTTTGTGACTGGTAGGCTAATGGTGTGGGAGGAGATACTGTTCTTGTAAGAAGTTTTCTTTTTGGCCTTGTCTCTATCCTCTCTTTTTTAAAAACTGCATAGTTTCCTAACAAAACAAAAGCAAAGCAAAGACCATGAAAGCTTATTTCCTTGGAAATAAGTGATCATGTGTAGTGTTATAGATCAATATAAAAATGAAACAGAGAAAATAGGCTTAATGAATTGAATTAGTCACTTATCCTTTAAGGTGGAGATTCACTAAGATTTGTCCTTGGCCTTTTCTTTTGCTATATCTTTGCTTTCTTGAACCCTCCTCCTCTTGATTTCTATTACAGTTCTGGCCAGCCCTCTTTCTCAAATATTTTTGCCTGCTATGAGGGCTGAAATCATCAGGAACCATACTGGGGGTTTCCATTGTTTGATTGCTGCTGAGATCCCAAAGAGTTTGTTGGCTTCTCAGTTTCAGAAATGCAAAGGACAGTCTTTGTATTTAATGACTTTGCCATGGCCTTACAGGTTTTCTGGGTTACCTAGCTGAACTATATATTCATGATTAATTTCCTAGGGTTTGAAAGATTTAGCAAAAGTATTTTTATCATATAGAAAAGGAACTTCAACTTTCTCACTGGAAAATCAGTCATCTGTTGAATGGCAAAATGCTGAGGCATTATGTCATTGGAAATATTTGGTTCAGGCACTCAGAATTTATGACCAAAAAGCTGCTCTAAAACACTAGATAAAAACCATTTTTATAACTTAATATTTTTGGTGTTGAACTAGTTCAAACAATTTTTGTTTGAATTTTGTGTACCTCTGTAAGGAGAATTGAGCAGGAACTAAAATAAGAGAAGGCTCATTCACATGACTCTAGTATCTGTCATAAAGGTATATAATCTCCCCTCCCACCCAGCAATCTGGCATGCATTCTGCTATTCACACAGCATACATGCCATCCAATTGTGTCAGGGTGTTGTCTTCTCTCTCCTCAGGAACCACTATGAAAGTAGACACTTTATATTTTTGTGTCCTGAACACCTACAGCACAGTGCCAGGCATGTAGTAGATACTCAGTAAAGGTTTATGGATTGATTAAATCAATTAAAATAGTGAAAATGCCAGCCCTTTCAGAACTAGGAAGTGGTGTGGAGTGTAATGCCTGAACACTAGTTAGAGACTATGGTTTAGTCTGTTACTTATTATATGGAAGAGGGAGTGTTACTGTGGATGTAAAATTCTGTTCTTGTAGGCTGCAGATTCCCTTAGTCACTTAGATTCATGGAACCTTAGATTAAGAATTGGCCAGGTGATTAGAGGTCCATTTTTTTGGGGGGGGGTCTTTTTGGAGGGGGGAAGGCAAGGCAGTTGGGGTTAAGTGACCTGCCCAAGATTACATGGCTAGTGTGTCAAGTATCTGAGGCTGAATTTGAACTCAGGTCCTCCTGACTCCAGGGCCGGTGCTGTATATACTGTGCCAGCTAGCTGCCCCTAGAGATCCATTTTATATTTGAGGAAATTGAGGCACAGAAAAGTGATGCCTTGTCTAGGCTAATATGAGCAATAAGTGGCAGAGGCTGATTCTTTTGATAGTTCAGCAGTTATTCAGACTGCTCTGGTCCTCTTTGAGAATCATTTTTAATATTTAATCGATAATTTCATAAGACATCTTTAACATACACAGATTTAAACCAAACCTATAATTAACTAAATAAAGCCTTTTATAATAGTACACTCAGTTTGACCTCTAATATGCCCTCAATATTTTTATTAGCTTTTAGATTTTGTATCACTCAGCTTTCACATCAATTCCTCCTATCTCTTTTGAATGTTGAAATGGAAATTTCCTTTCTGGCACTTTCCCCTCTCTTGCATGCTTTAATGTATGTCCCTTCCTCAGGGAGTTAGGAGTGTGTGCAGGGACATGATTTAAGATTGTTGAACTGAAAATAAAGATGGTTCTTCGGTTTCCCCCCATGCATGGGAGTTTATGTATTTGGCTTTGGATATGGTGATCATAATAATTGATAGGACCAGAGGGGTGTGTTTGAGAGATAGGTGAAGAAACAAAGGCTAGAGAAGTGCTAGATCAAGACTGCACAGGGCTTCAGTCAGGTTAGTGAGCAGTGGAGCCCAGTTCATTTCTAGGTGTTCTGAATGCAATGGGGAGAGGAACCCCTGGGTTTCTTCTCCTCCTCCTCCTCCTTCTTCTTCTTCTTCCTCCTCTTCCTCTTCCTCCCTCCTCCTCCCTCCTCCCTTCCAAGGCAGTTGGTGTTGAGTGACTTGCCCAAGGTCACAGGGCTAGTTTTTGTGTTAAAGTGTCTGAGGCTGCATTTGAACTCAGGTCCTCCTGACACCAGGGCCATGCTCTGATCACTTTGCCACCTATCGCCCCAGCTCAGAACTTCTTTTTAAGTAAGGTTAAGTAACTTGCTTAAGGTTACACTGCCAGTTGCGCACGCGCATGCGTGCGTGTGCGTGTGCGTGTGCGTGTGCGTGTGTGTGTGTGTGTGTGTGTGTGTGTGTGTGTGTGTGTGTGACCAATCCAGAACAAATCCTTTTATTTGCAAGGGGGAGGTTACAAAATTAGGGGCTCCATTTTTGATGAAGTTTCTTAAACTTATTTGGACTCTAAGGGAAAGAATGTGTGCTGCTACTTGTTCATTTGTTGCTGTAAGTCCCTGCTTGTCTGATTTTTGTTCTTCATTGGCAGCTTTAAGGACTCTTTCTTGATGAAGAAAGAAAGAGGATAAACATTTGAGCCTAACAACAACCATTTGAAATATATGCTGTTACTACTCTCCCAGTTTGCAGTGGAAGAAAGACAAAAAATGATTAATCAACTTGCCAAATCTGACGCTGAATTTGAACTCAGGTCTCTGAGAACCCAGTGCCATAAACCATAAGCCACCAGCTGTTTCTAAACTTGGGAGTTAGAATACCTAGAAATAAGGAAGATTTCACTCCCTCTCCCCAGCTTTTTGGCCCCCAGGACTTCAACAGCAATGTCTTGGTTGTCTAGTTTAGGAAATAGTTACTTTATCTTAGAAATTATTAGTAGATTGCTCTTGGGGGCGGAGCCAAGATAGCGGAGTAGAAACAGCACCTCCAAGACACTCTCCCCCCAGATCACCTCCAAACCATGTAAAAGGGGACTCTGAACAACTTCTCGAGCCCCAGCACCCACAGAACGACACAGAGAAGTTAACCTCCCGATGAGGACATCCCAGCAGCCCTGCAGGAAGGACCAGCACAGTGCTCCTGCAACACAGCTGAGCCCAGGTCCATGTGAGCCATGGTTTTAGCCCCAGGGCGGCCCGGGCCAGCAGTGGGCTGGAGGGACCCCAGCTGTGTCGAGTCCAGAATTATCAACACAGACATGCCTAGGACAGAGTGAGAGGTTAGTGCCCTATGGACTTTGGGACCAGTATTTGGGGAACGAGTCGGCTTCCTCCCCTGGGGGCTAGAAGCCGCTGAGGAGACATCATTTTGCACAGCTCCTGGTCTGCGAACTGTAGGGAGATCCAGCGATCAGTCTTGGGGGGTTATCGCTCTTGCTTTAACCTCCCTGGATCTGGATTGTGGTCTGGGGTGGAGGTCATGGGTGGGTATCCAGCTTGCCAGAACTGGAAGTTGTGAAGACCCCACACATTCGGGACAGAAACTCCCCTGTCTGGTGGCAGAGTCCTACTGTGGCAACATGCCTAAAAGTCAAGTAATTAAGTGGCAACATGCCAAGGCAAAGGAAACAAAATAAACAGAAAAATGAAACATTAGACTCCTATTTTGGGGTCAAAGAGGATCGAAGCATGGAACAGAGGACTGTGAGGTCAGAAATCCTGCTCTAAAAGCCCCAAAGGAAAATATGAGTGCATTATAGGCTATAGAGGACCTTAAGAAGGACTTTAAAAATCAAATAAGAGAAGTGGAGGAAAAATTGGGAAGAGAAATGAGAAGGATGCAGGAAAAGTATGAAATAAGCCTGACTAAGGAAAACAACACCTTAAAAAATAGACTAACTCAAATGGTAAAGGAGGCCCAAAAGGGCAATGAGGAGAAGAATGCCTTAAAAAGCCAAATTTTCCAGATGGAAAAAGAATCTCAAAAGCTCACTGAGGAGATTAATTCCTTCAGAGTTAGACTGGAGCAAATGGAAGCTAATGACTTTATGAGAAATCAAGATGCTGTTAAGCAGATCCAAACAAATGAAAGATTAGAAGGCAATGTGAAATATCTCATGGGAAAAACCACTGACCTGGAAAATCGATCCAGGAGAGATAATTTAAAAATTATTGGACTACCTGAAAGCCATGATCAAAGAAAGAACCTAGAAATCACCCTTCAAGAAATTCTCAAGGAAAATTGCCCTTATGTTTTAGATCCAGAGGGCAAAATAGAGGTTGAAAGAATCCACAGATCACCTCCTGAAAAATATCCCAAAAAGAAAACTCCCAGGAATATTATAGCCAGGTTCCAGAACCCCCAGATCAAGGAGAAAATACTACAAGCAGCCAGGAAGAAACAATTTCAATATTGTGGAAACACAATCAGAATAGCCCAGGACCTGGCAGCTTCTACACTGAGGGATCGAAGGGCATGGAATATGATATTCCAGAGGGCAAAAGAGCTGGGAATGAACCCAAGGGTCACCTACCCAGCAAAACTGAGTATTTTGTTTCAGGGGAAAATATGGTCATTCAGTGGAATTAGAGGACTTTCAAGCATTCTTGAGGAAAAAACCAGAGTTGAATAGAAAATTTGACATTCAGACACAAGAAGCAAGACATGCTTGAGAAGGTAATCAGGGAAAAGAAATCAAAAGGAACTTATCAAAGTTGAACTATTTACATTCCTATATGGAAAAACAATAACTGTGACTGATGAAATCTTTCTCAGTATGAAAATAATGGAAGAAGGGTGTATGGTCATATGAATACATATGTGAATGTGTGTATATATATTTACAGTTATATATGGATAGAGGGCATAGGTTGAATTTGTTGGGAAGGGAGGATACTCAAGGGGTGAAATTATGAGGTGAGAGAGGAAAGTGGCAAGAGGAGATGGGGAGAGACAGGGTAGGGTAAACTATCTCATGTAGAAGAAGCAAGGGGAAGTGGATGCAAGGGAGGGGAAGAATAGGAAGGCAAAAAGGCAAAACCACATTCTCATTGAATTTGGTTCAGGGAGAGAATGACATACATACTAGGTGGGACATCTCAGCCTACAGCAGAACAGGGGGAGGGGGGATGAGAGGAGGGATGATGGATGGCAGGGCATTCTTGGGGGGAGGGGAGGTTGGAGGTACCCACTATAGAAGAGGGACAGGATCAAGTAGGGAATGGACCAGGTGGGGGGTGGTATGGGTGGGAGGGAATTAAAAGCAGCCTTGTACAATATATCTACTATGGTAATGATTTGCATAGCTAGACATGTACAACATATACTGAATTACTTATCTCCCCAGAGGGAATGGGTGACAAGGGAGGAAGGGAATGGATCTGAAATTAAGTGTTTTAAATATGTATATAAATTGTTTCAAATATGTGTATAAATACTATTATTAATACTCTTTTGCATGTGATTGGGCGATAAGATGTGCAGGCATTGGGACACAGAGATTCACCTTGCTCTAATGGAAAAGTCGAAGGCGGTATGGGAGAAGGTATGGGAGAGAGCAGATTGGAGGAAGCGATATCTTGTGGGACTGCTATTCTGGGATGGTGGGTAGGGGAAAAACGGGGAGAAAAAAATTGTAACTCAAAATCTGCCAGAAATGAATGATGTAAAACAGAAGTTAATAAAGCATTTGTTTAAAAAAATAAAAAATAAATAAATACAAAAAAAAAAGAAATTACGAGTGGATGTCTACGAATTTTGTAAAGTATTTGTTTTAATGCTGCTTGTCTCATACAGCATCCTACCCCTAACACAACCCATCCCACTGCACAGATCTCTCCTAGGTTATTTCTTTAGAAGTATTTTTGGATGGAGAGCTGCCAAATGTTGGGAAAGAATGAATGGGTGTGGATGATAATTTGCTTTTTAATTACAGCTCTAGCTTCGTTTACTTTTAAAGATACGCAGAGAGATTACACAAATCTCTTCAGTAACAGGGTTCTCTTCACAATTATTAGCTAGAAATGCTTTTTTGATGACAATCTTAAGTCTTTTATGTGGCAGTATACTTGTTTAAACAGTGAAATTGAATACTTTAACACTTGGATCCAAAGTGAAGAATTCTTATCTATAAGAAATTCTCATAGATGACATCTTGCATACAGTAACCTGCCTATTATTACATAAGTTATGACTTCTGGAATGTTTCCCACCTGGCTTAGGTAATTCTTTTGCCTTCCCCACCCCCTTTGTGCCAAGAAATATTTGTTGAATTTAAACAAGAGGTTTATGTGGCTTGAAAACAGAATATTTGGCTTTTGTGGTAATTAAGTATTTTTCTTACCTAGTATCATTTATACTTGCTTTAAATTTTTTTTGCTCTTGAAATTAAATTTTTTTTTTCTTTTTGGAGGACAATTGGGGTTAAGTGCCTTGCCAAGGTCACACTGCTAGTTTTTGTGTTCAGTGTCTGAGGCCGGATTTGAACTCGGGTCCTCCTGACTCCAGGGCTAGTTTTTATTCACTGTACTGCCTAGCCACACCTTGAAATAAATTTTTAATTAATAGAAATCTTTTAGCCCTGTGTTCTCTTTGTCCTTCAGTTCCTCAAAGGAGTGCTTATTGTAATTTATTTTACAGGAATGATTTTTATTATATGGCTTAGTATGGTGATTTTGGTTTTGTTTTGCTATCAGATACTTTAGGGAATTGCCAGTAGGGATAGCTAAAATGTAACTCTATAAACAGCAATAGCCCTTGTTTCCGATGCTCGCCTAGTACAGGAAGGTTTGGTTTTGGATGCAGTCTGAGTCTTCATGCTGCATGAGATGCTCTAAATTGTGCAAGGTGTTTAAAAATAGCCCCTGTTCCAAAATGTCGGGTCTTAAAGTCTGCAGAGAGTGGGGGTTTCTCTGCTTAAGGGTGGGATGCTTTGTTTAGGAAGGATGGCCTACACTATGTTACAGGCTGAATAAATTGAATTTATAAATGGGCCCTATCTGGGCTATCAGAGAGAAAAGTGGCTAGTTGCAAACACAGCAAATTTTTAGTCAGTAGTAGCAGTGGAAAAAGGTACCATATCAGAGAAGGCACTTAATTCCTCTGGAGACCAAAAAGGTTGACTTGGAATTGATGGGTGGCAGTAGGGTTGGTTAGCTCTAGGAATTTTAGTCATAAGGGAAAGTTTCTAGAGTAAGGGTCTAGAGACCTAAATTCCAAGAAGAATGTCTGAAAGTGATTTTTTAGTTCTACAGTCAGTAAGCATTCCTTATTAGCCTCCTCTTTCCGGGTATTTTGTTAAGGTAGAAATAAGCAAGTGAGACAGCTCCTTCCCTCGATTAGAATGTATACAAGTAAATAGGTTTTTCATTTATTATAGATTTAGATTACCACCCCACAAAGCAGCCATTTAAACTGTTTGTCTTTATCTGGAATCAAATCAACTTTGAGGGTCTAGGCTCTAGCTGTCATTCTTACTTTATTTACACTTACAAAATGTGTGTGTGCGCTTTGTATTATTGGTGGAAACTTAAATGCATGATGTGCACTCAAATTTATTTGTTGCCACCACCCCCCCCCCTTTTTGAGGGCAGTTGGAGTTCAGTGACTTACCCAAAGTCACAGGCTAGTTTTTGTGTTAAGTGTCTGAGGCCGGATTTGAATTCAGGTCCTCCTGATTCCAGGGCAGGTGCTCTATTCACTGTGCCACCCAGCCCTGCACCATTTTCTCTGTCTTTTAAGATTGAGTAATTTCTTTTAGCAAGCATTTATTAATCGCTTAATAATACATTCCTGGCATTGCTCTTGGCTCTGGAGACACGCACAAAAAAGTAAAAAATGGTTTTTGTCTATAAGAAGCTCGTATTCCATTGGGGGGGGGGATATTGTTTCATTTGATGCAATGATGCAACAATAATACATATGCAAGACATATACAAAGTGTTTGCCTCAGCTAATAACTTTTTGGGGTTAAGTAACTTGCCCAGGGTTACATGGCTAGATTTTTGTTTGTGTGTGCATTAAGTGTCTGATGTCGGATCCTGCGCCATCTAGCCGCCCCTCAGCTAATAACTTTTAAGTGAATGGGAATGGAAATAAAAACACCAAAGCTCTGTGCTTGTGTGTTAGGAAATTTAGAAATACTGTTTATACTCCTAATACTTTACTAGCCTCTATCTGTTCTCTTCTTCCCCCTCCCCATTTTACAAAAAAAAATTCTGTGATTGGATGAAGAGGATTTAATTTTCAATTTAGAGACAACTGTTAATTGAATTTTTAATATGGCCCTTTCTATGTAACATAACCTTTCTAACATAAAGCAGATAAGCAGAAGGTAGAGAATGAAAATAAAGTTTGGTTAAATACTTCCTGGAGCTTGAATTTTTAGCCTACTTAGGACCCAAAGTCTAGGGAATTTGCTTCCAGATTAAGTGTATGAATCCTTTTAGGGCCTATTAGCAGGAAAAGTGTCAAATTTCTGTTCTATTCTGTAATCAACAAAATGACTCTTTGGTCCTTCTATCTGAAAACAATTTCTCTAACAAGTTCACTTTACTTCAGTAAACTAGTAGCTTTCTTATACCCTCTAGGATCAAATATAAAATCCTTTGGCATTCATAGTCTTTCCTAACCTTGGGTGGGGTTACTCTTCTATCGAGTAATACTGGCCACCTGTCTGTTCTGTGCTCATTCCTCATCTCTATCTTCTGGCTTACTTTAAGTCCTGACTAAAATCCCCTCTTCTGCAAGTAACCTTTCCTAAGTCCTTTTAACTGTAACGAGTTCCTTTTAATTCATGTTTCTCCTCTAGGTGTAGTTTGTTTCCTATCATTATATATATTTTCTTGCCATCTCAGGAGATTGTGAACTCATTGGGTGCTGGGAGGGGCTGTCTTTTGCATCTTTTTGTATCTCCAGTGCTTAGCGCCTTGCCTGGAATGTAGTAGTTGCTTAATAAATGTTTATTGACTGATTGATTCTTCAGCTTTTTTTTTTTTTAAGATTATGGAGAAAAGGGCAGGGAAGAATCATTCCCTTACAAAATAGTGCCTCTTGATTTTAACTAAATGTTTTGCAGTTCTTCTGAGTACTATTGAGTGTAACTACACAACTCAATCCTTAGTTTGCAGGACGTAAGGCAGTCAACCTGGACCAAAGCACAGAGTGTTTCCTGTGACCAGTCAGTCAGAAGGCAAGCCAGTATGTTTGGGAAGAACATGAAAGAAGAGGTGGAGTAGGGCACAATAATGGCTGGTTAGGTCCCATTGGAGCCAGCTTATGAATGACTTTGAATCCTAAACAGAAGAGAGAGGTTCTCTTGGATAGTCGAGGTGACTGGGAGACAGGGATGTGATATTATTATACCTGTGCATTAGGAGAGGGACATTTTGGCATCTGAGTAGGCAGTGGATTGAAGTAGGGAGAGATCTGAAAGACCTGAGATAGGGAGAACAGGCTAGAGGTGATCATGGCTTGAGCTAAGATTAGGTGACTGAATGAGTTAGAAGGGAATGGATGTTAGATACGTTGTGGAGGTAGAATCTATAACATTGTCAAATGATTGGAAATGTGGGGTGTCTCCTGGTCTGAAGATGATTTTTGAGGTTGTGAACCTGTGACTTGAAGGTTGGTGGTACGCTTGACTGAAACAGGGAACAGCAAAAGTGTAAGTTTTAGGTGGAAGAGAATGAGTTTTTCTTTGGACATTTTCAGCCTGAGATGCCTCTAGGATAATTTTGTTGGAAATGTTCTTTGGGCACTAGATGATGTTGGATGAGTTTAGGAGAGAGACTAGGGCTGGATATAGAGTTTGAGAAGTAACCTTTGTAGAGGTGATTGAATGTTCAAACTGATAAGGTTACTGAAAGACAAAGACCCAGGACCTAGTCTATGGTCCTCTTAAAGATCCTCTGTGTGAAAAGAAATTATATATCCTTCAGTTAGGATTATTCACATAGTTATGAGCCAGCAACAAATTGTAGTATGTCTGTTGGTGGGTCTCCCCACACCCCCACTCCCCCTTCTTCATCGTTCCCTCTTTTCCAACTTTCAGAAAAAATAAAAATTGGTTAAAATTTGTTTTATTTAAAAAATATCTTCTCTCCCTCTTTTCTCCCCCTCCCCACATTGAGGAAATAGGAGAAATAAACCCTCTATTAAAACCATGTATTGTCAGGCAAAAATTTCCATAGAGACCAAGTCCAAAAAAAGAGATCTCCTTTTTCTGAGTTGTCACCTATCAGGAGGTGGGGCAGCCTGTCTCATCATTAGATCTGTGGAATTGTGGTTGGTCATTGTGTGGATGGAACTCTCCAGATATTTCAAAGTTGTTTGTCTTTACAGTGTTGTTTAATAAATTGTTCGTCCAGATCAATACTAACCTTGGGTGTCCTACACAGCTCTATCCTGGGCCTCTTCTACCATCTCCTGCCATATCTATGCAAATAATTCTCAGATCTACTTTGCAAATCTTATCTACCCTTTGACCTCTAGTCTCTCATTTTCAAATACTTATTAGACATCTGGAATTGGATGCCCCATAATATTTTTAAATTAAACATGTCCCAAACATAATCAGTTATTTTTGTCCCCAAACCCGCTTCTCTTTTGACAGTTCCTGTTGTCATACCATAGTCTTCCCGGTCATTTAGCTCCCAACCTGTGTGGTTCTGGGCACTGTCTTAGAAAACCGAAGGTGTGGACTGGCACTGCACCCACCTATTCCCAAGATCATTGTTGTTTATCAGACTCTCCTTAACATTTGTAACATCTCTTGAATATTCTACTTTCTTCTTGATACTGTTACCACCCTGGTACAGAGGCCCTTATTTTCTCACACTGGAACTTTTGGAATAGTTTGGTGCTTGGTCTGGGCTGCTACAAGTCTTTCCAGTTCATCTTCTACTTGCTTGTCAAATTTGTCTTCCTACAACACAGATCCAGATTTGACAGACACACAGACTCTACCCCCTCCCCTTCCCTTTCTCCCTCTCCCTACCTTTCTCCCCCCCCACTTCCTGTGGCTCTCTGTTACTCTCCCTTCCTCCCCCCATTTTACCATCTAGTGACAGTGTCTTCCTTAGAATTCCTAGAGCAAGATACTCCATTTCCCACCTCCTGGCATTTTACTGGCAGTCTCTCAAGCCAGGAATGCTCCTCTGTCTCATCTCTTGTCTCCAGGCTTACCTGGCTTACTTCAAGTCCCTGCTAAAATCCCATGCTTTACAGGAAACCTTTCCTGATCCCTCTTAATTCTAGACCTTCGCTTCTCTTAATTATTTCCTATTTATCCTGCACATAACTTGTTTGTTCATAGTTATTTGCTTCTTCCTCCTCTATTAGATTGTAAATTCCTGGAGGGCCTGGGTTGTCTTTTCCCTTTTGTTGTATCTCTAGCACTTAGCTCCATGTATATAGTAGGTGTTTAATAAATATTTGTTGAGTTATTATTGATGGCATCTGCTCAGCTCATCAGATCTTTCTCCAAAGGGAACCACGTAGGAAAAACAGTAAATTGTCTTTTAATTAATATGGAAATGTGAAGGGTCTAAATGAGTTAAGCTCCACGTGACACATAACCAGCAAAATTCTAAAATGGCTCAAGATAAAAGACTGGCCTAGAAAACCCAAGAAAAACATCATCAGGTTCCTCCCTTTAGTCTAGGACAGCAGAACATTAGTATAAGCTTCTTGGTAATTGGAAAGAAGGCTCAAAAAGGCAACCTCATGGGCATGTAAGGAAAGCCTTTATTCCATTCACTTTTTTGGGGGTGATGGTAGTGATTCATGGCCCAATTGGCTATAGATCAGGTGTTCATAACCTACTATCAGTTCTTTTTTAATATTGTAATAATTATGTTTTAGTATGGTTGTTTTCCATTGTAATTCTATGTATTTTATTTTATGTACTCAAAAGCAGGAGTCTGAGAAATCCATAGAGTTTGGAGGTGGGTTTTAAGAGAAGTTAAAATCCCTGCTATCGGTAAACCTTGGGCCTATTTTTAGACTAGCTGGCTACATCTTTCTCCTTCCATTAGTTGCTTTTCTGTATTATTGCAAGGCAACATTATTGAAGGACCTCCTAGAGCACGATATGTCATTGTAGACCTCAGGGGATTGAAGTTTAGAGTATTCTTCTGTAGTACTTTTCTTCCTTGAGCTCCTTCAGGTGTTAAAGTTGGCACCTTCTATTTCTATAGGAGATCCTTTGCAAATGCTGTTTAATGCCTTGCCTCTGGCAGTTATTCCTGTTCATCTTGTGTATGTAATGTGGGTGAAGATAGCTCTTGGCACCTTTGTCTCCCCACTTAAAGTGAGCTCCTGGAGAGTAGTTCTTTTTTTACGTTTTTTACTTTTTGGAGGGCATTTGGGGTTAAGTGACTTGCCCAAGGTCACACGGCTAGCTTGTTGTGTTAAGTGTCTGAGGTCTGATTTCAACTCAGGTCCACCTGACTCCAGGGCTGGTCCTCTATTCACTGCGCCACCTAGCCACCCCTCTTTTTACCTTTCTTTATGTCTCCAGTGCTTAATACAGCATATAGTAGGTACTCAGTGAGTGTTTGTTTATTGACTGAGAACCCTAAAGAAGTCAGCCAAGGTGAGTCAGAAGGGGCATCACATAATAAACAGTGGAAGGAATAGAACTTATTGAACAGGAACAGAGAGGAAGAAAACATGGTTGGACCAGTTCTTTAAAAATTTCACCTTGGCCACTGTGTGGAAAATATATTCGAATTGGGAGAGATTTCAGGCAGGGAATCCAATTAGAAAGACTGTTCACATTATCTAGGGCAGAGGGAATGGGGGCTGAAATGAGTTATGATAGTGGCTGTGAGAATGTAGTGAAGGTGCATAGGAGACATCTTATGAATGCTACTCAGAAAATATTAAGTTCCTACTGTGTACCATACACTGTGGTAAGCACTGGGGTTTCCAAGGAAGGCCAACCCCAACCTTTCTCTAGAGCATGGCCCCTCCCCAAGAAAAACAACCCCAAACTAAACACCTCAATGCACACAGAGCCATTGTTCTCAGGGAGCTCACAGTCTAATTTGGGAAGGAAGAGAAGAGGCAAACAACTAAGCCTAAACTAGATAACACTGGACAAATTGGAGACAATTAGCAGAAGTGATGCACTAACATTCAGGGTGATTGGGAATGGTTTCCTGCTAAAGGTAGAATTTTAGCTGGGACTTGAAAGATGACAGGAGTCCAATAGAGTGAAATGAGGACAGAGAATTACAGGGGATAGGTTTTGAAAATTTCTGGAGTTGGGGATGCAGTGTCTTCTGTGAAGACCATTTAGGAGGCTGATGTCACTGGATTGCAGAGTATGAGTTAGGAGGGGCGGAGAGGAGGAAAGTCAGGAGGCAGAAGGCTAGTTTATGAAGGGCTTTGATCCTCCAGCACTGGCAGTAATAGGGAGCCACTGGAGTTGATTGAATATTGACATAGCAAGGTTAGACATGTATTCTAGGAAACTTGAAATCTTTAGAGCATTGACTGGAATAGTGAGAAATTTTACTCAGGGAGACCAAGCTGCAAGCTATCACATCTGTTCCAGCCATGAAGTGTTGAGACCTGCACTAAGTTGGTGACAGAATCATAGAGAAGAAGGATGCATATACAAGAGATACTACAATGGTAAAAGGACAACCCTTAGCATCCGCCTGGATAAAGGGAGGGAAGAATGAAGAACTAAGGCTGACACCCTAGGCTCGGAACCTGGGATGGATCCTGATGTTCTTGACAGCAGTAGGAAAACTACAAAGAGGCTTGTGGGAGGTGGGGAGAAGGGCAAGAGTTAGATGTGTTAAGTTCGTGCAAGGAAGGATTTGAGAACCATCACAATATTGCAAACCTGAGTGATTTGATAGCATATTAAATCCCCCCTCCCTTGATTTCAAAGGAAGATTATGAGTATTCTAAGCAAAAGTATATTTAAGCTTATATTACTTAGTGCATATAAAATTGGTATGGGCCTCACTGAAGGTCTACTTTGATACTGAACCTCTTCCCCCCACCCCAAATAACAACAACAACAACACTATTCTGTCCTAGAAGATGTGAGGTGACTATTGCTTGTGCAACTGGGCGTGAGGGAGGAGAGAGACTACATGTTAGGTTGTACCAGGCTGAGTAATGGGTCAGGAGGGGATTGTTTGTAAGTAGAAGTGGACAACCTCACTAGTAATACAGAAGTCTTTAGGAATGGGTACAGTATCTCCTAGCTTTAAACTTTTAGAATACTTTGTACAAATGGGAAGATTTTGCTTGTGAAGGATGCAATTAACAAGTTAATATTTACTTTTATTTTTTTTGTTTGTTTGTTTCAGAATTACACATAGCTGCTTTGTGACTCGTGTTGGATTTAATATATACATCCTGATAAAAGACTGCTTTCAGCTATGGAATCGGTAAATATTTTAGTCATTTCTCTTTTTTGTGTTTGTTGCATTGTTTTACATATATCTTGTCAAAATACTCTATTATTTTACAAGTTATTTTTCTTGCGTCTTAATGACAAACTTTAGTTAAATATATGCCTTCTTATGTCACTTTTGCTTAGAGTCTAGATAGTTTTAGCTTGTATCCCTGATAAATTATTGTAGCCTTCAGTACTTAGGAATGGTAATTAGCATTGGGGATATCAATGAATAGCTTTTATAGTGTCATAGAGTATTCTTCTGAGTAATTAAATGAGTGGATACAAGCCTGTAGCCTGGTTGTGTTCTCTTCAGTTGTCTGAATTCTGTGTCAGAGATAGTTATCTCTGGGATTAAAAAAACCCAACGACTGTCTTCTCAGAGTGGGTAGGAGTGCCTGAAACAGAAGGATCAGTTAATTATTCTGTCCTTTCTCAGTGTGGACTGACAGTTTGGGATAATAGTAGCTTTTTTGCTTTTGAGAATTAGTATTATTGTTTATAGAAACCTTACAGAACTGATCACATTTTAATATTTTTGTTCATTTTGTAAAATAAGGTTGCTTATGTTTCATATCTACTTGTTTTAGTCTTTGAATCATACCAGCTAAAGGTGGTAAAGTTTTGTTGGCCTTGCAGTGGGTCTGCCCTGAGGGTTTGTTCTGACTGACCTTCTTTCCCTTGGTTTTGAGAGAAGTTCCAGTGTGTGTCACTTGATTCTTTTCAAACCAGTGACCACAAACTGAACAGGATTCTTTCTCCTTTAATGGAAGGAAGAGTGGGAAGGAAGATGTTAATAATTGATTTCAGGTTTTGATTTTCTTAGCAAGGTGTGTTTAGCAGAAGTCTATGAAAAGCAAGGTATTTCACATTGCCATTCTTTTTGCTTAATACATCTTGGGTTTGTGTCAGTAAAACCTGTTGCATCCTCAAAGTTTGCCTCTTACAATAAAATAAATCAGGCACTGGGACTACTTGGATTTTAAAATAAATTCTTTCCCCTTCTTGCTTTTGCTGAAGAGGATTTCCTTATTTTTTGATCTCAGCCTTAAATGAAGGAGGCCACTTGGAAGCACAAAGTTGTCTTGTTATCACTGCTTCCTCCAGCCCCTTGCTTGTTGCCTTTTAGTTAATTATTATTGTTGAAATTTGTACTTGCTGTGGAAGGGGAACTTAAGTGCTTCTGATTATATGCATTCTTACATTTGTTTTCTCTTAGTTTAAGAAATGAGTATTAGTATAAAAAGAGAGGCAAGTCTGGTTAGCAAGTCTGAGGAAGGGGCTATGTGTGAATCTGCTGTAGCTAGTAAGAGAGAACTAATGAAATATCGATGGATCTGTTAATTTTTAGAAATATATTTGCAATACTGGGTCACATTCATTAAGGAGATTGAGGTGAATGAAGGTCAATGGGGGTTGTGAAAGTATTCATTGGTTCAATTTATTGGTTTATTGAACGCTTCGTTTTGGATGTTTAAGACATTTTTTCCCCCATGAAAATTTATTATCTAGTTAGAGATAAAACTAGAAAGGGTAAACAATAGTAAAAGGAATATTTATCACGTGAGGATGCAGGCCAGTGGAGGCAAACATCTTGGGAATGGAAGGATCGTTGGGTAGAATGAACTGCTCAGGCTTCCTATGGAGGACCTTGCTGGGCACAGGGTAGTTGGTTAGTGAATGTTTGTTGATAGATTACTTGACTTGAGCTGAGTCTTTAAGGATGGGTAGGTTAAATAGAAGGAACCGAATAGGAAACTGAAATAAGTAAATATTATTTAAGTGTATTTAGATGATTACTATGGCTAGAGGGCTTTGTATTGTGAGGGGTAGCCTAAAGGAAAGATCAATTTCTTATTTTTTAGTAACTTGGTTTTATTTCACTAGGTAATGGGAATCGATTTAAAGTTTTTTCCCCCCGAGTAAAGAGTGTGGGGAGAGTTGATATTATTAAAACTAGGTATAACACTATTTGAGTCAATAATATTTAATAATTTGAGACCAAGATAAGAAAATTTTGCTTTCCCTTTATCAGTATTATTTCAGATAATTAAAAAGAAAGAATTTCCTTGACAAAAAGAAAGCAATATATCAGTAAGTCTTCATTGTATTGCCTTGAATTCAAGTTATAAAGAGTTCTCCTGGGAAAGTTATGGTAGGTATTTGTTCGCAGAATCCTGTCTAGGAGTCTTGTATACATGGGAAGTGTTATTTTTTTCAATGCAGAATGTTAATCAATTTAGGATGTCTACTGCCATCTCTCCCTAAAATGAAAGTCATTCAGATGATAGTGGCTTTTTTGTCCTTTTTGATAGTATTTGAATTGAAATGGGTGCGTCTCCTTTTTGTGAAAAATCACTGACTGCTGTTTTAAGACATTTTTAAACTTGTTTTCCTAATAGAGATGGGTGTATGGATATTTTATATAAATCCCTTTAAGCCCCTTTGTTGTCTCCTCCTCCCCTACTCCCATTTCCCCTTTGTGCACTCTGCAAAGGCAAGACTTGTTTCACTTTTTCTCTTTGTATCCCAGGGACTTAGCACAATTCTTGACTGGTTTTTGTTGATTTATTGGCCCAGCCACACTTAACTAGGTCCCTCTTGTGTTTAATGACATTCATGAAATAGAAGGAGGGTGTGTGGTCAAAGAACTGAGTGAGTGGAGTTAGGCAAGCTCATTTAATGGGGATTGAAACCAGGACATTGGGAGATGGTTGCCTTAGTGAGCTTTATGTTTTGGCTGCTCTACCTTCATTCAATCACACTCCACCTTCAACCTTGAGAATCAGTGAAGAGGGAATATCATGGGAAATAAAATAAAAATAAATAAATTTCTTAAGTGCCCACTATATTCTAAGCACTGTACTAAGGCTTTACATCTATTATCTCATTTAATTCTCACAACCCTTGGAGATAGAACTATCCTTTTTTTCTTAGATTAACAATTCAGTGGTTTTTTTTTACCTATAAGAAAGAATATCTTATAAGGTGTTAATGTGGACTCTGGTTTCTTTTGTCATTTCTTTATAACCATATATACAGTAATATTTTCTGAAAGAAATAGTATTGAGCTATGGTACTATGAGAAATTTAGATGTAAGGAAAAGTATTTTGATGCTTTCAGGCTTATTAGTTTCCTCAAATGGACATTCTTTAAAAATAGCATTTCTCTTCCCCCCTCCCCCAATCTGGTCATTGTATTTAGGTGTGATTTTCACAAAGGGAGGAATAGCCTAGATGTTCTTTCAGAGTTCCTTTCTAGCTCTAAGATTTGTTGATCCTTATGTGCAATATATTGTGTGGTTTTGACCTTTCTTTAGTTTGGCTCCCTAGTTTAACCTGACAACTGGTATAATTCTCACTCCTTTAACATCTTCATAAAAGAAGTGGATGGCAAGGGGTCAAGTCTTATTCCGAGAAACAATATTGAAATGGTTTTTGAGGGTTTGTTTTTTTTTTTTTTGAGTACAGTTTTATTGGGTTTGTAATGAACATGTAGGTGTAAAATTCAAAGAATGAATTAAGGTGGGGCTTCTAAACAGCAATACTTTTCAGAATTTACCTACTAAGAAACTTACCATTGTAGAGCTTAAATTTATTGTGCAAAGGCAATTTCAAAGCATTTGTCCAAAAAGAAATGGGTTTTTGAAAACTGCATGTCCTAATGAAGGCAGCATTGTTTATACAGTTTTTTTTCTTTTTGTATTTAATCTTAACATTTCCAGTAAAAAATATGTACCTGCTTTGATAAATGTTTAAATGTGTGCTGATTTGCCTAGGAATAAGACATTGAATGTTGTAGAATATTAGAAGGGTTAACTTTGTAATTTCTTTTAGGATTATGAAATAAATTGTGGCAGTAATCGATAATCACACAGATTTTGTGAAGAAAAACATGCTCACAACCTGCATTGGTATTGCCTCTTCTCAGCCCTTGGTCCTTCAGATATTGGTGTGGGAAATGCTAGCAGTTTGGGTTCTATAGGAACAATGAATGTTCCAAAAACAGATGTTGCACTAGATGTGCAGGAAGGTGTAAATCAGAATGAGGGGAGGAAGGGCAGAGTGACTATCTAGTCACAGAGCTGGAAGAAATCTGTAAGTGTGCCCTTAGTAAAGGCCTGAACTAAGCTGGCTCCCAGACTGGTGGGGGCAAGGGATGGTCTCCAACTTATTAGAGTTCATAATATTATCGTATATATTATATAATATTATTATATAGCAATAATAATATTAACTTATTAGCTGACACACTCCTCCTGGAATTAGAGCCTGATTATCTGATCATGGGATGCACATCAGCTTGTGTATGGTAGGAGGGAATACACAAAAGAGCAGGTATGTAGTGGGCAGGTCAGAAGAGCTGGGACCCATCCCGGTTCTGAAGGGAGGAACAAGGCAGGAGATTCAAATGGAAGCAGCTTAAAAGGGCTTGCATTTGTCCCATTCTCTGCAGGCTTTTGAGGACCTGGCTTGTAAAATAAAGGTAATGAAAACCTTCCTGGCACTCTAACAAGTATTGTTTATTCCTAGACTGAGCATGTTTCCAACAGTGGGCACATTGAAATCAGGAGGCAGGTGTTCTGTTTCTTAATAGATGAGGGATTGGTGGAAGCCTGAGTTTCCTCAGCCAAAGAAAAACTTCATTTTATGTGATGTTGATTAAATAAATCAATCAAGCCAGCATTTAATAGGAACCTGCTATGTGTTAGGCACTCTGCTAGGCTCTAGGGATATAAATAGAAAGCATAAGATAATCCCTCCTCAAATAGCTTGCATTCTTTTGGGGGAGATGTGTAACATATAAACTCTGTTTAACTCCTTTTTTAGCCTTATATAAATAATTTTATTTGAGTCTCAGAACATCTGTTCAAGTTTTCAAGCCTTGTATAACCTAGTCTCTTTGCATCACTCCCCCTTCCATACTCTGCATCTACCCAAACTGGCCTTCTCTCTTGTTTCTCACACAAATCTCCTATCTCCTTTCCTTTGCACTCCTACCTCTGTCTTGTAGAGTTCTTTTCTTTCTTTATAATGAGGCTCAGTCAAGCCATCTTATACAAAGCAGTTCCTGACCCTTCCCTTCTAAAGAATCTAAATCTAAAGAACTATTTCAAGGCCACACAGCTAGAAAGTACATGTCTGAGGCTGGATTTGAACTCAGGTCCTCTTGACTCCAGGGCCAGTGCGCCACCTATCCGCCCCCATTCTTTATATTTGTATCCCCTGTTAATGACTTTGTCAAATAGCCGACATTTATTACATTATTGACTGATTGGTTGATAGACTCAGGGTAGTTGGGGAGATCAGGAAAGGCTTAGTTTGGAAGGTGGTGCTTGAGCAGGGTCTTAAAAAAGGAAGAAAAGAATTCCTGGAAGAGAGAGGACAATTCCAGTCCTGGGTTGTGGTAGGGGAGGGTGGGGACTGGACAACCAGTACAAAAGGATGGGAATAAAAGATGGATTTGATGTCTGTGTGAGTAGACAGGGGCCAAATGATATTGATGGTTGTGGAGATAGAAACAGCAGGATTTGGCAACGACTTGGGTAGGCAGGGGTGAGAGAGAAGTTGAGGCTAAGGGGAGTGTAAGAGGGGATTAGATGATACCTTCTTTTGCTCCCACAGAGGTTATTGGGAGACAATTAACATGGGGGGGGAGGGAAACTTGCTTATCTTATTTTATCAAGATGTTGGCCATCCCTGATGCCAGGAAGAATCAGAAAGGTTGGGAGAGGACCATGGGTTCAAGCCTGAGTGAGAGGTCTGACCCTAGGCACCAGTGTCCTCACTACTGGTGGGAGTGTAAGGACAGATTGTAAGTTTGAGGAATCTGGACCAATCCCTACTCTGGGGGAAGGAGTTAGGATACCCTGAACATATTTAAGCTTGCTCTTGCTTTTGTATGATGTAAGAGTATTCTTAGTTAGCTCCTCAGCATGGTGAATGGATCTATCACTTGGCTGTTCCTGCCTGGAAAGTTGGGGGGGGTGGTCAACCCCGTATTTTTCACAGGATCATTGTGGAAAATGTGAGAACCACGAGAAGGACTCTGGAGGGAGGTTCACCAGTCCTGTGCTTCATCTGCTCCCCTCTCCTTTTGGCATTTACCTGATTCATGGCAAAACACATGTTGGTACCATTGTCATGTACCATTTTCCTGTGATATTTTGATCATGTTTGTTAGGTTGCTGTGGTATTACTGATATAGCAGTATGCCTAGATTAGATTTTTACTGATGTACAAAGATTTTCACTTTGATTTAACTAAATTATTTTCATTCGATTTATTTTAAATAGTATTTTATTTTTTCCAGTTAAGTGTTGACAATTTTTAACATTCCCTTTTTTAAAAGTTTGAGTTCTAAACTTCCTCCCCTCCCTACTTCTGGAAACAGTAAGCAATTTTATATAGGTTATGTATGTGCAATCATATAAAACATTTTGATATTGTCATGATGAAATAACAGACCAAAAGGGGGGAAAACATGAAAAAAAATTCCATTTAATTTGAATAATTATTATTTTTAAAATTTTTTTAGATTTTTCTTTTTGGAGGGTGGAAGGTAGGGCAATTGGGGCTGATGGGGAATGGTAATAGGTTCTACCAGGACTCTGATCACTATCAGTGACCAGAAACCCTGCAGTTCAATCTGGAAAGAATTCACCAGGCTCAAGCAAACTTTGAAGCCGAGATTGTAAAAGTTTATTCTTATGCTGTGTACAGCACAGCGGGCAAGGGTTCTTATGGAACCTGCAAACTTACAGTAGTCACAGGTATAGTTTTAAGGAGTCAAGACAGTAAATCAGGTGTCAATTATGCTAACTAGGTGAGTTAAGGGTGGGATTAGGGAGGAGTTAAGGAGTGGAGTGGTCAGTGCTTAAAGGAACATGCACTTTTAATATCAACTGAACAGGTGTATTGCCCAAGGGGGGGGTGGGGGGGGCGGGGCGGGTGCGCTACCTGGAGGGGTGGTTTTAGACCTGAAATGTCACTAAGTCAGCCAGTGGTCAGGGCTGAGAAGTGCCCAGTCTGCTACCCATCAGTGTCATGTTTGACAAGATGGATGTTGGGAACCAAGCCATTCCCATACCCATACCAATATGGGTATGGGAATGGCTAAGGAGTTAACCTATAGATAGGGCATTGAAGGATTCATCATTGCAGCTGGTCACTGTACTAGGGGAGATAACATTTGCCTAAGCTAAAATGTTTATAGATGGTGTAGTGAAAGATTCATAGGTAGCTTGTTATTGTTCCAAACAGATAAACAGTTCATGAGTTGTTGCTGGGCAGAGTGCTGGAAGGGGGAAGGGGCAAAGTCAATGCTCTCAGGCTGGGTGGGGAGAATGTGATTTTACAGACTGGTTTTACAAATTGATTATACAGACATAGATCCCAAGCACCCCATTTACAAACTGATGTTACAAACTGATATTACAGACTGATATTACAAATATATCCCAAGTATCCCATCAGGGCTAAGTGACTTGTACAAGGTCACAGGCTAGTTTTGTGTTAAGTGTCTGAGGTCACATTTGAATTCGGGTCCTCCTGACTCCAGGGCCAGTGCTCTATTCACTGCACCACCTAGCCGCCCCAATTTAAGTAATTCTTATAATGAATTTTTAAAAAGATGTCATTATTCCTTCATAGTGAATTTTTTTCCCTTTGGAAGAAGGAACAAGCATTTGAATATGAAGTGTCGTTTAATAAACTTCAGAATGTTAGTTTTGATTATAAAAAGTATAGAAATGAACTCTCTTGTGATATTTCTCTAAAGTGCACTCTTTGCTTTTTAGAAACACAGTAACTATTGTAGAGCAGTAAGAGATGTGATCCCTTCCTTCAAGTAGACTGAATTGGCAAGTAGAAAACTTGTACACAAGAATAGAAGAATTGGAAACCAGGTAAAACAAGAAAGGGAAGAGGTGAATTCCACCCCCACACCAACTACACGTTTGTAGCTGAGCTAGCCAGTGGTAGTTAGGGCTACTTTTTTTCTTCCCCTGCATTTTCCCAGCTGGGTTGTAGCTGTTGGCTCATTTAGAACAGTGTTTTCTATTACAAAGGAACTTGAAAAAGAAGGTATGTTTTAGATAAGAAACAGTTATTATAGTTATATTGGCTATTTGGAATAAATAATTTGTTTTGTAAAATATTGCTTTTTTCCTTATTGTTAGGTGGTAAAATAATAATTGTGTTGCCCCTGTTCTTTTAAGAGAGAGAGAGAGAGAGAGAAGAGAATTTAAAAAAAACAAAACAATTTCATAGAAACAGCACTTCTGGAAAAAGTAAATTTTTGTCTTTTTTTTGTGGACAAGGTTTAGTAACCAAGAGGTTTTTGAAGTCTTATTTCAGTACTTAAAAATGTTTGTGATGTTGCTAATGTGGTTATTCCTAAGGCATTTCTGCAACCTTCTTGAATGGGAAAGGTTAAAACTTATCAGTCCATAAGTTTTCTGGAGTTTCAGCTTCCCCCTTCTGTCTTCTTTCCCCCTTCTTTACTACTGCCACATCAGCATTAGACCTTTTCAGGGGGTCTTTCGACTTCCACCCTTGTTTGCCACACCCTTATACCAGCATTAGGCCCTTTAGGGTTTTTTTGACCTCCACCTTCCCTGGCATTTGCCAAATAGGGACATGAACAATACCCTGGTTCCCTGTCCACCCCCCAGCCAATAGGAAATAGTGGTCGCCTTCTTTGTTATTTGCCATTGGGGAAGATTTTCGTTATAAGACTTTAACTTGCCTCCCACCCAATGGGAGAAGGGACGGCAGTGGGGAGGGGGCTTGACTGAGTTAGGGTATAAGTTCTGTAACATCCTCCATGGAGAGGACTGCCCTCTTCCCATGGGGAAAGAGAATAAACATTTCCTGTTTTTATCCTGAGAAACCTCCGTGTTCTTGATTAAATTTTGAATGGTGTTTTTTTTACCCTACACATTATTTTTTCCCTTTAAAGAGACTTTTAGTGAACTTTTTTTTTTTTTTTTTGCTTTTTGGAGGCGGGAATTTGGGTTAAATGACTTGCCCAAGGTCACACGGCTAGTAAGTATTAAGTGACTGAGGTTGATTTGAACTCAGGTCCTCCTGACTCCAAGGTCCATGCTCTATTCATTGCATCAACTAGCTGCCCCCACCCCACACATTCTTAATTACTTAGGTAGATGGTTACTCTCAAAAATTCTGCTGTCTTAAGTCTTTTCACACTTAGTTGGCTTGTCCTTAGATGACAGGCATTATAGGGCTTGTAGTCATGGTCATTCCAGCTGGACAGGACCTGTTAGGACTTGTACTCTATTGGCACAATCTTCTAAAGCCCAGAGGCATTTCTGGATAATAATCCAGAAACTGGAGTAAACCTTAGTGGAGATGAAAACCATAACTACATGAAAACAGGAAAAATAAATTTTTAAATTTTATAATCTGTACTTATACACCGTAGTTGCATAGTTGACACAGTGGATAGAGCTGTTTGACCTAGAGTCAGGAAGATCTGAGGTCAAATGGTGCCTCAAACACTAACTTTGTGACACTGAACATAATCATTTAATTCTGGTGACCTCAGTTTCCTCATCTGTAAAATGAGCTGGAAAAGGAAAGGGCAGACTACTTTAATATCTTTGCCAAGGAAACAGCAAAAGGGATTAAGAAGAGTCAGACGGGGCTAAAAAACAAAATATACACTATGTAGATGTTAATTTGTATAGTTTGAAAGGATTAAGGCTATACATTATAGTAACTGCTTTCCTCTTGGTCCCAAATGAGACTTTGCATGCAGTCTAATGTTCACATTGTAGCTACTTTTTAGCTAGTGTTATTCCCATGTGTCTGACTTGGACCCTTGTTTGTTACCTGGAGCATTCTGACTTGAGCTTTCAAATATTATTGGAACCTGACAGATAGGAAGGCAGCATGGATGGCTTGAAAAGATCCAGTCACCCTTGGTACTTCAATTTATTCACTACCCTTTGCCTCTCTGATTTGGGGGGTGAAGCTGTGAGCTACAAAGCCTCCAATTGGGGGGAGAGTGGCAGGCCATCCATTTCTTCATTTCCCAAGTGGCTGCACTTTGGAACAAACATCTTTGGACTTCTTTGAGGTGCCCCGAATCCCCTTAGAACACACCCTCAGTTTCCTTGGTGTGTTTGCCTTCTTTCCCTCATTGGATTGTAAATAATGGTGTGTACTGTCTTTCTTGTATTTGAATCATCTCTGCTTAGTAGACTGATGGAATAGGTTTTGGATGACTTTCAAGGCTGAGAAAGTAGACTGTGGACTTCTGGAGAACTCTTTGTATCCTCAGGGCTTAACCCATCGCATTGCTGCAAAGTTGGTCCTTAAATAAGTGTTAGTTGGCTGAAGGTTATAACAGGTGTGTCAATATCCCACTCAAGTATTTTCTTGGATGACTTAAGTTGTGTTGTTGTATTTTATCTTAACCCTTTCCTATCAAGTAAGTGCCATTATAATATTTGTCGGGACCAGTGATTTAGGGAGTTTTATGTTTGTGCATTCCCAAACTGGCTTAGCTTCCAGGGGTGCGGAGCCCATGACCTTGAAGCCACTAGTGGCCTTTTCTATATCCTTGGGGCTTTGACGGAACAGATCCCTTTTATTAAAGGGCTTTGTTCTATGAAGTTTGGATTCAGTCAAAGGGCCTCTCACTTGAGGACCTAGAGGGCCACATGTGGTCTCAGGGCCACGAGTTCCATAGCCCTGGTTTAGTCATTTAATTTTTCCCATTTTGTGAACTTTGAATCAGCACTGGAATAATACGGTGAAGTATTTAATCATCAATGTAATTCTCCCTTTTCATGAATTGTTTCTAGAGAGTGGGAGTGTGAGAGTAAGTGTGAGATAGCTTGTTTTGCTCCCACAAAAGTTATTGGAAAATAATTAACAGCTGTGGGGAAACTCCTCCCTTATTTTACTGAGACAATGTCCTGGTCACAAGTATCCTCAATACCACGCCCATGTAATCTGAATCTCATCTGCATGTGAAGAGGGAATGGAGGGAAATAAAGTGAGGACATTGACTAACCCTAATTCTACTAGGAAGGACAGACCTGCATATAACCTCACTCCTGCTTCTGTATCAGTTTTGAGTGTGCCCCTACTGAATGCCACATCCGATTCCTCCCAAGAAGCACCTTCCTTTGCCCACCCTGTTTCTGAGTTCTTTCAGTGACCCCCAAGAGAAGCAGTGGACAGCAGAAGCTGTGGCTAACTCCCTGACCCTGACTGGGAAGTCCTGTGATCTCCATAATTGTGTTTCTCATAGGAGGATACTTGAACTATGTATCAGAGGAGAATCAGGTTGTCCCTGTGGCTGTCTAGCTCTTGGATCTAGCCGAATGGCTGGGGTGGTTTTTGGATTCAGGGTAGGCTGATAGTGGGAAGGTATTAGTGAGAATTAGTTAGGATCAACATGTGCTGGTCTCCAAGAACAAAAAAGAAGTTTGATACATCCCTGGAAAGTGGGTATGAACTAAGTGACCTCTTGTTACCTCATTATGTTAGGTGGGTGCTTCAATAATTAGAATGACCAGTTTTTATTGTGATATCAAGAGGAGCAAGCTTGTAGGATTCACTTGTAAGTGCTAAGGCCTGAGACAGCCTTGGAACATGTTTACTTTGTCAGTGAGAGCTGCCAAGTTTCTGCTAGGCTTTGTGACCCAGTATTTGAAAATGTAACTGGAAATACCCACACATTTTTTCCTTCTCTCATTTAAAAACAAAGAGAATGAGAATGCCAGAATGGAGATTGTTTCTCTTACTGAAACTGTTTTTTAAGTAGTTGCAACCTAGGTGATCTTGGGGGAAGTGGGCATACCTTGGGAAAAGTAGATTGTTATTTCAGCTTCTTCAGCTGAGAGTGCCCAGTCTTTATACCTCACTTTTCTTTTTCACTATAAATGTGTTCATTGATTTGCTATCTCTTTGTTCTATTTCCTGAGCCTATTCTTTTTATCTAAATTTCAGTGATTCTGAGATGTAATAGATTCTCCCTCCACTTTTAAGGATCATAGTGGATTTTAATAGTAGAATGTCTTTGTGAATTTCTGTGGTTTGAGAAAAATATACTCCCCTGATAGCTGCTTTTTTGTTGGTGGACTTTTCTGAGCATAGGTACTTTTTTAGCTTGGTGGAACTTGATCAAGTTTGTGCTTTGTTGGCAAACCTCTGGGAACATAAGGGCCCAGCCCTTTCATATCTTGCTTATCATTGGGTCAGGCTTTGGGTAGAGCAATGCTTAAAAATATAAAATCATAATGGAAAATAAACTTTAGTAGCTACACAGCTATGGAGTAATGGCCTGCTAAGGCTTTCAGGTGTCCTCCCCTGCTCCTACTGAATTTGTTATGAGAGTAGGAGAAAAATAAAGTGAAAGAGAAATGAAAGGAGTGAATTCTTCACTTTGCTTTTTTTTTTCTACCTCCATCTCCTAAGGCCTTTAACTAGTTGTTTTTGGCTTGAAATAACTTTTGTGTCAACAAATGGCAATGAAACATTGCTGGTATATGGACTTACAGATTTCTGTTGTATCTCCTCTTGGCCTTATCCACCAACTCCCAAAGATTAATACCTCCAATAGAAAGTAGTGTTTCATATGAATAAACAGTGTCTCCAAAACTTATGATGTAACTGCAGTGTGCCAAATTTTATAGCAGACACAGGAAAGATTAAATAAAAATCAAGATGTAGTTTCTGTCTTAGAACTTAGAGTTTTGCAGGGGTGGGGTCTGACAGACAAATAGTAGTTGCATCATTAAATTGTAGGCAGTAGCATACAAATTACACTACAAAGTTGAATAAGAATATAAAAGATATAAATAAAAAGTTGATTGAGGAGTGCAAGTTGCAGAAATTTACAGATTTCTTTTATCATAATCTTAACCGCACCTCCAACCCTGTCCCACCTTACCATTGGTTGGTAAGGCAAGCTCACAATCTTCTTACTAATACTAAGAGGCACAAAGCAATCTCAATCCATTACTATAATTATTACCAATGAAGCTCTAATTTTGTAGATAACATACATAATACATGAGGTTCACTAAGCAAGTGCAGTAACCCCAGAATATTGAACTTAGTTACAAAGTATAAAGAAGAAATAAGAATCTAATAGGATGTTCAGAATGGGGAAACTTCACTGCAAGTCATCTCTCACATTCTGCTGAAAAAAAAATATATATATATACATATATATATATATTCTTTTGTAGTTTTATTTAGAAGACACTGTAAGTATTTTAGTTCTAGTTTCTTAATCCATTTTTTTTTTTAGTTCTTTGTGGCCCTTCACTTGCTTTTTTTTTGTCAGACTTATCCAGAACTTGAAAGAGGGATGTTGAAATTTCTTGTTAGTATGTTTTTTTAATACTACTCATGTATTCTATAAATTCACTTAATTATTCGTTTATGCTAATACATTTGCAACATATACATTTAATACTGATATTGGCTTGTCTTTTATGATTCTTTTCAGTACAATAGAGTTTATACTATCAATAGCCCTTTTAATTTTTGAATGTTTCTGCTTTGTCAGATAATATGCAGGCTACTTGTGAATTTTGGATTTTTTTTTTTACACATAGTACATTTTTCCTTTGTGTATGTCTTTGTTTTTTTAAGCAAGTTTTATTTTTAATCCAGTTATTTTTATAAATTGTTTTATTGGGTTGTTTAATCCATTCACACTTAAAAATTTTGAGCTATATATTTTGTCATTTGTCTCTAATATTCATTTTTCCCAGTTATAATTTCCCTCTTCTCCTGTAAACACATTACTACATCTCTTTAATTACTTTAGCTTAATCTTCTTTTTAATTTGACCCTATTCTCACTTTGCCCCCTCCCCGTGGAGTTTTGCTTATTAGTTCCTTTTTCTTTGCTCCTTTTATCTGGTTATTTTATTCATCTTCTCTTTTTTTCCTTTCTGTCAAATAGATGACCTCTTAACTGTCCTCTCCTACAACTTTTCCAATTCATTAATTTTTAAAATTTCATTTTTAGCACCCCTTTCCAGAGATATCTCTTCACTATCCATCCTCCCTATCTGCTCTAGACCCTTATTCTCTGGTTCATGACCTTTCTACTTACCTAGTTATTCTCTATATTCTGTGTTCTTCAAGGAATTAAAACTCCTGAGGCGTATCAGTTCTGGGCCCTTTCTTCTGTGAGAAATATGCTTAGTGTAGGAATAAATAATATTTGTTGGAATGCCAGGAAGGTTTTCATTACATTTATTTTACACTTAAACTTGCTGAATAAATGGGTAGCTCCGTTGTGGAGTAAGCAGATTCAGACAAACGGGAGCTCTTTTATACTGCTTCCATTAGAATTTCTGAGCCTTGCTCTCCATTGGCTAGGTGCCTGAGGCATGCTCGACTCTAATATTTCTTCAGACATGCACACAAGCCTCTACCCCCGGACTTGCCAGATCACAGCTCTGATCAGAACCAGTCACTTCCAGCCCACATTCTGCTATAAAGATAGGAGCACTTTTAATTATGTGGAAACAAAATTC